>OX387433.1:28765468-29965468 GCA_947563755.1 Lochmaea crataegi | reverse complement strand
ATGGATATAGGGGCAATAGGAAACATTTCGATTCTCCAGATGTAAGAATTTTATAAAGAAAGCCAGTGGAAGGCAGCTGCCAAGAAAGCCCAGAAATCGCATCCAAAGCGTATATTTATCCAAGTCTATTAAATAAAGTGTGTTATGTAATTGTTTCCCATTTTTCATTTATTATATCAAGTGAAATTACCTGCTTTTTAAATTGTTTTTTTCTTAGATTTTTAAAAAGTTCGTAATTGTATTTATGTAAACATTGAATGTCCTATACCAAGTGGAAATATAAAAACTAGATTAATGCTCACTTCGCATTTGAATTTTTTTACCTACTTTTAACTAAATAAATGTAGGTGGGAAATTTAAATAGTTGTATTCGTAATAATTCTGTAGTAGAGAGGTAATCAGTTGTAACTACAAGTTATACTAGTAGAGTTATTGTCTTTACATTACACTGGTTCTATTTTACTATAATAGCAAAATAAAGAGTGTAATGGGAAGACAATAATACTACTAAAATAACTATGTGTTACAACTGATCACCTCTCTACAACAGAATTATTACGAATACAACTATTTGAATTTTCCACCTAAATTTATTTTTGAATTTCCCGCTTTTTTCAAATTAGAGGGTTAGCATGGCTCTGAACCCTTAGCATAGATCTGAACCCCTAGCATGGATCTGAACCTTTAGAAATGTTGGTAGTTCCGCCTCCAAATATAGATGTCACTAGTTTCGGTGCGCGTGGCCACTTTTTTATATACAGTGGCCGATCTACCTGTGTATCTTATCTCTGGGTTTGTCTCTCTGAATCTGTCGCTAAGAAAGGGCGAAATAAAATTCCTTTGAAGCCGCAGAGATATTGAAGAATTATAATTTGTAAACAATAAATGGTTGTTAAATAAATGGTTTAAACGATAATTCTTATCTCTGGTAAGTTTTAATACATTAATTAAAGACATATAGATTAACTAAACTGTCGATGTGTTGGGATTTAAATGGAACGGCATAGATAAGTATATTTTAATATGGCGGAAGCTTATAAAAAATGAATATCTGTTCTTCGTATTGAATTTTGCAAACGATACTACTATTCACTTACCTGTTGTTTAATTCCTAAATTCTCATATTTCTATTACCTAACATATTTGTACAGAATTCAAAGATAACCAAATTTATAAAACACAAACTTTCAAGGGGCATGTCTGTTCACTTTTTTCTTTAGTTAGAAATGTAAAACATTTAATTGTGAAAACTTTTTCTTTCTTTAAATATAATGTAAATGTGAAACATTTCATTGAAATAAACTTTTCTGTTATTCCTTTAAGTAGGATTTGATGTAAATCATGTAATTGTAAAATTATTTTCTTGGGGGGTTTAACAAATTGTGAAATGATGGAAACTGTTATTTTTTTATATCTTTTAGCGGCTTCTATGAGTTTCCACAGGCTTCTATGGGTTTCTACAGGCTTCTATGGGTTTCTACAGGCTTCTATTGTTTCTAAGGTTTTCTATGGTTTTCTAAGAGGTTTCCTATGGGCTTATACGCTTTTCTATGAAGTTTCCTAAGAGGTTTTCCGGAAGGTTTTCCATGAGTTTCCTATTAGGTTTGTGAAGCTTAGTTCACTGCTTACCTGAACTTACCTTACCGGGATATATTTGTCAGTTTATCGAAAGACTTATCTATAAAGCGGAAGACTTATTAAGCACTTACCTGGAAGTTCATCTGACCTGGCACTTACTGCAGGTTACCCATCATCCATCGAGGGACCTCAACTATCAACATCAGAATCACTACAGATAAGTAGATTAAGAGCGGATAGTTTTTTGTATGGCATTCGTCTTGTTTTTATATATTTCCTAATCTTAAATATCCATCACTAACTTAACTAACCCTAACAAAAAGCAGTCAATATTGTATTTTTTTTGTATAACTATTGTATTTTTTTTATATAACTATTCACCAATTTTCATTAGACTTAGTAATCATTGAGACTGTCTTTTATTTTCAACTTCAACTACCTACCTGCAGTAAACAAGTGAACTTCAAAATAGCTACTACCTAGAGTCTTTGTAGGTCTTTTCAACTTTGTGGCGCCCATGGTCTTTACTTACAAGATATTATTACAATAGCTCTAATTCATGTTATCCGATTAGACTATTCTCTGCAATTTACTCTAGGTTCATAAGAACCCACGTTCATAACTTTAACCCTGAGAAGGGAATAAATATATTTTTCTTAGTGTCTCATATTTTTGGCACCCAACTTTAAGTTAATCTTTTTGAGAGTCTCATATATTGGTGCTAAACATCATTTAGTGGCTCAGGGGTGGAAGAAAACGGACAGGAGAGGGGAGATCCTGGAGGAAGTGTTGACATCCAACGGGTTGGTGGTGCTGAATGATGGACTACTTCCCACCTTCGTACCTTCGTGAGGGGTGACGGGAGTTCGTCATTCATTGATATAACAGCATGTGATGAATGGTTGGGAGAAAGAGTGAGGAGCTGGAGGGTGCTGGAGGATGAGGAAAGCTTAAGCTTACATAGGTATGTGGAGACGGATATAAGGAAAGAGAGAAATAAATTATTGGAAGAGTGGGGATGGAGGTGGTCGAAGGCCGAAGCAGAGAGTTCTTATGGGTTGAAAGCTTTGGCTGAAATAGCATGAAAAGATAAGTGTTAATTTGAATTATTTTAATAAAACAATAATCTTGATAATAAAATAAATGTTACCTTCTTATTAATAAATACATAAAAACATCGAAGAAAAGAAATTAATGTGTTAATTTTCTCAGCAAGTATATAAAATTTTGGAAATGTACCAATATAGATATTTTCAATTTTAGTTAGTTCAATAGAAGGTTGGCTTCTCCTCTTTCTAGTCTTGAGCTAAAAACAAAATAGAAATTAGAGAAAGAATACCGACTTCATTAAAATTATATTAATTGTTTACCTAAATAAGTTGTTTATATTTTAATTGTCAAATGGCAACGTCAAAAGAAAAACAGGTTTAAAGTCAGTATTTGACCTTCTAGAGCCAGTTTGGCCAAAACTTAACCAGTGTTAAAAATATGTGGTTAATTAATTTCAACTGGTTGTAATTAACAAAATTATGAACTTTTGTGAACTTGCCTAAAGAATTGACTTAAAATCTAAGGTGCGAAACCTGTATATGGAAGAACTTCCTGTTTCGTTCTCTTTTTCGGATTAGCTTGGCGATATGAAGCATGTGCTTAATTTTACTCAAATTTGAGGATTTCTAAATCGAGCTAAAAGGAAGATAGACCTGTAAATTAATAATCAATTAGTTGATTTATACTCTTCAAGAGGATATAACCAGGTCTTACCTGTGAATTCAAATAGATGCCGAACCCACATCTACAAGTAGGTCTTTTCATTTTACGCAATCCATATAAAAGTACTAATAAACATACAGGCATAATCTAATCGACAATTACTCTATTTTTGGCCTCTTTCTGTATATATCATTGTTTATTTTCTCTTACTGCTTTGGCTGTTTATGGTTTGCTTTCTCACCTGGATTTTCAAACACGAACGGCAAACACGGCTATACTAGACAATTAGATATAATCAACCAACACTTCATAAGCTTCACCACTACTTAGTTTGAAGTGCACAGATAACAGCAGTCGCCCAGAGTTCATCCCATTAGACATTGCATGGCTTTCAATACCGAGTAACTACAAAACTGTAAACTGGGGTAGGATCTAAGCATTTTTTTCTTAATTCGCTTCGTACTACTTCTAGTAGCATTCTAATAGTAAAAATATTATTTTAATACCATTCTGTCGCAAAGATACAACTCATTGTCACTTACATAAGATTTCTCTTCAGTTATATTGTAATTTTTGGAAACCAAAAGTATATATATACCATTGGGCCAGTAATCACCTTGTATGGGAATAATATCCCAAAAAAAACAGTATTATTATTAGGAGAACGTGGGTAAACATTGTATAAATCAATTTCAATCTGTTTCATTTAACCTCAAACTCTTCTTTTAAACTAGTGGGTAGTTTGCAATGAACTATAAAATAGTTTATTGGTAGTTTGTTTGAAGTGGTCGTAACCAGCCAACCAACGCTAGTGATTGGTAGCAAATAAACAAATAGTTTTAATGAATATTTATTTTTTTCCCTTTAATCAATTTCAATCTGTTTCATTTAACCTCAAACTCTTCTATTAAACTAGTGGGTAGTTTGCAATGAACTATAAAATAGTTTATTGGTAGTTTGTTTGAAGTGGTCGTAACCAGCAAACCAACGCTAGTGATTGGTAGCAAATAAACAAATAGTTTTAATGAATATTTATTTTTTTCCCTTTATCACCTACTACTCACCTCCTTTGAACCTGAACAGTAAAGTAGTTTTTTTTATTATTATAGATAATTTGTTTTTGGTCAAAGGACCAGTTTCTTGCCCGGGACAGGTAGCAAAAGTTGGCGCCCAACGTGTTCAGGGGGTACAGTGGTGTATACTTAATTCATATTTTCGTTTATTTTCAAACTAAAAACAATAATTTCATAAATAAAAAGAAAAAAAAGGGGAAACATTTTTATTTCCCCAAAGACTACAATTAAGACAAGTTAAGCAAGTATGGGAGGCAAGAAAAGCAATAATAGAAAACGTGGGAGACCGAGAAAAACATGGGACAGCAGCGTTAGAAAAATTCTGCAAGAAAAGAAAAATATATAATGTTAAGTAATGAAATGTAAATCTAGTTTGAGTTTTTTTTACTAAATTATTTTGAAGCGATTAGTGGGAATACGGCATAAATAGCAAGACGACAGTTTTGAGTTCTCTTCTCTACGCTCCCGTCTTTCGTTCTTCCGCTAGTAAAATAGTTAATACAGTGTCCGTAAAAAGTAAGTGAAATTAATTAAATAAGTGTAAAATTTTATTTTTCTCCGCATATTTCCGTATGAAATTTATTTTGTTTAAAGTTATTTTTGATTGTTGAATTTAATATATTCGGTACAAATGAATGAATTTGTTAGGTTTACAACTCATCGATTCGGTTGACCTTTTGAATTTTTGAATGCTGAAGCGGAACATCAAAGGAGATACGGTGAAGACGGTTCTATAATGGACATGGAAAATCAGATCGAAGGAAGTATTCTGGATCAAGAGAATCCTTTGGTTCCCGAAGTTATATTACATAGAACAGCAAATACTTCCGTCCATGGAACATTCGCTAGGAATTTAAGGGATATCCTTCAGGTAGATAGTGAAGCAATCACCCCTATCAATACTTTGCCTGTGCAAGCGTAAAACCAAGGAACCAGTGTTTTAACCAAGGATGTACCATGAAATATGCTAGGAATTACATCAGACAACAATAACATTCAAAGTCGGGAATCGATGATCAGATTTCAGGATGGGGTGAATTCCCAACAAAGGTCTTCTCTACTACCAGAATTCCAGACATTGTCACGAAATATTTCGTCTGATGGATTTATTGATCAACAACAAATTCCCCCTAGGTATACACAGGGTAACCAGATGCCAACAACAAACCCTACTTTAAATTCCACAAGTCTAGAAAGCCGTCTTCCTGATTTGGAGCTATCGATGGCCTCGCACAGTGATCCGTCTGATAGGGCTTTTATCTCTCGTGTTGCACCTAGTTCATATGAACATCCTAAATCTTATTATCAGGACGTGTCCAGATGGAAGATACAATTCGATGGTGAGGGGAGTGTTACTACCTTCTTGGAAAGGGTTGAGGAATTACGGTTGTCACGTGGAGTTTCTAAAGAGTAGTTGCTCAGATCGGTTACAGAACTGTTTACCATGGATGCCTTCATGTGGTTTCGTACGCAGCGTTTCAATTCTTGGGAACATTTGGTTACCAGGTTAAGGGGGTTTCTACCATACGACTATGAATTGGATCTACGGGAGGAAATTAAAAAACGTACCCAGGTAGCGAAAGAAAAGGTGGTTACTTATATTGCGGCAATGGAGAGTCTTTTTAGGAAACTAGGGTCTAGCATGCCCACAGAAGAAGAACGAGTCAAAACCATTCGACGCAATATGTTACCTCATATTCTCTAAGGGGTATATCAGATATTACAGAACTTGTAGGGTTGGGTAGAGCCGTTGAGGAAACTACCTTTAGAACTGAAAAGTTTTGTCCACCTCCAACCAATTACCGTCAGTTACTTGAACCCAAATTAGCAGACAGGAGACCTAACACGCCGTTTTCTAGTCAATGTCGAATCTCTACAATTTCCTCCAATCCAAGCGACTGTCATTCAACCGATGTCCAAAATGTTGCCCTCGTCAATACCAAGTCTTCATCTACAGAATCTAAATGTTTTAATTGTAGAGAAGTGGGCCACCGGTTTAAGAAATGTCCAAAACCAAGAAAGAGAAAATTTTGTTATAAATGTGGACAAGACGACGTGACTTCTTACAATTGTCCACAATGTGTTTCAAAAAACGTGAGGGATGGTCTGCATTAGGCCGCCGGCAGACCTGTACCGATGACACAAAGGCCAGTGAACAGTCTACCAAATCGGTTATTGACTTTGTTCTTTCACATGCTAAAAAGGATACACGACCTTACTTGAAAGTTCAAATTTATTATTTTACTTTTCTTGCGCTGTTAGATTCAGGTTGTACAAAAACGATTTTCGGAAATTTAGGTTGGCAAGTTTTGAAACATTGTTTCTCTTTGGATAAGTCGACGGAAATAAATTCTTGTATGGTTGCTAACGGTGAGACTTTTGATGTTTTGGGTACTTTGACTGTTCCAATAACCCTTCAAGATCGAACGAAAATTTTCAAAATTTTAGTTGTAACAGATATATCTCGTTATCTAGTTTTGGGGATAGATTTTTGCCAGAAAATGGCCATTGCTCCCAATTTATACTCCGGAGAATGGGCATTTAGATCCGATTCTGAAGTATCTTTTGAAATAGCTACCACGCAAGGGCTAGAGCATATAACGGATAGTCAAAAAATAATTCTAGATGACTTACTTGAATTTACCTTCAATAGAATGGGTAATAAGTCAGGGTGTACTAGTAAGGTTGAGCACGTCATTCAAACTACCTCTCCTCCGATTAAGCAGATGCACCATCCTCTTTCGCCTACGCTTCAAAAATTTGTAAATGAAGAATTGGAGAAAATGATGAAAGAACGGATAGTAGAACCGTCAGACTCCGCTTGGCCTTCTCCAATTGTGATGGTACCTAAACCAGATGGATCCTATAGATTTTGTATGAATTACAAGAGGCTAAACGCTGTTAGCCTACCTGATGGCTACCCAATTCCCTTCGTTTCGTCTACATTAGACAAATTGCGCAATACTCATTACCTAACTACCTTGGACATCAAGTCCGCATATTAGCAAATTCCATCAGCTAAGGAATCTAGACCTTTTACAGCGTTTGTGGTCCCCACTCCTGGATTATTTCAGTTTACAAGAATGACCTTTGGACTGCATAATGCACCTGCGACGTGGCAACGATTTATCGACAAAGTGATAGGAATAGACTTGGAACAATATGTGTTCGTCTACCTGGATGATATAGTCTTCTGCACTTCCACATTAGCGTTTTAGGCAAAGTGTTGGACAGGATAATGTCCGCCGGTTTAACTTTAAATAGGGAAAAGTGCAACTTTGCCTACCTTGGGTATATAGTCAACTCCAATGGTCTGTCAGTGGATCCAGAGAAGGTTGAGGCAATTGTCAACATCCCAATCCCTCGGAGAGTTTCAGAAGTCCGAAGAGTGTTAGGATTAGCATCATGGTATCGTAAATTTATACCTAACTTATCGACACTTCCGCTTCTTTAACATCTCTTCATAGTAAAAATTGCCGGTTTGTTCGGGATCTTACCTGTAGCGAAGCCTTAGACAAAGTCAAAAATCATCTGATATCGACACCAGTGCTTTCTTGTCCAGATTCTAATCGACCTTTTGTTGTTCAAACAGACGCATCTGATTATGGTCTTGGTGCAGTATTATCTCAGCAGTTTGATGATGGCGAAAAAGCAATTTGTTACCTCAGCAGATCTTTGACAAAGTCGGAACGCAAATATTCAACTACCGAGAAGGAATGTTTAGCGGTAATATTTGCAATTGAAAAACTGCAGCCTTACATAGAGGGAGCAAAGTTTACAGTTGTAACTGACTATTACAGTCTAAAGTGGCTCTTTAACATCAATGACCCTATTGGTCGTATTGCCAGATGAGTGTTACGATTGCAGCAATATCAATTTGATATTATTCATCGCAAGGGAAAGGATCATGTGATAGCCGATACTTTATCTGGAGTTCCAGCCAAGATAGACATCTTACAAGACGATCCCACCGAAAGCGTATTATCCGAAAAATGGTACTCCCGTATGAGGGGTTCTATTAATAATAAACAAATAGTTTTAATGAGTATTTATTTTTTCCCTTTATCACCTACAAGGTACTCACCCCCTTTGAACCTGAACAGTAAAGTAGTTTTTTTATTATTATAGATAATTATTTACTTTTTTAAATGAAGTGTTTCTAATTAATTCCACTATTTAATGAAAAAATTATGAAAATTTTAAGATACCTATTGATAATTATTTCGATATTGATATATCATCGTCAGAATGACGTATGAATGAAGTATCTTAAAATTTTCATAATTTTTTAATTAAATAGTGGTATTAATTAGAAACACTTAGTTTCATTTAAAAAAGTAATATGAATAGATTCCACAAAGTAAGGGTCCAAACAGTAAATTCAATTATAGATAATTTGTTTCTTGCCCAGGACAGGTAGCAGAGTATGAGGAAGAAAGTAAGAGAGGAGATAGAAAGAGGACCTGGACATGATGTAGTTGAATTGTACAATGTGATACAGGGGAGTAAAGGAGAGGGAAAGTGGGGCAATAGGCGTGAGCGGAGGGCCAATTACTGGTGGAATGAGGAAATAGATGAGCTGTGGAGGGAGTGTAAGAAAGAACGAAGACGGATGCTGAGGGGAAGAGGAAGGATAGAGGGAAAAGGGGGATACAAAGAAAAGAAGAAGGAACTGGAGCGTAGGGCGGAGAGGGAAAAAAGAGGGAAGTGGGAAGAGTTAGTGGGGAACTGGAACACAATCCATGGGGAAAGGCGTAGGAGATAGCGGTGAAGAGGATGGGTGGAAATAGGAACGAGGTGCTACAGGAAGATTGGGAGGAGGTGATTATAGGGAAATTGTTCAGAGGGGGAGAAGGAGGAGTGGGGGGCAGAATTAGAGAAATCCAGGGTATTAGGGGGTAGGGAAAATGAGGGGGATAAGGCCGGTAGAGAAGTCGGAAGTAGAGGAGGGAGGGAGAAACATTAAAGTAAGGAGAGCCCCAGGGATACATGGCAGGGTAGGTGATATAATGAAGAGGCTGTTGGATGACAATGGTGATTTCTTCTGGGAATTATTCAACAAGGTGCTGAGGGAGGTAGAGTTTCCGGAAGGATGGAATGTGGCCAGGGTGATACTGCTGAAGAAGGCGGGAAGGGAGGGGAAGCGGGCGGGGAACTACAGGCCCATCAGCCTGCTGAGTGGTATGGGTAAATTGATGGAGGGGATAATAAAGGATAGGATTGAGGAAAAGTTGGTAGGAATGGGGGTTTAAGGGTGAACTAGCACGGGTTTACGAAGGGGAAATCATGCATCTCGGCACTGGGCAGGGTGATGGGCTTGGTGGAAAGGGCTAGAGAGGGCAGCTGGAGGAATTAGAAATTGGCCCTACTCGTGTTCTTCGACGTCGGGAACGCGTTCAACAGTGTCAGCAAACGGGCAGTGTTGAGAGCGTTGCTGAGGCTTGGAGTAGGGCAGGGGTTGGTTAACCTGGTGGAGGACTACCTGACGGGGCGTGTGATAGTAGAGTCTAGAGGGAGGAGGTATGAGACGGAGGCTGGAGTGCCCCATGGCTCGGTTCTTGGACCGACTATCTGGAAGTGTGTGTTTGATGAGGTTTGTGGTATGTGAAGAGGGATGTGAGATTACGGTGTATGCGGACGATGAGTGTCTGGAATGTACGGCAAAGGGAGAGGCGGAGATAGAAAGAAAGGCGGAGAGAATGTTTAGGAAGATTGTGGAGAAGATAGAGCGGTGCGGACTGGAAGTGGCCGAAGATCAGACGGTGAGGTTGCTAGTGAAGGAACGGAGCAAGACGAGGGAAGTGGGGGTGATGGTGAAGGGAAGGAGAATTCGTATGGAGTAGTCTGTGGAATACCTAGGGGTGCGGTTGGATAGCCAATTATCCTTCAAAACTCATATGTTAAAGGTGGCAGAGAAGGGGAAAGTGAGGGCAGCATGGATGGGGAGATTGATGTGTAATGTGAAAGAGGAGAGAGTTGAAGAGGAGGGTAATTGGTAGGACGGTAGAGCAGAGTATGCTGTATGGTGCGGAGGTGTGGGGTGAAAGAGCGGGGGTGAATGCGAGGGTTAGGCCACTCCTGCGGGTGCAGAGAGGGATACTGCTGAGGGTGGTGCAGGGGTACAGGGCAGTGGGTGGACTGGCAGCAGCGGTGCTGGCAAGGTCCTACCCATTGGACGTGATGGCTAAATCCAGGAATAAATGTTGGAGGGGTGCGACCAGAGAGGAAGTACAGGAATGGATGGAGGAGGAAATGAAGAGAATGAGGGCGCGCTAAAAGGATCGATTGGGCATAGGAGAGATTGGATGGACCGGAAATTCGGGGAGGTGAACTACTTCTTGACACAGATGTTCACTGGACATGGGTCGAGAGTAGGGTACCTCCACAAGATTGGGAAAAGAGAGACTGGAGTGTGCGAGAGGTGTGAAGTGGAGGATGATGTGGAGCAAGTGTTTCGATGAGGGGAGGAACGAGAAGTGCTGAAGAAGTGGGAAGGGAAACTAGGGGAGGCGGTGTATTGGGAGAACATGGTGGAGATAATGTTGGGGGGGGGGGGGGAGAAGGAATGGATGGAGGTAAGTGGCGTAGTAGAGAGCATGGTAAGGAGGATAGAAGGACTCGATATGGCATGAGAGGTATGAGTGATAGTTAGGGAGAAGACGACGGTGTGAGCGGAGAGTGCGCGACGGACCAACACTGTTTGGGTCCTGGAGCCATTCGAACATGAGTTTCCCACCTCGATCCGAAAAAAGGTTCAAGAACTACAGTAGTCAATGAAGAATGACTCACCAGGATCAGAGGAGATCAGGAGAATGATCCTCACCTGAAGATGATCCGGCAATGGAAGGAAGAAAATCGTCGAACTACCTGGCAAGAAGTGTTAAGATTTTCACCGACACTCAAGGCATATTGGTCTCAGTGGGACTCCCTTGTCTTGGAAGAATGCCTGTTGAAACGAATCCTTGAAAACGATGATGATTCTGAGAATAGAAAACAGTTAGTTATCCCGAGAGCGAGAGTAGCTGAGGTACTAAGGAAGTTACACGACAGTCCATCAGGAGGTCATCTGGGAGTGAAGAAAACCCTTCAGTGAGTCCGTGAAAGGTTTTATTGGACGAACAGCTTCAACGATGTGAAGGACTGGTGTGAGAAGTGTACGACTTGTGCTACGAGTAATGGACCACATCGATAGAGAAGGGCACCCATGAATCAGTATATTGTTGGAAGCCCATTCGAAAGGATTGCCCTAGACATCGCTGGACCATTTCCGACGACAGAAAATGGTGGTAAATACATCCTGATTGTGATGGATTATTTCACAAAGTGGGTTTACGCGATCCCGAATCAAGAGGCCACATCTGTCGCGGATGTATTGGTGAAGGAATTCATCTGCCGATATGGAGTGCAATTGGAAGTTCACAGCGATCAGCGAAGAAATTTCGAAAGCCATGTATTCCAGGAAATTTGTGACAAGCTGGGAATGAATAATACTAGAACAACGGCGTTGAATCCACAGTCAGATGGAATGGTCGACAGAATGAACAGGACCATTGGAAAATACCTGTCCAAAGTAGTTTCCAGCCACCAGAGAGATTGGAACCTGTATATTTCCCTATTTGCATTGGCTTATCGATCTGCCATCAATGAGTCCACAGGTCAAACATCTGCGAAAATCCTATTTGGACGCGAAATGGGGCTTCCTTGTGCCCTGGAGAAGATCTAGCTGGAAAAGATTACGTGATCCAGTTGAGAAAAAGGTTGGACGATGTGCACGAGCTGGTCCGAACGAATCTTCAACCTGCCAGCGACAAAATGAAAAAACAGTACGACACGCAGGCCACAGAAGGCAGTTTCAAAGAAGGGGACAAAGTATGGTTACACAACCCGACGAGGAGAAAAGGCTTTTTTCCTAAATTACAAACATCTTGGTAGGGTCCGTACTTAATCAAGAAGAGGATCAATGACGTCATCTATCGCATAAGCAAGATCCCAATGGAAAGTAGTCCACCAAAATCGACTAGCGCCATTCGAAGGAGACCATGACAGAGAGGAAGGAGTGAACCATATCCGGGAAGATCCTGACCCTGCATTCGAAGAATTTATGGGCGCATATGGAGGTACTGGTGAAGCTAGATTTTGAGTCACCATAGAGCAACGACAAGACTTGTTCACGCTCCCGGAAGTATATTCACTGACACACAACATCCCAGTCAGTATCAAAAACGCACGAGGTTTGGCAGCCGTCTTTCGAAGTTTGGGCAACTAGAAGAACTTGCTGAACAGATTCCAACCCCTGGCAAGACACTGAGACTCGAACACAATTCACAGTACGTCTTCTACCGATAACACAGAACAAATTTCAAGATCGATCCTCCTACCGGAATGTGTGGGAAGCGCTACGAAGCCTTCGAGACCATATGCTGGAATCCAACGTAAAGAAACTAGTTCTGCCTAAGATAGAGAGCAACCAGTTGGATTAGCAAGTCATCAGGAATATGATGGAAGTGATCTTCGAAGATACTGGTGTCCACATATTAATCTGCAGCTATACCCCCCGTTATCAGTGTCCAATGAAGACAGTGCCCTGTTATTTCCATACGACCGGAAAGTGTAGAAATGGGTCCAGTTGCCGATTTAAACATCCAGTCCCTGCTACACAGGAGGAACTTCCTATTCAGGAGGGGGCAATGTTGCGAGGTCACTAAGTCAAAGCCGGCCCTGTCACTTGACTATAAATTTTGGCGAATGCGCTTGCTTTCGAAAACATTCTAGATGCGTTTTGTTTACGCATATGACGAGCGTGGAAAACTGTAGAATTTTCCAGAATTGATAAAGACTATATATACGCGAGTATTTGAGTGATTAGGACAGTTAGTAAAACAAAGACAGCTAGTTAGTAAAAATATAGTTAACGGACAGTAAAGAGTTAGTTCACAAACAGTTTACTGAAGTTCTTAGTAATAGGACAGTGAATTAAATAGTGAAGATAAATAGTGTAATATTGTGGAAAAAATAAATTAGAACTATTATACCGACTATGGTCGAGGAGATTTCTGCTATGAAGTACGATATTTCTGCCGATATATTATCAATGAAAAATGACATTGCCGCTGAAGTCGAAAATAGATCAATAGTAATTAGCCATAGTAGTGTGTATAATTTTATCCCATACTTAAAAACTATTTAAATAAATAACAAAAACATTATAATAAGATTTACCGGTTTTCGGGAATAATATTTAATTATTAATCGACTCGAAAGTCTCGTTCGGGAATTAAATTTATTCTAGCAGGGATTTCTGTGAGTGGCAGACTATCTCGGGTCTCGTTGAAATTCTTATTTCAATAATTTTCACATAAGCTTGGTGAGAAATTGTTTTACCTTGTCGAAATTATTTTTCAAATTTTATCAAAACTCTGATTAATACCCTGAAAAAGTTTTTGTAATACTGAGACTAATACTGAATAAGAGAACCACGTTTACAAAACTACTGAGTATGTATAAATTTTATGTTTCCTGATTTGCATTGTGCATGAGCCGTTTTATATTTGCTCGCTTATATTCTGCCTAGTTTATATTATTTGTTTGGAAGCCCGTCCGCATGCTAATTTGCCTTAGTAGGTTTGGGTAAAGGTTCTTTTTCTGTTTCTGATTCTACCGAACTATTTTATAGAATATAAACCTTAATTTAATTATTGTAGTTTTATTGATAACTTACTAGTAGTTCGCTATTACCTTTGATTTCTGGTTATTTTATTTAAGCTTAACAACAGTAGTTATATTGGTAGTTTATTTTAGGGTAATTTTGTGCTAACAGACGAGTAATCAAGCTCTATAAAAATAAGTATACCGCTACTTATTCTTTACCGTAATTTACAGTCCAAAAAGCTTTGATTCTAATAGCTCAACGTAAATGATTATAACAGATGTCGAAGAATAAAAATATATTATTCTACGCTTCACAACTAGTTTTGAAAAATATTTTTCAAAAACAGTGACCGTTCAACGAAGAAGAAACAACTACTTCCCGGGCTACATGCCCCGACAGATATTGAATTACACTTCTAAGTCAAACGGGGATGGTAAATCTACAAGATTTAAACCAACCATTCTGGTTTGCAACTAGAAGGGATAACACAACTTGTAGACCGGTTTCGGCGTATTGCGCCTCATCAGTACAAGGTATATGTTATCGTCCGAGAGTTAATCTCGGACTGAAATGTGACTATAATCAACAACGGTACATATTGTCCAGTTACGGAAATATTTTTGTTGCGAAAATAGCGACATCTCACCTCTAAGTCACAAACCAAAATTCGAACGAGACAACAAATCACGTGGATTTGAAACAAAAATGAATTAATACAGTTTCCTGTAAAATTGTCGTATTTAGTAAAGCGTTTTAACAACAGATGTCGAAGAATAAAAATATATTATTCTACGCTTCACAACTATGTCGCTATTTTCGCAACAAAAATATTTCCGTAACTGGACAATATGTACCGTTGTTGATTATAGTCACATTTCAGTCCGAGATTAACTCTCGGACGATAACATATACCTTGTACTGATGAGGCGCAATACGCCGAAACCGGTCTACAAGTTGTGTTATCCCTTCTAGCTGCAAACCAGAATGGTTGGTTTGAATCTTGTAGATTTACCAACCCCGTTTGACTTAGAAGTGTAATTCAATATCTGTCGGGGCATGTAGCCCGGGAAGTAGTTGTTTCTTCTTCGTTGAACGGTCACTGTTTTTGAAAAATATTTTTCAAAACTAGTTGTGAAGCGTAGAATAATATATTTTTATTCTTCGACATCTGTTGTTAAAACGCTTTACTAAATACGACAATTTTACAGGAAACTGTATTAATTCATTTTTGTTTCAAATCCACGTGATTTGTTGTCTCGTTCGAATTTTGGTTTGTGACTTAGAGGTGAGATGTCGCTATTTTCGCAACAAAAATATTTCCGTAACTGGACAATATGTACCGTTGTTGATTATAGTCACATTTCAGTCCGAGATTAACTCTCGGACGATAACATATACCTTGTACTGATGAGGCGCAATACGCCGAAACCGGTCTACAAGTTGTGTTATCCCTTCTAGTTGCAAACCAGAATGGTTGGTTTAAATCTTGTAGATTTACCATCCCCGTTTGACTTAGAAGTGTAATTCAATATCTGTCGGGGCATGTAGCCCGGGAAGTAGTTGTTTCTTCTTCGTTGAACGGTCACTGTTTTTGAAAAATATTTTTCAAAACTAGTTGTGAAGCGTAGAATAATATATTTTTATTCTTCGACATCTGTTGTTAAAACGCTTTACTAAATACGACAATTTTACAGGAAACTGTATTAATTCATAAATGATTATATTTAATTTTCATATTTTTAGTGTAGAATAAAGCAAAATACAGTATTACGTATGAATTATTTAAAAATATTTTCAAACTTAAGGTACCTAGTTCAATTTAAAAAATCTCTGCCACCAAAAATTACATATAAAAGAACGAAAGATCCAACAAATAATATCGTCTGTCTTCATCATATGAAAAATCTTATGAGAGGATCGATATCGGAAGCGTCTACAAATTCTTAAATTTCCTAGTTTTTCCAAATTTGGTTTCTCGCAATGTTCCATGTAATGTTGCCAATGGGTTTTGGTAATTTTTTCAAGTATTTCATTTAAGTCCGAATTACTGGCAACTATATGATGGTAAACGTAAAACTTTGTGACCCATCATTTGCATAATCGTCCAAATAATACACTTTTTTTGGCAACTTTGTTTTTATAATTTCCCATATTTTGTTACGGGACAAAGAATTATTGGTGCCTCTCTTTCAAACATCCAAAAATAAACTCTGTACCTACCAACTGCTAGTTTATTAAAAACAGATCCTGATTGTTTTAAGTAGGATTAATACAATTAAAGTCTCAGGAATCCTTTCACTTTTCTCAAGCGTCTCCCTGAAGGGCTCCTAAAAATAATAAATAAGTATTTACCACTTATTATTTACAACAAGTAGGAATAATAATAATCAAATATTTATATTCTAAAGTTACCGGAATCTTATTTAAACATAGGATGATCACCAGATCATAAAAGTTGCCGATTTAAAAATATCAAAGGCTTAAAGGTTATTTTGTTTACATAGGCTGCGTTCATAAACTTACTCCAGTGAGTAGAGAAGAGTATGATCACGTGATTAGAAAAGTATGTTTGATGGTTACTCGGAATAACCGTTCAGAGGCTTCACCGGCCGAAGGCAAATCAAATGTCATTGTGTTGTGTATGAATTTGGGGTTATATTGTTCATTTCGAAAATAGAAATTAATTAACCATGGATGAGTTGAATATTAATAATCAAATAATATCAATTTATCAATAAAAATAACCTGGCAGTAATCTGAACTGAACTACTGTATAAGCCAAACTGTCATAACTGCCAGAGTATATAATACTCCATTAAAAAGCGGAGTATGCAGAGTTTACACCGGGTAGGTTTCTGAACGTTTATAAAAGCATACTCTATACTGGTAGAGTAAATTTATGAAAGCTTCGGAGTAAACTATCCTTACTCTGAGTAAGTTTATGAACGTAGCCATGGCGTACAAAGTAGATGACAATCTTGTCATATCTGTCAATCTTAAAAATAAATCTTCTCAAAGTGATTTCAATCTTTCATCATAATGTCACTTTTCTATTCATAGATCTACTGATTAAAGATCATTGACCTTCCTTATCAATTAATAGTTTCTTCTTTTAATTTCTGTTATCAGAGCTTATCTCTGGTGTTGAGTACTTTGGTAATAAAGTAAATGAAAAGAACATACCTTTTTTTTCTAAGACAATCCATACCTAGATAGGAGATGGGATTTCTTTTTTCTTCCATGTGAGGTTCGTGATAGACCACATGGTTTAGCAATTTTGCTGATTTTTTTGAAATATATTTAAGTGAGCTTAAATTTTATTAGAGTGATCCTGTTGGAGCTCTACCATTTGTATAAGTGGATATTTATTTGGCTCAGCTTAAATTCCTGTCTCCACATCCGTAGGCGAAACCACTTTGAGGCCACACAACTTCTACGGTGAGTTTAATTTGTCAGTTTACTATACTCAACCCTCATAACATTTAATTATTATTACCAAATACTTACACAAGCTCCTTTTTAGGTCTCTTTCTTCTTTCTTTTCTTCGTTCTTCTATCTATCTTCTTTCTTTGGTTATTTCTTCATTCTTTGGCTTTATTTTATACATCGATATCTTCATTTCATTCCTGCATCGACATCATCTATAAGGTACATCATCTACACCCAGTCATCATATCGGATACACATCTACCTCCAGGATATAGTAAGCCACCATCAGTTCTTTTGGAGGAACACACCACGACACCCGATCGTTAACAGGTAACCTTCATAAAGTACATATGTCAAGCAATCCAGTGGTTTGAGCAGAAGCCAACCTTTCACTAGAATAACATATATTAATATAAAACCAAGTAGTCTAAGTAGAGTATTTTGTCATACCTACTGAGGAACTTAGTTTACTGGTGTCTTTACCCTCTGTTGAGGACAAATCATAGATTTAGTTACTAACACAATCACTATAGTTTGTACACCAGCGTATGCATACAAAGGGGTAGTTCTTTAATATCATCCTGTATCCAACCACCCTTAAGGTTAGATTGGATAGTGTAAAACTTTTCTTTTTTTCTATAAATCTTCCCATGCTTTCTATTAACCTAGAATAACCTAAATAATTTGTGAAAGCCAACTTCATATAAATCGTGAGGTACAGCGGAACTACTTTAGGGAGTTTTTGGCGTTACAATTAGTAGGCAAGGCCTTGTTTGTTTTCTGTACATTCCCAACTTTATTTTATTATATTAAACCAACATTGCATCTGAATCGGTTTTTATTTCGAATCCCACCCTGAGATTAACAGGACCTTTTAATCAAGGTAACAATTTGGAACTTCATAAGTCTCCCTTGAATATTGATATTTTTAGACTCGACCCAATATAGTCATTTTATTTTAGACCCACTAGAACATGGAGTTAATTCCATCAGTGGATAGTTAAACGGTTCCTCTATTCCTCTAGTCGCCGGTTTTTTGGTTAGGGAAAGTCCTATAGTACCAGACATCCCCTAGTACCGGACACTAAAGGTATCTCCAGCTTAGAGTCACTTGGCAACGTGGAAACTATGCTTTTTTCAATGCTTTAGTCTAGTCAGACAACGCCTCAAAAGGATTTGGCTCTAGATTCAGTTTGTATCTAGTTATTGTCGGAAAAAGAAGTTTTTGGTGTAGTGACTGTGTTCCTCGAAAATTGCAACGGCTACTCAGTTTAGAGAGCACATCAGGTGTAGATTCTGAGACCAAACTAGTATAAATTCAGAGAGTAGTCTTACCGATTCTCGGGTAATTCTACTTGAAATTTATTTAAGGCGAAATAAAGATAAATTATGAAAATTAGGAAAGGTAAGTGGGCGCCACTCTGAATAATACTAGCCTATTCGTTATTCACATCTGCATTATAGCGACAAATCCTGGAAGATTGGAAGGGAAAAAAACTATATGAACAACGTTATTAAATTTACAAGTTGTATATTGATTAAACAAAAGATGAAATTAAAAAAAAATTGACTAGTTAATTTTAGTAGTAGTATGACGACATATGTTGTGTTGGAGAGCAATTCCAGAACTATTGTACTTTCCTGTTCTTGTTGTAGTTGTAGATACACTTGCAGAGAAGCTTGTAGATGTTGTAGAAAAAAAAACTTGTAGTTAAAGTTGTAGGGAAACTTGAAGTCCCAGATAAAGTGGAGGTAGCTTTCTGGTACCAGATAAAGTATCCCAGGTAAAGTATTCCGGATAAAGTATTCCAGGTAAGGTATCCCGGATAAAGTATTCCAGGTAAGATATCCCGGATAAAGTATTCCAGGTAAGGTATCCCGGATAAAGTATCCCAGGTAAAGTGCTCCAGGTAAAGTGCTCCAGGTAAAGTGCTCCAGGTAAAGTGCTCCAGGTAAAGTGCACTCAAATGAATGCACTTCTAAGATAAGATAAGATAAGCCAGAAAGGCTTCAATAGCACATGTTCGCCGGAAAAGAAGAACGAAACCCCTTTGCCACTTGTTTAAATACACGAAATCATGTGAACGACAACCGACTTACGTCTCATGTTCGTGTCACGCTCATACGCTTTGACCAGGAAAGGAATTCACCTTTCAGTAGTGAATTCTTGATTCATATTTGATTTATAATTGGTAGAAGAAGAGACACGAGATCGAAGTGGGAATTTCAAAATAGACGTGACTATTTTCCCGACAGACGAAAAAATTTTTTTATAAGTGAAAATCATTGAGCTATTACGAGACTGAAATAAAGAAGATATTTTAAGAAGATATTGAACGATAGGAAGACTAAGAAAAAAGGAACGAGTCACTGCGATACTGAAGGAAAAGAACAAATTTGAGGATTCTTCCGAATAATTAATTTAGAGAAAAATAAAGATTAAAAAAAATATGAAAGAAAGAGAGCGTTCCAAAGTCTTCACCGGTACGCCAGGTGATTTTTTTTTCTTCCTAGGCTCTTACCAGGGAGGTTGCCAGTTAGCGTCCACAGTAGCCATTGGTCATCGCGCAAGCAGAACATTAGGAAAAAAAAATCATCTCACAAACACAGCAGACGCTTTGAACGGTAAATTCTGAGAAAAGCGGAACCAGTACCAGGTATCTACATACCAATAATTTTAGAAATTTAATAGAAAGATAAATCACTGCATCAGTGGGTCCCCAAAGATAATGACTTAAGATAAGATAAGATAAGGAAAGAAATGAGACTCCCATCAAAAGCAAACAACTGGAGTGAGAAGGAAAAAGCGTTAAATTTAACTCTTGCCCTTAGAGGAGACGCTATGGATATCCTCCAGACCATTCCAGTGGAAGAGGCCGAAGATTTTGAACAACTCAAAAAGCGATTGAATATGAGATATGGCCTGGAACACCTGGAGCATCTGTACCAGTCGCAGCTGAAAAACCGCAAACAAAAACGCGACGAAACTCTGCAAGAATTCGAAGCAGACATTGCGAGGTTGGTGCGGTTTGCCTATCCATCGGCACCGGGGAATGTCATGGAATGTTTAGGGGTACAGACATTCATCGACGGAGTTCGTGACCATGAAATGCAGAGAACTCTACGCTTGGCTCGGCATAAGACACTGGTCGACGTACTCTCTGCAGCCTTGGAGTACGAAGCAGCTACACAGGCTTCCGGAGTATACGGCAAGGTGAGGGCTATAGCAGACGAAGAAGTTGAGAACAAGCTCGACCAGCTTGTCAACATGATGAAAAGCATCTCAAATGGAAAACTGAAAGCTGTGAGATGCTGGAATTGTGGAGAAATGGGACATGTACGCAGTTCGTGCAAGCGACCGAGAACTGCTACAAACGAAGACGCCCAGCAGGAAAACTAGGGTCGACCTTCAGAGGGCAGCTTCGACCCGAAGACCTTCCAAAGACCCTCTCATCCTAATAGCCTCTCTGAAATGTCGCGATGATAGTGTATACGTGGATGGTGAAGTTAATGGAAGGAAGTATACACTATTGGTGGACACTGGAGCAACGAGGACTATTATTCGCCCCGAGACTGTCAACACCCGGAAAAGACTTTTACCGACGAGACTGCGACTCAGGACTGCCACAGGTGAAAGCGCCAATGTCCATGGAGAACTACCGGTGCAATTGGGAATTGGCGCAGAGAAGTTCACCCACACTGTCGTTGTCGCCGATATCGAAGAGGACATAATACTCGGAATGGACGTTATGAACCTACATGGCTTCCAGCTAGATTTCAAGAACCGAGTGATTAGAGTAGGTTCTGAGGAGGTATTCCTTCACCCACACGAGGATAAGACTGTTCAGGTGGCCGTACAGGAGGATACAGTTGTACCCGCAAGGAGTGAATTTTTCACTGTGGCAAGGCTACAAGGAACCGTCGAAGAAGGAACACCGGTCATGATGGAACCATGGAATCACGATGAAGAGGTTGGTCGAGGAATCTTGGCTGGAAAAGGGTTAGTCATGACTGCCGAAGAAATACCTGTACGCATTATAAATGTAAATGACCATCCAATAACCATGAAGAAGGATACCAAAATTGGAACTTGCGTACCAGTGGCGTCGATAATCCATCAAACAACAACCTCCAATGATGCCAACAATAAATTTGAACAAATGATAGCAGTGACTGGACAATCCCTTAGCCTTCAAGAGAAGAAAAAAATCAGAGAACTCTTGCTACAATACCGATCTCTTTTTGTACCAAAAGGAGGAAAGACAGGAAGAACATCTGCTGTCAAACACAAAATTGACACCGGCGACGCTAAACCGATAAGACAATCGGCTCGACGGCTACCACAGGCCAAAAGAGAGGAAGCGGAGAGAATTGTTCGCGAGATGGAAAAGGACAAGGTAATAGAACCTTCTACCAGCCCTTGGGTCTCTCCGGTAGTTCTGGTAAAGAAGAAGGATGGAACCACGAGGTTTTGCGTGGACTACCGGCAGTTGAACAATGTTACAAAGAAAGATAGCTATCCTCTGCCGAGAATCGACGACACTCTGGATACGCTGGCCGGTAGCAAATTGTTTTCTACCTTGGACCTGAAGTCTGGATATTGGCAGGTAGAAATGGATCCAGCCGATAAAGAAAAGACAGCGTTTACCACCGGATCTGGACTATGGCATTTCACCGTTATGCCATTTGGGCTGTGCAATGCCCCCGCAACGTTCGAAAGACTGATGGAAAACGTATTGCGAGGGTTGTCCTGGAAGACATGCTTAGTATACCTTGATGACATCATAGTATTGGGAAGGACATTCGAAGAACATCAAAAGAATTTGGAAGGTGTCTTCAAAAGGTTGCAAGCTGCCCAACTGATGCTCAACCCCAAGAAATGTCAACTATTTCAAAACAAAGTCAATTACCTAGGCCATGTAGTCAGCAAGGATGGTGTAGCTGTAGACGAAGAAAAAGCTGCTGCCGTACGAAAGTGGCCAAGACCCACCGACAAGCACCAAGTTAGAAGCTTCCTTGGACTCTGTACATACTACAGGCGATTTATAAAGAAGTTTGCAGATATCGCTAAGCCCTTGACACGACTTACAGAGGAAGCAAGGGAGTTTCGCTGGGACGAAGATTGCCAAACTTCGTTCGAAACCTTGAAGAAGCACTTGACTACTGCACCTATACTCGGCTATCCACTACCAGAGGGAGAATTCATACTAGATACTGATGCTAGCAATGTGGGAATTGGAGGAGTGCTATCACAGGTTCAAGGAGGACAAGAGAAAGTTCTGGGATATTTTAGTAAAGTCCTTTCCAAACCAGAACAAAACTACTGCGTCACAAGAAGAGAGCTCCTAGCAGTAGTGAAGTCCGTGGAGCACTTCTATCAGTATCTGTATGGGAAGAAATTTGTGATCAGAACCGATCATGCAGCACTTAAGTGGCTTATGCAATTCAAGAACCCTGAAGGTCAAATCGCTAGATGGATCGAGCGGCTCCAAGAATATAATTTCACTATTGAGCATAGAGCCGGAATAAGCCACAGAAATGCAGACTCCCTCTCTAGAAGACCATGCCCTGCAGAGTGCTCTCACTGCAGCAAAACAGAAGCTAAGGAAGCTGCGATTCGAAGAACCACGGTGACCACCGACGAATGGACACCAGAAAAGTTGGAAGAGGAACAAGAGAACGATCCCGACCTGAAGAAAATCCGACATTGGAAAAAGGAGAACTGTCGACCTACTTGGCAGGAGATTTCAAGGTACTCGCCAACGATGAAATCGTATTGGGCCCAGTGGGACTCGCTGGTTTTAGAAAACGGTTTGCTACAGCGAGTAATCGAGAACGATGAGGGTTCCGAAAGTAGAAGACAGTTGGTGATCCCAAGAACAAGGATAGCAGCAGTACTACGTAAATTACACGACAGTCCGTCAGGAGGACATCTAGGTGTGAAGAAGACCCTCCAGAAAGTGCGAGAACGGTTTTATTGGATGCACAGTTCCGAAGATGTGAAAGACTGGTGTAAGAAGTGCACTACCAGCGACCAGGGCAGAAACTTCGAAAGCCAGCTGTTCCAGGAAGTTTGTGAAAAGCTCGGCATGAAGAAAACGAGAACTACGGCTTTGCACCCACAGTCGGACGGGATGGTAGAGCGAATGAACAGAACTCTTGGCAAATATCTGTCTAAAGTAGTATCTAACCATCAGCGAGATTGGGACCAATATCTCTCGCTATTCGCGATGGCCTACAGATCCGCCATCAATGAGTCCACCGGCCAAACACCAGCAAGAGTTCTGTTCGGACGCGAAATGAGATTACCCTGCGACCTTCAATTTGGATGCCGACCCGGAGAAGACATAGCTGGTGAAGATTACGTAACCCAGCTGAGAAAAAGAATGGACGACGTACACGAGCTGGTTCGATCGAATCTTCAGATCGCTAGCGATAGGATGAAGAAAAGGTACGATACGCAAGCTACGGAAGGAGGTTTCCACGAAGGAGACAAAGTCTGGCTGCATAACCCAAGAAGACAAAAGGGTTTTTCTCCAAAGTTGCAGAGAGCTTGGGACGGTCCGTACCTCGTAAAGAAAAGAATCAACGATGTCATCTATCGTATCAGCAAGATCCCAAATGGAAAGCCAAAGGTGGTACACCGTAACCGATTAGCGCCATTCGAGGGTGACCACGATGAGGAAGTAAACCAGCTTCAGGAAGTAGCCGATCCTGCTTTTGTAGAGTTCATGGGTGCTTATGGTGGTACCGGAAAAGCAAGATTCGGCGTCACCACTGAGAGACGACAAGACCTGCTTACCGTTCCGGAGGAATACTCACTGGCAATAAACATCCCTGCCAGCGTAACCGATGCGCGCGGACTGGCATCTCTGTTTATAAAGAAGAGTGGCGCACGACCTTTGGTAAACCAGTTACCAGTACCAGGTAAAGCTCTGAAGCTGCAAAATGGCTCCCGCTACAATTTCCACCTAGTGACGAGGAACACCTTCGACGAAAGACCAACGTACGAGGATGTCTGGGAAGCATTACGAAGCCTGAAGGAGCATGTGCTTGAATTGAACGTGTACAGGCTAGCCATGCCCAAGATTGAATGTAGGCATTTAGATTGGCGAATAATCCGTAACATGGTAGAAGTAATCTTCCGAGACACCGAAGTGCAGGTACTGGTTTGCGGCCATGCTCGGGAAACGCAGCCAACAGAGAAGACGGTCGCATGTTACTTCCGTTCAACGAAGAAGAAACAACTACTTCCCGGGCTACATGCCCCGACAGATATTGAATTACACTTCTAAGTCAAACGGGGTTGGTAAATCTACAAGATTTAAACCAACCATTCTGGTTTGCAACTAGAAGGGATAACACAACTTGTAGACCGGTTTCGGCGTATTGCGCCTCATCAGTACAAGGTATATGTTATCGTCCGAGAGTTAATCTCGGACTGAAATGTGACTATAATCAACAACGGTACATATTGTCCAGTTACGGAAATATTTTTGTTTCGAAAATAGCGACATCTCACCTCTAAGTCACAAACCAAAATTCGAATGAGACAACAAACCACGTAGATTTGAAACAAAAATGAATTAATACAGTTTCCTGTAAAATTGTCGTATTTAGTAAAGCGTTTTAACAAAAGATGTCGAAGAATAAAAATATATTATTCTACGCTTCACAACTAGTTTTGAAAAATATTTTTCAAAACCAGTGACCGTTCAACGAAGAAGAAACAACTACTTCCCGGGCTACATGCCCCGACAGATATTGAATTACACTTCTAAGTCAAACGGGGTTGGTAAATCTACAAGATTTAAACCAACCATTCTGGTTTGCAACTAGAAGGGATAACACAACTTGTAGACCGGTTTTGGCGTATTGCGCCTCATCAGTACAAGGTATATGTTATCGTCCGAGAGTTAATCTCGGACTGAAATGTGACTATAATCAACAACGGTACATATTGTCCAGTTACGGAAATATTTTTGTTGCGAAAATAGCGACATCTCACCTCTAAGTCACAAACCAAAATTCGAATGAGACAACAAACCACGTAGATTTGAAACAAAAATGAATTAATACAGTTTCCTGTAAAATTGTCGTATTTAGTAAAGCGTTTTAACAAAAGATGTCGAAGAATAAAAATATATTATTCTACGCTTCACAACTAGTTTTGAAAAATATTTTTCAAAAACAGTGACCGTTCAACGAAGAAGAAACAACTACTTCCCGGGCTACATGCCCCGACAGATATTGAATTACACTTCTAAGTCAAACGGGGTTGGTAAATCTACAAGATTTAAACCAACCATTCTGGTTTGCAACTAGAAGGGATAACACAACTTGTAGACCGGTTTCGGCGTATTGCGCCTCATCAGTACAAGGTATATGTTATCGTCCGAGAGTTAATCTCGGACTGAAATGTGACTATAATCAACAACGGTACATATTGTCCAGTTACGGAAATATTTTTGTTGCGAAAATAGCGACATCTCACCTCTAAGTCACAAACCAAAATTCGAATAAGACAACAAACCACGTAGATTTGAAACAAAAATGAATTAATACAGTTTCCTGTAAAATTGTCGTATTTAGTAAAGCGTTTTAACAAAAGATGTCGAAGAATAAAAATATATTATTCTACGCTTCACAACTAGTTTTGAAATATATTTTTCAAAAACAGTGACCGTTCAACGAAGAAGAAACAACTACTTCCCGGGCTACATGCCCCGACAGATATTGAATTACACTTCTAAGTCAAACGGGGTTGGTAAATCTACAAGATTCAAACCAACCATTCTGGTTTGCAACTAGAAGGGATAACACAACTTGTAGACCGGTTTCGGCGTATTGCGCCTCATCAGTACAAGGTATATGTTATCGTCCGAGAGTTAATCTCGGACTGAAATGTGACTATAATCAACAACGGTACATATTGTCCAGTTACGGAAATATTTTTGTTGCGAAAATAGCGACATCTCACCTCTAAGTCACAAACCAAAATTTGAATGAGACAACAAACCACGTAGATTTGAAACAAAAATGAATTAATACAGTTTCCTGTAAAATTGTCGTATTTAGTAAAGCGTTTTTACAAAAGATGTCGAAGAATAAAAATATATTATTCTACGCTTCACAACTATGTCGCTATTTTCGCAACAAAAATATTTCCGTAACTGGACAATATGTACCGTTGTTGATTATAGTCACATTTCAGTCCGAGATTAACTCTCGGACGATAACATATACCTTGTACTGATGAGGCGCAATACGCCGAAACCGGTCTACAAGTTGTGTTATCCCTTCTAGTTGCAAACCAGAATGGTTGGTTTAAATCTTGTAGATTTACCAACCCCGTTTGACTTAGAAGTGTAATTCAATATCTGTCGGTGCATGTAGCCTGGGAAGTAGTTGTTTCTTCTTCGTTGAACGGTCACTGTTTTTGAAAAATATTTTTCAAAACTAGTTGTGAAGCGTAGAATAATATATTTTTATTCTTCGACATCTTTTGTTAAAACGCTTTACTAAATACGACAATTTTACAGGAAACTGTAATAATTCATTTTTGTTTCAAATCTACGTGGTTTGTTGTCTCATTCGAATTTTGGTTTGTGACTTAGAGGTGAGATGTCGCTATTTTCGCAACAAAAATATTTCCGTAACTGGACAATATGTACCGTTGTTGATTATAGTCACATTTCAGTCCGAGATTAACTCTCGGACGATAACATATACCTTGTACTGATGAGGCGCAATACGCCGAAACCGGTCTACAAGTTGTGTTATCCCTTCTAGTTGCAAACCAGAATGGTTGGTTTAAATCTTGTAGATTTACCAACCCCGTTTGACTTGGAAGTGTAATTCAATATCTGTCGGGGCATGTAGCCCGGGAAGTAGTTGTTTCTTCTTCCTTGAACGGTCACTGTTTTTGAAAAATATTTTTCAAAACTAGTTGTGAAGCGTAGAATAATATATTTTTATTCTTCGACATCTGCTAAGATATTTATCGCAAACTACGATAATTAAGATAAGATAAGGTACTGAAGATATAATATCACCCCTAAAACATTTGAGGTATATCCGATATTTCTCCAAATCAATTAGACCCAATTCATTAACCTCTATGCATGTGCGCAACAGGTTTATTACTCAATTTGATTTGACTGTGCAAAAAAACTTTTTCAAAATTATAATAAATTTGAATTTTTTAAAAATTCGAAAAATTCTCAACAGATTTTATATTATAATTCTTAGATTAGAATTCCATCCGGCTAGGAAAATATTTATTACACTACTCATTTATCCCAGAACACGAAGGTTAATTTGCTAATCAGTAGTAGGGAAAGAAAGTCATTATCGTTTTCTAGTCAAAGAAAAGGAAAATCTCTATGATAAAAAACTAAAAAAAAATATTCGAGACACCATCATACAACACAAATAGAATGAACAATTAGGAAAGATATATTTATCTGATTACGTTAGGGCTGCTTCGGAATCATCGATATCAGAACACTCATCATCAGACAAGATACCAGCTTTAAGGTCTTTCATGTGCCATCGACCAATATTTTTTCCCGTTTCATCTTTTAATTCATACACTAAGGGAGAGATAACACGATATACGGTACATTGTGTATATTTCGGTAAAAATTTTGCGGAAATATATCTGGCTTTGTCCGATTTTGGGTAGTTCTTTTTCCAAACCCGATCACCTACATAAAACCTATGATCACGTTTGCGCAAATTATAACGTTGACTACTTTGTCGATATGCTGTTTGCAAGTTCTTTCTCACCACTTCGAAAAATTTAGGCATTTCTTGTGTATCCTGAATTCGGTGAACTTTGTCAAAAATGGTAACCTGATTGTTTGCATTTTCTGCAATTTTACCATAAAAATTTCCCGAGACAGGTACATTTCGAGCAAAGGTAAGGAAGGAAGGGGTGAAATCGGTAACCTCATGTTTCGACAGCCGAATTGCTTGAGCAATTTTATATATTTCTTCATCCCATGTTCTATGATCTTCATAACTATAAGATCGTATAGCTGTGACAATGGATTTGTTTACGCGCTCAGTATGATTAATTTGCGGATGAAAGTTAGCATTATACCATATCTTTTGTACTGAATATTTTTCCATGAGATTTTTGAAAAGATGACTCGTGAACTGTTTACCATTATCACACGAAACGATTTGAGGTATTCCAAAAATGAGAAAAACATGATTTTCTAAGAAATCCACTATAGAACGAGCGGTAGCCTGACGTAAGGGATGAACCAATACGAATTTAGTGAACCAGTCAACTACAACAAGTGCGAACTGATTACCTTTGCGATATCGGGGATATGGCCCTAAAAGATCACACGATATTAATTGAAAAAGGAAGTTAATATTACGATATTGTCCCATTAATCCTGCTTGGGGTAAGTTAGATGGTTTACACGATGCACATATTTTACAACGAGTGACATATTTATAAACCGATTTTCTAAGATTCGGCCAATAATAAATTTCAGAAATTCTCTCTAATGTTTTAAAAACACCGAAGTGAGAAGAAGTCGGACTATCATGAAAATGATGTAGAATTTCATTTCGATTTTTAGTAGGAACGACAATTTTCCAATCGGAAATATTACTAATTGGTCCAAATTTATTAAAGACATGTTTATATAATATGTTATTCTCAACTCGAAAACTTGGGTATTTTTCCGGAAAATCCTGAACATGAGAAATCATTTCATTACACCATTTATCAGGATGCAAGGTAGATAAGTCTAAAATACTAACTTCAGGTATACGAGCATCCGCAACTACAGTTCCGGTAGATCTACGGTGTACGATAGAAAAGTTGTATTGCGACAATTGCAATATCCATCTAGCTAAGCGAGGAGAAGGTTTTTTCATGTTATTCAACCAAACCAGAGAAGAATGATCGGTAATTACGGTGAAATGACGACCGATAAGATAATACCTAAAATGATCGATCCCTAACAAAACTGCTAACAGTTCCTTTTCGGTAGTACTGAACTTCTTTTGACCGTTTGTGAGTTTCTTACTCATATAAGCTATGGGATGTTCGAGTCCATCTTCCAGTTGAAAAAGAACACTTCCTACCCCAACATCACTAGCATCTGTCATAAGGAAGAAAGGTTTGGTGAAACTACGTAAGATAGGAGCGGTAGTTAAGACAGTTTTCACCCTTTCGAAAGCTTGATCTGCTTGGGGTGTCCAAGAAGATCAGAAATTGGAGCAGATAAGGAAGAAAAATCTTACCGTCGATAATACGAAACCATTCCCAAGAATCTACGCACCTGAGTGGCAGTTTTCGGAACAGGATACTCACAAATAGCAGAAACCTTTTCAGGATCGGTACGAAGACCATTTTCATCCACTACATAACCTAGATATCCAAGGGAAGAACGACAAAACTGACATTTATCTAAATTCACCGTCAAGCCGGCATCTCGTAATCTCTCAAAAACACTCTGGAGAATTTCCATGTGTTTGTCAAAATCAGGAGTACAAATGATGATGTCATCCAGGTAGTAAAAACAATACGCTTCTAAGGAAGGACCAATGACCAAATCGATCAAACGACACATACTAGCAGGAGCAGAGACTAAACCGAAAGGGGTAGTGACATACTCGAGTAAACCTTTACCCTTAACTGCAAATGCTGTTTTTTCCCGAGATGATTTCTCCAACGGAATTTGATAAAATGCTTGCTTCAGATCGATACTAGATATATAACGAGTATCTCGAAGTTGACTCAGTATAACTTCGATTGAAGGTAAGGGATAAGCATCTTTATTTAAAGTTACACTTTTTAATTTACGTCCATCAAAACACATTCTGTATTTACCATCTCCCTTTTGAACTAACCAGATAGGGCTACAATATGAAGATTTACTTTCCTGAATTACACCTAATTCAAGCAAAGTATCTACTTCCTTTTCCAGGTAAGCTTGCATTGCCTGAGGTAAGGGATATTGGGTTTGTTTAAAGGGAGAGGAATTTCCGGTATCAATGAAATGCTCTATCAAATGAGTTTTGCCGATTTTATCTGAAGGACTAATAGTCTTGAAGAGATCAATAGTTTGATTTAATTTACCAGTTTGATTAGGAGTTAAATGAGATACATCCCGAATTGTATTGACTACAGCCAACGAGAGAGAATTTACAGTTAAAGATAATTTAGAGAAATTTATTTTTACGTTAAAAATCTTAAGAAAGTCCATACCGAGAATAATGTCATGTTTAACAGAAGGTATTAGATAAAATTTCATAAGCCTAGATATCTTGTCTGTGATGACATTGTTTCGATATAACCAAGAACGTCCTGCAACTTGCCATCTGCAGTAGATATTTTTAAGTTATCATCGTTTAAGATAGGTATCGATAAGTTATGAATAAAATCTAGTGCACGAGAACCAATCAATGAGATATTTGAACCGGTATCAACAAGGCAAGAAATTGTTTTATCAAAAATTATGATATCGACATAAGGTCGATTATCATTTTCCATGTTATACAACAGTGACCCTACATTTGCTAAAGACTTATGTTTCGAGTTTGAAACTATTGAATTTGATCTTGAATTTAATTTATAGAATTTTTTGACAAATAAAAGCCATGAATTCCAGTCGGAGTGACTTACAGTAGGAACCTTTTTTAAGATAGAAGGAGAAATTTTCCTTGCAGAACTGGAATTTACAGGATTTATTTGAGATAAGCTCAATTTTTGTCTTTTGTAGGGGTTTCCTGAGGTTTTGGTTTTACTTTGGTGCTGGATTTTCCTGATGTTCCCGGTTTCTGAGCGACTGTGGTAGAGTGGGAAGTTCGACCACCGCTTGGTTCGTTTTTTTGAACACTTTGGACATTTCGTTTTTACTGTATCAGGATGTCCACAACCAAAACAAAACAGTTTCCTAGGAACTTGACAGTTATAATACATATGACCTGCTTGTTTGCAATTCCAGCAAGTCCAGGTAGAAGATACTACAGATAGATTTTTTCGTGTTTGTTTAAAACAAGAATTATCCTTAAAAGAGGTACTAGGTATGCTCAAATCTGGTTCAAGTAAATATTGACTGCTTTAATGATTAGCTGTGAACTGTTGGTCCCAAGTTAATGTTTCCTCTAGTCGTTTACATTTTTCAGTCAAAATATCAACAGTATCAATATCAATTAAAGCTAATGGTTGTGCATAATGAGGTAAAAGATTTCTACGAATAATACGAATGATGGCACTTTCACTTGGTTTGTCATCAAGACGGTTGAACAAACCACACATGGCGTTAATATACAAGGTAACTCGTTCATGTTGACCTTGTTTTCTAGCTTTGATTTCCTCTAGTAAATCATCTTGGTAGTTATACGGTAAGAAATCGGATTTTAATTTGGTCACTAATTGTTCCCAATTCTGAACTTTGCATCTGTTAATAAGATACCAATTAAAAGCCTGATCACTAAATAAATCAGCTGAGCTGGAAAACAATTCAGCATCTGTGATACCTCTCGAAAGTTTGAGGCAATTTACGCGTTCTAAGAAACCAAGTACAGATTCTTTGGAATCTATTCCTGTGAATCTTATTCCCCATTTATGTACAGGTACAGGTTTAGAAAAAGAAAAGCTTTGACTTGTATTTACTGGAGTGGATTGTCTATCTGAATCGATAACATTGATTTTGCTATCTAATTCACCTTCTAAACAAAATATTTCTGTTGTTAAATGTCTCTTTACTTGTTCTTGTTCGTCCTCCTCGCAAGTTACCCGAGAAGTACGTTGAGTGAGGTGAGTTAGACGGCAAGTCAATCTTCTGTACTCGACATCCGAAGAAGTTCCAACAAAATCTTGAACCTTCTTCTTCAAGTCGGCAAAAGACATCTTAATACCTGTAATTTCGGTAATAAAAGGAAGTTCAACATATGAAATCGAACTCCTCATGGATACTTCCTGTGTTAGAACACCGCGTAATAATTTCCTCTTCTCTGTAACCAGTGAAGGGATTTCCAAGCCACGATAAGAAAGTTCGTAATCCAATTCATGAGATAAAAGATAATCAACATTTAATTTGAAAATTCGAGCCATGTTATTATACGTTAATTGACGGTATTAAAAATATAAGATAAAAGAGAAAAAACGAGTACTGTTGATATTGACGAAAAAGAAAATTTTATAGGTACGATACGTGAAGATATACGATAAAAATATAAAGATATGTTAGATAAACGATAATAACGATAATAAAAATAGATATTACCAACTCAACATATGAACGATATGATAAGTGAAAGATAGAAAGATAAATAATACGATAAGTGAAAAAAAATGATATATATATATAGAATATTAAAGTGATTGCTTCTGACTTCAACTACTGTCCAAACTTCCAAGTTTCAAGATTTATTATTATAAAGCAGATGTGTAAAACAAGGCCCACACACGTTCGGGTGCCAATTTGCAACGGCTACTCAGTTTAGAGAGCACCTCAGGTGTAGATTCTGAGACCAAACTAGTATAAATTCAGAGAGTTGTCTTACCGATTCTCGGGTAATTCTACTTGAAATTTATTTAAGGTGAAATAAAGATAAATTATGAAAATTAGGAAAGGTAAGTGGGCGCCACTCTGAATAATACTAGCCTATTCGTTATTCACATCTGCATTATAGCGACAAATCCTGGAAGATTGGAAGGGAAAAAAACTATATGAACAACGTTATTAAATTTACAAGTTGTATATTGATTAAACAAAAGATGAAATTAAAAAAAATTGACTAGTTAATTTTAGTAGTAGTATGACGACATATGTTGTGTTGGAGAGCAATTCCAGAACTATTGTACTTTCCTGTTCTTGTTGTAGTTGTAGATACACTTGCAGAGAAGCTTGTAGATGTTGTAGAAAAAAAAACTTGTAGTTAAAGTTGTAGGGAAACTTGAAGTCCCAGATAAAGTGGAGGTAGCTTTCTGGTACCAGATAAAGTATCCCAGGTAAAGTATTCCGGATAAAGTATTCCAGGTAAGGTATCCCGGATAAAGTATTCCAGGTAAGGTATCCCGGATAAAGTATTCCAGGTAAGGTATCCCGGATAAAGTATCCCAGGTAAAGTGCTCCAGGTAAAGTGCTCCAGGTAAAGTCCTTCAGGTAAAGTGCTCCAGGTAAAGTGCTCCAGGTAAAGTGCTCCAGGTAAAGTGCACTCAAATGAATGCACTTCTAAGATAAGATAAGATAAGCCAGAAAGGCTTCAATAGCACATGTTCGCCGGAAACGAAGAACGAAACCCCTTTGCCACTTGTTTAAATACACGAAATCATGTGAACGACAACCGACTTACGTCTCATGTTCGTGTCACGCTCATACGCTTTGACCAGGAAAGGAATTTACCTTTCAGTAGTGAATTCTTGATTCATATTTGATTTATAATTGGTAGAAGAAGAAACACGAGATCGAAGTGGGAATTTCAAAATAGACGTGACTATTTTCCCGACAGACGGCACTCGATCAGCGCGCATAGAAACGTTGATTTCGACTCTCGTCGACAGTAAATATATTCAGCCTTGAAACATTTCTCGGTGTTGGGTATGAGAAAGGACTGGCTATTCGCCGCCCATACGATAATTTATTAATTCAATCGAGGGAAGTAAAGTGAACGAAATTAACGTTACAAAATCTTAAGAAGCTGTTATTGGGTTTTGGATGAGTATGCATTTATCGTGTATGTTACATTTGATTCATCCATCATTAAGAAACATTTACCGCATAAAAACATCTGGGTCTGATTTCGTAGGTAGTTGTTTGTAAAACATTTTTTTAAAAAGAATACAAGTTGCGTAGTATAGGACACTAAATAGGCGCCTACTACCGGACAGTAATATAAATATGGAATAATATTTTTTTACTAATTTCCGCTCTTTGTTATATTTTCATAAACGTCTCATCCGAATCCTTCGGATTATATTAGTTGGCACCTTTTTCTTTGGAATATTTTCTAAGAAATTGCCTCTTGGATCGTATAGCTGGGAGCTCCATTCAAAATTTTGTATTATGAGTTTGCTCAAACTTAATACTTACCAATTTTACGTATCCAGTTGATATTGGGTCTTTTGTTACATTGTACATCAGACATTTCATCCCGGAACCTCCTACAATTTTTTTCTGTTGATACATGCTTTCTTTCGCCATACATTTTATGCACCACTTGTCGTAAACTATTTAGAATAAGAGGTATTTATCTGTTTTTTATCCAATAACTTTCTCAGAGGGAGTACTTTTGAATTCGGCATCATTAAGAGTCTTAATTTTTATTGTTCTCCATACAGTTTTTGGTAATATCCCCAACGCCTCTGCAGTTAGTTTCGTCGCTGACTCATTTAAACTTTTTAAAAGATCGAAGTATTTTTTGAAAAAAGAGTTGGTTTTCCGTATCAACATGTTTCCTTCGTCGGTAATTATTTTGATCATATTTATGTTTTGTGACCGGTTTGCAACTGGTATCTAGAGACAGTTTTTTTATTATATGTTTTGTCTTCTTTGATTGCTGCAAACGGTACAAATTTGCAAACGATATCAACATAATATATTCGGATAAAATATTTGTATAAACCTGTTATAGCTGCTGTTTGCGAATGATTTTAGAAGGTTATACACCTGTTTGATGAGAAATTCTTCCAACTGCGCCTTGTATATAATTTTTTTTTGTAACGGAAATTAACTACATCCTCTTTGTTGTGTTTTTATTTTAACAGTAAAAAATTAGAAAATATGGATATATTTCATTTCTTGCATTATTCTATGGAGTTTCAATTTAAGTAGATCATTTAAAAAGAAAAAAGTAGAGAAAATTATAGCAAGTCGATTGTAACATTGCCATCGGAGCCGCAAAGGGGGAAATTATCTCATTCGATCCGAAACTCTTATTCTCCTCCCTCTCACCGGATCGAACTGTTTCCTTCCTCGCACCATTCCGAGCCATTTCCCCAGTCACTTCTTTACTCGGTCTTTCAGACACTTAGAGCGCAATGAGCCGATTACTAGGGCTCCATTATATCTATTGAGAAACAGAGAACAACTCTGAATCACAGCGAATGCGACACAATGATTCAATTTGTCACAAAGAAACTACGTGTGAGTTGATCGGTTACACCAAAGGTTAGCATAAACAGGAGTTTTCAGCGTATTGTATTTTGACTACGCTTTATGTACAGCAAATAGTAGCATCGTACAAGTTTGATATATACATATTTTCAAACATTAATAATAGTAAAAGACTCCGAACAAGAAACCCAGTAACTGCACGTACTTTCTATATAAACAGCTGCACTAAAGTGAGGGAAGTTTACAAATATTGGTTTTATGTTAAAATGCATTAACTCTTTTATTCACCAAGGGTTTGTCTGTAATATATTGTGATGATAATTTTAATTTCGATACCTTACATTGGGAAGCCACTTGTGTTGTCCAATTTATTCTTAATTAATTAGTTATTTATTCTCAGGGTATATGTGAATTGGGTTGTAACACTCGTCAATGACAGAACGATAAGGTAGACTGATCTGAAGAGAACAAAAGGAACCACTTGAAACAAGTTATTATTCAATAAAACACAACAATACAACAAATACCACAAAATAATAAAATCAAACAGACAATTTTAGAAAAATACAACAGTTCCAATTATGGATAACCGTGACGTCACTGTTACTAAAGAATCAATTCCAAGAATTGATCGGACTATAACCTAGATAAATATACATAAATTATAATTAAAAAAAATTAAATATCCAAATATAACCTTAACCAACGCTTGTTGGTAGAGTCCAAGTTCAATTTGGAAGACGATCTGCCTGTCTCCAGCAACGGCAAGTCTGTGTGGATTAATGAGGTCCCGGTGATGCCGTTACGACAAGATGTGCTTATATGCTTATTGGATGAACTGCTTGAATGATGTAAATGCGATGATCCATATTCTGATGAAGAGCAGTCCCTGTTATTCTGAACAGATCTCAAGTACGTGAGTGGAGCCTTCGAAGTTAATGGTCCATTTCGGGAAGATACTTTTACCAAATGCTGACTTGGTTTAGAAGTTAAAACCTCATTTTGGTGGTGATCCGCAGGACTCCCCAAATACCCCTCAACTGATTATATCATCCCTTTAACAAACTTCACCGAAAACTAGCCCTCGCACGCGATTCTATATTCACTTGTCACTGTCACTGTCACTCCCTAATCATCTCGCCATGCCATCTTTCTACACTTAAAATTAAGTAATGATAAACATGTCAATCTACTATGAAATGTCATTCATAAAATTATATTCTTCTCCGATCGTGGGAAAAGTGACACTATTTTGACCTGTTTTCTATATGCGCAAAGCTCAACATTCCAGAATAGTGGGCAGTTGCTAAGCAATTAGAAAATAATGCAGGTAATAGTGCGGTAATATTCTTACCGCACTGCTGTAGCGTGCGTTAATGTTACAAATGGATTATTACAATAAAATGAAACAAAGTATGGTTTTAATTTTTATATTGATAAAGTTGTTATAAAAGAAATAAAAGAAACATCTATGGTTACTACTTCTATATTTCAATATGAATGAATATTTTTTAATTAATTTTTTAAATGTAAATCAACGATCGAAGAAAAAATAGTATGTATAATTCGTGGGAAAAGCATATTCCCAAACTCCTGTGTTACCAGACTCGTCGCTACGCTCTTCGTCTGGTAATTATCACAGTCTTTTGGGAATATTATGCTTTTCCCACTAATTATACAATATACTATTTTCTACTAGCGTGCGGAAAAGTCCACTTTTCCGCACTTATTTTAGTGTTGAAAGAGTAACTTTTCCGCACTATTCACTTAGTGCGGAAAAGTAAATTTGTTAAGTTTTTGGGGAGTATATTGACATTTGAATATTTAAAATATATATTTGTATGGTTGTAGTTTACAAAATGTCAGAAAAATTAAAAAAATTATTAGAATTCTGCTATAATTTTTAATAAAAAGAAACGTATGTTTCAATAATTTTTCAATGACCCTGGTATAAGCCTCGAAATCTGACTTAATTGGAAAACATTTTGGCCTCTGCAATTAATTTGCAGAATGCTACAAATTGCACGTTCAATGTTAATATTAATAATAATTAATTTGTTGATAGGTATGTATTTAATAAATGTTTCTTTATGTTAACTTTTGGGTTTTTTCCGTACGCTAGTAGAAAAACTAGTGTACCTAACACGTGCGTAAGGTGGCCGAACTCCGCTAACGCGTCGTTCGGCCATCTGCAATTGCGTGCGGAAAAGTACCACTTTCCGCACTTGTTGGGTAATAGTATATTACGTAACGAGTGTGAAAAATCACTTCCGCACAAGTAATGTACACTATTTTTCCTACGACCATGCGATAATTGTAACAAATATTGTTTAATGTGATGGTTTTTTAAAAATAATGTTGACATCGGTGAGTGCGGAAATGAAATGAGTGAAATTCACTTTCCAACGAGTTATGTACACTATTTTTCCTACGGCCATAAATATTTAAAAAGTACCTTAGGTTTTTGTGTTCGCATATGACACTAGAGTCAAATCATATCTAATAATAGTATAATGAAATAAAAACTAGAGTAACGAAACGAGAAATTCATTAGAAACAAAACTAAGCACAAACGATGTAAACTTATTGTAAGAATATAAAAATTAAACTCATGAAATCGATATTAAGTATGGAGCAGCATAAAAATTAAACGTAAAATAATTACCCTGGCAGTTTGTAATAGTAATTATGCGCCAAGGTAGAAAAGTGAGGTATTATTGTCGAGGTCCATTAATACACTTTTCTACCGTGGTATAGCATTTTTTTCACTACTTTAATATTGGCATTTTATTTTTTTAAATATTAGTTTGTCGACTCTCGTTTCACATGACATGACAGCTGTGCACAATAAGTTAACCTCACATTCTATTAAATGGATTGAGATTTAGTTATAACCAAGTAGGCTCTGTATTTTTCTACCTTGGTTAATAATGAACAACTTTACTACCTCAACAAAAGTCAATAAAGTTAGGTTGAAGGCTAGTAGTGAAAAAAAGTTATAGGCGATTGCATAGATGACGATGTGATATTACTGGCAATATTTTCATCGATGTCTTGAATGCTGCTGAATTGTTTCTATTGGTTGGGTTACTTGTGGTTGGTTTAATATTTTTGTTGATGATGGAATTTCAGTGTAATATGACAAATCTGTAAATGAATTGTTTCTTGGTTGAATATTTTCTTCAGATGAAGACGCTAACGCACCCATTATTTTATTGGGAATATGTAATCGGTTTGTGGCAGAGTCATCAACATATCCCTCTGCAACAGTTGAGGTCTTCCACCCTCCGTGTCTTTTAAGGGTTGTCACGTCTGCTCCTGCATCTACTAAAATAGTTGCTGATGACCTGCGAAAACAGTGGTATATAATTCTGGATTATCCAATTTTAAAAAAGTGGCCACCGTTTTCGCTACGCTACCTATTTTATTAATTCCGACCACCTGTTGGGTACATTTTCCTTTTTGAAAATTCATATAAAATCTTTTTTGGTTCGTTTGCGGTCTCAAATTTACATATTTCTTATATATATATATATATATATATATATATATATATATATATAGGATAGTCTTTGCCGACTAATTAGGTATAAAACCAGAAATATTGGGGAAACGGCAAGTTTATAAAAGTGAACTCTTCTTACTAATTTAACAAGCTTTCGGAAACTTTTATTTCCATTATCAAGTTACAGTATTGAGGATTGATATAAAATGGTAAATATATATTAAATGCTAAAATTGGTATTTGAATTTTTTAAAAAATATTGAAATATTGTCATTATGACAGATAAACAATTTCATTTTTTTCCTTCTAATAAGTTATAAAAATTATGTCAAAAAATGGAGAGTGTAGGTTATGATAATGTCAAATTATTATAAAAGTTTTTTTAAAAAAATTAATTTTTGATTAAGAATTGAAATTTGAAATCTTATTATTGTGATCCATTGATAGTAAGTAGTGATAAATATCACTGAGATTCTTATGGTCACTCTTCTTGTTAATAGTACAAGGTTCTTGTGATATGTGAGCCATTTCTAAGAAAAGTCTTTTTTTAGTATTTGTTTGTATGTCTAAAATATTAACAGATTCAAAATCCATAACGTGGTCTTTATCAATTACATGTTCTGGTAATGCACATCTGTCAGGATGTAATCTACAATCACTTTTATGTAAACTTAAACGACTTTTTAATTTTTGACTAGTGTGGCCAATGTATTTATTATTACAGTTTTTACATGGTATACAATATATTACATTTGATAGATTGAGAATCGGAGTTTTGTCTTTCAATTTTGTAAAAATAGATTTTATCGTAAAACATGTTTTATTGGCAATTTTAATGTTATTTATTGGTTTGAAAATCCTACTCAACTTTGGTGTTATTTCTTTAATATATGGAAAAGATATATATTTATTTATATGTACTGTATTATGGGAGGTATTATTATTGTCTGCAATGTCTACAGTTGGAAAATAATTATACAATATGTTTTTGATTAAATTATTAGGGTATCCATTTTCTAAAAATAATTTATGAAGAATTTTTAGGTTCTTTTCAAAAAAACTTTTATAATAATTTGACATTATCATAACCTACACTCTCCATTTTTTGACATAATTTTTATAACTTATTAGAAGGAAAAAAATGAAATTGTTTATCTGTCATAATGACAATATTTCAATATTTTTAAAAAAATTCAAATACCAATTTTAGCATTTAATATATATTTACCATTTTATATCAATCCTCAATTTACTGTAACTTGATAATGGAAATAAAAGTTTCCGAAAGCTTGTTAAATTAGTAAGAAGAGTTCACTTTTATAAACTTGCCGTTTCCCCAATATTTCTGGTTTTATACCTAATTAGTCGGCAAAGACTATCCTATATATAATTATAGATAATGGGGTTTTACAAGAACATCGAAAACAATTATGGTAAATGTGCTGTTAAATCATTAAAAGATTGGTCAAAAACTAAGATGAAATTAGCGAAGGAATACAATAGAAGATGTTTTTTACTAAGATGTAGACGAGAAGGAATCACACCGAAACATATTACTGATTCTACTGTTCCATTGATAGACCTTTTATATCGTCAAAATGTCTACATAAAGAAGAATACCAATTTCATATTAAGGTTAGGAAGTAAAATCATTAATATTGAAATATCTAATAATCAAAAAACAATTGTATACCTTGAACATAATTTGAATTTTTTAAAAACGGAAATAATACATTTAACATCAGAATATATTTTTAATAATTTTGCATTTCGTCAAACAAAAACCTACAATAAGATTTTTCATTCTATAAAAAATAATAACATCAATAAATTAAATAGACTTAAAGAACAAGAATTTGAAATGAAATTAAATACAAACCCTAAATGGATAAAAAATCTCACCAACATCGAAATTCCACATGACATTTTATGTTTTTTATCCTTGGGACCTAAATTTAGTATAGAGCCAGTTCTAGGAAAAGATATTCAAATAAAACATTTACTAGCAGATGTTGAATATATTACATCACAAACATCAGATGACAACTTAAGAAAAACATTAATAGCAAAATCAACTAATATCATAACTAATCAAATAAACCATAAATTAAATATTTCATTCTCTCGTAATTTATACTATAAAACAAAGAAATTTCTAAAAACACATTCTAATATAGTTGTTACTAATAGTGATAAAGGTAACTCCACTGTTATAATGTTGAAAGAAAACTATGTTGAACTATCTTCAGAAATTCTGAATAATTCTTCTTACATCAGATTAAACAAAGATCCTACAACAACAATTCAAAATAAATGCAATAATATAATTAAAAAACTTTTTAATACCAAACAAATAGATAAAATTACGAAAGACAAACTAACTTGTTATAATGGCATACCTGCTAAATTTTATGGCCTTCCAAAAATTCATAAACCAATATTATCAATTAGACCTATAGTTGCTTGTATAGGTACCCCAACTAATTTATTAAGTTCATATATCACTGAAATTTTAAGAAAAGCTTACGACTTTAATACAAAATATTACATCAAAGATTCATTCGATGTTTTTAATCAATTTAACAAATTTCAACTACCTGATAATCATGTAATTTGCAGTTTAGATGTTATATCTTTATTAAGTAATGTCTATTTAGAAATTGCTCTAATAGCAATTGATAAAAAATGGAATGAAATCAGTCAACATTGTGAAATATCAAAAAAATATTTTCTAGAAATTGTTACATTACTCTTTGAAAATACCTATTTTACTTTTAATTCCCAAATATACAAACAAACTTTTGGTACTCCAATGGGAGCCGCAATTTCTCCAATTATAGCTTGTTATGTAATGGATAATATGTTGGATTCTATTATACCATTATTACCATTTGAAATAATTTTTATAAAAAAATATGTTGATGACATTATTATGTCAATACCAAAAACTAACTTAGATGAGGTTCTTTTCATTTTCAATAGCTATAATCCATATATTCAATACACTATGGAAAAAGAAGACAGTGAACAAAGTGTACCATTTTTAGACACAAAATTTATAAGAAATACTGATAATACATTATCTATTGATTGGTACATTAAACCAATAAGCTCTGGAAGATTAATGAACTATTGGTCTTATCATAAATATTCAATAAAAATTAACTTGATTAGACAAATGAAGAACAGAATAACCAAAATTTCAGATTCCAATTTTCATGAAAAGAACCTAAAAATTCTTCATAAATTATTTTTAGAAAATGGATACCCTAATAATTTAATCAAAAACATATTGTATAATTATTTTCCAACTGTAGACATTGCAGACAATAATAATACATCCCATAATACAGTACATATAAATAAATATATATCTTTTCCATATATTAAAGAAATAACACCAAAGTTGAGTAGGATTTTCAAACCAATAAATAACATTAAAATTGCCAATAAAACATGTTTTACGATAAAATCTATTTTTACAAAATTGAAAGACAAAACTCCGATTCTCAATCTATCAAATGTAATATATTGTATACCATGTAAAAACTGTAATAATAAATACATTGGCCACACTAGTCAAAAATTAAAAAGTCGTTTAAGTTTACATAAAAGTGATTGTAGATTACATCCTGACAGATGTGCATTAGCAGAACATGTAATTGATAAAGACCACGTTATGGATTTTGAATCTGTTAATATTTTAGACATACAAACAAATACTAAAAAAAGACTTTTCTTAGAAATGGCTCACATATCACAAGAACCTTGTACTATTAACAAGAAGAGTGACCATAAGAATCTCAGTGATATTTATCACTACTTACTATCAATGGATCACAATAATAAGATTTCAAATTTCAATTCTTAATCAAAAATTAATTTTTTTAAAAAAACTTTTATAATAATTTGACATTATCATAACCTACACTCTCCATTTTTTGACATAATTTTTATAACTTATTAGAAGGAAAAAAATGAAATTGTTTATCTGTCATAATGACAATATTTCAATATTTTTAAAAAAATTCAAATACCAATTTTAGCATTTAATATATATTTACCATTTTATATCAATCCTCAATTTACTGTAACTTGATAATGGAAATAAAAGTTTCCGAAAGCTTGTTAAATTAGTAAGAAGAGTTCACTTTTATAAACTTGCCGTTTCCCCAATATTTCTGGTTTTATATATATATATATATATATATATATATATATATATATATATATATATATATATATATATATATTATAAAATAAACCGGAAATAGTAAATTTTCGGTTAACTTTGTTTTTAGTGTTTTCTATTTTTACAATAGCTGCCGTTTTTAAATCTTCTATATCATCCACTGTCAGTTGAACGAGTTCTTGCTTGCGGCATGCTCCTGATATCCCCATAATTAGCGCCACCTAAAAAATTTGAAAAATATTATAATTTTTTATTAAAATTTACCTCAGCAAACAAAAACTTTTCGTCGGGTGCGATGTTTATAAACTCATTTATTTCTTCACTGCTCAAAGTTTTGGCTTTTTTCGGCTTATATCCATCAGATAACCTCTTCAGAAATGCTCTTAATTTAAGGTATTTTGAGATGTCTACATTAAGGTTAACGTAGATCGTACTACGCAGCATTGAATATTGCGACCGTAATGTGGAAGGTTTATTTTTATTTTTTGATAATTCATCAATATAGGCCAATAGGACATTTTCTAAGAATGAAGATTTTATTTCTTTGTTTCTTTTCCATCTCCAAGCCAAAAACTGGTCATAAGCGCGTTCATATCTTTTTCTTGATTTTGGAGGAAGTAACTTTAATGATTGAATTTACTGTTTGGACCCTTACTTTGTGGAATCTACTCATATTAATGTTATAAATGAAACTAACTGTTTCATTTATAACATTAACTTTAATGATGTTGCTTGAGCCGCTTCGATAATTTCTGGTGGTGTACATTCGCTACTATCAGTATCAACTTCCATTATAATAAAAAACCGAGACTAACACTTTCTATTTTCAGTTTATCTCACAATTATAATTCGTTTACACTTTTATGTAATAAATATTTCACTTACACTTACACTTCACAAAAACTATTTCTATGCTTTGTGTTATAATTTGAGAATTTTGACATAAGCCTACTTTATTATTATCACTTTTATAATTAGTATATATATTTTTTTTTCGATCACGCGATAAATTTACGGAATATGATGGTTTTATTTATTTGAAAACATCAATAACTGTACCTACAACACATGATTATTTTTAAAATAATCAGTTTGTAGTGCAAAATATTTTCAAAATAACGCAGAAGACATTTTAATTCTTAATAATTTGATTTTTAAAAATTCCTACAGCTATACTATGGATATACCTAAAATAAGAACATTTGGCAGCTATCTTATAGTAGCTCACTGGTTAACGCATCATGACAATTCAGAGAATGCTGGAGTAGACCGCGGTTCGATTCCCGGACGTAGTTGTTTTTTTTCATCACAAAATTTGGCGAATTTTAATAATTTTTGAACAGATTTGTAGTTATTGCGTAGGTAAATTTAAATAAGAAAACCACGTTAATCGAATTCATGCGAACCGTGCGATATGATATCACCCTATCTGTTCGCACGGTTCGCGTCACTATGATGATATGAGAAACTTTCCGCCAGAGTAGAGAGTGCGATATATGTTAATTTCCTATATGGTCGTAGGAAAACTACTATTTCTTATATTAATAAATAAAATGATTTTATAATTTTATCTAATTTGAAGTAACTTTGAATTTTGATATTTCTAATAAATAACATTTCAATTATTGACCATTATTATTATTACTACTATCAAATACACAATTCTGTACTGATAGTTATGTTTATCAATACATTTTACAATATTTATTCAATCTTCGATATAGATTGTGGTATTTATTTCTATTATTTGATAATAACTATTCGTTAATTGATTATTCGTCTCAATATATTGAATTACTTGCTTAGCTGAGTTTGTTTGTTTCCAAGTTGATAAGTTTTCAAGTTAAAGGCAAGTATTTTTTATTTTCAAGAATTTTACATCAGTTATTGTTTCCACTTTATTCAGTCAACTGTGATTTAAAATTTAGAATTTTGTTTTGAATAATGCCTAGACGTAAACTTGTTGAGGTTGAAGCAATTAGGGCTATTGGTATGGTTGTGGCGGGTCGTTTTCAGAGAGTAGTTGCAGACGTTATCCAAGTCTGCGAAAGTTTCATTTCGCGGCTTCTCTGCAGATATCGAGCAACTGGAAACGTGAGAAGAAAGACATAGAAGTGGACGACCAAGGGCTGCCACCCCCGAACAAGATCGTTTTCTACTGTGTATACCAGTAGAGAACCGTTGAGTACTTCGGATCATACAACAGCGTCTTTTGGATGCTTCTAGTGTTTCGGTTTCAATTGAAACAGTACGTCGAAGATTACACAAGGATAACCTACGTTCTCGACGACTTTTAAAAAGAGTTACATTAATACAAATTCATATGCATGCTCGACTGGCTTGGGCTAATCAACATATGAATTGATGCTGACTGGAGGTCCGCATTGTTAACAGATGAGTCGAGGTATGGACGGTTTTCTGCTAGTCGGCGTGTTTGTGTTTGGACTCTTCCTGTAGTGCCCAGAAATCGAAGAGCAGTGCAGGAATTTCAGCCGTACAGACGTGGTACAGTTGCTGTATGGGAAGGCATTTGTTTTAATTGATATAGAGATTTGTTAGTGCTGGATGGGACTATGTCTGCGAAGATTTACGGACAGTAATTTATTAACAATGTTATACGTTTGATTCATGCTGCTATTGGACCAACTTTTCTTTTTTTTAGACGATAATGTTCGACCGCATCGTGCAATAGTAGTCGAAGACGCTTTGGGCGTCCATGGTATCCCTCAATTGGCTCTGCCCTCTAGATCGCCCGACGTAAATCCCATCGAGCTTGCTTGGGACCAGCTACAAAGGTCCTTCAATTCTCATGAACCAGCCCCACAGATACCCCAAGAACTTAGACAGCTTTTACCCAAACTATGAAGACATCTGTTTAATAACTAAATAATAAAATATTGCGGACACGATGATTGTTTGCGAAAAATCTGGTTCAAACTCCGATTAACTAGTTTTAAAAAGCGATAGGAAGTCAAAGGTATATCTTGGCGATGATCATACTTCTAGTAGGCCCACAAGCTTCAAATACACCGTTACTGTTCAACAGGAGCAAAGAAAAACTAAAACATATCGCAATTTTAGTCCAGTTTTCTAGATATACTGGGTGCCCAGGCCAATTCCACTAGGATTTATCCACTTCTAGCCTTAAATTTTTCAATAGCTATTATGTACGTTTGTAGAGTAGGCATAAAAAATAGCAATCGAAAAGAAAAAAAGGAGTACTATCCAAAAATGTTTGCAATGTTTTATCGGTTTTACTTTTTATCTTTCTAAATTAAGACAATGTTTTTCAGGAATGCGTTTTAATTCCGCCAATTTCGTTCGTGAAAATAACAAAATCTTATCCCTGGATTATTGACTTTAGGGCCACATGTATTCAAAAAGATAACCCTAATATGAATATTTTCTACCCCGTGAAATGAACGTTTAATATTCTTTTATTAAATGTAATAGTGAAACGCGGAGCTGTAAACAGGCTAAATGAAATTTTTATCCAAATCCCCAATATAACATCGGGGAAAATCGATGGTGACAAAACTGTAAGCACACTGATTAGAAGGGCAGTTCATACATTCAATGTGTTTAATTCTTTTTAATGAAATGTCTCTGGCAAGGCGAGCAATATTTGGATGAATCTATCAGGGTTGTAGGTATTCATTTACAGTCGAAATTTTGAGTATTCTTCACGGAAAGGTTCAGATATCGCTGAGTACAAGGATGATTCGATAGAGAAGTGACTTTTGGAATGTTTAAAACAGTGCTGCAATTGTGAAAATATTTCTTATCAACTTGCTTTGTTAGTTTAATTCTCGACATATACACTATCATTAGATTCGATAAGGTGGCTAATTGAACTCTTCTACTATAATCTTTTCATACCTATTTTGGTCCTCTGAATCTGGATTACATTCCTCAGGCCGACTCTTGTCAGTGGCCACTCGTTCCCTAGTACAAGAAATTGCACATTCACCAGGCTATCGCACTTGCATAGGATGTGTTCTGCATTCTCTTCCTCTTGGTGACAAAACCTGCACATGGCTTTGTCTGTCAACCGCATTAGCTTTAAAGCTAATGCAAATGTACCACTTCTTTTAATTTTTTTCCAGCTACTGTACGACATTTTGTTTGTAGGTGCAAACAAAAAATATCATTAGACCAAATAAAAATGAAGGCTATTTTATAACAGTTTTATAATTATTGTTGTGTTAACATTTTAAAGTTAAAAAACCTCCTTATGTAACATATTTGTTTTTTAAATATTTTTTGTAAAACTATAAAACAACAATTTTATAATTACTCGCTTTTATACCAATCTGCTGCAGAAAGCAATTCACTTTTATTAATAACAATTTTTTTTTATTCGGTTATTTAACGTCGGTCTATTTCTGCGCAACTTATGCCAATCACCGACGCCGGGAGCACTCTACCCCTAACCGGAAATTTTGCCGAATCCACTAGTGTTCCAACCAGTGGTAGGAATCTTTATCGAGCCCAACATCCATGGACTCGGGACCTCGGTTTTACGTCTCATCCGAAAGACGGCTATCTCCATTATACCTCGTGCTCATCGGTATAATGCCTGCGAGCTGTGATATGCTACTGACCCTAGCAGTGTTGCCACCTTACTCTAACAAATTGTCCCAAACAAAGGCTTAAAATATCCCACATTTTCTTTCAATGTCCCGCCAACTTTAAATTAGGGCTTAAACCAACAACTAAAAAAAAATGTTCTAATACGTCCCAATTATTTAAAATTCTCACCACACAATCATGTCTACTTAACCAACGAGTAGTTGCCAATTTTAACATTTTCTGCGTGCTTTGATTAAAATATTCTTGCAGTTCGACCAAAGTGGCGTTTTGCATTTGATACCTGATATTTGATATTTAATATTTGCACCTGATATGTAACTAGATTTCTCACTAGATCTTCTGGTCCTCTAGGCAATTCTTCACAAGTCTTGCTGGCGACCAAGGCTGCTGAATGGCAGATACACCTCATCAATATGGCATGAGGCACATCTTGTTTTAGATGCGAGAAAAATGAATTGTGTTCCCCAACTATAACGTTAGCGCCATCAGATGCAGCTCATATGAAAGCATAAAATACATTTTCAACAATATGTATAATATATAATTATATATAATCTTACCAATAATATTTTCTAATGAAATTTTATATTTATTTAAACAATTCGTGAATAAATTGTAAATTTTTGGTGCGCTGCAGTCAGTTGCATATAAAGAAATCAGTTCGAGTAGATTGGTTTTCACCTTCTTCAATCTTAAATCGCAGTATCTAACCAATAGACACATGCTCTTTTTTTCTGAGATATCGGTGCTTTCATCGATAAGTATCGAAAAAAATTACTTTTCTGATGTTCTACCAAGATGTTGGTTTCATGGACACAATTATTACAGTGACTTTAAAGTCACTGTATCAATTATTGAAATTTAATTATATTGGATTAATTCAGAGGTTATAAACATTTACAACGTGTTTATATCAATTTGATAGGCTTGTGATTAATAACAAAAAGTCCCACAAAACGGCTTGAATGTCCCCCTGTCCCTTGAAGGGGTCAAAAATCTCTCGAATAGGGATATATCCCTCAAGGTGGCAACACTGGACCCTAGTGATCTAAAGTGATTCGGTGATACGGTGTTTACCCAGTGGTCACCCATCCAAGACTAACCTCGCTCGACCTTGCTTGGTTGTCATTATCGCATCACAAGCGTTCCACTACAAAGCTGGGCCGACGCCACTTAATAACAATTAAAAAACTATTTTAATATTAGTAAATATGTTCGTATCCAAACAGTTTTACTATTGCCTTCAAGCGATAGATTAATCCTAAAAAACACCATTATATAATGCTTTTAGAGCAAAGTATCATTCAGAGCTAATATGCTCTATAAAAAGTAATTTATAAATGTTTATAAAATGGTTTTATAACTTATTCTATAATTATTTTATAATTTTGCTGTAAGAACGTTTTCAAAACAATTTTAGTGGCAGAACAGTTAAGCGCAACAAATTTATCGCGAATTAATACTTTATTAAACATAAAAGTTTTTACGAAGCGTAAATAAAACAATTATAAAATATATTAGTTCGCTAACGACGTCGAATTGCTAGTTGGGTTTAGTGCCTATCAAGCTTACAATACCCCGTTAGCACATTTCCCACTTCTAGATATTTATGTGCCACACATTTACTTGTGACCATATTTATTGTCGATTTTGCGATACCGCAAAAGGGTTTCGGTAGAATGAATGGAATGAATGTGCCTTGTCGGGCATGGTATATCCGGTATATACATGGTATATCCGGCTTTTCGTTGCCATTATGACCCTCGTGCTCTAGTACCCAGACTACCGTGACCTTGCAACGCGTGTGTATGGCACGTACTCAATCCCTTACTAGGTTAGAATTGACCTCTATGAAATTGAGTGCCTTAAGTTTGGCTTGGAGGTCTATGGAAATCACAACTGAACGGTATGTTATTTCTTGCATTCCAATTCCTTCCTCGCAGTAGTGAATTGCAGTCACTTCCATTTGAAAAATTGTGACGTCTTTAGATAGACATTGGAATAGCAAACCTTTCGCTTGGCCTATAGCATTCCACTCTTCTCTATCTGGTATGGTTAATTGGAGTTTATTGTTAAAGCTACATCTTGCTGCTATATGCTGAAGCGTTAATGGGTTGCCTCATCAAGTCATCCGCCTTTAGGTCCTCGATACGTTTTCGATAGTCAGAAATGTGTTGTTGACTTTGAAGTAGTCTTTGCGTTGATGATCTGGCTCCACATTGTACAAAAATGTGTGGAGGTGGTAGATTCAACAGAACCACCATCGCATACTGTGGGAGAGGTTCTTATGGCCTAAGTGAGCAAGCCTTTGTGTGTTACTTAACATCCTTATAACCTCCCATTGTCTGTGTCTTTGTTTACCACACTACTGATCCGTGAGCTATCCTTGGCCGAAGAACCCTTGTGTATAGCCATTGGGCCATTTTTTATCGAAGTTTCTTTCACACATTCTTCTGCATCTGCCGAGGGCAATGGTATCTTTCTGAGTGGTCTTCTGAAGGCGAGTGTTCCATGAAAGCCTTTGATCAAGATGTTCTCCTATGTTCTTTGTCTCTTTTGGCAAATGCAATGACCGTTTCTCCTAGCACTATGGGTTTCAGACTTGGTAGTGCCGTATTTTTTGTAAAGTTGATAGTTTCTGTTCTCTGAGCAGTTTCTCTTGTATGCACCAATTATCCTAAACAGTAAAAGTCTGCCCATAGTAGCGAACGTCATATGTTGAACTAGATTTCAATGTTGCCAGACTGAACACATTTTCAGCAGCAGTACCGAAATACATGAGCAGTTTGAGAAGTCAGTGACTGTCATCTATAAATAGGCTACTGTGAAATTTTGGGCAGGCTGTGTCGTCTAGTTTGTGTTTGACAGTCATTGATAGACAACCTCCCGAATTTTTACGTAAAAGGAAAAAAGTAAATGTTGGTTCCAAGCAACTCTCACTCACTCTTCAAGTAGGTTTGGTTGTTTGGAGTTAATACTTGCGTATAGTTGTTCTTAGCAGTAGGTATAATATATTCATCCAAAAACCTATATAAACACCCTGTATTATGCCTTGATCAATAAATATTGACAAATAAGAGATGAGTTGAATCTAAAAGCGATACGAAAACATACGTGATATCTACCTTTGGATATAAATGATACATCTTGAGGGTGACGGGCAGATCTAATAAGATAAATAACAGCTATGTCAGTCTAGAGATTTTGCAATATTGTGTTTAAAGTATAGTTGAGAGATTTGTAGTCTTACAAATAGTAAATGAGATGGAGCATTCATTATTAATCTGATGTTCATCTTCTAATATGTACTATTTTAATAATTATAACCAACCAATATACGAGTTGATCATATAATGGCCTGGTCCAAACCCAAATGCCCCAAAAGTAGATATTTTACACTGACAGTGTAAAAGAACTAGCGAAGGAATAAAAAGAGGACTGTTCTAGAACACAAAATCAAAATACTCTCTAGCCAGAGAGAATAATTATTAAATATAAAGATGATTTCAGTAACATTTTAAAAAAGTTCAAACGCTTAAATTCGACTCTTCCCAAAATATCTTCTACGATTCGTTCAATACAATTTGGTTAATTCCTATTCATTTGAAAGGCAGATGAATAACGTCGAGTCTTAAATTGAAAATCCTTGGGTTATATTAGTTGATGTAGCTCTCATTTCATTTCCTGGATATTCAATAAAGTGGAGTTCAGCTCACACTAACAAAACACGGGATTCAATATTCTAATTTCACTTTGACTCGAGATTTGTATGAAATATGTTTTAAAACGTCTATATAGAAAGCTGGGTTGATCATATCTATGTGTTTTATAGGGTACTTATTTTTTAATATCTCAGTTTATTTGAAAAAATTTTTAAATTAAAAGCTTATGTAAAAAAATTTTCATTGAAAAATTTTGGTAACTTATCAATAAGAAAACAAGGAAGGATATAATTTCATAATCTCTTGTTAAGGGAAGAAGGACGGTATAGGCTTTCTTAGCCTCTTCAGCCGCATTGGAAGGATTTGGTTCAAGAGGTAGATGTGGAGGGAACGGAGTTAGATGTCTAAGAGGTCAAGTACTGACCCAGCATTAGGTAGCCTATTGACGAAAGAAAAATCTTTGAAAAAATTCACAGCAGATCACTGGGAAGTGCCCGAGCCTCCCGAGTACAAGACCGAAGCGTTACCACTTACGAAACTTATCCAAATTTAAAGATAGAATCCAATAAATTCCAGAGCAGTTTCAGATTCAGCTTTAAATACAAACGAAGCCGATGTTGTCCAATCCATCTTCCAGCTGTGGTAATAGAAATCTGACTGTTTCTTTTCGTAATCAAAACTTAAAAAAAATTATAATCGGTGAGCTGTTATATAGTCTTGTCTGGGAATTATATTCCTGGGAACACCAAATTCAATTAATTCCATTTAGTAAAGGTCATCAAAAACTCTATATCTTTTATTAACTCCATTCTGTTTGATTTTATAACCTAACCTCTCTATATTTGGTCAATAGGTCAAGTCCACGTGACGTCACGCCCTGATCAATCTGATGATAAACAAGCCTTCTTTGCACAACACGTGTTTGAGTTAATTTAATTTTGATTTGGTGCTTTCTTCGACATTGTTTCAATTGCTTAGGTATTTTAAAAGCTATATCTGACTGTTTATAATAAAAAGGATCATTAAATCTATACAAAAAAAACAAATTACAAATTTAAAATCTATCCAAATGATTGTTTATCATCAGGACGACTGTCATTACTGTCAACTATATGGGCTGGCGAGACATAACCTCACTTTCACTCACTCACTCACTTACGTTAACAATGACTTACGCCTAAGGGCCTAAGTGCATCTTATCTTCTTAATTAATTCAAAAAATACTTAGAGAGCTGTGTAATGCAAACTAGCCTTTTCAAGATTTCTTTATTTTAAGAATATCTTAAAGTAAGCGGTGCAATCGGGCATAAGAATTATTGAAATAATGATTTGAAATAATTTTATAGAATACAGAGTGTTTTGATATGTTTTCTTGTAGTGGACTGTATTTTTTGTTTGTTGGTTTTATCACTGCCGGCGTGCACACTTGAAATTATTGATGCCCTTTTACTTAATAAACTTATTTAAATATTTCACATAATGGGGAAGACTACTAAGAGATGAAATCCTTTCAAATATATTTCAATCAATGAATAATGATGTTGGCGCAGTTTTCAGTCAATATCATGTGTCAAAATCGAATTTAATAGATTTCCTGGCGTTTTTAAATCAACATATTAATTCAAATTTGAAAAAATGTCTGAAATAAGTAGGCGGTGCTATGACGTACTAACCCCTAACACTATCTGTCTCTGTCTGCTATTATTATATTCTCTGGATACCGTAGTGCACGGTTGTCAAAGTTACTTATCATTGGCTTTGTATATCTGAGCTGTTTTTCCCTACAATACAACGTATAATACAAATATAAAAATGTGATTTTACAACAAAGTAATTTGTTGGAGTGATTATATTTTGTTTGTGTTCTTCTTTTATCTCGAGAACAAGTTTGACCCTCTTAGTGCGGCAACACTGTTGGTGATGGAATATGACATTTGTCCACAGAAACTCTCTCAGCGTAATTGACTTTTAGTTCTGTGATCCGTGACCTTAGTCGTCTTTGGCTGTGAATCCTGTTTGTTTTGTCCGTTTGTCGTCTGTTTGTAAGGTTATTGTTGCCGTTTTTATGTTGTATTTTCAATATATTTTAGAAACTTTGAAACAGCTTACAAATATAATGAAGCATAACCTCTAATTTGATTGACTTTTGTTTTGTACCACAAGTATACGGATTTACTATGATAAAACTTATTCTAGGTTCATAATCAGTATATAAAAGATCTTGCACCTTTTGCGAATGATGAGGGTGTAGCTGCATTTCTTTTAAAATTCTCCCTGTTGACATTCTGGAAATTTTTGTTTGCAATGCGCATCTGCAAACACTAACAGAAGGGGCGGCTTCTACTGCGTTAAGGATATTCACCTCATTTTTAACAGTACGAGCTCTTCAGATTCTTCCACGGTTATTAGCTGCAGATTTAAAACTTACAGTATCTCTCAGGTGTCGATCCACAGCAATTAATGATCGGCGATTAGTACTGTTGCGACAAGAATATTTTTCAATATATCGCCTTACTGCACGTTCATAATTACTGTGACATTCTCCTAGTACAAAAGACATGTCAGCATATTCCGCAAAACTATATTGAATTACTAGTGATATGAGCTCAATAACTGGAAATATTTATATTCGTTAAATATTTTCATTACATGACATTGACAGCTTTAAGACAATGTATTAATTTGTCGGTCCTTGCTATTAAGAAGTTATAGGTATAATAACGGAATATAAAGGGTTTGGAAAATATTTACAACTAGGTAGGTACTACAAATTTTTTGAAAAAATTACAATGTAAAACAGTTCAACAAAGAATACCTTTTATGTAGAGAATTTTATTCAGGCATTTCAAACTTTTCTTAACGATCTACCATTTTTCTGATTTACGGTAGGTACTTATTTACGAAGCGCCCTGTATCTTAGCTCAAACTGTTTTCAGAAGCGCGTGACGTCATGCTTTTGTAAACATAATTTTAAATTTTGGGTTTGACATTTTGTATTTCGTTCTAACTTCCATTCTATTTGCTAGTTTTGAATCATTTATGTGATATTTCCTGGTTATTAACTATAACTATTAATAATCTCAGTTTCGTATCATCAACGGTACTATAAAGATACGTCAGCTATGGAATAAGGATTTACACCAAGGCGAATAGTTCAAATTTGTCAATAATCGACGTTGAAGCTGGGAGAATTTATTACGCTTAACAAAGACTTTTGTTCAGCTGAATTTCGACAAAAATTCCATCTAAGTATTGCATATAGGTATTAAGGTATTAGTAGTTAGGACATAATCGAGAAACCCTTATGGAGCCGCACACCATCGATACACATTAGAATATATGACTAGGTTGGTAAAGTTCATATAATACCCTTCTTGGTGTGCGTCATTGATTGTTAATGTCTTACTAACACATTACGTTGGAAGAAATGGAAAAAAGGCAGGTCTGTGATTAATCCTAATCAAAATATCACAATAATGAACCGTTTGAACGTAGTACAAACGTTAACCCTAATCTTTGACTTACAAAAATTTGATTGGTTGATGTTTAGATTACGCGCAAACGCGACCTGTCAATCGGGCGACATTACATCGTTCAAAATACTATGCAGACGTTCCTTTCGTGTCTTACGTATTTTTCCAATGTCCAACTGACAGTTCTCGTCAGGTCTGTACTTTGTTGTTTACGGTAAATTATTATTTATGAAAAGTGAATATTGATCTTATTGTTGGCATTTTATTTATTCAAATGCAGGACTATATTCACTAATATTAAATTATTTTAATATGTAAATTGAGTATACAATTTGCTTTATTTTGCAGTGTTTTCATATCCCAAGTATTATTAATTTCATAGCCTTTTCGAATTTGGCTGAATACAATCCTGATGATTTTATTTATCAAATTAAAGTTTAACTATATGTCAAAATAACAAATTAAATATCGACATACCCAAAACCCGGATATACGTCACAAACGATGACGCACACCAAAAAGGCTGTTATATGAACTATATTGTATGAAATAATCCAAATTATGTTTCAAAATAAACTTTCACCTTGCAAGCTGTCAAGTGTTTACGAAATCGTTTTGTCATAGTCAGACGCCATTACTAGATATTCAAGCGTTTTTGCGCGAAGTTTAAATTGTGTTTTAAAAAGGTAAATTTTTTTTGAAACCCTTATTTTTGGAAGAAATATCATTTATTTTGGATGAAGTATATGTTTGTAAACATCGTGGAGCAACTCTTAAAAATCAGTCATCTACATGATTTTTATTTATTTTTATTGAAATCTATAGATACCCTTACGTCCGTCTATGACATTTAACCCGGGTTCTTTATCAGTCAACTCAATTAAATACATTAGCACCATTTAATAAGCAACGATAAAAATATGTTCATGATTCAAATCGTCTGGAATGTCTGGAATGACGGTGAAAGAGCACCGTCAATAAATTCCCTGATTTGAAACGCTTGCTAATAACGGCAACTTTTAACAATGAACGAATAGAAATACGCGCTAGACATCAAAGTGCTCCATCATTCAATATAATACAATTATTATTAATTTCTCCAGAATTATTAAATGAGAGTATGGATGCTCTTCATTATGTCATTTTATCACAGTGTACTCGCAATTATTACATTCCTGGCATTTGTTTGGTTCACTACACTTCAATGTGATTCGAAGACTGAAATTTACTGTTATATATCTACTGGCTTACTATGTATAAGGTACAAAATATCCGTGCATACAGGGTATTGCGATATTCAAACGATGACGCTTTGCCATAGAGAGCTCTCGCTAATTGATAAATTTTGATAAAGGAAAATGAACCCTTTAATTGCCCAGTTACCGAAATTAAGTGTGTAGAGAGTTTTGAATGAAAAATAAGAATTTGATACATTGGACCATTTAATTACATAGAAATGACGCGAGATAGACATACGTCAGTGCCACGTCCTCGCCCTTCCTATGTGAATTGCGCCTTTAGGAAACAACGGTATGTTCCTATATCAAAATCCATCAATTAATTAGAGAGCCCTCTGGGGTAGATCGTTGTCGGTCGAATATCGCAACACCCTGTATATGAAAAGTCCAATAAAGCAATTATTAATGTAGAGTTTTAGTTAAATCGCCCGACATTTAACTGTAAACTTCTATAGCTTTATTACTTTTTTGAAATACCGTATAGGGTATATTAGTCGAAATAGATATAGTAGTAGGGCAAAACGAGTGATATGAGGCGTTAGGGTAAGTGCACAACGGAGCTGTGATACTAGCTTATAACCTGGATGATAGATCATATCTGAATTTATAAGCGCTGTACACAACGCAGCTGTCATACTAACGTGGCTTATAGCTTTTTTAACAATTAAAAAAAACTCGCATTTCTGGTCGCGATGTCGGACAGTGATGACGATTATTTATGTTCGTCCGCTACAAAGTGGTATGTTCTGCGGCATTAGCCGACAGGGGGGAATACCATACTCACCCAATTATTCAAAAACGTTTAGAAATGGAAGAGTATCATCACTTATATCAGGAGTTGAAGGGATGCCCTGATCGGTTTTATCAATATTTGAGAATGGAACTATCTACTTTCCAATACATTTTAATTAAAATTAAAGACAAGGAGGACAAGCGATGGCAAAATTGCCATAAATGACCAATAACTGCAGAAGAAAATTTAGTTGTTACGCTCAGGTAAGTAATAAAACTTTATTTGCTATTCAAATTATTACATAATACATATTGAGTGCTAAGGTAACTCATAAAACGTTGAAAAATAAATTTACATTCTAACCGAATAATGTTTCCCTTGGTGAAAAATATTGCAAACATAAAATTCGTAGTCATGTCATTCCAAATTACTAAATTGTGGCAAACTCTCTTCTTGCTCATGCATTTGCTGTTGGTACTGCTCGTGGTAAAGTTAAGATGTAGAATGCTGTGAGAATGAAGTCTCGGAAACTTATGATGAACGCGCGGAAGCTTGTGATGATGTATTATTTCCTATAATAATACATCATCACAAGCTGTTGAACATCTGATCTAAATTGCAGTTTTGTAAGCGGATCCGTTTTTTGTATATGAGGCATGATACTTTCGAAAAAATGCCTATCTTCATCTAATGCATTACTATTTTCGAGTTTCATCCTTTTTTCTCATAACAATTCGAGTTTGTCTCGTTCTATGTTTATTAAAGTTTCTCCTATTGAATCTCCTTGTTTTCCTCGTTTTCGACTTGGAATAATTACCCTTGGTTCTAAGGTGGGCATGCTTGCTGAAGCCGGACTTGTGGCTGCAGAGTCACTTTCTATTATCTTTGTCATCAAAATTGTCGTCTCTTTTTCTATATGATTCAAAATTTTCTGCTTCCTGACAGTCTTGATTTTGACTTTCCTGACTATCTTCATTTTGAGTTTCTTGAATATGTTCATTTTGAGTATGCGTACTTGATGCACCTGGTAAATTCGACATTGATGGTCGTTGCGTAAATTGATCTTTCAGGAAAAGTAATCCTTTAAAATGGGGCCAATTGGATTTTACTGTTTCACCTCCTGGATCACCGGATGTATGGCCAGTTCCTTGCAGAACGTATCTCGCAGATATTTCCAATTAGCTTTAGCTTTATCCTCTGTAAAAAAAACAATTATTTAATAAGTACAATTCCGGCATATTTCTAAATATATAATACTTTTTCATTTCAGATGGGTGCGTCTTTTAGAAGTCTATCGTTCTCGTTTAGAACGGGTTTTTCTACAGTAGCCTCAATGTTTAAAAACATGGCTTAAGTACTATGGAATGAACTACAGCCCCTACACATGCTCCAACAGTAGAACAGTTTAAAGTTACATCCATTTTTATTTTTTATTTGAGGTTAATGATAATAATAAACATACAATAACTTCTCTCATCACATGCACTCTACTTCCACACAAGCAAACGATATACTGGGCATGCTCCACCCTTGTCATCCGGTTTCTACTCCAGAAGAATAGTGATATTCATTCGAGTATGATATAAGCGATCATCCCGGCTATACTCCCTACTCCGATGTGCACGCTCACATTTAAACCAATGATATAATTCTAATCATCGATGATAGGCTACCATCTATCATCCAGGCTATTACATTGTCGCTACTTTCGCAACTATTACATTTCCGTAATTGGAAGGTATGTATAGTTGGTGATTGTAGAGACATATTCAGTTCGGGATTAACTCTCGGATGATAACATATACCTTGTACTGATGTGGCGCAATACTCCGAAACCGGCCTACAAGTTATGTTGTCCCTTCTAGTTGCAAACCAGAATGGTTGGTTTAAATCTTGTAGATTTACCAACCCCTTTTGACTTAGAAGTGTAATTCAATGTCTGTCGGGGCATGTAGCCCGGGAAGTAGTTGTTTCTTCTTCGTTGAACGGTCACTGTTTTTGAAAAATATTTTTCAAAACATAGTTGTAAGCGTTAGAATAATATATTTTTATTCTTCGATATTTATCGGTAACACGCTTTACTAAATACGACAATTTTACAGGAAACTGTAATAATTCTTTATGTTTCAAGCTAACGGGCTTGTTGTCATTTCGAATTTTGGTTTGTGACTTGGAGGTGAAGGTGTCGCTACTTTCGCAACTATTACATTTCCGTAATTGGAAGGTATGTATAGTTGGTGATTGTAGAGACATATTCAGTTCGGGATTAACTCTCGGACGATAACATATACCTTGTACTGATGAGGCGCAATACGCCGAAACCGGTCTACAGGCTATGTTGTCCCTTCTAGTTGCAAACCAGAATGGTTGGTTTAAATCTTTTAGATTTACCAACCCCGTTTTACTTAGAAGTGTAATTCAATGTCTGTCGGGGCATGTAGCCCGGGAAGTAGTTGTTTCTTCTCCGTTGAACGGTCACTGTTTTTGAAAAATATTTTTCAAAACATAGTTGTAAGCGTTAGAATAATATATTTTTATTCTTCGATATCTATTGGTAACACGTTTTACTAAATACGACAATTTTACAGGAAACTGTAATAATTCTTTATGTTTCAAGCTAACGGGCTTGTTGTCATTTCGAATTTTGGTTTGTGACTTGGAGGTGAAGGTGTCGCTACTTTCGCAACTATTACATTTCCGTAATTGGAAGGTATGTATAGTTGGTGATTGTAGAGACATATTCAGTTCGGGATTAACTCTCGGACGATAACATATACCTTGTACTGATGAGGCGCAATACGCTGAAACCGTTCTTGTCCCTTCTAGTTGCAAACCAGAATGGTTGGTTTAAATCTTGTAGATTTACCAACCCCGTTTGACTTAGAAGTGTAATTCAATGTCTGTCGGGGCATGTAGCCCGGGAAGTAGTTGTCCCTTATTCGTTGAACGGTCAATGTTTTTGAAAAATATTGTTGTAAGCATTAGAATAATATATTTTTATTTTTCGATATCTATTGGTAACACGCTTTACAATTTTACAGGACACCGTAATAATTCTTTAACTTTGAATAACTTAAGAAATTGCAAATAATTTAAAAAATAAAATGTTTATTGTAAATTTATCTGCATTTTCGTAAAATTCAAATATGGAATCAGACAACACAATACATTTATTTTATGATTTATTCTAGAAAAATAGTAATTATACATTTTAAACGAATCTCGACTATTGTTATTGGGGACGAAACGAATGAATGAAACTTAACATTATTGAAAAAATGATGATGATTAATAACGTGTATTGCTCCCTCTTGCATTAAAGTCTGCTTACATTCGACGAGGCATACTCTGAATTAAATTACGGATTACATAGGTACTGATCCATGTTATTCGACTTCTGCAATAGCATCTCCTTTAGCTGCTGGGCAGTTCTTGGGGATGGTGTATGCCTTCGGATAGACGTTGCCCTAAATCATCCCAGACATATTCTAGAATTAAAAACACTTTAGTTTGACTAACATTATAAGCGAAAAACTTTATCGGAAAATTTTTAAAAAGCTGGTAACGTTTGCAAACATTCGGCACTATTGATAACCACCGCATACCAAATTTCATAAAATTGTAACAAGTCGTTGCTGAGATATTTCACCGTTCTCTTTATCAGAAGCCACATCCATTAAAGGTACCCATAGTTACAAATTTAATTATCCAGGTACTGACATAATAAATAGCGCCTATTATCTTAATTTTTAGATAGATTTTGTAGCTTTACTTTTGGCCTGTACTGTAGGTTTTGGTATACTTGGGTACCTATATCAAAATGATATTTACATTACACATTTCAAAATTTTCAAATGTGACACCCTGTATATTATTGCATATTTGGAAACCCCATTCAATGCCCTTTTTAACAATACTCATACATGATACCCGACTCTGGCAGAATTCTTGGTCGATATGGTGTATGCAATCGGAGAAAGTTTAGGAAATTGCTTTTTAGCTTCCCGAGCTTATGCACAAAAATATCCTGAAAGACGGCACCCAGATTTTAAAGACTTTAAATGGGATATATTTAAAGTACTCTTTTTAATTAGATTTTTATTATATGATAGGCAATATACATCAACATGACATTACATATATTTTATTTTAACATAGCATACTTATATTAGTTATATTAATTAACAATAGTTAGTGACCTAAACTGACATCTAACATTTGACAATACTCACTAAATATAGTACTGATCTCAATTATAGTCAACACTCCTTCTCAATTTCTAGTTTTTAAATAAAACATAAATTGCTTTCATTTTTGTATAATACTAGACATATTTTTGAATTTTGTCAAAACCTCTCTTCCTAAGGCTTTGGTAAACATATCTGCAACATTACAGTATGTACTTATAGGCTCTATAGTTATTACTTTTTTATTAATAAGATCTTTCAAATAATGATTTCGTATATCTATATGTTTACTTCTTTTGGAATTTTCGAATGATTTCGACATTAGAATGGCACTCCTATTATCACAATATAAAATAGGGTTATATTCAAAATTCAAATCCCTCAAAACACCACTAATATTAACTATTTCTCGAGCTGTGGCTGCAGCAGCAATATATTCCGCTTCAGCAGTTGATAAAGCAGCACATAATTGCTTTTTTGAAGCCCAATTTACAAGATTACCATTATGAAATATAGCATATCCACTAACGCTCTTTCTATCTCTCTTATCCGTCGCCCAGTCTGCATCAGAAAATCCTTTTAAGCTCTTTCTCCTACGTTCTTTGTCGACTGTAAGTAACGCAAGATCCTTTTACCTGCTTTCCATACGTTATCAGTTGGCTTGTCAAGTACTCTACTCAAGTATGACACAGCAAATGTAATGTCTGGTCTGGATGTCGTAGATAAATACATCAAATTTCCAATCAACTGACGAAGTGGCACATCAATTATGTCTCCTTCAATGTCGATCTGGAATCCTGTTTCCATGGGTGTTGCACAACCATTGCAATTTTCCATGTTGAATCTTTTCAAAACCTTTTGAATCATTCTGGACTGTGATATATATAAATTATCTTCTTCATGGTTTATTGTCATACCTAGGAACTCATGAACATCTCCCATATTTTTTGCACAAAACTCATTTTCTAATAAAATAATTACTTCTTTTATTTTGCTTTTTGATCCCACTACCAAAATATCGTCCACATAGATTAATAGCCATACTTCTTTGCCACAATACATACAGTAATCATGGTTTGATCGTCTGAAGTCATTTTCCAGTAAAAACTCATTTAATCGGTTATTCCAGGCTTTTGGTGATTCTTTCAGTCCATATAGTGCTCTTTTCAATTTTAGAAATTTTGTCTTTGTTTTAAAACCTTCAGGAGGGTGTATGTATACTTCAGATTCTATGGTTCCATTTAAAAAAGCTGTTGAAATATCCATTTGTCTTATCTCCCATTTATTCTGAATTGCTTGAGACAACATTGTCCTCACAGTACTCATTCTTGCAACTGGTTCATACATTGGCTCAAATATATTCTCCTCTTTGATTTGAAAGCCTTTGGCTACAATCCTTGCTTTCTTTGTACCATCCTCCTTTGTCCTAAATACCCATTTGGTTTCTATGGGCATTTTTCCATTTGTTAAGCAAGTTTCTTATCACGTTTGTTGTTTTTCGTGTGACTTCAACTCCTTCTGAATTGCTTCCCTCCATTCCATTATCTTGTATGCTTCTGAGAATGTCTTAGGGTCTTCATCTGTTGCTAATAGGCAATAGGCTGTATAAACTTCATACTTACTGAGGTATGAGGGTGTTTTCACTCTTCGTCCACTCTTTGTTTTTATTTCACTATGTTTTTTACTTTCCTCTTTATTTTCTTCTTCTTCTTCTTCTGAAACTTCACTTTTACTGTCTCCATTTTCCTCATATAACTCTTCTGTGTTTCTTTGTTCTCTGTATGTTTCCTCTCCTGTTGAAGTTTTTATAGCATCATCTCCTTTTTCCAGTTTTTGTCTAATTTCATGATAGTTTATTAATTTTTCGTTGAATTTTACATCTCTCGAATTTATAATCTTATTTTCCTTCATGTTCCACAATCTATAACCTACTCCACAGTATCCTACCATGATGCATAGTTCAGCACGTTGTTCTAGTTTGTTTGGTTTGGGTAAATTTACAGCCCATGATTCACAACCAAATATCCGAAGCTTTGACAGATCATTATTACCGTACCATATCTTAGCCGGTGGAGTTCCATTGTTTGCTCTAGTAGGACATCTATTTAATTCATATGCAGAACATAACACTGCTGCTCCCCACAATTCCTTCGGTAAATTAGTCTCAGCAAACTTTGTTCTCACTTTATTTATCAATGTTCGGTTCAGTCTTTCCGATTTACCATTTTGTGAAGGGCTATAAGGACAGGTATACTCAATTTGTATTCCCTTATTCTTACAAAAATTCTTAAAAACTTTTGTGATGAATTCACCACCATTATCACACCTAATCCTTCTTGTTCTTTTACCATGTTGCGTCTTGATTAACTTTTCTATAACATTCTGGGGGGCTTCATCTTTCGATTTCAATAATCGTACAACTACAAAGTGAGAGAAGTCATCCATAAGTACTTGAAAATACCTGTGTTTCTCAAATGACTCTGTCGATATAGGCCCACATACGTCGGTATGGATTAGTTCTCCTATTTCAGTAGTTCTGCTTGAACTTCTAAAAAATGGGTTTCTTGTTGCTTTACCTTACATACATTCTGAACATTGCTCGTTTGACCAAGGAAGTCCTAATAATTTTAAGTCATACCGATTTAGGTGACCTAGCCTACGATGCCAAAGCTCATTACTTACATTTGCAACATTACAGGAATTGTTCTGAAACTGAAAATCTATATGAATGGTGTATAGGTTTTTGACATTTTCACACATTAATGTAAAATCTGTACCTTCTATAATACATGATTTGGAATCAAAAATTATCTTAATACCTCTACTTATTAATTGTGATACAGAAATGAGATTATTCTGAATATTCTCAACTATTAAAGCATTTATAGTTATTTTATAACCTTGACAAAAACCAGTCAATTTTCCCTGTTTCTTGGCTACCAACTTATTAACATTTGCCACATAAATGTATACTTCATGTTGCAGATATTCTATATTATAAAAGATGTCGAAGAATAAAAATATATTATTCTACGCTTCACAACTAGTTTTGAAAAATATTTTTCAAAAACAGTGACCGTTCAACGAAGAAGAAACAACTACTTCCCGGGCTACATGCCCCGACAGATATTGAATTACACTTCTAAGTCAAATGGGGTTGGTAAATCTACAAGATTTAAACCAACCATTCTGGTTTGCAACTAGAAGGGATAACACAACCTGTAGACCGGTTTCGGCGTATTGCGCCTCATCAGTACAAGGTATATGTTATCGTCCGAGAGTTAATCTCGGACTGAAATGTGACTATAATCAACAACGGTACATATTGTCCAGATACGGAAATATTTTTGTTGCGAAAATAGCGACATCTCACCTCTAAGTCACAAACCAAAATTCGAATGAGACAACAAACCACGTAGATTTGAAACAAAAATGAATTAATACAGTTTCCTGTAAAATTGTCGTATTTAGTAAAGCGTTTTAACAAAAGATGTCGAAGAATAAAAATATATTATTCTCCGCTTCACAACTAGTTTTGAAAAATATTTTTCAAAAACAGTGACCGTTCAACGAAGAAGAAACAACGACTTCCCGGGCTACATGCCCCGACAGATATTGAATTACACTTCTAAGTCAAACGGGGTTGGTAAATCTACAAGATTTAAACCAACCATTCTGGTTTGCAACTAGAAGGGATAACACAACTTGTAGACCGGTTTCGGCGTATTGCGCCTCATCAGTACAAGGTATATGTTATCGTCCGAGAGTTAATCTCGGACTGAAATGTGACTATAATCAACAACGGTACATATTGTCCAGTTACGGAAATATTTTTGTTGCGAAAATAGCGACATCTCACCTCTAAGTCACCAACCAAAATTCGAATGAGACAACAAACCACGTAGATTTGAAACAACTGCGACAACGTATCGATCGGTGATACTAATCATATATTTCTAGAGTGTAAGAAAAATGAAGCGGCTATATCTAATTTATATATGTCTTTAATGGGCCATAACTTTCCTCTTCCACTTAATATTAGTTATCTCCTGGCATGCATAGAAAAAGCTACTTTAGATTCTATAATAAACTTCATTAAGCAATCAAAAATAGTTCTTTAACCTAGACACATTCAATATAGAGCAGAAAAAAATAATAAAATAAAAGTTCTGTGACCAATAGCCTTCGGCTGAGGCCATCCCTGCTACCACACACACACACACACAGATTTGAAACAAAAATGAATTAATACAGTTTCCTGTAAAATTGTCGTATTTAGTAAAGCGTTTTAACAAAAGATGTCGAAGAATAAAAATATATTATTCTACGCTTCACAACTAGTTTTGAAAAATATTTTTCAAAAACAGTGACCGTTCAACGAAGAAGAAACAACTACTTCCCGGGCTACATACCCCGACAGATATTGAATTACACTTCCAAGTCAAACGGGGTTGGTAAATCTACAAGATTTAAACCAACCATTCTGGTTTGCAACTAGAAGGGATAACATAACTTGTAGACCGGTTTCGGCGTATTGCGCCTCATCAGTACAAGGTATATGTTATCGTCCGAGAGTTAATCTCGGACTGAAATGTGACTATAATCAACAACGGTACATATTGTCCAGTTACGGAAATATTTTTGTTGCGAAAATAGCGACATAGTTGTGAAGCGTAGAATAATATATTTTTATTCTTCGACATCTTTTGTTAAAACGCTTTACTAAATACGACAATTTTACAGGAAACTGTATTAATTCATTTTTGTTTCAAATCTACGTGGTTTGTTGTCTCATTCGAATTTTGGTTTGTGACTTAGAGGTGAGATGTCGCTATTTTCGCAACAAAAATATTTCCGTAACTGGACAATATGTACCGTTGTTGATTATAGTCACATTTCAGTCCGAGATTAACTCTCGGACGATAACATATACCTTGTACTGATGAGGCGCAATACGCCGAAACCGGTCTACAAGTTGTGTTATCCCTTCTAGTTGCAAACCAGAATGGTTGGTTTAAATCTTGTAGATTTACCAACCCCGTTTGACTTAGAAGTGTAATTCAATATCTGTCGGGGCATGTAGCCCGGGAAGTAGTTGTTTCTTCTTCGTTGAACGGTCACTGTTTTTGAAAAATATTTTTCAAAACTAGTTGTGAAGCGTAGAATAATATATTTTTATTCTTCGACATCTTTTGTTAAAACGCTTTACTAAATACGACAATTTTACAGGAAACTGTATTAATTCATTTTTGTTTCAAATCTACGTGGTTTGTTGTCTTATTCGAATTTTGGTTTGTGACTTAGAGGTGAGATGTCGCTATTTTCGCAACAAAAATATTTCCGTAACTGTACAATATGTACCGTTGTTGATTATAGTCACATTTCAGTCCGAGATTAACCCTCGGACGATAACATATACCTTGTACTGATGAGGCGCAATACGCCGAAACCGGTCTACAAGTTGTGTTATCCCTTCTAGCTGCAAACCAGAATGGTTGGTTTAAATCTTGTAGATTTACCAACCCCGTTTGACTTAGAAGTGTAATTCAATATCTGTCGGGGCATGTAGCCCGGGAAGTAGTTGTTTCTTCTTCGTTGAACGGTCACTGTTTTTGAAAAATATTTTTCAAAACTAGTTGTGAAGCGTAGAATAATATATTTTTATTCTTCGACATCTTTTGTTAAAACGCTTTACTAAATACGACAATTTTACAGGAAACTGTATTAATTCATTTTTGTTTCAAATCTACGTGGTTTGTTGTCTCATTCGAATTTTGGTTTGTGACTTAGAGGTGAGATGTCGCTATTTTCGCAACAAAAATATTTCCGTAACTGGACAATATGTACCGTTGTTGATTATAGTCACATTTCAGTCCGAGATTAACTCTCGGACGATAACATATACCTTGTACTGATGAGGCGCAATACGCCGAAACCGGTCTACAAGTTGTGTTATCCCTTCTAGTTGCAAACCAGAATAGTTGGTTTAAATCTTGTAGATTTACCAACCCCGTTTGACTTAGAAGTGTAATTCAATATCTGTCGGGGCATGTAGCCCGGGAAGTAGTTGTTTCTTCTTCGTTGAACGGTCACTGTTTTTGAAAAATATTTTTCAAAACTATTTGTGAAGCGTAGAATAATATATTTTTATTCTTCGACATCTTTTGTTAATACGCTTTACTAAATACGACAATTTTACAGGAAACTGTATTAATTCATTTCTATATTATACATGAATTTTTCAAGTTTTGTAGTAACTAAATTCTGAGTAGCACCTGAATCTAATATAAAAGTATTCATTTGGTTCACACAACAACTCAAAGCAATGAAAGAAATTTCTGTTTCTACCTGGTGTGCGGCATCTTGATTTTCACGCCTACCTCTACCTGACGGACTTTGTCTATACTGGCCTCTGCCTTTTCCTCGAAAGCCTCTTCTACCTCTATTTACTGCATGGCTCGCTAGTTTATTATATTCTTTACAGTCTACCATTCTGTGTCCTCCTTTTCCACACTGATAGCAGTTATATGGGAAAGCTTTGAAGGCAATTTCCCCATTACTAGAACCTGGTTTTACATTCTTTGTCTTTAACTTCATTTCTTCATCCAAAAGTCTGGCTTTGACGAATTCCATTGTTACTTCAGTATTTAATGTCTCTATAGCTGTGATTACAGGATTATATTCATCACTAAGAGACAACAGTAAATGACAAACTTTGTCGGTTTCTTCAATTTTTGAACCTGCACCATCCAACTCTCTGATGATCGAGTCAAACCTCATAAAATGATCCTTAAGCTTATCATTTTTGCCACACTTCATGGTCAATAACTTCTTTTTAAGGGTTAACTTTGTAAATACACTGGGTCCGGTAAGGTTTGCGACCCTCGGAATTTTGCAACAATTTTTTTTTATTAGAAAGCCCTATTGCTATAGAACATTTTAAAAGAAAAAAATTCTTGGATCATGCACTTTTGAAAGAGAAAATTGCATTTAAAAGTACTAAAAATCCGCCATTTTTTATAAATTTTTGACAATTTTTGACAATTATGTCTAGATATCAGATGGTCACAAATTTTAGATAGAGCGGTGGGTGGACAATGTTGCCAGTTCTCATTTCCGTAACTCGTGACGGCTTGAAAATACTTAACACAAGGTTTTAGATCTTTTTACTAAAAAATGTGTGGTACATTCAGAATTTATAGAGAAAAATCTAAATAAACAATACCACGACCACTATTTGGACAGATATTTTATATAAAAAATAGTTAAATACTTTATATTCAACATCAATTTTTCCGAGATGAGGAATAAATATGTATGTATAAATGTAGACATAAATATCAAATAATTTATATTCCACATGAAGTTTTTTTTCCAAAAAGGGGAAGGGAATAATCCCTTCCCCTTTTTGGAAAACTTCTTGTGGAATACAAATTATTTGATATTTTTTCGAGAAGGGGAAGGGAATAAATATGTGTGTATATAGATAGACATAAATATAGGCGACCGGCGAGTTGCATCCCAAAAAGTAAAATTTTACCTTAACGAAAAAAGGTGACCGTCGAATAGCAACCGTAATCCAAAAAGGACTGTTCATTAATAATCGCCTATCATGGTCAAAAGCAGGTCAAATTTTACTGCAATGTATTTGAATCGTAAATATTTTTAAAAAAATTGGAACATAAATCTGTATGAGATTTGAAAAATGTCATCATATTTTCTTAGTTTAAATCTCTTAAGCTTTTGATTATGGCTAATGTAATCTTAAGGATAGTAGAAAGTGTGACGTGTTGAGACCTAACCTAACCTAACCAAACCTTATCAAACCTAACCTAACCAAACCAAACCAAACCAAACCAAACCAAACCAAACCAAACCAAACCAAACCAAACCAAACCAAACCAAACCAAACCAAACCAAACCAAACCAAACCAAACCAAACCAAACCAAACCAAACCAAACCAAACCAAACCAAACCAAACCAAACCAAACCAAACCAAACCAAACCAAACCAAACCAAACCAAACCAAACCAAACCAAACCAAACCAAACCAAACCAAACCAAACCAAACCAAACCAAACCAAACCAAACCAAACCAAACCAAACCAAACCAAACCAAACCAAACCAAACCAAACCAAACCAAACCAAACCAAACCAAACCAAACCAAACCAAACCAAACCAAACCAAACCAAACCAAACCAAACCAAACCAAACCAAACCAAACCAAACCAAACCAAACCAAACCAAACCAAACCAAACCAAACCAAACCAAACCAAACCAAACCAAACCAAACCAAACCAAACCAAACCAAACCAAACCAAACCAAACCAAACCAAACCAAACCAAACCAAACCAAACCAAACCAAACCAAACCAAACCAAACCAAACCAAACCAAACCAAACCAAACCAAACCAAACCAAACCAAACCAAACCAAACCAAACCAAACCAAACCAAACCAAACCAAACCAAACCAAACCAAACCAAACCAAACCAAACCAAACCAAACCAAACCAAACCAAACCAAACCAAACCAAACCAAACCAAACCAAACCAAACCAAACCAAACCAAACCAAACCAAACCAAACCAAACCAAACCAAACCAAACCAAACCAAACCAAACCAAACCAAACCAAACCAAACCAAACCAAACCAAACCAAACCAAACCAAACCAAACCAAACCAATCCAAACCAAACCAAACCAAACCAAACCAAACCAAACCAAACCAAACCAAACCAAACCAAACCAAACCAAACCAAACCAAACCAAACCAAACCAAACCAAACCAAACCAAACCTAACCTAACCAAACCTAATCAAACCTAGCCTACATAATTGAATAATGTATAAATTAAATTAATATATTATTCACTATATTGCTATAAAACTGTATTAGACGCAGTTTTGGAAATAAAATTTAGTATCAATTACGATATCAGAATAAACATGACAACAATGCCCGCTTTTATTTAATTATCTACCAGTTTTAGACACAACATTAAATTTGTTGACGGGATGCAACTCAGCGGTGAGACGGATGCAACTCAGCGGTCAAAAGTTTGGCCTGCTCAAATGGGATGCCACTCACCGGTCCCGTAAATATCAAATAATTTGTATTCCCCATGAAGTTTTCCAAAAAGTTTTTGTGCCGAAATAGCATAATTAGGAATAACATATCTTTTACAAATAATAATCATAACAATAGTTTTCATAATTCAATTCATCATCGCTCCCGACCAACTGACACCGATCAAAGTGTAACTATCTATAACAAAATCAGATAATAAGAAACAGAAAACAAATAAGAAAATACCTAGTAAATAACAATAGAAATAACCTCAATAAAAAATAGTAATGAAAATCAATAGTTTTCATCATAATCCAACACATATCGCTTCCCGACCAACTGACACAGATCAAAGTGTAACTAGAACCAAAACCTAACCTAACCTAACTTACATGAACCAAATGAAACTCAACAATGTAATAAACTAGAGAGGTTAAGCTTCGAAGTATCATTTCATTTATTTTAAAATAATTATATGTATATATATATATATATATATATATATATATATATATATATATATATATATATAACTATGTGGTAGGTACAGCAGTAAGTTTGTTATAAACTCTTACATTTAATGTAAGGAATAAAGAAAATCTAAGATAAACATTATATTCTAAGGATGCTTAATATTTCAGTTTTTATTATTATAAATACAAATCATTTTATATTTTTATATATTCCTGTAATCTATTACAATGCAAAATTAATTCAACTAAAAGAAAATAAACACCATTTGACAACGCCGCTAAAGCTATCACCTGATCATACAATTATCATGATTTGTGAACCTAAGGTATATAGACATAAGATTTTAGTGTAGTTCACAGCACATGGGGAGTGTGCTGTGGTGGTGTTTTATAACCTGTAAGTGTCAAGTGAAAATAATTATGCTTAAAAATATTTCTGAAAATTGGCGAAATTTAAGTATTTTCTTCCGGTTTTTTTTTTGAAACAGACTCACATTTAGTTAAAGATAATAACCTTTACAGTTTAAAGTGAAAATATTCACCGTAAAATAGCATTAAATAGTGTTGAAAAAGTACCATTTTTTGAACTAAATTCGTGATTTTTAAAGTAATTTCTGAATAATCCAACGAAATTTTTGTTCTAATCTACTATATTAAAGGTGAGCTATCAAACAAATTTAAAATTAACATAAAATTCCGAGGGTCGCGAAGTCTACCAGAACCGAACTCTGAATTTCCAATTATTAAAATTATCAGAGTTTAGCTGAGGAAACACTACTGCAATATTCATATTTGGTTTTGTATCAGCCACTTTTGCAAGCAAACGTTTTACTGCGGGAAGGTAAGTACTACTACTTATTCTTAAATTTCGCTGTCTACTCCCGTATCTTCTGCCCTGTGAGTGTCTGGGCCCATAACCTAAAGACTTTAAATGGGATATATTTAAAGTACTCTTTTTAATTAGATTTTTATTATATGATAGGAAATATACATCAACATGACATTACATATATTTTATTTTAACATAGCATACTTATATTAGTTATATTAATTAACAATAGTTAGTGACCTAAACTGACATCTAACATTTGACAATAATCACTAAATATAGTACTGATCTCAATTATAGTCAACAGATTTAAGGCACCAAATTGAAAGAGAGATTTGAGAGAACCGGTAACGTGGTATATGAAAAAACAACGAGGGAGGAAACGGTTCTCAATCAGGAAAATGAATTAGCAATTTGCTTGGCAGTCCAAGAGAACCATAAAATAAGTATTAGGGAGCTAAGTAATGAATTAGTTATAGCCAGATCATCCGTAGCAGAATGTTTAAAAAACCTAAATATCACCCCTACCATATTCAGCTTCACCAAGAATGAATAGAAACTGATTTCCAGAAAAGAACTAATTTTTGTACATGGGCCCAAAACATGTTAGATGAAAATGAATTATTTTTTTAAAATGTGTTATTTACTTACGAGGCAACATTTCACAAGAATGGGTTTGTGAATCATCATAATTTTCACTAGTATGATACAAGTAATCCCCACCTAATTACATACATGAGCCATAGTTTTTGTTAATAAGATTGTTACGAATATAAAATTTTGGTTATGTCGTCCTACTTAACATTATAATAATAAATTTCTTTTTTTTTTGAGTTCAAGGGTTTTTGACTTACAATGTATTTATTGATATATTTATTATATATTTTTTTCATTAACAATTTACGTAACTCTGAATTATATTACTTACAATAGATCTTAATGTAGATTTTTGCATTCTTCTCGACTTGACTAGTTTCTTTCTAGGTGGATGTCGCATATATTTGGATCCTTATTGGTGGCAAAGTAATGGATCTCGAGATGTGGGATAGACAAGTAGAGAGAAAAATGGTAAATAAGTGATTTCTGGTTTCTATATTTATAGGATTGACAAACCTATAGGTGTAGAGGCCGAATATTGCAAGAGCCATGGTTTAGTTGTTAAGAATGTAAAGATTTAAATAAAGATAAACAATGTTCATTTTAATTTTATCCTTCTATAAAATATCTTCATTAATAACAATTTCATTCACCCTTGTAACGTTCATATTTCAATCCAAATAATTTAAGATTTAACACAATATCAATAATACGCAGGTCACTGAAGAAAAGAAATATTATTTTTATACAGATAAGAAACTCAAGAATTTTAATTACAAATTTTGTCTTCGTGTTCGACTTCCATCAGATTTTAATTTAGTATTCAAAATGTAACCTAATAACTACCACGTTTAGTGGAAAATGGTTCCATGTATTTTAAAAGATGTTTTACTTAATTTTTACAAACTCACTTTGCACGTAAGTTTAAATTTATTTTAATAATTTTACTTGTATTAGAACTTGTTCACATTTTAGCCTTGAGAAAGGATTCAAATAAATCCGAAAGCTTGGAAGTAGTAAAAAAGAGTTTAATTTCTTAACCAGCCCAAATTGTGACGGAATCCCTAATATATAGAGTAGAATGTTTTCTAAATAGCCGTTAAGACTTTTGCTTATATATATATATATATATATATATATATATATAATATATATATATATATATATTGATATGGAAAGTGAAATCATACAACACATACACCAAACAAGGGTTATTTCAGTATAAAATCTAAATAAAATATAAACAAATCACCTGACAAATATTTACAACCCAAACTTCAAACGGGAATCTTTATAACTTTTCTCTAATTTATTGAAATCCTATTACATAGTTTCAGAATTTTCAAAAGCTTTGCAAAAGTTTCTTGGCTCATCATAAATCTAAAAAGAAAGAACCTGAAAATTAAAAATTATTAGTTAGGTTATAAAATCTGACACTGATAAAAATAGAAGAAGTACACTTATGAACATATCTAACAAAGTGTGAATCTAGATTTGTCAACTCGAACGGAAGAAAGGAGATGACAACTGAAATTAAAACAGATGTCAAATAATTTTAAAATTTTTTAACTAAAAGATAAAAACAATAGTAAATTATTTGGAGACATCAAAAATAAACTTTCATATCAGAAAAAGATCCAATTATAAAACAATCATGTCAAATAACAGAAATCAAAAATTATTAAATGAATTTGATTGGTCAGCAAATATAGAAAAACTTAAAAATAAAGAGACATGGATTTTGAAAAGATAGAAAAATTTGATATTGGTTGCTATTGATTGGAAAACGGTTAGTTACAAAAAAAATATACAGAATTGAGAAGTATAAGCTTTTTCATGTTTAAAAATTTATTTAAAATTAGACTACGTTGTGTTAAAAGTGAAACTATAAAGTGATTTGGTGTTGATAACCTTTCCTTAACAAGTTCCTGTTAAAAACAGAGGTTGAATAATCTCTGTAAATATAAAATTCCTTAAACAAACCATGAGTGAAGGTTCCGAGAGGTAAACAAAACTGAAAATCTTCCCAAGCCGACCCCGAAGCCATATTGAAGCCACTTCTACGAGGGACTCCAAGTCCCAGAAAGGTCTAAAACATAGAAAATCTTCAAAAAATAATACAAGATAAAAAGGTATTTCATAAACTATAAGTTAAATTATTAAACTTACGTGCGTGTGATTAAATCCAGAACTTAATATTTATTCATCTTCGTTACAATTACAATATCGTCAAATTTGTATATAAAATCTGTTAAAAACAGATGTTCTATTTTGTCTTTGGTTATTAGTGTTACATGTAAAAAGAGTTGTATAATTTTCATATATTTATTAGATATAAGAACTTCATTTAGTGTGAACGTTGAGCGAAAGATCATTTAGATAAGTGTTTTGAATTGTTTCTTATGTATTTACCTATCAATTCTATATAAATACGCCGTTCATTAAAAAATAAATTAAATAATATTTCATACATTTCTAATATAAAGAGTTTTCTTCCTATTAAGTTGGCAAAACTGTTTCACAGTTGGATAGTTCCTATTATTCAAGGGCAAGGACACAGGACCAGCCTGAGGATATATTAAATAATAAAAAAAAAACTAAGTGAGCATTTTACCCATGAACCCAAACTGAGGTGAAGAATCATCGTAAAAGGTGAGTGATGTATGATATCACTAATATTTAAATTAAAATTCATATTAATTGGCGCCCAAATAAATATATTACAATAAATAAATTAAAACACATATTAACAATATAAATTAAAAATTCATATCAATATATATATATATATATATATATATATTGATATGAATTTTTTCATATCAATATATATATATATATATATATATATATTGATATGAATTTTTTTATATATATATATATATATATATATATATATACATAGAACAATTTCCATCCAAAACTCCAACTTACTGTTGAAACTGAAGAAAATAAGACAATAAATTTTTCAGACTTAACATTAATTAGAACTAATAACAACAAAATAAAAACTAAACTATATAAAAAAGAAACATGGTCTGGCCGATATCTAAATTACAATTCCAATCATCCTAATGCTCAAAAAACAGTGTAATCATTGGATTAACCGATAGAGCTATTAAACTGACTTATGTCTTAACAGATATACCAACCCCGTTTACTTTAGAAGTGCAATTCAATGTCTGTCGGGGCATATAGGCCGAGAAGTAGTTGCTGTTTCATAGTAAACGGTCTGTTCTTTGGAAATTTATTTTTCTAATTTTGTAAAGCGTTATAATAGTATTGAACTATTATTTTTTGACGTCTATAGATCACGCTTTACTTACATGACAATTATTTACAGGTAATTGTAATTAAGTGAATAACTACAAAACCGAGATGTTTTTTTGTCGATATAGAATTTTGGTTTGTGATTAGATGTGGAGATGTCGCTGATATCGCACTCTTAGCATTTCCTTTACTGAGGTTAATGTATTGGTGTGGTATTAACGTAGTCTTCAGTCCAGGAATATGCTCTCAGAGCTTCTGGACGAATAGCATCTACCTTGTACTGATGAGGCGCAAATACGCCGAAACCGGTCTACAAGTGATGTTATTCCTTCTAATAGCGAACCAGAATGGTTGGTTCTATCTTAACATATATACCAATCCCGTTTACTTTAGAAGTGTAATTCAATGTCTGTCGGGGCATATAGCGCGAGAAGTAGTTGTTGCTTCTTAGTGAACGGACGGTTCTTTGGAAGTTTATTTTTCTAATTTTGTAAAGCGTGATAAAAGTATTGAACTATTATTTTTTGATGTTATAAGTAAGTTTAGAGTCGTCGTCAGGGGCTTCAGGTAACGAACTACCAATTAGGAAGTGTCCCGGTCTCGAGGTATCGAAATCATCTGGATTTTCGGTGAGCGGAACAAGATGTCGGGAATTTATTATAGCGTCCACCTGATTTAATAAGGTGTAAAGGTCTTCATAACTAAGTAAAATATTATTTAACATTCTTCTCAAGTGAAATTTTGTGTCTAACTGCCGACTCCCATAATCCTCCTATATGAGGAGAGCATGGTGGGATGAAATGCCACGACACGCGGTTTTCTGTGAGCAAGGTCTGAAATTTAGGGTTATTGATATGATCAAGTACTTACATTTTTTGCGCCAACAAAATAAATAGCTTTATCGGAATAAATTTCACTACAGAGACCTCGTCTGGAGACGAATCTTTTCAATGCCTTCAAGAACCCATCCGTAGTTAAATCGTTGACTAACTCGATGTGCATAGTCATAGACTCAAAACAAACGAATATACATAAATAGACCTAGACCCTTAGTGTTTCTCAAATAGCTATATATGGTATACGGTCCTCCATAGTGAACTCTGCATGTCAAAAATGGTTTTGAAGGTCTTACTCGTGAGGGAGGTAAGTCGCCCATTTTTTGATGAGTAATCGACGTGAAAACATACAACGCATTTTCTTAACAAACCTCTTACTGTTCGCCTACCGCTTAGTAGCCAAACCCTTTGACGGATTATAGACAATAATGTTTGAGAACCTGCATGTAGATTTTTGAAATAGCGAACAAGGATGTTTGTAAAATGGTGTTTGGAAGGAATTATCATAGGATGTTTGTTCTCAAAATCGAGATAGGAATACTGAAAACCTTACTTAGCGGTATAAAAAAACATGTTGCCACCAGCGAGTGCGGAGCGTTGCCGTTCCGCCCCCCAGCTTCGCTACTATGCCGCTGTGACCGCGACGCGACGTTGCCTGCGCGCTCATTTCACACCAGACGCCGCGTATCGTCGCAGAAAAATGTTGTTTTCGATTGTTTACGTTATTTAGCTATTCAAATAAAGTGTTTTGTTTAGAAAATGTCACTAGAAATCGTAAATTTAAAGAGAAAAAGACCCAGTGAACTAGGGTGTTTGTTTTGTGATTTGCCAGGGCAATTAGTGAGTAAACCAAAGCCTGAGAAATTTCTCACTATAGCACATGCATCACAAAGACGAAGACGAAGTGTTAAGTTATGTTTTATGTTCCTGAATCTAGTGTGCAATGTTTTTCGTGGCACAGAAATTGCATGACGAGCTATGTGAGCGAGGAAAAAATACGGCGTCCAGAAATAGCATTATATAAGGAAGAACAAAACGCTGACTGAAGTGTTGGCAGTAATACTGAAGATTCAAGAAGCGATGTCCGTAAATCTCTGAGATCGTCTGATAATACGTTGTAAAATTTGACATGTCTAATATGCGACCAGAGAACAACGGCGGCACAAAATATTTTTAATACTGCACATGTTAATCAAGACAATGGTTTCACAGCAATAAGTACTTGTCAAATGACTCAGGATTTATTGGCAAGAGAAGTTAAGTACCATAAATCTTGTTACCGTTACTATATTTGGGTACCAAGACAGTTAGGAAATAAACCAGGGTGATCCTCTTCTAATATACCTCAAGAAATACTACAAGCATACTTTAAAAAGTTAATGGATGAAGTGAAAGATAAATTCTCAACCTCTTCTTTTGAGTTATCTTATCTGGCAACAAGAATGGCTGAGCTAACCGACTTGGAAAATGTATCTGTAGAAAACCGAACAGTTAAAACCCTTTTGATCGATAAATCTGATGAAAAAGTACTGATTTCACATCCATTTGGAGGGAAAGGAATGAATAAATGAACTGTACATTAGAAGGTCTCCATAACTTTTAGCATCTTCGAGAACAATCAAACAATCGAAGGACCACCGATATTGAGGTATCGGACCTTGTCATTCTTGGCTTAAGCCAGAGGAATGACTCGAATAATTAAAGGTTCAGCTAAGCTAAATGAAAGACCAGACTTCCAGCAGTTATCTTTTTATTTAAAGGACTAGCTGGAAAAAACTATAATCGAAAATTGTTTAGGTAGGTACTTAAAAAACACTAAAGAATATATGTCTACACAAAAGATTGAAGTCCGTAAAAAGTGTAAAGTTTATGACCCGTATCAGTTAAAGTCTGCACTAAATTAAAGAAAAGAGCCGTACACAATTTATAGTTCACTATTAAAGTCAACAATATTAGCAAATATTTTATATTAGAAAATAGTCTGAAATGATCAGCGCAAATAAGAAAATATGAATAACCTCAAATACAAACGATTAGACAACTATGTCAGAGAGATGGCTCCCCTTTGGAACCACGTGGAAATTAGAGAGGTATCTCGGAGAAACAAAGTAAATTTACAATGACTGTACTTACAGTAATTCACAAATTAATCACTAACAACTCAATAAACTAGCATAAACTAAATAAAAACCGATTTTTTAGGGTGAGAAAGAGAAAATTTTAATAGAGCGAAGCACTGAGTTCCATTCGGCAGATTGCATGCCAACGACTACTTAGTCGGGTATTGTTTTTTAGCGGTTTTTTGAGAATCGGCTAACATCGCCTAATTGTCGCGCGCCAAAAAGGAATTTTGGTCGTTGTAAGCGTAAAGGTAAAAATACATGGTATAAACAGAGCCGTACGGACCCACTTTGTACGAATTTTAATTGAAATTCGTACATACTGGGAAGAGGGGGGGAAAATTGTGCAGACGGTAACAATGGATGAATCTATTCCGAAGATGGAAGAGGTGATAGCTTAACGATTGGGCGAGTATACTCGCCATCGGCAGTTTTGACCCTAGCAGCACGAACCTTGCCATCTTTGCCTGGAAGTAACTCAATCACCCTACCAAGGGGCCAGTTCCATGGGGGGCGATCTTCGGACCGAATAAGGACAAGTTGATTTAGAGATATATTTTCACAGGGGCGTTGCCATTTAGGGCGGTGTTGCAGCTGGTGAAGGTAGTCTAGTGACCACCTCCTCCAGAACTCTTGTTGCAGTTTAGAACAGTGTTTCCAGAAGGAAAGTCGATTTAAAGGGACTGAAGAGACATCTCTTTCGGGGTATGCTGTGAGGGGAGCTCCGATCAGGAAATGACCAGGAGTGAGGGGTAGGAGGTCGTTGGGGTCGTTTGACAGCGGAAATAGAGGACGACTATTTAGAATTGCCTCTATCTGGGTCAAGATCGTCACGAGTTCTTCAAAGGTTAAGCACGAATTACCTAAAATTTTTACCAAATGGGATTTTACGCTTTTCACGGCAGCTTCCCAAATACCGCCCCAATGTGGGGACCGAGGGGGGATGAACTTCCACCGTATTTCCGTAGAGGCTAGGAACGAATTAATTTGTTGGAAGTTATCATTATTTTTAAAAAAGGCAGAGAGATCCTTCAACTGATTTCGGGCACCGACGAAGTTAGACCCATTGTCAGAAAATATAGTTTCCGGATTACCTCGTCGACTCACGAATCTCTTCAAAGCGGCAATAAAAGCCTCGGTGGACAAGTCTGACACCAATTCGAGGTGTATGGCTTTGGTGACCATACAAACAAAGATAGCAATATAAGATTTCAGAATTGGAGCTTTTCTTAAATGGGAAGATCGAATTGTAACTGGTCCGGCAAAATCGACACCAGTCTTTGAAAATGGACGACATTCTTGTATTCTATCAAGCGGTAAAGGGGCCATTATTTGCGATGCAAACTGAACATTAAAACGAAAGCAGACAGTACATTTCTTTATTAGTTGCTTAATTTTTCTGACACCGTTAAGAGGCCAATATCGTTGTCGAAAGTTACCAAGTACGTTTTGAGCACCTGTATGACCAAGACGTCTATGCTCTTGGAGTAAAAGTAAATATACAACGTGATTGTTTTGTGGTAATAATATAGGGAACTTTTTATCGAAATGTAAATCGGACAGTTCTAGACGACCACCGATACGAATCAGACCTTTGTCATCGAGAAAGACGTTTAAAGGAAGTAATTGTTTGTCAAGGATGGGTTTATTTTGTTTTAATAAACTGATCTCTTTACTGAAGTGATTAGCTTGAATCTGTTTAACGATGAAGTCATGAGAGGCATGAAGTTCCTCCACCGTTAAAGGAGTAAGATGTTCTGAAGATCTTTTAAGCAATTTATTAGCGAATCTAAATATAAACGCAACTGAGCCTTGTAGTGTTCGAAACTTCGAGAACCTAGAGAAGTAGGTATCCCAAAAATTTGCTTCAACTGACATTAAAGACATATTGACCTGTTTACATTCAGGTAACTGGTCAACGAACTCAAAGGAATCGAGGGAATCGAAGTCCTTTCCTTCGCACAAGAATTTAGGACCTTTAAACCAGAAGGAACGGCTATCAGCAGAAAAATTTCCCCGTGATAACAAATCCGCGGGATTCAACATGGATTTTATGTGTCTCCAAGTCGAACCTTTACTGTGATCTTAGATAGTAGCGACTCGCCTTGCAACAAAAGAGGAAAAATCATTAGTGTTACGCTTGACCCAACTTAAGGCAACGAGGGAGTCTGACCATAAATTTACAGATTCAATACAAATACAGTTTCTCAAAATATGTAAAACTCGAGAGGAAAGTTTTGCCAGGAGTTCCATAGCGCAGAGCTCCAATTAAGGAATGGTTAGTTTGCGCTTCAAAGGGTTTACTCGCGATTTAGCTGCTATTAGTCGAGAGGAGAATGAATTATCTGCGTAAGAAGTTACAATATACAAACAGCCTCCATATGCCAATTGACTTGCATCGCAAAACCCATGCATGGAGATAGAGGCTACTTTTTTATCACAATGTAAATATCTGGGAATAGAAAGATTCGAGATTTCAGAGAGGGTAACAAAAATTTTTTTCCAAGTTAGGAGAATATTTGAATCCGTAATAGGTGCGTCCCAAGAAATTTTAGTTTGCCAAAGGGTTTGCATAATTAGTTTACCTGAAACAATTAAAGGATTTACTAAGCCCTGAGGATCGAAGACACTACATATGATAGAGAGAATTGTGCGTTTGGTCAAAACAGTTGGGTTTTGCAAATTAGTTATTCGAATCAGTAGAAAATAGGAAACAGGGTTCCATTTGAGACCTAGAATCTTACTAGGGGTACCATCGAGGTTTAGATCAAGTTCGCTATTGGACACAGATGAAATGGAACATAGAAAATTGGAAGAGTTGGATTGCCACTTATGTAGGTGGAATCCATGTTTGCCTAGGACTGTCCTTAATTCTGAGTAAATTAGCCTCAAATCACTATGGGTATTAGTACCCGTTAATATGTCATCCATATACGTTTGGAATAACAGAGCATTTTGAGCCTTAGGAAACTGATCATTGTTCAAAGCTATATCCTTCAAAACACGAGTGACCAAAAAAGGAGCGCAATTTTGCCCAAAACTCAGACTCGATAACTGAAGACATTTGAAAGGTTCGGACGGATGATCCCTCCAAAGAATATTTTGGAAATGTCGTTGTGACGGGTTGATATCAATGTAACGGTACATCATTTTGATATCCGCACAGATTACAAATTTGAAGCATCGGAATCTACAAAGAATATCTAACAGGTTGTCCTGTACCTGATATCCCTTGGAAGTTAAGTCATTTAAAGAGTAGCCGGAGTCGGTTTTAGCAGAGAAATCCATTACGACTCGCGTCTTAATAGAAGTAGCGTCTTCACGTAACACTGCCCTATGAGGGATGAAATAATTGAATTCATTAAATTGATAATTGTATAACGAAAATGGGACAACTTTAGCGTGGTTAAGCGAAAGATATTCATCAATCACTAACTTGTAATCCTTAAAGAAATTAGCATTAGAAGAGAACTTCTTTTCAAGAGAAAGAAATCGCTGGCGTGCCATACAGAAGGATTGGCCTAATTTCTTATTATTTTCAAGGAACGGCATATCGACTTGGTACCGCCCTGAAGGAAGGATCACAGTTGTATCCAAGAATTTTTTCTCGACAAATTTTTCGTCGGAAAGAGATTTTTCTATGTTTGGGAATTCCTCCCTCTCCCAAAATTTTTCAATTGCATTATGCAATTTTTCATTGTCAGCTTGTTCATCAAGAACTGTTAGAAAAGTGGACATAAAATTGTTATAAGAAGAGTGTACATGTACCGAGTTTGGTGTAACTGGGCCAGCAACAACGAATCCTAGCTTGGTGTCTACGAAAGAGGGTAAATTAGCCCCTAAATTTATAACATTGGGTTTGAGTAAACTAAAGTAGAGATCGGCTCCGATAAGCAGGTCGATTGGGCCACTCACGAAAAAGTACGGATCAGCTAAGTCAAGTTTAACATTAGTTGGCAGTTTAAATGCCTCAGGAGAAATAGAAAACTGAGGAAGATTATTAGTAATCTTCTCTATGATGGAACAAGTAATACTGAAGGCCTCATTGGGTGAAACAAGTGATTTGAATTGAAGATTTATAACTTCTGTGCTCTGAGTACAATTATTGCTACCTAGACCAGAAATGTTCAAAGTTTGACGTTTGGAAGTCAAATTAAGATTTTGTGCAAATGAACGGGTCACCAAACTCATTTGGCTAGCAGAATCTAGCAATGCTCTACCAATTATCCAACGGCCATTTGGACATTCAATTTTCACCAAGGCTGTGGGTAAAAGAACCACTTTATGTGCAGTAGACAAGGTCGCCAACGTAGCGGGGTTAGACGAAACATGATCCAGATTATCAAAAGACCTATTATTTACACTATTAACATGAGTATTTACAAAAGTAGAGGTACTTGGATTATTTACATTAGTAGAATAATTCTGGTTATTATTTACAGGTGAATCATTAACACGGGGAGAACTTCTATTTTGAGAAGTGCCAGGGACATTTCTATTAGAGATAACGTTGCCTGGCCTGGCTTGACTTTCAAAATGCAAGTAGGAGTGGTGGGATTTATGACATGATAAGCACCGTTTCAAGGACTTGCAGTCAGAAAGACTGTGATTTAAACTAAGACAGTTCAAACAACCCTTTTTTGCTTTAACAAGTTGATACCTGTCCCGAGGATTTAGTGAAATAAATTTTGAGCATCCATAGATAGAGTGTCCATATGCCGAAAAACAGTAACAGCTGGATTTATCTGTAGATATGAGCGTAACATTATTCCTACGAGAATTTTCTTTGGCATGAGATTTAGAATTATGGGGGTCAAAGAGATTCAAATTTTCGAGAACTGACTGTCTTCTCTTTAGAAAATCAAAAAACGCTTCTGCGCAAGGTATCTTACCCGATTCTCTTTCGCTTTCAAACGCTTTCCTAGAATTAAAATCGAGCTTCTGTTCCAATAAGAATACAATCAAAGACTGAACGTTTTCTTTAGAGGTTAAGTTAAGATTATTTATTAATTCAAATGGTTTTTGCGCTGATATATAAAATTCTTTCAAGTCTACCGCGGTACCTTTCGCTAATGACTTCAATTCCACTAAGCTCTGAAATAAAGTATTTAAAAGTTTGTATTTGTCGTCATACGCTTCTTGAAGTATTTTAAGCGCGACATCTAGGTTTTGGTTTGTCAGACTCAACGAATCTATCAACTGTAAAGGCTATCCGCGCAATAGACTTTTTAGATAATAAAATTTCTCCCCGTCGGACTTTAATTTAGAATTTTTTAAAACGACGGCAGAGAACAAATCAAAAAAGGCAGGCCATTCTTGAGCCAACCCTGTAAAAGGTTTAATGTTTATTTTAGGTAATACAACGTTCGAAATACCATTATTTTGAGAAGCAGTTTTCTTCTCAACAATAGCCGTGAGTGTAGCAATAGTAGATTCAAACCGATCAGCAACAATGTTTTCACCAATACCACCTGAAGATAAAATGTCGTTGTCGACTTTGGTTAGAGAAGAAATTTCCAATTGCACCTGCTAATAGGTTTCATAATGAGCAGTTAAATTATCAAGCTTGACTTTTAAAAGATAGGTTTCTTCATCACCATTAAGGTCTTTAACAAATCTCTCAATTCGAGTTAATTGACTTTTACTCGAATAATTAAAGGTTCGGCTAAGCTAAATGAAAGACCAGACTTCCAGCAGTTATCTTTTTATTTAAAGGACTAGCTGGAAAAAACTATAATCGAAAATTGTTTAGGTAGGTACTTAAAAAACACTAAAGAATATATGTCTACACAAAAGATTGAAGTCCGTAAAAAGTGTAAAGTTTATGACCCGTATCAGTTAAAGTCTGCACTAAATTAAAGAAAAGAGCCGCACACAATTTATAGTTCACTATTAAAGTCAACAATATTAGCCAATATTTTATATTAGAAAATAGTCTGAAATGATCAGCGCAAATAAGAAAATATGAATAACCTCAAATACAAACGATTAGACAACTATGTCAGAGAGATGGCTCCCCTTTGGAACCACGTGGAAATTAGAGAGGTATCTCGGAGAAACAAAGTAAATTTACAATGACTGTACTTACAGTAATTCACAAATTAATCACTAACAACTCAATAAACTAGCATAAACTAAATAAAAACCGATTTTTTAGGGTGAGAAAGAGAAAATTTTAATAGAGCGAAGTACTGAGATTGCATGCCAACGACTACTTAGTCGGGTATTGTTTTTTAGCGGTTTTTTGAGAATCGGCTAACATCGCCTAATTGTAGCGCGCCAAAAAGGAATTTTGGTCGTTGTAAGCGTAAAGGTAAAAATACATGGTATAAACAGGGCCGTACGGACCCACTTTGTACGAATTTTAATTGAAATTCGTACACCATTCGAAAAATCAAAATCTGCCATGGCACTTTTAACAGATATACCACTTGCAGAGGTAGTGGAACGCGTACGTCAATTCAAATTCAAACGGAAATTATCATCCTCAGTCCTGACACAGACATATTTGTGTTAGGGATTTATTTCTGGCATTAACTTGAAAAACTAGGTTGCCGGGGATTGTGGTTTGAGGGATCACGAAATAAAAACCGTTTTCTTGGGTGCCATTTGGCTGCACAGTCTCTTGGTGGAAATGTATTCAATATACTACCTGCCTTGCACTCTTTAACCGGCTGCGATACCACAAGTCGCGTAGGTACGAAAAAACAAATGCTAAACGCCGCAAAGCTTGATTTTGTTCAGAACGCACTCCTTACGTTGGGTGACTGGCTTTTGGTTAGACAACAGTTCCAAAATGTGGGAAAATTTTGCACTTACTTAATTTCTAAACATCAAACAACAGCCGATGAACTTCGACATAAATTGATATGTCAAAACATAGTCTTTGCCTTAAAGTTGTCAAGAATTATATGTACCTCCGATGCGTTGTATTTGCATTGTTTAAGAGCGTCAGTACAAGTTTACCTTTGGAAATACTCTTCTGAGCCAATGTTTGTGTCCATTGATTTCCTTCAATTTGGCTAAGAGCTACGAGAAGGAAACTTATATCCAAAGCTAATGACTGTCGCACAATGTCATGTTCTTGTAGAAAAGAAAATTTAAATTGTATATCAATGTGTAAATGTGTAAACAATAATTGCAACAATTTGAAATAAAATTAAACATAGCTTTTATATATTAAATTTAATTTTTCCATTTTTCAGTTCTATTCAAAAGTTTTTCATTGTTTACTGTTGTTTTACTTTTGCCCCATACGAATACTATAAACACAGCCTCAAATATTTCATGCCTAAAACCAATTAAAAGATTAGTCTCTTAAACTGTATGTTTTTTCTATGTTTGTTACGCGACTACTCCCCCAATTATGATTCGATTTTGATAATTTTTTGTTATTAGTTAGGTCATATTCAGAGGTGGGACCAAACTAAAAATTAACTTTAAAATGCTACTGTGAAGTGGCATTTTAAACGGTAAAACGCTTTGTAAAAAAATTATTATTGAATTATACTACAGTGGCAGGATAGGGGATCTGTGAAATCAAAGTCAAGGATCTTAACAACACATATTAGAAATCAGAATGCGGTCTGCAAATTTTGCAAACGAAACTCCTTTGAGATTCCGCTCTAACTAGCGTCAGCATGATGCTTAATACGTCTATAAATACTATAGGTTGTTTGTGTCTCTCTCAATAAGTATAGTCTTAGTAACTACTAACTTTGACTATTCTGTCTTCAACATGTACGAGGGTTGTCTTTTATATTTTGCATATAGAGCTAGAAAAAAACGGTAGACAACTTTTAAACACTATTGTTTTTCAAAATATTCTCCACGAAGAGAAATGCATTTTTGTATCCTTTGGAACCAATTCTGGATGCAGCTATTCCACTCGCTTATTGGTACATTCAAAATCGAGTTTTTGAAGGCGTTGACTTCATCTTCTGGGGACTGGAACCTTTGACCACGCAGTTAATTCTTAATATTTGGAAAAGTGAGAAAATCGTTAGGACTTAGGTCAGGACTCTATGTAGGATGGTCCCACAATTCGATGTTTCCTTGCTTTCAAAACTCAATTGTTTTTCGAGCTGTGTGGGAACTTGCATTGTCTTGGTGGAGGATCATTTGTCGTTGGAGCCTGGTTTCGAAACTCAGCAATTACTTCCGGCGAACAAATCGATATGTACAAATCAGCAGTAACATTTCTTTGATCTAGCAGAGGAATTGTTGCCACATGACCCGCTTTTGAGACAAATGTCGCCACCATCTTTTTGGAAACACTTCAAGAACGAATAACTTTCGTCGGCTTTGGTTCACCCAAAACAGCTGACTCACGTTTATTTTCGGGTTCATAAGAGTAAATCCAGGATTCTTCACCACTGACACTACTGTATATATTTTTTGAGTTTCCTGCGGTTAACCGATTTAACGTTATATTACATCAAATGACTCTAATTGCTTTCTGATCTTCCATCAACTGATGCAGTATCTAACGAAAAACTAATTTTTTTACAGATAACTCTTCATGTGAAATTTTTTAAATTGTGGTCTTTGAAATGCCCAGTAATGCTCCAATTTCACAATATGTGACATGCCGATATTCTTGGATAAGCTAAGGTTAATCCGTCTACGTTCAAATTCTCCATACCAACGAGAAATTGTCGACTGATGTGGTGTTTCATTGCCGAAAACATAAACCAACTTAGCCAGGCAATTTTGTTGAGACAAGTGTCTGATAATTTTATTTTTCGACTGACTCATCAACAACATCAAAATTTTGGCGTTAAATTAACTAAACATGACAGTTTTTGACATTTGATATTTGTTGGCGCCAACTATGTTGTTATATGCACCTTCCAGAAATAATTTAACAGGGTATTGCGGAAAACAAAAATACTCAATTTATTTGAACCATCTGTATATTAACAAGGAAGGAATATTTAAAATATGAAGATTCAACCAGAGTATGTCAACATATTTTACATGTTCGCATTTATCTCGTTCATTTTTCTTATAGAATGAGCATAATAATTGGTTTCCCATTTTATTTGACAAATCCCCGTGTCGTACACATAGAGAAAAAGCGAAGTGACGACAGAGAAGAACGTAAAGAGCTTATTTCACAGATGGAATGATTGAAGTATTGAAGGACAATGCGCACCATTACGGAACATTAGCGCTTCTTTGAACGTTTGCAACCTAATAGCAGAGTAATGGATTCCGGTCGCTCTCAACAATCAGCGTTATTCAATTTTTAACTCCCTTTAAGTGCCAGCCCACTCAATAGCCCTTCGGGATTTAATATCAGGAGATATTTTCCTGATTTTACATTGTCGTTTATGGAAATTTTAATTATGTATAAAACCAGCGTTCGATACAACTATATACTATAGGTTTGTTTACCTAATTATGTTGACAATTTTTTTGCATTGAATAGAGTGAAGAATTTTTATAATGTAATTGATTTAGAAACACTTTGATTTTGCACATTTGGTCTTGGTTTGGGTCTTGTTCTTGTTCATTCGGTCTAGGTCTTGCTAGTATTCACAGGGTGTTTCCAAAGTAATCTGAAATATTGTTGTGGGCTTCCAAAACTAATAAACCTAAAATCCAACGCAAAAACAAACAATCAATTTTTAACATCCTAATTATGTTGTAGCACCAGTTCTGCTTACGTCCGTTCATAACGATGTCTGTGTTTACTAATGTTGAAATGACTAATATGCATTTTTTATATGGATGATCCAATGGTAATGCCTTAGAGGCCAGACGTATGTATGCCTTGCGTTATCCAAATTACCGCTTACCATGCTCTGAAATGATTACTAAATTGCATCTTCGTTCATTGTAATACTTTCCCATTAAGTACTTTTGTGGTGAAGGCTCCATACAGTTTCAACTGTTCATTCTTTGTAGTCTTGGCCATCCATTTTCCGCATATTCTACGCCCAATCTTCGAGTATATTTTCCAGATAGTCATCTGTAGCATATTACCAAAATAGTGAAATGCCGTTTACTTCATTCCCATCGCTTCTAGCCACAATTTTGACTTATAAGCACGATCGAAACCCTAAAAGGGTGCGCCATTACAAGGCGGTATTTTTTACCAAACCACAAAATAAGATAAGATGAATATGGGGCTTGAGTGCTTCTAAGAGCCTCTCCACTACGACCTTTGCAGATCTATTGTGTATGCCCTCCTGTTATTCTAGAGTTCCTTGTCTAAACCCGTCCTTATTACTAGACGGATGGCATACCTCAGGTCCTCCATATATTGGGAGGGTTGTGGTTTTTCCTCCCCTATCGTTGAAAACCTCAGCTTAGTCAGGCCTTCGCAGTAGCACAGTATGTGTACTGGAGTTTCCTCATCTTCTTGGCAAAACCTACATATGGTTGTTTCTGTCAATTCGATGTTGTTCATGTGTTTGTTAAGTCTACAATGCCCTGTGAGGAGCCCAACCAGGATCCTGATTGTGTTCCTATTCTGGCTCAGTAGATACTCCGTGAATTTTGGCGAGGGTTCCTTAACCAAACCATAGACGGTGTTAAAGTTTGTCCAAAATCAACTTCAGGGCCGCTTGTTGGTGTTTTTGGCGGTCGACAAGCGGTCCTTTAAAATATTTTTTTGTTTTCACACTGAAGCTGGATAAACTATAATTGCCTATTGTATTGTTTTGCGTTAGGTGTTATTTCACCGTTCGTCAAACAAAAAATTTAAGTATGCTGAGTGATTAAGAAAAGTAATTAAATATTCTTTTTGTTCGAATGGGACCAGGATCCCCCCAGGATCCCCAAGGGGATGCCTACCAACCAAACCCACCTCAAACTCGCCGTTACCCCCGCCTCGGAATCACTACCCTAGCATACTTCGAGACGGGCGGCGGTCCCTCGCACACTCTCCTTTCACATCGTCGTCTTCTCCCTAACTTCCAATCCCACTTCTCATGCCATATCGAGTCGTTCTCTCCCCCTGACCATGCTCTCTTCTACGCCACTTACCTCCATCCATTCCTCCTCCCCCCTCAACATTATCTCTACCATATTCTCCCAATAAACCGCCTCCCCTAGTTTCCTCTTCAACTTCTTTAGCACTTCCTCGTTCCTCCAGCATCTAAACACATGCCCCACATCATCCTCCACTCCACACCTCTCGCACACTCCAGTCTCTCTTTTTCCAAACTTGTGGAGGTACCCTACTCTCGACCCATGTCCAGTGAACACCTGTGTCAAGAAGTAGTTCACCTCCCCGAATTTCCGATCCATCCAATCTCTCCTATTCCCAATCGCCCCTTTTAGCGCGCCCTCATACTCCTCCCACCTTCTCTCCATTTCCTCCTCCATCCATTCCTGTACTTCCTCTCTGGTCGCACCCCTCCAGCGTTTATTCCTGGCTCTAGCCATCACGTCCAATGGGTAGGTCCTTGCCAGCACCGCTGCTGCCAGTCCACCCACTGTCCTGTACCCCTGCACTACCCTCAGCAATATACCTCTCTGCACCCGCAGGAGTGGCCTAACCCTCGCATTCACTCCCGCTCTTTCACCCCACACCTCCGCACCGTTAAGCATACTCTGCTCTACCGTCCTACAAATGATCCTCCTCTTCCACTCTCCCGGCCCCTTCACATTACACATCAATCTCCCCAGCCATGCTCCCCTCACTTTCCCCTTCTCTGCCGCCTTTAACATGTGTGTTCGGAAGGATAACTGACTATCCAACCACACCCCTAGGTATTTCACACACTCCTCCATACGAATTCTCCTTCCCTTCACCATCACCCCCACTTCCCTCGCCCTGCTCCGTCCCTTCACTAGCAACCTATTGAATTTAGTAAAGCGTTGTCTGCAGGTATTGTTTTGTTTAAGTTTGTAACATTCACTTGTATTTTCATGTTGTCAAATAAGACAGTTATATAGTTGTCATTTTTACATTAAAAGATCATTCCAGTACCAGTTTTTCATTTTCATATAATCACAATAATTCAAAAGGTTATGGGCCCAGATTACGTGAAATTGTAAAGGAAGATTAACTGCAGTAAATATCGTTGTTTATTTTGTGCAAGAATTATTTGTGAACTCAAAAAAAGAAAATTGGAAAGCAATTTATTTTTGAAGTTTTGAAGCTGATAATTATTAAAAGACAAAATAAATGGAAGGCGATCGCGTTAATATTGAAAAGCTGGAAAGCGGCAGCAACTGGCTAACATGGAAGTTTCAAATGCGTCAGATTTTAGATGCTAGCGAACTTTTTGACTACGACGATGGAACAAACGTCAAACCGACAGCTGAATGTACAAATTATGCGAAGGAAATTGTGACTTGGAAGAAGGCGGATGCTATGGCCAGACGAGCAATTTCCACGACTTGTATGAAACAGGCATTACTGCAGATTATGAATTGTGAAACAGCTCAAGAGATGTGGGAGACGCTCAAAAGTACGTATGAGCAAACATCAAAGGCAAATATTTTATTTTTACAACAAAAATATTACGGCTACACAAAACAACCGGAAGATGACATTGCGACATTTTTATCAAAATTAATGGAAATAGTGCAGCAATTACGTGATCAAAAAGAAATTATTTCTGAGTCCATGGTAATTTCGAAGATTTTAATGTCACTACCGTCCGAGTTTAATCATTTCCATAGTGCATGGGAATCTGCAAACGCAGATAGTCAAACTTTGGCAAATTTGCGGGCTCGTTTGATGGCAGAAGAACTTCGTTTGAAGTCGCAGGGTCAAGTTCAAGAAGTAGAGGCGCTAATGGCTAAGAGAATCTTCTCGAAGAAACAAATCAATAATTACAAGAAAGGAAATTCATCGAATAATAACAAAGCGACAGATAAAAATGACAAACCGAAAGGCAAATGCTTCAAATGTGGAAAAAAGGGCCACTGGAAAAGGGAATGCTCGGAAAAGAAGACTAACTTCAACGGGAGAAAAGAAGAAAATTCAAATGATGCTTTTATTTGTTACAAAACAACAAATAGAGACCAAGATACTTGGATTTTGGACTCAGGTGCAACTGATCACATGAGTCATCGCCGAGAATGGTTCGAAAACTATACGGAAATAGCTGAACCAATTACAGTTGGTAATGGTGACAAGATAATGGCTCTGGGCAAAGGCGATATCAACATTTTTGCTTTTAATGGAGATGAATGGATTCGCAAACGAGTCATGGGAGTCTTGTTCGTGCCGGAACTTAAGAAAAATTTGTTTTCATTGGGAAAGGTGTTAGATCGCGGGCATCAATTGAACATGAACAACGAAGGTTGCAAATTGCTGAAAGATGGAAACATTGTTGCAGTGGGAGTTCGCAGAAAAAGTTTGTTCCAAATGTTGTTCAGAACAATACAACCATCAAAGATTGAAACTACAGCGAGTGTAGCAATCAAAAACGCTACACTTCGTTCATGGCACGAACGTCTAGGACATCAGAATTCGACACATGTGAAGAAGTTTCTACTAAGTCGGGGTATAGATTTCATTGATGAGGAATTTGCATGTGAAGCTTGTGTCTATGGAAAGCATCATCGGAGCAGTTTCAAGAGTCGCGAAGAAAAGTCAAAGATGTGTGGCGAAATCATTCATACTGACGTGTGTGGTCCGTTTCTGACGAATTCAATTGGTGGATCCAGATATTTTTTGTTGCTCAAAGATGATTATTCTCATTTTCGTTTCGTATATTTCATGAAACAAAAATCAGAAGTAGCGAGTATTATCGAAAAATGTGTTAAACTGATTCAGAAGAAGCATGGTCACAGTGTTCGCAATATCAGATCTGACAACGGCACAGAGTTTGTCAATGAAAAGCTGAAAGTTTTCTTTGAAGCAGCTGGAATTCATCATCAACGAACTGTGCCATATACACCAGAGCAGAATGGTTGTGCAGAAAGGGAAATACGAACTATCGTTGAATCAGCAAGGACAATGCTTGAGGCAAAGAAGATTGATAGGAAATTCTGGGCGGAAGCAGTAAATACAGCAGTTCATGTGCTAAATCAAACTGGAACAAGCACAGTTGACAACAAATCACCGTATGAATTATGGCATAACAAGGAGGCGAAGCTAGACCATTTACGGATTTTTGGTTCGGAAGTATTTATTCACATTCCAAAAGAAAAACGTCAGAAGCTCGACGCGAAGGCAGAAAAATGTATGTTTGTTGGTTATGACAATAATTCAAAGGGATATCGAGTTTGGAATTCGAAAACTAGTAAAATCGAGATCTCACGAGACGTCGTTTTTTTGTTAGAAAATTCAATGGGAACACTCGATATTTGTGTTGAAGAAAATGCTAGTGTAGTCAGTAAGAATGAAAATAACGAAAACGAAGACAATTATGGTATTGACAAAGGTGCAGAAAATGAAAATGACGAAGATAAGGACACAAATGAATGTGCGCCACTAGATCAACAGAAAAATCGTGGTATGACCTGCGATCTTGATAGCAGAAATATTGTCAATAGGCGTCTACGTGATCGTAACACATTAACACATCTGGTAACTGGTGAACATTCTGCAATGTTGGCAGTCAGTGATGAGCCAAGAACGTATGAGCAGGCAATTCAGTCGATTGATTACAAGCAGTGGGAGCGAGCAATGGATGAAGAGTACGATTCACTTATGAAAAATCATACTTGGATTTTGGTCGATGCGCCAGTTGATCAAAAAGTGATTGACAATCGCTGGGTCTACAAGGTCAAAGAAAATCCGGATGGGAGTGTTAATCGGTATAAGGCACGATTGGTAGTACGAGGCTTTACACAAGAGTACGGAATCGATTACCAGGAAACATTTAGTCCAGTGGTGAAGTTTACATCAATCAGAGCGATCCTAGCATTGGCTGCGGTAAAGCGTATGACACTAAAACAGTTTGATGTGAAAACGGCTTTTCTAAATGGCGATTTAGAAGAAAATGTTTATATGAGCCAGCCAATTGGATATAATGACAACAGTGGCCGAGTGTGTAAACTATACAAAAGTTTATATGGTTTGAAGCAGGCTTCGTGCTGTTGGAATAAGAAGCTTACTTCTTTCCTTAACAGTTTTGGTTTCAAAGAGAGTGGATCCGATCCATGCGTTTTTGTTAGCAACGGAAAAGATGGAATGTTAATTTTGGCAATTTACGTTGACGATGGATTGATTGCAGCAGAAGAACAAGAAGCCATTAAGCCGGTCATTAGACACTTACAGAGAGAATTTGAGATCAAAATTTTTGAGCTGAAATTTTTTTTGGGACTCGAAATTGATCAGCTTTTGGATGGATCGATTCATGTTCATCAACAAGGATATGCAAGAAAGGTTCTTGATCGTTTTGATGTGACATATTGTAAGACAGTGACAACTCCATTAGCTAGTTCACAAAACCTCGGAGATTTTGAAGCTGATAAAAAAATCGATTTTCCTTATCGAGAGGCAGTCGGGAGCTTGATGTATCTGGCCGTTGCAACCAGACCAGATATTAGTTTCGCAGTTGGAAGTGTCAGTCGATATTTGGAAAAACCAGCTACTGCACATGTGAATGCAGTAAAACACATTATGAAATATATCAAAGGTACGATGAACAAAGGAATACGTTTCGTAAGCGGAAACAATTTAGACTTTTGCGGGTATAGTGATGCCGACTATGCTGGAGACACGCAAACACGAAGATCAACATCAGGTTATGTTTTCATGCTTGGAGGAAGTGTAATTAGCTGGGGATCAGAACGACAAAAATCCGTCGCACTATCCACAACAGAATCGGAGTATGTGGCAGCGTCACAAGCTATAAAAGAACTTGTCTGGTTGAAGAATCTCTTATGTGATCTTCGGCAAGTTAAATTGGATGTACCAGCTTTATTTATGGATAATCAAAGCGCAATACGACTTGTGAAGAATCCAGAGTTTCATAAGAGAACTAAACATATTGACGTACGTTACCATTTTATCCGAGAGAAATTCAAAGATGAATTTTTTGAATTACAATATGTTCAAACAGATGACCAGGCAGCCGATATCATGACAAAGGCATTATCAAAATTGAAACATCAACATTTTTGTAAAATGTTGAATGTATTGTCAAAGTGAATGTTGACATTGACTTGTAACAAAAAGTGGGAGTATTGAATTTAGTAAAGCGTTGTCTGCAGGTATTGTTTTGTTTAAGTTTGTAACATTCACTTGTATTTTCATGTTGTCAAATAAGACAGTTATATAGTTGTCATTTTTACATTAAAAGATCATTCCAGTACCAGTTTTTCATTTTCATATAATCACAATAATTCAAAACAACCCCACCGTCTTATCTTCCGTCACTTCTAGTCCGCACCGCTCTATCTTCTCCACAATCTTCCTACAAGTTCTCTCCGCCTTTCTTTCTATCTCCGCCTCTCCTTTTGCCGTACATACCAGACACACATCATCCGCATACACCGTAATCTCACATCCCTCTTCACATACTATCCCACAAACCTCATCAAACACACACTTCCATAGCGTCGGTCCAAGAACCGAGCCCTGGGGCACTCCTGCCTCCGTATCATACCTCCTCCCTCTAGAGTCTACTATCACACGTCCCGTCAGGTAGTCCTCCACCAGGTTAACCAAACCCTCCCCCACTCTTAGCCTCAGCAACGCGCTCAACACTGCCCGTTTGCTGACACTGTTGAACGCGTTCCCGACGTCGAAGAACACGAGTAGGGCCAATTTCTTGTTCCTCCAGCTTCCCTCCTTAGCCCTTTCCACCAAGCCCATCACCCTGCCCAGCGCCGAGATGCATGATTTTCACTTCGCAAACCCGTGCTGGTTTTCCCTAAAACCCCCATTCCTACCAGCTTCCTCCTCAATCCTATCCTTTATTATCCCCTCCATCAATTTACCCATACCACACAGCAGACTGATTGGCCTGTAGTCCCCCGCCCGCTTCCCCTCTCTCCCCTCCTTCTTGAGTAGTTTTCATTCATATATTTGGGTTGTGCTCATCAGCCCAGGCACTTGAACTGAATCTTTGTACCATTTCCCATGTTATCTACTTCCATTCCAGAAGCTTTGTGCCTTCTATAAAGGCCACTAGTTTGACTAGAGGGATTTTCAGTAGTTGTGATGGTTGTATAAATTCCTCTAAGTTCTTGTAAGTCCTCACAGAAGCAGAGTATGTGGGTAGGTGTTTCATCATCAAGTTCACATTTTCTGCACATAGGTTCACTAACTTTGCCCATATTGTACACCTCGACCAAATTCATTTCAACTCTGAGATGCGCAAACAAAGAAGCGAGACCGTACTATGACAGTGCCGCAAAATAAACGCATGTACACTCGGCGGAGAAAGTTCAGTTAGTTAAATATTTCCTAAATAAAATCCTGAGAATTTGGTAATAAATTCCATTTTAGTTATTAACTGTGTAAAATGTGGATTTCAATTTATATTTCTGAATCGAAAGAGCCTTTACTTGAGGAAAATACACAACTAAATAAAATTCGATTTTTAATAAACTTAATTTCTATTGTAATACTAACATTGTTACAATTACAATTGTTTCTAAACACAGTGTTGTCAAAGGATCGATTGAATTACAAACTAAATATTAAATATTGTGGATATTTAAAATGACACTGAGTACACATAAAACCGAAATTTATTCCACATAGACATTTTTAAAATTGTTTACTTTCCGCTATTGAAGCTGTATACAAAAAGATGTCTGAACTTTCTGAAACTGAAATACACTAAAGAAAGCAGCCTATAGTCAACAAATAATATTCACAATACTACATTAACGGCATCAGTTTTAAATTACACACAATCTAAACGTCTATTCTCTTTATTGACAGTATGGAGACACCGTTTAAAACAAATCTGTCACTCACTATCACTGTTTTTACTCTCAGAACTTACAATATCATAATCATCATCGTCATCGTCATCGGAATCGTCATCTCCAAGATTGATAATAATTTGATCTATTACTATATCTAATCTAAGGCTGGTTCCAAGCAGAGAAACTCTTTTTCACATTTGAGCGCATGTTGGCAGCGACTTTGCCATTCTAGTGGTGGGAAATTGTCAAAAAATTCATTACATAGCTTTTCCACATCTGACAATATAAACGTGATGATTTTACTTCCAACGTATTGTTTAAGGGATGCCCAAACAAGTTCAATTGGGTTAAGGTCAGGGTGATAAGGTGGCAATCTCAAAGAATTATGACCATACTGTTCTAAGATTTTGTCAACTTCGTACGTTTTAAATCTTGGCTTATATATTTCTATAATGTTATATAATTCAACTTTCAACATGTCATCTGCAAATGACATGTTTCTGCTTCGTAACCACTGCTTCATTTCATCTCTTCGACTTGCGGATGTAGGCGATTTTTCACATTGCACATTGTGATATGGTGCATTGTCAATAACCAGCTCACTACGTGGGGGTAAATTTGGTTTAAGTTTAGTCCCAAGCCATTTCTTGTAGTTGGTAAAGTTCATATCATCATGAAAATCACCCGACTTACTTTTTGACTTAAATATAAGTGATGCATTTGGTATGAATCCTTTTTCCTATCCAGCATGAACTATAACTAATATTTGCCCCTTAGACACTGGTTTTCGTAGCCCTTCGTTACTATTATCAGACCAAGCTTCTTCATGAGTGTGGGAGGAATGAATATATGTTTCGTCCATATAGATAATTGGTCGACCCTCCTCACGGTATTGTTTTATGGTTTTTAAAAACCCTGTCCTCAATTGTCTAATGTCATGTCGCTCCATTAGTAATGTTCGGTTTGTTTTTATTTTGCGCTATCGAAAACCTAAACTATGTAAGATCTTACGCAAACTTTCTCTACAGCCAGTAAACTCGCTGTCTTCTTTAACTTTTCGGAACAAGCGTTTCAGAGTAGGTGTTGTTTTTTCTTGTATATACCAATTGTGGACAATTCCTCGTAAAATTCTTGTATCTATATCTTCTATTTTTGTCTTTTTCGGTGTTTCACCTTTATTATGTTTTGTACTGAATGACGAAGCTTCACCCTTATCAATATTTTTACTTTGCTTAACTATAGATTTTACAGTGCTTAGGCTAATACCGACTGCTTGTGCAACCCTTTCCTGTATTTTCGCTGTAGGAACCAATAACTCACCACGCTGTGCCTCCAATGTCATAAATTTAAAAACATTATGCACTATTTCACGACTTTGTGCACTCAAAATCTTGTGTTTTACAAGCGACTTAAATTCCATATTAAAATGCCTACGCGGATTGTACCACTATGAGTTCAAATGGATCTTTACAGTGCAATGTTCTGCTTAGGACTGGTAGCTGCCGACAGTGTCGTACGCGTGTTCTACGCGCATCCGAATCTCACAGTTGAAATGAATTTGGTCGAGTTGTACAGATGTTTCCTCAAGGTGCAGTGTCCAGTCACCAGGAGGGTAACTGTCTTCAAATGTCTCTTACCCAGTTTCAGTAGCCTGGTTGAGAGTTCCTTGTCTACCTTGTTCAGTAAACTCTTGGTATGAAGGTGCCCTTGTGTCATCCTCCATTTGAATTGGTGTTCCCTATCTAGCCAGTTCCCGATTTCCCCTCTTATGCAATCTTTTGTGATTCCACAAAACGGTTCCGAACCTATGAAGTCTCCTTTAGAGCCTTCTTTAGCTAACTGGTCTGCCATTTCATTACCTGCAGTCCCCTCATGTGCCGGCACCCATATTAGAGACACTTTGTTGTCTCTTGCCAGTCTGTTGAGGGATTCTTTGCAGATTTTCACCAGTCTAGACTTAGTTGTTGGATTACTGATAGCCTTAAGCAGAGCCTGGCTGTCAGTGAGTATTTCAATTTTTTGTCCGGTATATCCTCTTCTGATGTTTTCATCAATACAGGCTATAGCGGCAATCGTCTCTGCTTGAAACACAGTCGTATATCGACCAAGGCTAAAGAACATTCTCTTTCTAGGTCCTTTTATACCAGCCCCAGTGCCATGGTTTGTTTTGGAGCCATCGGTGAACCAGATGATTTCTCCAGAATTACCTGGGTGTATCACCTGTTCCCTAGATGGGATGATGATATTCACTCGCTCAGTGAATATATTCTCTGGTGTTATGCTGTAGATGTCCTTCTAGAACATTGTTCGGAGACCATAAGTCTCCCGATTTCAGCCTAAGAATTGCCATCATTGCCTCCGCCCTTATAAAAAGTTCTAGAGGAGGAAGTACAATAAGGGCTTCCATTGATGCCGTCCCCGTGCTGTTCATTGCCCCGGTAATACCAAGAAGAACTTGTCTTTGGATTGCAGTTAACATATTAACTGCAGAGGTCACTTCTGTCCTCCTCCACCAGACTATTGTTCCATAGGTGATCGTTGGCCTTATCACAGTTGTGTAGAGTCAGTGAACCACCTCAGGTCGTATTCCCCAGGTTTTGCCCATAACTCTTCTGCTTTGCCAGAAAAGCCTAGTCGCCCTGGTAGTAAATTTTTTCCAGGTGTGCCTTCCAATTCAGTTTGGAATCAAGGGTTACTCCCAGATATTTGACTTCTTTGGACATTTCTAGTTCTTCTCCGAACAACAGTACTCTACCCTGCGGGAGAACTCTCCATATTCGTGAAAGCAACTAGTTTGGTTTTTTTTGGATTAACTGAAAGGTCCTCTGTAAGGCACCATTCCTCCACAATTCGCAGTGCTTCCTGTAGGACATTCATAACCACCTCCGGGAATTTCCCATTGGTGACAATCACTATGTCGTCCGCAAAACCCTGCGTCCATATGCCTTGATCATTCAACCTACAGATCAAGTCATCCACAACTAGGTTCCACAAAAGTGGTGAAAGTACTCCACCTTGAGGACATCCTTTAGTTGTCCTAACGGTGTATGATTTATCATGCATATGTGCTGTTATTCTCCTATGCTCAAGCATGGATCCTATCCATTTGCATGTGGTACTGTTAATCCCTCTGTTTTTAAGGGATCTGTTAATTGATGACATCGATGTGTTGTCAAAAGCACCTTCGATGTCTAGAAATGCTGCAGGGGCTACTTCCTTATGATTCAGGCTCCTTTCGAGACCTGAGACCAAATTATGCAGGGCAGCTTCACCTGATTTCCCTGCTTGATAAGCCCATTGTAGTCTATGTAGAGGGATGCTCTTAAGCGCTCCTTCTTGTCTAATGTCATGTCGCTCCATTAGTAATGTTCGGTTTGTTTTTATTTTGCGCCATCGAAAACCTAAACTATGTAAGATCTTACGCAAACTTTCTCTACAGCCAGTAAACTCGCTGTCTTCTTTAACTTTTCGGAACAAGCGTTTCAGAGTAGGTGCTGTTTTTTCTTGTATATACCAATTGTGGACAATTCCTCGTAAAATTCTTGTATCTATATCTTCTATTTTTGTCTTTTTCGGTGTTTCACCTTTATTATGTTTTGTACTGAATGACGAAGCTTCACCCTTATCAATATTTTTGCTTTGCTTAACTATAGATTTTACAGTGCTTAGGCTAATACCGACTGCTTGTGCAACCCTTTCCTGCATTTTCGCTGTAGGAACCAATAACTCACCACGCTGTGCCTCCAATGTCATAAATTTAAAAACATTATGCACTATTTCACGACTTTGTGCACTCAAAATCTTGTGTTTTACAAGCGACTTAAATTCCATATTAAAATGCCTACGCGGATTGTACCACTATGAGTTCAAATGGATCTTTACAGTGCAATGTTCTGCTTAGGACTGGTAGCTGCCGACAGTGTCGTACGCGTGTTCTACGCGCATCCGAATCTCACAGTTGAAATGAATTTGGTCGAGTTGTACAGATGTTTCCTCAAGGTGCAGTGTCCAGTCACCAGGTCGGTAACTGTCTTCAAATGTCTCTTACCCAGTTTCAGTAGCCTGGTTGAGAGTTCCTTGTCTATCTTGTTCAGTAAACTCTTGGTATGAAGGTGCCCTTGTGTCATCCTCCATTTGAATTGGTGTTCCCTATCTAGCCAGTTCCTGATTTCCCCTCTTATGCAATCTTTTGTGATTCCACAAAACGGTTCCGAACCTATGAAGTCTCCTTTAGAGCCTTCTTTAGCTAACTGGTCTGCCATTTCATTACCTGCAATCCCCTCATGTGCCGGCACCCATATTAGAGACACTTTGTTGTCTCTTGCCAGTCTGTTGAGGGATTCTTTGCAGATTTTCACCAGTCTAGACTTAGTTGTTGGATTACTGATAGCCTTAAGCAGAGCCTGGCTGTCAGTGAGTATTTCAATTTTTTGTCCGGTATATCCTCTTCTGATGTTTTCATCAATACAGGCTATAGCGGCAATCGTCTCTGCTTGAAACACAGTCGTATATCGACCAAGGCTAAAGAACATTCTCTTTCTAGGTCCTTTTATACCAGCCCCAGTGCCATGGTTTGTTTTGGAGCCATCGGTGAACCAGATGATTTCTCCAGAATTACCTGGGTGTATCACCTGTTCCCTAGATGGGATGATGATATTCACTCGCTTAGTGAATATATTCTCTGGTGTTATGCTGTAGATGTCCTTCTAGAACATTGTTCGGGGACCATAAGTCTCCCGATTTCAGCCTAAGAATTGCCATCATTGCCTCCGCCCTTATAAAAAGTTCTAGAGGAGGAAGTACAATAAGGGCTTCCATTGATGCCGTCCCCGTTCTGTTCATTGCCCCGGTAATACCAAGAAGAACTTGTCTTTGGATTGCAGTTAACATATTAACTGCAGAGGTCACTTCTGTCCTCCTCCACCAGACTATTGTTCCATAGGTGATCGTTGGCCTTATCACAGTTGTGTAGAGTCAGTGAACCACCTCAGGTCGTATTCCCCAGGTTTTGCCCATAACTCTTCTGCTTTGCCAGAAAAGCCTAGTCGCCCTGGTAGTAAATTTTTTCCAGGTGTGCCTTCCAATTCAGTTTGGAATCAAGGGTTACTCCCAGATATTTGACTTCTTTGGACATTTCTAGTTCTTCTCCGAACAACAGTACTCTACCCTGCGGGAGAACTCTCCATATTCGTGAAAGCAACTAGTTTGGTTTTTTTTGGATTAACTGAAAGGTCCTCTGTAAGGCACCATTCCTCCACAATTCGCAGTGCTTCCTGTAGGACATTCATAACCACCTCCGGGAATTTCCCATTGGTGACAATCACTATGTCGTCCGCAAAACCCTGCGTCCATATGCCTTGATCATTCAACCTACAGATCAAGTCATCCACAACTAGGTTCCACAAAAGTGGTGAAAGTACTCCACCTTGAGGACATCCTTTAGTTGTCCTAACGGTGTATGATTTATCATGCATATGTGCTGTTATTCTCCTATGCTCAAGCATGGATCCTATCCATTTGCATGTGGTACTGTTAATCCCTCTGTTTTTAAGGGATCTGTTAATTGATGACATCGATGTGTTGTCAAAAGCACCTTCGATGTCTAGAAATGCTGCAGGGGCTACTTCCTTATGATTCAGGCTCCTTTCGAGACCTGAGACCAAATTATGCAGGGCAGCTTCACCTGATTTCCCTGCTTGATAAGCCCATGGTAGTCTATGTAGAGGGATGCTCTTAAGCGCTCCTTCTTGTAAATACATATGTAATACTTTTCCCATAGTTTTCACCATGAATGATGTCAGACTGATTGGTCGGTAGGATTCAGCTTGGGTGTACGTTTCTTTTCCTGGTTTAGGAATAAACACCACCTTAGACTCTCCCCATGCAATTGGTATATACCCTAGAGCATGGCTGCTTCGAAGTATCAGAACTGAAGGTCCCATTATGATGTCTAGTCCCTCTTGCAGAAGCTTGGGGAATATGCCATCCGGTCCTGGAGTTTTGTAGGGGTCAAATGAGTTTACAGCCCATCTGATAAGATGGGGTCTGAATATCTTATTCGTGAGTTCCCAGTTCTCTTTGGTTGTCTTTGTTTTGGCAACCGGCCTGTTGTCATAGCTTGACTCTATCTTTACCGAACCTGGAAAGTGCACACTGAGGAGATGCTCTAGAGCCTCTGCCTCAGTATTTGAAAACTTTCCGCTCGGTAACTGAATAGAACCAAGTTTGTTAGAAGTATCCCTTTTGAGGATCCTGTTGATTCTGACGCTCTCAGGGACACCTTGCATGTCCTCACAGAATTCTCTCCAGGACTTCTCCTTGGATTCTTTTATTTTTGTATTGTATGTATCTAGTTTAGCTTTATACGCTTCCCAGTTACCCGTTTTTTTCGCTTTGTTGAAAAAGCGTCTTGTTTCTTTCCTTAGCGATGTCAGCTCTTTATTCCACCAGATGGCTTGTCTAGAAGAGCGACTCTCCTTTATCGGACAGTTGTTATGATAAGAGGTCAGTGTACACTGTTGCAGCCATACGGCTGCTCCCTCTAAATCCTCAGCAGTTTTTGGTCTGCCTAGGTGTGAACGGATTTTAGAAAGCAGGTCCTCTTTATAGGATACCCAGTCAGTGCTCTTAGGATCCCTGTATGTTCTAAAAACCGATTTTTCTACGTTAATTTCATAGTATATTTGGGCATGATCAGATAAAGATGGTTCATCCGATACATGCCACTTGCGAATCATTTCCCTGACACGTAAAGTGCAAAGAGTAACATCTATCAATGATTCCCCCCTTGATGTTTTAAATGTAGGCGTATTACCCACATTCGCAATATCAAGTTCAGTAGTACATAGATAGTCAAATAGTTTCTTACCTCTGGTGTTGTTGTCTTTGCTGCCCCAACTGCTATGGTGTGCGTTGGTATCAGCCCCTACAATGACATCCAGATTATGTCTCCTTGAGTATTCCATCAGGTTCTCCATGTTAGTCCCCGGTAGTGGTTCTTCTGAATCGATGGGAAGATACAGAGTCACTATTATTGTCTCTAGTACTACCCCATCTTTTTCGAGTATAATCTTTGCTGCCAACATGTCACCCGTGCATAGTTCTATAATCGGCCTCAAGTTGTATTCGGATCTATAGCAAATACAAGTTCTTATTTTAGTACGATCAGTTCCCATTATCAGTCCTATTCCCCTTATATTATGCCCCAGTATCTTACCTTTCTTCTTGAGCAGTATCACCCTAGCTACCTTCCATCCTTCTGGAAACTCTTCCTACCTTAGCACCCTGTTGAAAAGCTCGCAGAAGTACTCCCCATTGTCATCCAACAGCCTCTTCATCATATCACCCCTCAGGCCATCTATCCCTGGGATAGATGGCCCTTCCCCCCTCCTGTACTTCCCACTTCTCTACCGGCCTTATCCCCTCATTTTCCCTACCCCCCTAGTATCCTGGACTTCTCGAAACCTGCCTCCAACTCCTCCTTCTCCCCCTGTGATTAATTTGTCTATAACCTCCTTCTCCCAATCTTCCTCTAGCACTTCGTTCCTATTTCCACCCATCCTCTTCACCGCTATCTCATATGCCTTTCCCCATGGAATGTTTTCCAGGTCCTTCACTAATTCTTCCCACTTCCCTCTTTTTTCCTTCTGCACCCTACGCTCCAGTTCCTTCTTCTTCTCTTTGTATCCCCCTTTTCCCTCTATCCTTCCTCTTGCCCTCAGCATCCGTCTTCTTTCTTTCTTACACTCCCTCCATAGCTCCTCTATTTCCTCATTTCACCAGTAATTAGCCCTCCGATCACGCCTATTGCCCCTCTTCCCCTTTCTTTTACAGCCCTGTATCACATTGTACAATTCATCCACATCATGTCCAAGTCCCCTTTCTATCTCCTCTCTCACTTTCTTCCTTATACTCTCTGCCTCGACCTTCGTCCACCCCCATCCCCACTCTCCCGATAAATCCTTCTCCCCTTCCTTATATCCGTCTCCACATACCTATGTAAGCTCAAGCTTTCCTCATCCTCCAGCACCTTCCAACTACTCACTTTTACCCCCAGCCCTTCATCACATGCTGTTATATCAATGAATGAAGAACCCCCGTCACCCCTCACGAAGGTGGGCAGTAGTCCATCATTCAGCACCGCCAGCCCGTTGGATGTCAACACTTCCTCCAGGATCTCCCCCCTCCTATCCGTTTTCTTCCCTCCATGCAGTATTCTTAGCATTGAAGTCCCCTGTCACCATTCTCCTAATTATCCTCCTTTTCCGTTTTGACTCCCTCAGATCGTCCTCCAATCCTGTGATGCTCCTCTCATATTCTTCCAGGCTGACATTTGGGCTTATATACACACTGTATACCACCATGTCTCCCATTCGCACTACCACCCATCCGTTTCCTTTCCTCACTTCATCCGCCCTCAGTCCATCTCCCACCACTATTATTCCTGCCTCTCCTGTATCATCCATAATCCATCCCTGCTTTCTAGCATATCTAGCATTTACCTCAGATCCACACACCACACCCACTTCCCTCCTAAAAATCACTTGATCCAATATATCATGCGCTATCCTGCATTTCCCTAAATTAATCTGCAGCACCCTCCATCCATCCCCTAGATTCCTTCTTCCCGCGCACTGCACTCCCCTTGCTCCCATTGGTCCAGACTCGTCCCCTCTGAGGGGTCCAGAGGGTCCCCCCATTTTTTCCTTCCTGTTTTCCATCGTCTTCATCTACTCCCTTCCTTCCCCTACTACATTCTATCTCCCCTGGCTTGTGTCCCCTTTCCCCACATACCCTACAAAGGAAGGCCTGCCGACAGTCTCTTGCCATGTGGTCCTCGCTCTTACAAAGCCAGCACTTACTCCTCTCCTTGACTATCTTCACTTTACACCCTGCTACTTTATGGCCTTTTATTCCACATCCAAAGCATCTGTCATAATTTCTACCCTCTATAATATTTACCCTGTTCCACCCCAATCTAATCCCCTTTTTTTTAAGAAGGCTACCGCTTTTTCCCATTCCGCCCTCACCAACGCCATTTTCATCCCGTTCCTCTCCCTTACCACTTTAATCACTTTTGTCCCTTTCCCAATCAAATTCTCTATTTTCCCCCTCACCTTTCCATCTTCCATCCACGGTTCTATTCCTACCATTTTAATGGTTTTTGTTCCCCTCCTCGCTTCCACCACCCTAGCTCCTGTCACCCTTTCCACCTCCCCCAGAATTCCCCTCACCTCAACCCCCTTCTTTGCCTCTATAACCACCTCCCTATTTCTTGAGACTCTGAGTCTATCCACCCACTCCCCTGCCATCTCCCTCAACCCCTTCTTAATCCTCTCGATATCCTCCTGATCGACTTCCCCGATATCCTTCAGGATTATCGCCCTATTTCTACCCTCCTTTCCCTTTTACTTTATCTGTATAGATTGTTACCTCCGCCACCTCTCCGTCACCTCTCACCCACGCCACCATCTTCTTCAGCACCTCCACCTCTACCTGCTCAAGCCTGTGGAGTCCAATGCTGTCCCCGCTCCCCACTTCCCCAAACAATCGACTCATCAGCTCAAACACCTTTTTCTCATCCTTACAATCTTCCTCTACCCGACAGATCAACTCCTCCATCTTCACCCTTACCCCATTCCTTTCCGTAGTGCGTATCTCCTTGACCCACTCCATTTCCTCTCCTTTTCCTCCTAGCATCGGGTACCTATCCCTACACATCATCTGTATTCCCTTCTCCATTCCACTGTCTTCCTTGGTCACCCATACCACCTTTACCTTTTCATCCCCTAATATTGGATTTCCCACCTTCACCTCTATTCCCTCCCCCTTTAAACCATCCCAATACCTATCTCTAACCTCCTTCCATCCTTCCCAGTCTCTTTGCCCCACCTCCCATCGTGTTTGCATTATCTCCTTTCTATCGTCCTTCCTCCTCAACCTCTTCAATTCCTTGACCCGCCACTCTGCCGCTGCCTTCTCTTCCTCCAGCCTTTCCACCTTCTCCTCCAGTCGCCTTACCATATCCTGTGCTCCGGTGCTGCGTTTCAATATATGCAAGTGGAATTTTCAAGACAGCAATTCTATAAAAGTGTACTTTTAGTAGTAAATGTTGTATACTTACCAATACATATTTACTAATTTTTGATAGTCTAAAAACCACTAACGAAAAATGAATGTTTTTATGTGGGCACAACTTAACCAAAAGTTGGTCTGAAATCCACATACGCAACTCATAAAGTTTATAAAACTTAACTTTTTACTGCATATTATTATATTATCAAGACCCATGACCATGACACTCCGTAAAGCCAAATAAAATCACTATTTTCCAAAATAAGCACTCTTGAGTATACCAAAAGACAAACCATATTTTTGCTTTCCCTGGGACGCCATATTGAATTTTATTTGACAGGTAACTTAGGATTGCCTAATTGTTTCATGACTTTTCTTTTCATAGAAAAATATTGTCCATAAAAATTGAGTGTATAATCACTACAGCGAAGAAATTCATTGAAGTTTTCAGAAGAACAAAATAAAGTTAGGAAACGTTATTTGTGGCAAAGCCATGTACCTAGAAGCACTTTTTTAATATCCCAACCCCTTATATAAGCGATAGACATCGATCCAACGTTTTTTTCACCCTTATTATGATAATTAGTTGGGAAATGTGATCAGCCTAGCCTGGATTCTGACAACAAATTATCAACAAACGAGATGATACTTCAAAGGGAATTGGTGGAAGGATAATTAACGTGATATTATTTATTGAGGAGGACTGAGCACAGCGGGCACCGAAATCAAGGCTGTCATCACCATCTGCGTTTTAATAACTCTCTCGTTACCGATTACCATGTTGTGATTTGACGTTTTGCATACCCGGCTTTTATGTGTTCCTTAACTAACCAAAAACTCAGATTAATTAACCTGTATAAACCACTAACTAGCTGACTCTGATAGGTTGATTATGTTCAAAACTCGGTAAAGTCGATATAACATTATTAAACATTATAATTACTTGTTATTTCTTCGACGAAGAGTAAATTACCTTTACACATTTTGGATAAAAAAAAATATAGTACCCCTGTTAATATTTCGGTTTGTGGAAAATATCGACTTGTAATTTTGATTCATGTAACATTTGAATATATAGTGTGCTTCAAAGTAATATACTGTATAGATATGATAGATGTTGAAGTTTTTTGTCAATTATTTAAAAAAAGAAGATAAAGTTTGATTAATAATGTTAGCGCATGACAAATTTGGGATAAACTATTTGAAATTTTTAATTTTGAAAAGAAGGGTTATCTAGAAAAAATTAGAGAGGGTTGCGATATAAATAAGGTTGTTGATATTGAATATTTGGGGAGAAGTCAGATAAATTATTTTAACACAAAAAAATAATTACATAAATCAAAATTATTATAAGTAATATGCAGAACATAAAATGTTAGAAACCCAGTCAGACTTTTTAATTTTTTTGTCAGAATAAAAAAACCAATTGACAAGAAATTTCATGGTAGAAAGAGTTAAAATTTCATGATATGAAGAGTTAAAATTGTAGAGAGAGGAAAAAAAAACAAGGAAAGTAAATTTTAATTAATAGAAATTTCAAATTAAATTGCAATTATTTGATTCCGGAACAAATTATATTAAGATATTATAGAATTATAAATTCTCAGAAATTAATATTATTTTGGACATTTTAAAAAATCAAACTTTTGTGGGGAATATAAAGTCATAATAATAATCATATTTAAACAATAATAATTCTTCATAATAAATTTTTCATTTATAGATATATCTAGAGACTACGTAATGCAATTATTTTATTGTACCATTATAATTCAATATGAAAAATCTTTTTCGATAATTTTATTAAAAACATTTTTGAACCTCAGCCTGAGAAGAGTTAGTAGCTGGGGCACATAAAAAACTAAAAATTAAAACTAATTAATATTAATTAAATTAAATTCAATATAATACAGTATCATGTAGACTAGATAAGGATCAAATAAGTTCTAGAAAGAAGAGGGCGTTACTGTTCCATTTCTACCTTAGACTAAACAAGAGAACGAATTGTTTATAAACTGCTGCACAAAAGTTAGAGAAGTTCACAAATGTGTTTACTTGAATAAATGAGGCTTTTACTTGATGAATATCCATACTAAACGATGAAATAAAACAATTTAATTTGTTCAAATCTTCATTATAATTTGAACTAACGTTCAATCTGAACTTGTGACGCGTTTCGCTAACACAGTAGCTTTCTCAAATAAGTTTGAATAAACGAGTATGTTATATAAGTAAATAATTACATAAAAATGGCTAAGAGACTAAGTGACCTAAAAGTGACGGAGCTAAAAGCAGAATTGGAAAATCGCGAGTTGGAAGGAATTCATCAGCCGATATGGAATGCCCTTGGAAGTTCACAGCGATCAGGGAAGAAGTTTCGAAAGCCATGCATTCCAGGAAATTTGTGACAAGCTGGGAATGAAGACGACCAGGACAACGGCGTTACATCCACAGTCAGATGGAATGGTCGAGAGAATGAACAGGACCATTGGAAAATACCTGTTCAAAGTAGTTTCCATCCACCAGAAAGATTGGGACCAGTATCTTTCCCTATTTGCATTGGCGTATCGATCTGCCATCAATGAGTCCACAGGACAAACACTTGCGAAAATCCTATATGGACGCGAAATAAGGCTTCCTTGTGACCTGGAATTTGGTTGTGGACCTGTGGAAGATCTAGCGGGAGAAGATTACGTGATTCAGTTAAGAAAAAGAATGGACGATGTGCACCAATTGGTTTGAACGAGTCTTCAAGTTGCCAGCGACAGAAAACGGTACGACATGCAGGACACAAAAGGCAGCTTCAAAGAAGGGTACAAAGTATGGTTACACAACCCGACGATGAGTAAAGGCTTATCTCCAAAATTACAAAAATCTTGTGAGGGTCCGTACTTAATCAAGAAGAGGATCAATGATGTTATCTATCGCATAAGTAAGATTCCCAATGGAAAACCGAAAGTAGTACACCAAAACCGACTAGGGTCATTCGAAGGATACCATGACAAAGAGGAAGGAGTGAACCATATCCGGGAAGATCTTGACCCTGCCTTCGAAGAATTTATGGAGGTACCGGGAAAGCTAGATTTGGAGTCGTTACGAAGCCTTCGAGACCATGTGATGGAATCCAATGTGAAGAAACTAGCTATGCCTAAGATAGAGAGCAACCAGTTGGATTGGCGAATTATCAGGAATATGATGGAAGTGATCTTCGAAGATACCGGTGTCCACATATTAACCTGCAGCTATACCCCCCGTTATCAGTATCTGATGAAGACAGTGCCCCGTTATTTCCATACGACCAGAAAATGTAGAAATGGGTCCAGTTGCCGATTTAAGCAGCCAGTCCCGGCTACACAGGAGTTCCAGGAGGAACTTCCTATTAAGGAGGAGGCAATGTTACGAAGTCACCAACTCAAAGCCGGCCCTGTCACTCAACTATAAATGTTGGCGGATGCGAATTCTAGAGTATTCTGGTTACGGCAGAGTTTACGCATATGACGAGCGTGGGAAATTCAAGAATTTTCCAAAATTGATTAAGACTATATATACGCGAGTTTTTGAGTGAGTTGACAGTTAGTAAAAAGATAGTTAACGGACAGTAAAGAGTTAGTTCACAGACAGTTTTCAGAAATTCTTAGTAATCGGACAGTGAATGAAATAGTGAAGATAAATAGTGTATTATTCAAGTGTATAAAATAAATTAGAACTGTTATACCGAGTGTAAATAAATTAGTAGACATTATAAAGTGTGTACGTAAATTAAGTTTAATACATTGTGTGTTTCTATGAATAAATCAGTAGTAATTAGCCATAGTAGTTTGTATAATTTTATCCCACCAGTTACAGATGTACCGATGATTCGAAAGCGACGGTTCCTCAGACACATGCCAGTGAGTTAGCTGAGAGCTTATATCAGTAGACCCTAAGGTTATGTCAATTATCTTCTCACGGGTTATTGTCACAAAAGTTGGTTTTGTCCCCCGATTCACTATTACTAAATTATTAGGAATAATAAAATCTAATAGGTACTCACCTCTTGAGTTAATGTCACTGCTACTCCACGCAGTGTAGTGAGAATTGGCATCCATCCCAATTAGAGTCTGCAGGTTTTTATCCCTGCAGTAGTTCACCAGCTGCTCCAGTTTATAATGAGGTGACTTCATTTCTAAGTATAATCAGACCGTTTGTCAGATTCATAATTGAGTCACAATTCAACTCGAGGCCAAAGAGCTGAACAGATTGGCGAAATTTACAATTTGTTTCCGCTTTCCACCATTATAGAACTTGCTACTAGTGATAGAAATTTGAATTTTGAAGAACTTCTACCCTGTTTATAGCACTGTTGGCTACTTTTGAAGCTAACGCCTACTTTTTTTATACATTGGCATTGAATAAAGATGCTACCGCCTAAGTATGAGCAGAATGGCAGATTCAATACCACAGCTCATGTTCAGCTCCTCTTATTTTGAGTGGTCGGAAATTGCATCATAAGTTCGGACGTGAAGAACAGAGAAAAAGGTGTGATCGAATGGGCATTGCTGACCATGTCTAACACCGCAGATATTAGCTGATTATCTTTTGCATGTTTGCAGTGTTTATTGTTTATATATATTACAAATTTTGCAGACTTTAAAACTAAATTAAATTTGATTGAAAATATTATTTTGTTTTACAACTAAGATTGATATTGAACATTTAACATGAGACTAGAAATTTTAGTTATTTTCTAATAGTTTAGATTGCTATGTGAGATAGGAGATTTCAGCATAACAAAATTGTTCCAGAATTATTTTAAAAAAGTTAGTTAGTAGATGTTGATATTATGATTCGATGGTTTAAAACGCAAACCTGTCATAAATGAAAATATTTTGACATTGAACAACAAAAATAACTAAAATTGCGGTATCTTTTATTGACAATATTTCAAAATAATGTTTACAAAGCAAAATTATTGTTTTAGTACGTTTCAAACAAAGTATATAGTTATATTTTACAAGTGAGGCAAATTGCGTAGTAGTGGTGATATTCCGGTGGGATGAGACTTATCAGATTTTGGAGTTAATTGAATTTGACCTTTGTAATGGGTAATCTATCATTGTGTAGATTTGTGTATTCGACAGTTTCCCTCCTCTGTAACCTTTGCGGTAGGTCCATAAAATTATCATCAAATGCTAGGTTAACTTTTATGTGCCCTTAACGATCGTACAAAATAGCACATAGGTCAGTCACTTTTGGATCACCAGGCTTACGACCCGGTCTAATGGGAGTATTTCTGAGTACTCCAGGATCTGCATAGTTTTTAAAGAAGTCATAAGTGACCATTTTTATTTTATAAGGGAAAGGACGTCGCCGTGCTTCGGTAGTTACAGAGACATAGTCACTTGGTAGGCGAATCAGTCTATTTTTCAGTTTTGTTTCTATACTGCTATGAAATGAGTCACCTTCCATTTGTGTATGTCCCAATTCAAGGAACTTTTGATTAATTGTGACTCCATTTACAATTGCATAGTTGCGGTTTTAACTTGTGCATCCATCGGTGTAGATAATGATGGGTAACGTTCGGCAAGGCAACGTTCAGTCAAGTAATCAATGATAAAAGATTCGTATATAGGCGCTGTAAGATCACTATCTGTTTCAGAAAACCAAAAACAATTGACATGGATGAGTATCGAGGTTATATATACCATATACTTATGCAGACATAGCTTACTCTTATAATAAAAAGCGTTTGCGGTTGTAAAAGGACAAACTTTAACTGCTTCCAAATGAGCCGTTAGGACAATATTCTTTTTGCCTTCGCAATTTTCTTGCTCTCTCCTTATTTGCTGTATGTTCGGAATAGATTGCATCATCTACATTTCCATTTACGTGTCCTAGACAAGTGTCGCATATATTTTTTTTAGTTCATGAATCGATAAATTTTTTTCATGAAATCTCTCCAAACAATAACATGGCTCCAGGTATAATTCAGAGCAATGATTTTTGTACACCTGTTTTACGCGAGCAAGGCTTCTATAAATTGGTTCTGAAAAGAGTTTAGTTGTATTGCTTCTGTTGTAATGAGAAGGAAGTTTAGGCATGTCATCAAAAAATGTGTTTAAAGCTTCGGACTTATGTCGGTGTTATAGTGTAAGTGAACTGGCTTTAATGTTCTTGTTCAGATATCCCAAAATTGCATGTTTTTGCCCAAGATTGCACCGTAAATGATCCAAGGGATAATGTAGAAAGGAACATATTACGACAAACTTGTTTCCTCTCGTAATTTGTCGTGGCTGGTAAATAATAAACAAAACTTCCTGCCCTTCTTGAATTATTAGTAGATATTGTAATCCGTTTTATTTCTTTGAAGAACACATTACTGCCCACAAAAGCTTTTTTTTCTTCCCATGTCGTGGTGTCCCAAAATCTTTCAAACAATAATTTGCGTTGGTCTTCACTGATAGAATTACAGAATCTTAACTTACTTTTCCTACAGTAACTAGAATTACATGTGGGACCCAATTTCCTTTCAGACTTTGGCACGTCGTGTACTATTTTACCGTTTTTTGAACGCATAAATCCAAGGTACGCTTGTCCTTGAATTATTAACTTCTTATTGAGATTTATTTTCCACACTTCGGGTTTACCTTTACGTTTTCTCTTTCTACCTTCATTCATATTACCATAGTGTGCCTACGTTTTCAGAAACTGTATCTGATTCTGTGTTTTCTGTTGAAAGATCAAGGTCATTATTGGAAGTTATTTCTTCATTGCCATCCTCTACATTAAGCTCATGTTCGTATGGTTGGTACTCGCTGTCATCATCAGACGTATAATCACTGAATGTCTCTTCATTTTCAGAATTAAAAACACATGGGTGTAATGTCGTAAGGGTATGTGGAGAATTTCCTTCTTCTGTTTGATTAGAGTTCTAGTTAACCTCTACTTCTACATGTTTGTCAGTGTTTGGCACACAACTGCTGTCTGGATTAGGTATCGTTGTAACGCTAGGAATATCTGAAGATAAACACAACTTCACCATTCGCGCAGCTCTGCTACCAATCATTGTTCTGTAATATAAGAAATAATTCAAATCTTTTATTGGAAAAATATTCTATTTTTGAGTGAATATTTGTAAAATATTTTAAATACTATCCATGCCATAAAATTATGATATTTATTTGATAATCTGTTGCACTAAAACATCAGATCTTTCATTGCGATATATCCTATCCTAAATTCGCCCAGCACAAAAAATATTATGCAACTATCCGTAATATTAAATTCAATATCTCCTATCTCAAATAAGTAAACAAAAAATATGATACATCTTATTTAAATAACAAAATATAATAGCGATTTGTTCCAAAAACATAAGACTATTGTGTAAAATACATACCTTTTAATATACCTAGTTGTTTAAAAAAAAAACGAATCAGTAATTAACAATAATTAAGATAGACCTGTGTAATTTGTCAGATCTATACAAGTACTATGCGGAGAATGCTAGTTAGAAGAAATTGCCGCCAATAATTCTATTGTCTGCGGTGTGGATTTTTTACCATCGTGGAGTTATGAAGAAATGCCGCCAATATATGCTGCACTTCAATTAGAAGATATTGGCATTGAAAAAATCGTATGTATTGTGTTGTTACTTAGAAGAAATGGTGGATAATACCGTTTTCTGACAGATAGCGCCCAGAACTCATTTTTGGTGAAAATGTTAGTTAGAAGGTATTGCCGCTTCGCGGACGAATTAGCTTATGTGGAATTAGTTCTAAGACTCTTCAAAGTGATTAGACCATATTAATATTTCTCGTATATTTGATAGAAGAGCAATCAGGCCGGTAAAAGAAAATGTAACGTTAATTTCGTTCACTTTACTTTCCTCCAGTTAATTAATAATAAATTATCGTATGGGCGGCGAATAGCCAGTCCTTTCTCATACCCAACACCGAGAAATGTTTCAAGGCTGAATATATTTACTGTCGACGAGAGTCGAAATCAACGTTTCTATACGGGCCGATCGAGTTCCGTCTGTTGTGAAAATAGCTACTGCTATTTGCTATTTCCACTTCGACCTCGTTCTTATCTCTTCTTCTACCACTTATTAATTAACTATTGAAATGTAAATTCCTTTCCTGGCCAAAGCGTCTGAGCTTTACATGAACATGTTATATTTCATATGATTTCCTGTATTTAAACAGTGGCAAAGAGGTTTTCATTCTTCTTTCCTGTGAACATGTGCCATTGAAGCAGAATTTTATTTTTATCTTATCTTTGAAAAGTGCATTCATGTGAATGGTAAGTTATTTCGCTGAATGTATGTTAACTATTCTTTCTTAACAGTTTTCTACTTTCCTATTTTTATTATGTAGCAATGTCGTTCCAGTGCCAGGGATATATATATATATATATATATATATATATATATATATATTGATATGGATTTTTAATTTATGGTGTTGATATGTACTTTAATTTATTTATTGTAATATATTTATTTGGGCGCCAATTAATATGAATTTTAATTTAAATATTAGTGATATCATACATCACTCACCTTTTATGATGACTCTTCACCTCAGGTTGGGTTCATGGGTAAAATGCTCACTTAGTTTTTTTTTAATTTTATTATTTAATATATCCTCAGGCCGGTCCTGTGTCCTTGCCCTTGAATAATAGGAACTATCCAACTGTGAAGCAGTTTTGCCAACTTAATAGGAAGAAAACTCTTTATATTCGAAATTTATAAAATATTATTCAATTTATTTTTTAATGAACGGCGTATTTATATAGAATTGATAAGTAAATACATAAGAAACAATTCAAAACACTTATCTAAATGATCTTTCACTCAATGTTCACACTAAATGAAGTTCTTATATCTAATAAATATATGAAAATTATACAACTCTTTTAACATGTAACACTAATAACCAAAGACAAAATAGAACATCTGTTTTTAACAGATTTTATATACAAATTTGACGATATTGTAATCGTAACGAAGATTAATAAATATTAAGTTCTGGATTTGATCACACGCACGTAAGTTTAATAATTTAACTTATAGTTTATGAAATACCTTTTTATCTTGTATTATTTTTTAAGATTTTCTATGTTTTAGACCTTTCTGGGCCTTGGAGTCTCTCGTAGAAGTGGCTTCAATATGGCTTCGGGGTCGGCTTGGGAAGATTTTCAGTTTTGTTTACCTCTCGGAACCTTCACTCATGGTTTGTTTAAGGAATTTTATATTAACAGAGATTATTCAACCTCTGTTATTAACAGGAACTTGATAAGGAAAGGTTAGAAACACAAATCACTTTATAGTTTCACTTTTAATACAATGTAGTCTAATTTTAAATAAATTTTTAAACATGAAAAAGCTTATACTTCTCAATTCTGTATTTTTTTCGTAACTAACTGTTTCTAATCAATAGCAACGAATATCAAATTTTTCTATCCTTTCAAAAATCCATGTCTCTTTATTTTTAAGTTTTTCTATATTTGCTGACCAATCAAATTCATTTAATGATTTTTGATTTCTGTTATTTGACTTGATTGTTTTATAATTTGATCTTGTTCTGATATGAAAATTGATTTTTAATAAGTGTACTTCTTCTATTTTTACTAGTGTCAGATTTTATAACCTAACTAATAATTTTTAATTTTCAGATTCTTTCTTTTTAGATTTATGATAAGCCAAGAAACTTTTGCAAAGCTTTTGAAAATTCTGAAACTATGTGATAGGATTTCAATAAATTAGAGAAAAGTTATAAAGATTCCCGTTTAAAGTTTGGGTTGTAAATATTTGTCAGGTGATTTGTTTATATTTTATTTAGATTTTATACTGAAATAACCCTTGTTTGGTGTATGTGTTGTATGATTTCACTTTCCATATCAAAATCCCCTAAATTTTGCATTTATCAAACATTTTATTAAAAAATTTTTATGAATGCAAATTTTACTTCAATTTTTTTAAAAAATTTATTTACTAATAAATTTCTTTTTGTTTTAGGTCGCTGTTGTGAGAATTAACCTTTATCAAGATTCTTTAATCCTGTGTTGCAGTATTTTTTTAAATTAATTAACTTATAATAACCTAATACTAATTTATTTACAATTTTAATTTACACATTGTGTGTATTTTTTATTTAATCATTATAGTTTCTACTGTTTTCATATCCAAAGGAATAAGCCAAAAGCTGTGTTTTAAATCAATTTTTGAAAATATTTTAGTGTCCGTTATGCGTCCAAATATTGCTTCTACATTCATCGGAGCCTCGTATTGTGGTACAGTGTATTGATTTATATTTCTAGCATCTAGGCATAATCTCAAATCTCCATTTGCTTTCTTAACTACCACAATAGGATTCACATATCTTGTATTGCATTTTTCTATAATACCATCTTTCAACATGTTTTGTATTTCTAATTCTACTTCTTCCCTATATTTGTAAGGTATATGGGATACGTTCTTATTCTGAAATTTTCTACTCCTCTTACTTCTATCTTATGCACATAGTTATTGGCCATTCTCATTTCTTTTCGAATCAATCCTTCATATTTTTTAATTAAATTATTCACTTTCCCTTCATATCCTTTATTTCCACATACTAATTCCAGTTCTTCCATTATTCCATTCCTTTCTATATTCCATAACATCTTATTATCCTCTTCAATTGCCAATTCTTCCAAATTTCCATTTTCAAATTCAATTCTATTTCCATCTATTTCTATCTCCATCTTATCAAAATCAATTCTTGCCTTATATTTTGTTAATTCATCGACTCCTATAACTATGTCTGTTTCTAAATTGTTTACTAACAATAATTGCATTTCAACTTCTTTCCCATTCTTCAATTCAATCTTTTGTATTATAGACTTACTTACTTCACATAACTTTTTTCCGTTTGCTCCTATCAATGTAGTTTTTGGTATTTTAATTAATTTGTTTTCATAATTTTCAATATTTTCTTCTATTAATTTTTCTTTAATTATTGACGCTTCTGAACCTGTATCTATTAATATTTTAACTTGTTTTCCATTTATTTTTCCTTTTATGTTTATTAATCCCATTATTTCCCTTAATTCTAATTCTTCCCCAAATTTAATATATTCCCTTGGATGTTCATATGTACAGATAATATTTTTTTTTTACATTTGGTATGTGCTCGATCCAAAATTTTGATTGGACACTGCTTCAGTGACTATCTCTGGTTCCATTGATATCACTCTTTCTTGCTGTCTTTGTATGTTGTTTATTCTTCTTTGTTCTCCATTTCTGTTTTCCCTTTCTTCAGTATTTTCATTCATCCTTCTTGTATTGTAGTCTCTTCCTTGTTCTCTATTGTCATCTCTTTTTCTGTTTTCATATTGTCCATTTCTATTATTTCCTTCATATGATCTATTTCTATAATTGTTGTTATTGTAATTGTTATTTCTTTCATATTGTCCATTATTCTTATTTCCTTCATATGATCTATTTCTATAATTGTTGTTATTGTAATTGTTATTCCTTTCATATTGTCCATTTCTATTATTTCCGTTACTCCTGTAATTATTTCTATTTTGTTCATAATTACCATTTAACCTATTAGTTTGGTTATTATTTTGATTTTCATAGTTATTATTATTATATCTATTATAGTTTCGGTTTTCATTTGGAGTCCTATTTCTGATTTGGTTATTTTCCATTTTGTTCCTTTCAATTCTTTGAAGGTAACTACTCAGTTGTTCTATGTTCCTTATGTTCTGAATAGCGATTGTCTCTGTTATCTCAAATTTGAAATGTCTGGAAATAAACATGATTATTTCCTTCTCTGGTATGGGTGGATCTAGGAATTTGGCATTCATGAAGTTTTTCATGGCATAGTCATTCATACTATTGCCTCTTCCTGTTTCATATTTACCAGAATAAAGTTTCTCTCTCACTCTAGTTTGGGCATTGTTCCCCCAGAAATATTGCATAAATAATGTCTCAAATTCATCAAAACTGCTAAACTCTTCTTCTTTGCTGGTAAACCACACCAAAGCATGATTATCGAGATTTTCCCGAATCATTTCCTTCATATCTTCATTACTTCTAATGTTTTTCATTTTATTTCTCAAGATTTTTATAAATACCTTCGGGTGTATTTTCCTATTGTTCCCTTCAAATTTGTGTTCCCCTTTATTTCCTATATAATTATTTATAATTCTGGTTTCCATCATGCCTTTTCTCTTGTCTTGGAAATTTCTGCCTTCAGCTTGATCGCATTCTTCTTGTAGGTAAGCCAGTCTTGCTTCCATATTTTCCAGTTTCCTGGTCATTTCTACAGTTTCTTTCTGTTGTTCCCCACTATTTATTCTTACTCCTGTCTGTTCTATTTTTCTTTTTAATGTTTCCATCTCCTTCTGGATTTCCCCAATTCTTTTTTCTGTTTTTTCTTCCCTCTGATTTTGTTTTTCGGTCCATGCTACTTCCACATCTTGTTGGAATTCAGCCAGGGTTTTGTCCTATTTTCCTTCTAAATTTTGCATTCTTTGTTGGGTATCTTGTACTCCCATTTTGATTTCACTTACTTCTTTCTGAATTTTTCCTTTGAAATTCTTTTCTTCCTCTTTTATTTCTTTGATTCTATTAATTTGTAAATTTTCTATCTCTGTGATCCTTCCAATCATTTCTCCTCTCATTTCTTGTTTGGTATATTCTATTTTATTTTCCATATATAAGTTTGATTCTTCCAGTTTCTTTTCCACTTGTCCTAACTTCTCTTCCATTAACTTCATTATTGATTCCTTAGTTTGTTTTATTTCTTCCTTATTCTGATCCATTTTCTCATTAGTTTGATCTAATTTTATGTTCAAATCTTTGTTAGTTTGATCCATTTTTGTGTTCATATCTTTGTGAGATTGTTTTATTTCTTTCATCATCATATGGAACATACTCATAACGACTATCTCCTCTTTCATTTCCTGTGATTTTCCTGCTGTTTGAATTTCTTTTTGTTCTTCTGTTTCATTATTATGCCCTTGTTCCATGTAATGTACTTGAAAGTCATCCATTCCATGTCTCCTTTCTTCTTCTTCTTCTGATGCTCCTTTCTTTGTTCCAAAATCGTATTGTTCTGGGTCTTTTTCTTCCAATTCTAATATTTTTTCTAATCTGTCCTTTAATTCATGTTTCGAACCAGTTGTGCTTTTTCCTCTTCTTCCTAGTTCCTCCTTCAATTCGTTAACTTTTAAGTCCATCAACCTTTTTTCCTTCTTCTCTTGAACTTTTTCTCCAGTTCCGTCCATCTTAATTTTATTTATTTTTCAGATATTGATTTTAATTTTATAAATATTCAATGTTTCTTTGTACAATTTCTATGTACAGTTTTTTTTATTATTAAATAGGTTTTATTTTATTATTATTTATTATATAACAATGTTACGAATGCGAGCCTTTTTCAGTGCGAGCCTTTTTTAGTGCGAGCCTTTTTCAGTGCGAGTCTTTCAGTGCCCCACGTTGGGTTCGACAAATGATATGAATTTTTAATTTATGGTGTTAATATGTATTTTAATTTATTTATTGTAATATATTTATTTGGGCGCCAATTAATATGAATTTCAATTTAAATATTAGTGATATCATACATCACTCACCTTTTATGATGACTCTTCACCTCAGGTTGGGTTCATGGGTAAAATGCTCACTTAGTTTTTTTTTTATTTTATTATTTAATATATCCTCAGGCCGGTCCTGTGTCCTTGCCCTTGAATAATAGGAACTATCCAACTGTGAAGCAGTTTTGCCAACTTAATAGGAAGAAAACTCTTTATATTCGAAATTTATGAAATATTATTTAATTTATTTTATAATGAACCGCGTATTTATATAGAATTGATAAGTAAATACATAAGAAACAATTCAAAACACTTATCTAAATGATCTTTCACTCAACGTTCACACTAAATGAAGTTCTTATATCTAATAAATATATGAAAATTATACAACTCTTTTAACATGTAACACTAATAACCAAAGACAAAATAGAACATCTGTTTTTAACAGATTTTATATACAAATTTGACGATATTGTAATCGTAACGAAGATCAATAAATATTAAGTTCTGGATTTGATCACACGCACGTAAGTTTAATAATTTAACTTATAGTTTATGAAATACCTTTCTATCTTGTATTATTTTTTAAGATTTTCTATGTTTTAGACCTTTCTTGGCCTTGGAGTCTCTCGTAGAAGTGGCTTCATTATGGCTTCGGGGTCGGCTTGGGAAGATTTTCAGTTTTGTTTACCTCTCGGAACCTTCACTCATGGTTTGTTTAAGGAATTTTATATTAACAGAGATTATTCAACCTCTGTTTTTAACAGGAACTTGATAAGGAAAGGTTAGAAACACAAATCACTTTATAGTTTCACTTTTAATACAATGTAGTCTAATTTTAAATAAATTTTTAAACATGAAAAAGCTTATACTTCTCAATTCTGTATATTTTTCGTAACTAACTGTTTCTAATCAATAGCAACGAATATCAAATTTTTCTATCCTTTCAAAAATGCATATGTCTCTTTATTTTTAAGTTTTTCTATATTTGCTGACCAATCAAATTCATTTAATGATTTTTGATTTCTGTTATTTGACTTGATTGTTGTATAATTTGATCTTTTTCTGATATGAAAATTGATTTTTAATATCTCCAAATTATTTATTATTGTTTTTATCTTTTAGTTAAAAAATTTTAAAATTATTTGACATCTGTTTTAATTTCAGTTGTCATGTCCTTTCTTCCGTTCGAGTTGACAAATCTAGATTCACACTTTGTTAGATATGTTCATAGGTGTACTTCTTCTATTTTTACTAGTGTCAGATTTTATAACCTAACTAATAATTTTTAATTTTCAGATTCTTTCTTTTTAGATTTATGATAAGCCAAGAAACTTTTGCAAAGCTTTTGAAAATTCTGAAACTATGTGATAGGATTTCAATAAATTAGAGGAAAGTTATAAAGATTCCCGTTTAAAGTTTGGGTTGTAAATATTTGTCAGGTGATTTGTTTATATTTTATTTAGATTTTATACTGAAATAACCCTTGTTTGGTGTATGTGTTGTATGATTTCACTTTCCATATCAATATATATATATATATATATATATATATATGTCAAGCTTTTATCGATATGATTTTGTTTTTTTTGGTTCTTTCATATTTCTTTTCAGATTCTCTTTGAATATATTTGAAGATATTTCAAACCTATTTAAAATATATACGTATTTAATATATGTCTATATTTACCGTTATAGAATCAAGTATTCGTTTTTATTGTTTTTTTATTTGATTATTTTTTTTATTAAAATACATGATGTATTAACCACGTTTTTAAATCATTTTCTTTAACATTGTTATCAAATTCATACTTCAGACATCCTGGATTTTGTAAAGTTGGGTAAATTTGTTCTTGATACTATTATTGTTCCTTAGCATTTTACCTGGGACAAGAACTTTACTTGGGACACTTTCCTTGGGACACTTTACCTGGAACTGTAACCAGGACTGACTTCATCTGAAACGAGAACCTCATTTGTACCTTGATTAAGAACTTTAGCAAGGACTCCATCTGAACCAGGACCGTATCCAGGATATCACTACCTATATCTGGAATATTACCAGGACTTTATCTGGAACCATGGGAAGTAACATATATATATTTCAACGATCGCTTCTTCAACATAGAACAACTCAATAAACTAGTCATTTAATTTTTTTTGTTTAATTGTTTTTCTAAAAGTCAATATACAACTTGTAAATTTAATAACGTTGTTCATAAAGTTTATTTTCCCTTCCAATATTCCAGGATTTGTCGCTATAATGCTGATGTGAGTAACAAATAGACTAGTATTATTCAGGGTGGCGCCCACTTACCTTTCTTAACTTCCATAATTTTTCCTTTTATTAATTTCAGTAACTTGATTAATAAAATAATTAACTTATTTCAGTACCTTAATTAAAATAAATTTCAGGTAGGATTACCCGAGAACCGGTAAGACTACTCTCTGAATTTTTACTAGTTTGGTCTCAGAATCTACACCTGAGGTGCACTCTAAACTGAGTAGCCGTTGCAAAAAGAAAATAGACAGGCCCAAAAATTTATTTTACCAAACTTTTTTGTGTACAGGCCGTCATCACCGAAAACGTCCGGTAGCTTGGCAACTGATTACATGTTTAAGTATCAGTAAACATATTTTCTAGACGATAGCCTTTTTTTTCTTTTGTTGTTGAGTGATGGGTGGTTTCTATGTGAATGAAGAGCTTTATGAGCTTTATGTATTATTCCACGTTTAATAATTTTGTGATAAGATAGTTATAGTTCGACTTTTAGATGGTTATTTTAAGAATTCAACTATTAGGTGGTAGGTATTTTCAATAAGTTTAAATGGGGTGCGACACTATCATTATTATTGATAATCCGCATATAATTCCTGGAATTTCCAAATCATCTTAATGTTTAGTCAACCGTTAAATAATAGATCAAAAACTTCAATAGGAAGTCGTTATTATTTAATGCAACTATTTAAACGTTCATTAAAAGTTGAAGATGCTTTGTGAATAACTTAAATGAATAAATGAAAAAATGTTTACGCAATAGGGGATTGAGAGCTAATAACACAGATGGCGTGAGCAGTACTACTTTTGGAATTATTTGGAGGTATATTGATTATTTTACTAGATAAGCCGTCACTTCTCAGAGGCGGGTTAGTTTTAATTATTTAAGGGTTACTCTTGATTTTTGACTAATTGTCGGCATCTTTATCCAGTTGTAGAATGACTGTGGGTATTGGTTCCTTTGTGCTAGTTCCTATTGTATGAGGTGGAAGATTGAATATGGCTTCCATTGCAGCGATCGGGCTGCTACTCATTGCTCTAGTTCATCTTTCCTTTGATCTATTTTAGTCACCAGTCTAAGATACCTTCGGCAACCATCAGTGTCACCACAGTTGTGTACAGCCAGTGTACGTTCCGTGGATTTAGTCTCCATGTGTTTCCTATTTCCCGTTAATAACCATTAGTGCCATTTTCTTTTTGTTTTATCCAGCAGGTGTGAGTACCAGGCTAGTTTTGCATCCATAATTACACATAGATACATGACCTCCTGGCTTAGACATAGCTGCTCATTGAAGGAGCTGGGCAGTTTTAATCTCTCATGCTACCTTTTTTTAGTGAAGGGAAATGAGCGCAGTCTTAGAAGACTTAGTTCGTTAACGAAGGGGGTGAGGCACACAATTTATATGACGTATTATAATTATTTTTCGCCCACCTTACCGAAAAATCAATCAAATGAACACCAAAAATGGGGCGCAAAGTATTGTTGAGTAGTCCAAGGGCGCTACGATTTTGTAGTATTTCAACGACTGTTTCTTGAGTACTTTGACGTTTCACGTAAATTGTGATTAAACGTTAGTGTAAATCAAAGCTTTTTATTACATTTTCCTACTTTTTCGTTTATTTGGTAGGCGAAAAATAGTTGTGTGTCACACGTGCAGGAAACGCTTTAGCAGCAATTGGCTTTCAGTCTCTGACTGCAAAAGAGATACTCTGCATGCTAAACTAACTGACTGGTTTTGTTCTTGAATTTATAATTTTCATAACATCCAAAAACGAAAACCTTTCATCACATACAACAATCAGTAATGCTGCTGATAAACGTCAGGCAAATGAATAAGATAATAGACGAGGAATAGTATTTCAGGAGATTTCGCATAAAACGAAATCTTAATTTAAACTTTACAAGTTGGTTGACTAAATTTCCTAGACTTCTACAAAGTAAATTAAAGTGAATCCTCAATTGTTTCCATTTCGGAGATACCGAGTTAGTAAATTTCAACTAATGAATTTGTTTCTCATGAAGGTAATTGGAGATTGGAGAATGGTTTTCAAGTTTGAGTATACGGTAACGTAGGTGATTACTATTTGATTAAGGAGACGGGCTTTATTCAGACAAAAATTCACGTTTTAAACACAAAATTAGGAAATATTAGGAAAATTTCGTTTGCGGATTTCGTGTGCTACCGATTTGCTTGTCCAGTGTTATTGTTGTATTCATTGTCGGATTACACGTAGCAAGAGTAACAATTGCTACGACCCCACTGATTGTCAGTACGAAAAACGAAGCTCTGAAACATGGGGACTATATAAGGTGAACAAACTCCATGCATTCCAATTTCTTGACAAATTGGGAGGACGCAAGTACCTACTCAGTAAATACCAAACAATTATAGGCCAATTGCTTGTACCTATTGTTTGCAAGGTTATGGAATCAATCATATGTGACAAAATGTTTTCTTTTCTTCTTCATCAAAATATTCTCTCCTCCCAGCAGCATGGTTTCATACATGGTCGTTCAACTTTAACAAATCTTTTGTTGTGTGTAAAGGATTGGACTATAGCCTCTGATAAACGGTTAACCTACAGACGTTATTTATCTTGATTTTGCCAGGGCTTTTGACCGGATTCCAACGCATAGATTACCTACTACATATAAGATTGAACATTATGGTATCAAAGGAAATTTGAAGAAGTGGATAGCTGACTTTCTCACCTCAAGACAATTTTGTGTGCGCGTCAATACTACATTTTCTCCGCTGACACTTGTTTTAAGTGGAGTTCCACAAGGATCTGTTCTGAGACCATTGCTATTTTTGTTATATACGGCTGATCTCCCTTTTTTTACGCAGATGATGCTAAAATATATGCAAATCCTACAACAAATCACCTGTCTCTTCAATCAGACTTAAGTGCAGTGTCTAAATGGTGCTCAGACTGGTTATTACCGCTAAATATAGATAAGTATGTCGTTCTACAAATAGGTAAAAACAATCCAAATCTGTCCTGTTACTACATGAACAATCATGTGTTAATGACCGTATCATCATCAATGTGATCTCGGTGTTATTATTGTTAGTGTATACGACATTCAATGCAATTTTTATTTTTGATAAAGAATGTTTTGCTGTGAACTAGACTTAAGTTTCATTATTTGTCATTTTTGATATATTTGTCAATAAAAATATTAATTTTTCACTGTAACAGATTCTGATTCCGCCACGAGTATTTATAATTATCCACTCATCTAACAGGTTATGGGCCCAGAGGAATCATTATTCTCATAAACGAAACATTGAAAATTAAGTGCGGATTAATATTTTCAAGAATTTTTTTTTAATTGACGTCCTCATGTCAGACCCAACAAAAGTGCATATTACGAAATTAAATGATGATAACTATCAGGTCTGGAGATACAAAATGGAATTATTACTAACCAAAGAGGACCTGTGGACAGTTATTATCGATGAACCACCGACAGCACCGGCCCCAACTATTGAATTGAATAAAAAGGATGACAAAGCGCGTGCGTACATTGGTTTATTTGTTGATGACAACCAAATCATTCCCATCAAAAATAAAACTACGGCAAAAGCATCGTGAGAAGCATTAAAGGAATATCATCAAAAATCAACTCTATCAAACAAAGTTCGATTTTTAAGACGGTTATGTCGAATTATATTGTCCGATGGCAGAAATATGAAAACACATGTAAATGCAATGGACGAATGTATGGATGAATTGACAACATTGGGTAAAACCATGGCAGAACCACTCGCAGTCGCATTTTATCTATCAAGTTTACCAGAAAGTTATGGTACCTTAATAACAGCTTTTGAATCGCGTCCAGAAGCCGATCTAACAAAGAGTATGGTAAAGGGAAAACTTATGGATGAATACAAGCGACGACAAGAAATTGCAAATGTAAGTGAATCAGGTGAAAGTGCTCTTAGTCATCAAGCAAAACGAAAACTCAAAGCAAATATATTGTTTCTTTTGTAAAAAGAAGGGACATTTCAAGGCGGATTGTCGTAAATTTGCATAATGGAAAAAGAAGAAGGAAAGCGAAAAACAAGAGCCAAAGCAGGCAAATGCAGTACAAAAGGAGCACAATGAAATTGAATTTGTATGTTTAATGGCGAACCGATTGAATAATGTGAACATAGCGGAATGGTGCGTCGATTCTGGTGCATGTGCGGCGATGAAATATTTTTCAAAAATTTGGACAAATCGAAAAAAGTTAGAGAAAGAGAAAAGTTATCCTAGCCGATGGTAGCAAATTGCCAATTAATGGTACTGGCGTTGTAGAATTTGAAACTGATACAAACAAATTCAGATTAAGTGATGTGCAACTTGTACCCGGACTCAGATGTAACCTTCAGTTAGCAAATTGGTAAAAAGTGGTTGTAGTATCATCTTCAGGAGTGAAAAATGTGAAATCAACAGAAATGGAAAGATTTTAATCACCGTGAAATCACGAAATGATGTATACAAAACAACACCAGAGCATCAAATTTGTAATGCAGTAAATACTGGTAAGTCAAAATGTATTCACGAATGGCATAAAGTGCTAGGCCATAGAAATTTAATCGACATTAAGAAAATGACGGCTTTGTCAACAAACATGGAGAACGTGCTCACAGTGTAAGAAAACCAGAGATCCATCTCCTCAAATGTCATCAAGTAGGACAACTGAAAAATTGGATTTGATGCATACCGACGTGTGTGGACCATTACAGTTGCCAACACCAAAAGGGAATAGCTACATATTAACACTAATAGATGATTTTACGCGTTATTCACACATTTATTTGATCAAGCACAAATCGGATGTATATGAGAAAATGATCGAGTTCATTGAAATGATGAAAACACAGTATGGCAAAATACCAAAGATTTTTAGATCTGATCGTGGCGGCGAATATATGAACGATAAACTGCGGACTTACTTCAAATCGAAGGGAATAAAAACCCAGTTAACAGTGCATAAGACTCCCGAACAGAATGGTATAGCTGAACGCAAAAACAGAACTCTCGTCGAAATGACACGTTGTATGCTGAATGAATCAGGTTTGCACAAACAATTTTGGGGCGAAGCAGTGACTACAACCAATCACATTATTAATCGTCTACCAACTAAAAGTGCAGAAATTACTCCATATGAATTATGGTATGTCAAACAACCGGATTAAAATTACTTTCACACATTTGGGACACTAGTGTATGCTCATATTCCAAAAGTTCAACGAATAAAACTGGACGATACAGCGGAAAAATTATTTTTAGTGGTTTCAATCCTAGATATCTCAACAACTAAGTTGTTGGCAGAGCTAGTAGAGTAAGTTATGTAAATTCGAGTGAGTCATAAATTTTTCACGATGCTGATGAATGAATTTTGCTACTTCAAAGATATACATACAAGGTAGAGGTAGAATTTTGTACTTTGAAAACAGGGGTTTACAGTGCGCATCCCACTTTGCACCATCAATGATCCGCAAAGCAGATTTTTGCAGTCGGAATGGTGCTTCAGCCCCAGCTGCATTGCCCCATAATAATATACCATAACTTAGGTGGGAATGAACAAATGCAAAGTACACAGTACTTAGGATATTGGACGATAAAGATGATCTTAGTTGTCGTAGTGCAAAAACTTGTGATGCCAATTTTGAACATAAAGAATTAGGATGAGGTGGCCAATTCAGGTGAGTATCTAACATTAAACCTAAATATACCACAGGATCTGAATTCTCAACTAATCTACTAGAACTTACTAATAGGGATTGAGTTTTAGTTTCATTAAGCTTAAGATGATTTGCTGAGAACCAATTTTTCACGGATTGCATACATTCCCTACACTCCGGTATATTCGTGCCAGAGCTAATTGTCGTATCATCCGCAAACAAAAGGCATTTAGAATACTCCACCGCGGCTGGCAGGTCATTTATGTATAAAATAAATAATACAGGTCCCAAAACTGAGCCCTGCGGAACACCTTTTTCAACAAAAAGGATACTCGAATTTATACCATCACAATGGACATATTGTCTTCTGTTTGAGAGATAGGAGCGAAACAAGAGTAATTATTTGGATCTTATCCCGTAATTCCATTAATAATAATAATAATAATAATAATAATAATAATAATAATAATAATAATAATAATAATAATAATAATAATAATAATAATAATAATAATAATAATAATAATAATAATAATGCAAACAAACGCTCGGGATAGGTGAACATTACCAGCAAAAGCTGAGCAAGAGTACACTTGAATTGGAAATAATAATAATAATATATGGAAATATGGAAACTGATATGACGACATACAGATACGCCCTCCACCGTGCATTCGTTGAACATTTTCCAGAATTTCACCATCTCACGGAACAGCGTATTGCTGACCAACGTCGAAGTATTGTGAAAAACAATCTACTACCCGGTCCGACATTGCAACAAATTCGGGGTGAAGTCCTTCTTGACCTTCAAGATGGCGAGAATGACATAATTACCGATCAGGATACACATAAATCGGAGAATGCACAAGGAGACCACAATGGCGTTGAGGAAATAAACAATGATTGCGACAAAACCACCGATAATGACTATAATACCGAACTTTGTAAAGCACTAGCGGAATTTAATGGCACCAACCCAATACACCGGCCAAAACTACCCAAGCTTCGAACCAATAAGAGCACTAACAGCATACTAGCAGCTGTGAACTTACTACTGCAGAACTATGCTAAAGACTGCGAAGCGCTGGAACAACTTCACACTCTCATCTATTGTGGAGCGGTAGCAGTGATTCGAAGTCACAATCAACAGATCCAATCCCCTAAGAACAATCGAGGTAAAGACTACAAACAGCTCAAGCCTTGGTGGCAACGCCGGCTGGAAAAGTCCATTGATGACATCAGAAGGGAATTAGGGCAGCTTACAGAATTTAAAAACAACTTGAAACCGTCTAGGCGCTTAACAAACAGAGTGAGGAAGATCTATCGAAGAATCAACACTTATACAGGTCACCCACAACATAAACAACATGTATGTGAATATATCGATTCACTCAGGCAAAAGTTAAAGGCAAAATCAAAACGTTTGTCACGATATGTCAAGTGCACGAAAAGGAAACAACAGAACTACTTATTCAATAACAATCAGAAGTTATTTTACAGGCAACTAAGCGGTACTGTAAACAATCACAACCAAAGTCTCCCAGATAAAGATGAGCTAACGGAGTACTGGTCTTCTTTATGGTCGAACCCTATCGAACATAAATCCAACGCTCACTGGATAAGAACTGAGGAGGAAAAAATTAACATTGAACCAATGCCTTTCGTTAACTTGACAACAAGCGAGGTAACCGAAGCTATAAAGAGCACCAGTAGTTGGAAGACACCAGGAGTTGACAATGTCCAAAACTTCTGGTATAAGAAGTTTGACAGTCTGCATGAAGCAATGGCAAGATCATTTACACATATTCTGCAGCATCCAGAAGATACACCACCATTTCTGACACTGGGTTCGACCCACTTGCTTCCCAAAACGCATCAAACTCACGATCCTACGCAGTATAGACCTATAACATGCCTTCCAACTATATATAAAATATTAACGTCTTGCATTACTAACCGTATTTACAGACATGCCGATCAAAACAACATCTTGTCGGAAGAACAAAAAGGGTGCAGACGAGATCACCAAGGCTGCAAAGAGCAACTCATCATCGATTCGGTAATACTAAAACAGGCGCAGAAGGAACAGCGCAACATCTACACGGCTTTCGTAGATTATAGGAAAGCATTTGATAGCGTTCCACATTCCTGGCTTGTTAAAGTGTTGCAAATTTACAAAGTACACCCGACTCTTGTTACTTTTCTTGAATCATCGATGAAGCACTGGCGAACGAACCTTCATTTACAAATAAATGGTCAATACCTCGAAACTGATGAAATTTCTATCCGTAGGGGGATCTTCCAAGGCGACTCCCTGAGTCCACTTTGGTTTTGTTTGGCAATGAATCCACTCTCCAATCTACTTAACGATACGGATTACGGCTTTAAAATCAAGGCCAACAGAAACACTAGCTGCACTGTTTCCCACCTCTTATACATGGATGACATCAAAATATACGCATCAAACCAGCGTCAAATTCAACATTTACTTAATATTACTGAAAAATTTTCCAGTGATATACAAATGGGATTTGGATTAGACAAGTGCAAAACCTTAAATATCGAGAAGGGTAAAATCGTTAACGGAGATGTATTACTACCTAATGGGAACATTATAAATGCCATGCAAAATGGTGAAACCTACAAATATCTAGGATTTCAGCAAGCTAAGCTACTAGACCAGAAGCAAGCAAAAACCAAAATTCGAGGACAGTTCACTCAAAGGATAACTGCTTTATTGAAATCCCAGTTGAACGCAGGAAATCTCGCCAAAGCAATTAACACCTACGCCATACCGATCCTGACATACTCATTTGGAATTCTGAAGTGGACAAAAACAGAACTGGAAGATATTCAAAGAACAACGCGAACCATGATGACCAAACACAAATGTCACCACCCGACATCATCAGTTATTAGGACCACATTACCAAGAAAAGAGGGAGGGAGAGCTTTAACGGACATAGTTAATTTACATTATAATCAAATATCTAAACTCCAAAAATTCTTCATTGGCAAGGCTCAAACATCTAAATTGCATGAGCTGGTCGCGAAAGCAGATAAAAACTATTCCCCCTTAGATCTTGTAAACCCTGATAATAAACTTGAAATCGTTACAGACTCTGACAAACAGGCAGATTGGGCCCAGAAAGTGCTCCATGGTCGACATCATCACGACCTCAATCAACCATATATCGACAAGGAAGCATCAAATAAGTGGCTCTCTGATGGAACATTGTTTCCAGAAACAGAAGGATTTATGATGGCGATCCAAGACCAAGTAATTGATACCAACAATTACAAGAAATTTGTTATAAGAGATCCAAATATCGTATCGGACAAGTGCAGAAGGTGTCAACAAACAACAGAGACAATACAACACATTACGTCGGGATGTTCAGCCATATCTAACATTGATTACCTACGCAGGCACAATCAACTTTGCAACATCATCCATCAGAAGTTGGCCAACAAATTTGGATTAGTTAACACCTACACGCCTTATTACAAGTACCATCCGCATGCAGTTCTAGAGAATGCTGATTTTAGACTATACTACGATAGGTCAATTATCACCGATAGACGGGTGACGAATAACCGGCCTGATATTGTGGTTGTGGATAAAAACGCTAACTCGGTTCTCCTAGTGGATGTTGCTGTACCCAATAACAATAATATTTTAGACAAATACAACGAGAAAATTGCAAAATACACCGATCTTGCAATTGAGGTAGGACAGATGTGGCATGCAAAGAAAGTAGAGGTGGTGCCGGTCATCGTTTCATCTACGGGACTAATCCCCAAAACTCTACAAGACAGCCTCACCAAACTAGGTCTTCACAAAAACACATACATCGATCTGCAGAAGGCTGCAATTTTGAATACTTGTCACACTGTCCGTAAATTTCTAAATATGTAACTGCTGTGCCTAATCCCATTTGCGTTTACACACGCTCGGGGTAGGTGAACATTACCAGCAAGAGCTGAGCAAGAGTACACTTGAGTTGGAAATAATAATAATAATAATAATAATAATAATAATAATAATAATAATAATAATAATAATAATAATAATAATAATAATAATAATAATAATAATAATAATAATAATAATAATAATAATAATAATAATAATAATAATAATAATAATAATAATAGAAGGGTAAAATCGTTAACGGAGATGTATTACTACCTAATGGAAACATTATAAATGCCATGCAAAATGGTGAAACCTACAAATATCTAGGATTTCAGCAAGCTAAGCTACTTGACCAGAAGCAAGCAAAAACCAAAATTCGAGGACAGTTCACTCAAAGGATAACTGCTTTATTGAAATCCCAGTTGAACGCAGGAAATCTCGCCAAAGCAATTAACTCCTACGCCATACCGATCCTGACATACTCATTTGGAATTCTGAAGTAGACAAAAACAGAACTGGACGATATTCAAAGAACAACGCGAACCATGATGACCAAACACAAATGTCACCACCCGACATCATCAGTTATTAGGACCACATTACCAAGAAAAGAGGGAGGGAGAGCTTTAACGGACATAGTTAATTTACATTACAAACAAATATCCCAACTCCAAAAATTCTTCATTGGCAAGGCTCAAACATCTAAATTGCATGAGCTGGTCGCGAAAGCAGATAAAAACTATTCCCCCTTAGATCTTATAAACCCTGATAATAAAATTGAAATCGTTACAGACTCTGACAAACAGGCAGAGTGTGCCCAGAAAGCGCTCCATGGTCGACATCATCACGACCTCAATCAACCATATATCGACAAGGAAGCATCAAATAAGTGGCTCTCTGATGGATCACTGTTTCCAGAAACAGAAGGATTTATGATGGCGATCCAAGACCAAGTAATTAATACCAATAATTACAAGAAATTTGTTATAAGAGATCCAAACATCGTGTCGGACAAGTGCAGAAGGTGTCAACAAACAACAGAGACGATACAACACATTACGTCGGGATGTTCAGCCATAGCTAACACTGATTACCTACGCAGACACAATCAACTTTGCAACATCATCCATCAGAAGTTGGCCAACAAATTTGGATTAGTTAACACCTACACGCCTTATTACAAGTACCATCCGCATGCAGTTCTAGAGAATGCTGATTTTAGACTATACTACGATAGGTCAATTATCACCGATAGACGGGTGACGAATAACCGGCCTGATATTGTGGTTGTGGATAAAAAAGCTAACTCGGTTCTCCTGGTGGATGTTGCTGTACCCAATAACAACAATATTTTAGACAAATACAACGAAAAAATTGCAAAATACACCGATCTTGCAATTGAAGTAGGACAGATGTGGCATGCAGAGAAAGTAGAGGTGGTGCCGGTCATCGTTTCATCTACGGGACTAATCCCCAAAACTCTACAAGACAGCCTCACCAAACTAGGTCTTCACAAAAACACATACATCGATCTGCAGAAGGCTGCAATTTTGAATACGTGTCACACTGTCCGTAAATTTCTAAATATGTAACTGCTCTGCCTAATCCCATTTGCGTTTACAAACGCTCGGGATAGGTGAACATTACCAGCAAGAGCTGAGCAAGAGTACACTTGAGTTGGAAATAATAATAATAATAATAATAATAATAATAATAATAATAATAATGATAATAATAACCAATAAGAGCACTAACAGCATACTAGCAGCTGTGAACTTACTACTGCAGAACTATGCTAAAGACTGCGAAGCGCTGGAACAACTTCACACTCTCATCTATTGTGGAGCGGTAGCAGTGCTTCGAAGTCACAATCAACAAATCCAATTCCCAAAGAACAATCGGGGTAAAGACTACAAACAGCTCAAGCCTTGGTGGCAACGCCGGCTGTAAAAGGCCATTGATGACATCAGAAGGGAATTGGGGCAGCTTACAGAGTTTAAAAACAACTTGAAACCGTCTAGGCGCTTAACAAACAGAGTGAGGAAGATCTATCGAAGAATCAACACTTATACAGGTCACCCACAACATAAACAACATGTATGTGAATATATCGATTCACTCAGGCAAAAGTTAAAGGCAAAATCAAAACGTTTGTCACGATATGTCAAGTGCACGAAGAGGAAACAACAGAACTACTTATTCAATAACAATCAGAAGATATTTTACAGGCAACTAAGCGGTACTGTAAACAATCACAACCAAAGTCTCCCAGATAAAGATGAGCTAACGGAGTACTGGTCTTCTTTATGGTCGAACCCTATCGAACATAAATCCAACGCTCACTGGATAAGAACTGAGGAGGAAAAAATTAACATTGAACCAATGCCTTTCGTTAACTTGACAACAAGCGAGGTAACCGAAGCTATAAAGAGCACCAGTAATTGGAAGACACCAGGAGTTGACCATGTCCAAAACTTCTGGTATAAGAAGTTTGACAGTCTGCATGAAGCAATGGCAAGATCATTCACACATATTCTGCAGCATCCAGAAGATACACCACCATTTCTGACACTGGGTTCGACCCACTTGCTTCCCAAAACGCATCAAACTCACGATCCTACGCAGTATAGACCTATAACATGCCTTCCAACTATATATAAAATATTAACGTCTTGCATTACTAACCGTATTTACAGACATGCCGATCAAAACAACATCTTGTCGGAAGAACAAAAAGGGTGCAGACGAGATCACCAAGGCTGCAAAGAGCAACTCATCATCGATTCGGTAATACTAAAACAGGCGCAGAAGGAACAGCGCAATATCTACACGGCTTTCGTAGATTATAGGAAAGCATTTGATAGCGTTCCACATTCCTGGCTTGTTAAAGTTTTGCAAATTTACAAAGTACACCCCACTCTTGTTACTTTTCTTGAATCATCGATGAAGCACTGGCGAACGAACCTTCATTTACAAATAAATGGTCAATACCTCGAAACTGATGAAATTTCTATCCGTAGGGGGATCTTCCAAGGCGACTCCCTGAGTCCACTTTGGTTTTGTTTGGCAATGAATCCACTCTCCAATCTACTTAACGATACGGATTACGGCTTTAAAATCAAGGCCAACAGAAACACTAGCTGCACTGTTTCCCACCTCTTATACATGGATGACATCAAAATATACGCATCAAACCAGCGTCAAATTCAACATTTACTTAATATTACTGAAAAATTTTCAAGTGATATACAAATGGGATTTGGATTAGACAAGTGCAAAACCTTAAAGATCGAGAAGGGTAAAATCGTTAACGGAGATGTATTACTACCTAATGGGAACATTATAAATGCCATGCAAAATGGTGAAACCTACAAATATCTAGGATTTCAGCAAGCTAAGCTACTTGACCAGAAGCAAGCAAAAACCAAAATTCGAGGACAGTTCACTCAAAGGATATCTGCTTTATTGAAATCCCAGTTGAACGCAGGAAATCTCGCCAAAGCAATTAACACCTACGCCATACCGATCCTGACATACTCATTTGGAATTCTGAAGTGGACAAAAACAGAACTGGAAGATATTCAAAGAACAACGCGAACCATGATGACCAAACACAAATGTCACCACCCGACATCATCAGTTATTAGGACCACTCTACCAAGAAAAGAGGGAGGGAGAGCTCTAACGGACATAGTTAATTTACATTACAAACAAATATCCCAACTCCAAAAATTCTTCATTGGCAAGGCTCAAACATCTAAATTGCATGAGCTGGTCGCGAAAGCAGATAAAAACTATTCCCCCTTAGATCTTGTAAACCCTGATAATAAACTTGAAATCGTTACAGACTCTGACAAACAGGCAGAGTGGGCCCAGAAAGCGCTCCATGGTCGACATCATCACGACCTCAATCAACCATATATCGACAAGGAAGCATCAAATAAGTGGCTCTCTGATGGAACATTGTTTCCGGAAACAGAGGGATTTATGACGGCGATCCAAGACCAAGTAATTAATACCAATAATTACAAGAAATTTGTTATAAGAGATCCAAACATCGTGTCGGACAAGTGCAGAAGGTGTCAACAAACAACAGAGACGATACAACACATTACGTCGGGATGTTCAGCCATAGCTAACATTGATTACCTACGCAGACACAATCAACTCTGCAACATCATCCATCAGAAGTTGGCCAACAAATTTGGATTAGTTAACACCTACACGCCTTATTACAAGTACCATCCGCATGCAGTTCTAGAGAATGCTGATTTTAGACTATACTACGATAGGTCAATTATCACCGATAGACGGGTGACGAATAACCGGCCTGATATTGTGGTTGTGGATAAAAAAGCTAACTCGGTTCTCCTGGTGGATGTTGCTGTACCCAATAACAACAATATTTTAGACAAATACAACGAAAAAATTGCAAAATACACCGATCTTGCAATTGAGGTAGGACAGATGTGGCATGCAGAGAGAGTAGAGGTGGTGCCGGTCATCGTTTCATCTACGGGACTAATCCCCAAAACTCTACAAGACAGCCTCACCAAACTGGGTCTTCACAAAAACACATATATCGATCTGCAGAAGGCTGCAATTTTGAATACTTGTCACACTGTCCGTAAATTTCTAAATATGTAACTGCTGTGCCTAATCCCATTTGCGTTTACACACGCTCGGGATAGGTGAACATTACCAGCAAGAGCTGAGCAAGAGTACACTTTAATTGGAAATAATAATAATAATAATAATAATAATAATAATAATAATAATAATAATAATAATAATAATAATAATAATAATAATAATAATAATAATAATAATAATAATAATAATAATAATAATAATAATAATAATAATAATAATAATAATAATAATAATAATAATAATAATAATAATAATAATAATAATAATAATAATAATAATAATAATAATAATAATAATTTAATGGCACCAACCCAATACACCGGCCAAAATTACCAAAGCTGCGAACCAATAAGAGCACTAACAGCATACTAGCAGCTGTGAACTTACTACTGCAGAACTATGCCAAAGACTGCGAAGCGCTGGAACAACTTCACACTCTCATCTATTGTGGAGCGGTAGCAGTGCTTCGAAGTCACAATCAACAAATCCAATTCCCAAAGAACAATCGGGGTAAAGACTACAAACAGCTCAAGCCTTGGTGGCAACGCCGGCTGGAAAAGACCATTGATGACATCAGAAGGGAATTGGGGCAGCTTACAGAGTTTAAAAACAACTTGAAACCGTCTAGGCGCTTAACAAACAGAGTGAGGAAGATCTATCGAAGAATCAACACTTATACAGGTCACCCACAACATAAACAACATGTATGTGAATATATCGATTCACTCAGGCAAAAGTTAAAGGCAAAATCAAAACGTTTGTCACGATATGTCAAGTGCCCGAAAAGGAAACAACAGAACTACTTATTCAATATCAATCAGAAGTTATTTTACAGGCAACTAAGCGGTACTGTAAACAATCACAACCAAAGTCTCCCAGATAAAGATGAGCTAACGGAGTACTGGTCTTCTTTATGGTCGAACCCTATCGAACATAAATCCAACGCTCACTGGATAAGAACTGAGGAGGAAAAAATTAACATTGAACCAATGCCTTTCGTTAACTTGACAACAAGCGAGGTAACCGAAGCTATAAAGAGCACCAGTAATTGGAAGACACCAGGAGTTGACCATGTCCAAAACTTCTGGTATAAGAAGTTTGACAGTCTGCATGAAGCAATGGCAAGATCATTTACACATATTCTGCAGCATCCAGAAGATACACCACCATTTCTGACACTGGGTTCGACCCACTTGCTTCCCAAAACGCATCAAACTCACGATCCTACGCAGTATAGACCTATAACATGCCTTCCAACTATATATAAAATATTAACGTCTTGCATTACTAACCGTATTTACAGACATGCCGATCAAAACAACATCTTGTCGGAAGAACAGAAAGGGTGCAGACGAGATCACCAAGGCTGCAAAGAGCAACTCATCATCGATTCGGTAATACTAAAACAGGCGCAGAAGGAACAGCGCAACATCTACACGGCTTTCGTAGATTATAGGAAAGCATTTGATAGCGTTCCACATTCCTGGCTTGTTAAAGTTTTGCAAATTTACAAAGTACACCCCACTCTTGTTACTTTTCTTGAATCATCAATGAAGCACTGGCGAACGAACCTTCATTTACAAATAAATGGTCAACACCTCGAAACTGAGGAAATTTCTATCCGTAGGGGGATCTTCCAAGGCGACTCCCTGAGTCCACTTTGGTTTTGTTTGGCAATGAATCCACATTCCAAGCTACTTAACGATACGGATTACGGCTTTAAAATCAAAGCCAACAGGAACACTAGCTGCACTGTTTCCCACCTTTTATACATGGATGACATCAAAATATACGCATCAAACCAGCGTCAAATTCAACATTTACTTAATATCACTGAAAAATTTTCCAGTGATATACAAATGGGATTTGGATTAGACAAGTGCAAAACCTTGAATATCGAGAAGGGTAAAATCGTTAACGGAGATGTGTTACTACCTAATGGGAACATTATAAATGCCATGCAAAATGGCGAAACCTACAAATATCTAGGATTTCAGCAAGCTAAGCTACTAGACCAGAAGCAAGCAAAAACCAAAATTCGAGGACAGTTCACTCTAAGGATAACTGCTTTATTGAAATCTCAGTTGAACGCAGGAAACCTTGCCAAAGCAATTAACACCTACGCCATACCGGTCCTGACATACTCATTTGGAACTCTGAAGTGGACAAAAACAGAACTGGAAGATATCCAAAGAACAACGCGAACCATGATGACCAAACACAAATGTCACCACCCGACATCATCAGTTATTAGGACCACTCTACCAAGAAAAGAGGGAGGGAGAGCTCTAACGGACATAGTTAATTTACATTACAAACAAATATCCCAACTCCAAAAATTCTTCATTGGTAAGGCTCAAACATCTAAATTGCATGAGCTGGTCGCGAAAGCAGATAAAAACTATTCCCCCTTAGATCTGGAAAACCCTGATAATAAACTTGAAATCGTTACAGACTCTGACAAACAGGCAGAGTGGGCCCAGAAAGCGCTCCATGGTCGACATCATCACGACCTCAATCAACCATATATCGACAAGGAAGCATCAAATAAGTGGCTCTCTGATGGAACATTGTTTCCAGAAACAGAAGGATTTATGATGGCGATCCAAGACCAAGTAATTAGTACCAACAATTACAAGAAATTTGTTATGAGAGATCCAAATATCGTAACGGACAAGTGCAGAAGGTGTCAACAAACAACAGAGACAATACAACACATTACGTCGGGATGTTCAGCCGTAGCTAACATTGATTACCTACGCAGGCACAATCAACTTTGCAACATCATCCATCAGAAGTTGGCCAACAAATTTGGATTACTTAACACCTACACGCCTTATTACAAGTACCATCCGCATGCAGTTCTAGAGAATGCTGATTTTAGACTATACTACGATAGGTCAATTATCACCGATAGACGGGTGACGAATAACCGGCCTGATATTGTGGTTGTGGATAAAAACTCTAACTCGGTTCTCCTAGTGGATGTTGCTGTACCCAATAACAATAATATTTTAGACAAATACAACGAGAAAATTGCAAAATACGCCGATCTTGCAATTGATGTAGGACAGATATGGCAAGCAGAGAAAGTAGAGGTGGTGCCGGTCATCGTTTCATCTACGGGACTAATCCCCAAAACTCTACAAGACATCCTCACCAAACTAGGTCTTCACAAAAACACATACATCGATCTGCAGAAGGCTGCAATTTTGAATACTTGTCACACTGTCCGTAAATTTCTAAATATGTAACTGCTGTGCCTAATCCCATTTGCGTTTACACACGCTCGGGATAGGTGAACATTACCAGCAAGAGCTGAGCAAGAGTACACTTGAGTTGGATAATAATAATAATAATAATAATAATAACGACAAGGAATATCGACAAGGAAGCATCAAATAAGTGGCTCTCTGATGGAACATTGTTTCCAGAAACAGAAGGATTTATGATGGCGATCCAAGACCAAGTTATTAATACCAACAATTACAAGAAATTTGTTATAAGAGATCCAAACATCGTGTCGGACAAGTGCAGAAGGTGTCAACAAACAACAGAGACGATATAACACATTACGTCGGGATGTTCAGCCATAGCTAACATTGATTACCAACGCAGGCACAACCAACTGTGCAACATCATTCATCAGAAGTTGGCCAACAAATTTGGATTAGTTAACACCTACACGCCTTATTACAAGTACCATCCTCATGCAGTTCTAGAGAATGCTGATTTTAGACTATACTACGATAGGTCAATTATCACCGATAGACGGGTGACGAATAACCGGCCTGATATTGTAGTTGTGGATAAAAAAGCTAACTCGGTTCTTCTAGTGGATGTTGCTGTACCCAATAACAACAATATGTTAGACAAATACAACGAGAAAATTGCAAAATACACCGATCTTGCAATTGAGGTAGGACAGATGTGGCATGCAGAGAAAGTAGAGGTGTTGCCGGTCATCGTTTCATCTACGGGACTAATCCCCAAAACTCTACAAGACAGCCTCACCAAACTAGGTCTTCACAAAAACACATACATCGATCTGCAGAAGGCTGCAATTTTGAATACTTGTCACACTGTCCGTAAATTTCTAAATATGTAACTGCTGTGCCTAATCCCATTTGCGTTTACAAACGCTCGGGATAGGTGAACATTACCAGCAAAAGCTGAGCAAAAGTACACTTGAATTGGAAATAATAATAATGGAATTCTGAAGTGGACAAAAACAGAACTGGAAGATATTCAAAGAACAACGCGAACCATGATGACCAAACACAAATGTCACCACCCGACATCATCAGTTATTAGGACCACACTACCAAGAAAAGAGGGAGGAAGAGCTCTAACGGACATAGCTAATTTACATTACAAACAAATATCTCAACTCCAAAAATACTTCATTGGCAAGGCTCAAACATCCAAACTGCATGAGCTGGTCGCGAAAGCAGATAAAAACTATTCCCCCTTAGATCTTGTAAACCCTGATAATAAACTTGAAATCGTTACAGACTCTGACAAACAGGCAGAGTGGGCCCAGAAAGTGCTCCATGGTCGACATCATCACGACCTCAATCAACCATATATCGACAAGGAAGCATCAAATAAGTGGCTCTCTGATGGAACATTGTTTCCAGAAACAGAAGGATTTATGATGGCGATCCAAGACCAAGTAATTAATACCAACAATTACAAGAAATTTGACAACAACAACTTGAAACCGTCTAGGCGCTTAACAAACAGAGTGAGAAAGATCTATCGAAAAATCAAAACTTTTACAGGTCACCCACAACATAAACAACATGTATGTGAATATATGGATTTACTCAGGCAAAAGTTAAAGGCAAAATCCAAACGTTTGTCACGATATGTCAAGTGCACGAAAAGGAAACAACAAAACTACTTATTCAATAACAATCAGAAGTTATTTTACAGGCAACTAAGCGGTACAGTAAACAATCACAACCAAAGTCTTCCAAATGAAGATGAGCTAACGGAGTACTGGTCTTCTTTATGGTCGAACCCTATCGAACATAAATCCAACGCTCACTGGATAAGAACTGAGGAGGAAAAAATAAACATTGAACCAATGCCTTTCGTTAACTTGACAACAAGCGAGGTAACCGAAGCTATAAAGAGCACCAGTAATTGGAAGACACCAGGAGTTGATCATGTCCAAAACTTCTGGTATAAGAAGTTTGACAGTCTGCATGAAGCAATGGCAAGATCATTTACACATATTCTGCAACATCCAGAAGATACACCATTATTTCTGACACTGGGTTCGACCCACTTGCTTCCCAAAACGCATCAAACTCACGATCCTACGCAGTATAGACCTATAACATGCCTTCCAACTATATATAAAATATTAACGTCTTGCATTACTAACCGTATTTACAGACATGCCGATCAAAACAACATCTTGTCGGAAGAACAGAAAGGGTGCAGACGAGATCACCAAGGCTGCAAAGAACAACTCATTATCGATTCGGTAATACTAAAACAGGTGCAGAAGGAACAGCGCAACATCTACACAGCTTTCGTAGATTATAGGAAAGCATTTGATAGCGTTCCACATTCCTGGCTTGTTAAAGTTTTGCAAATTTACAAAGTACACCCCACTCTTGTTACTTTTCTTGAATCATCGATGAAGCACTGGCGAACGAACCTTCATTTAAATATAAATGGTCAATACCTCGAAACTGATGAAATTTCTATCCGTAGGGGGATCTTCCAGGGCGACTCCCTGAGTCCACTTTGGTTTTGTTTGGCAATGAATCCACTCTCCAATCTACTTAACGATACGGATTACGGCTTTAAAATCAAAGCCAACAGGAACACTAGCTGCACTGTGTCCCACCTCTTATACATGGATGACATCAAAATATACGCATCAAACCAGCGTCAAATTCAACATTTACTTAATATCACTGAAAAATTTTCCAGTGATATACAAATGGGATTTGGATTAGACAAGTGCAAAACCTTGAATATCGAGAAGGGTAAAATCGTTAACGGAGATGTGTTACTACCTAATGGGAACATTATAAATGCCATGCAAAATGGTGATACCTACAAATATCTAGGATTTCAGCAAGCTAAGCTACAAGACCAGAAGCAAGCAAAAACCAAAATTCGAGGACAGTTCACTCAAAGGATAACTGCTTTATTGAAATCCCAGTTGAACGCAGGAAATCTTGCCAAAGCAATTAACACCTACGCTATACCGGTCCTGACATACTCATTTGGGATTCTGAAGTGGACAAAAACAGAACTGGAAGATATTCAAAGAACAACGCGAACCATGATGACCAAACACAAATGTCACCACCCGACATCATCAGTTATTAGGACCACACTTCCAAGAAAAGAGGGAGGGAGAGCTCTAACGGACATAGTTAATTTACATTACAAACAAATATCCCAACTAAAAAAATTCTTCATTGGCAAGGCTCAAACATCTAAATTGCATGAGCTGGTCGCGAAAGCAGATAAAAACTATTCCCCCTTAGATCTTGTAAACCCTGATAATAAACTTGAAATCGTTACAGACTCTGACAAACAGGCAGAGTGGGCCCAGAAAGCGCTCCATGGTCGACATCATCACGACCTCAATCAACCATATATCGACAAGGAAGCATCAAATAAGTGGCTCTCTGATGGAACATTGTTTCCAGAAACAGAGGGATTTATGACGGCGATCCAAGACCAAGTAATTAATACTAATAATTACAAGAAATTTGTTATAAGAGATCCAAACATCGTGTCGGACAAGTGCAGAAGGTGTCAACAAACAACAGAGACGATACAACACATTACGTCGGGATGTTCAGCCATAGCTAACATTGATTACCTACGCAGGCACAATCAACTGTGCAACATCATTCATCAGAAGTTGGCCAACAAATTTGGATTAATTAACACCTACACGCCTTATTACAAGTACCATCCTCATGCAGTTCTAGAGAATGCTGATTTTAGACTATACTACGATAGGTCAATTATCACCGATAGACGGGTGACGAATAACCGGCCTGATATTGTGGTTGTGGATAAAAAAGCTAACTCGGTTCTCCTGGTGGATGTTGCTGTACCCAATAACAACAATATTTTAGACAAATACAACGAAAAAATTGCAAAATACACCGATCTTGCAATTGAGGTAGGACAGATGTGGCAGGCAGAGAAAGTAGAAGTGGTGCCGGTCATTGTTTCATCTACGGGACTAATCCCCAAAACTCTACAAGACAGCCTCACCAAACTAGGTCTTCACAAAAACACATACATCGATCTGCAGAAGGCTGCAATTTTGAATACTTGTCACACTGTCCGTAAATTTCTAAATATGTAACTGCTGTGCCTAATCCCATTTGCGTTTACAAACGCTCGGGATAGGTGAACATTACCAGCAAAAGCTGAGCAAGAGTACACTTGAATTGGAAATAATAATGATGGAATTCTGAAGTGGACAAAAACAGAACTGGAAGATATTCAAAGAACAACGCGAACCATGATGACCAAACACAAATGTCACCACCCGACATCATCAGTTATTAGGACCACACTACCAAGAAAAGAGGGAGGAAGAGCTCTAACGGACATAGCTAATTTACATTACAAACAAATATCTCAACTCCAAAAATACTTCATTGGCAAGGCTCAAACATCCAAACTGCATGAGCTGGTCGCGAAAGCAGATAAAAACTATTCCCCCTTAGATCTTGTAAACCCTGATAATAAACTTGAAATCGTTACAGACTCTGACAAACAGGCAGAGTGGGCCCAGAAAGTGCTCCATGGTCGACATCATCACGACCTCAATCAACCATATATCGACAAGGAAGCATCAAATAAGTGGCTCTCTGATGGAACATTGTTTCCAGAAACAGAAGGATTTATGATGGCGATCCAAGACCAAGTAATTAATACCAACAATTACAAGAAATTTGTTATAAGAGATCCAAATATCGTATCGGACAAGTGCAGAAGGTGTCAACAAACAACAGAGACGATACAACACATTACGTCGGGATGTTCAGCCATAGCTAACATTGATTACCTACGCAGACACAATCAACTTTGCAACATCATCCATCAGAAGTTGGCCAACAAATTTGGATTAGTTAACACCTACACGCCTTATTACAAGTACCATCCGCATGCAGTTCTAGAGAATGCTGATTTTAGACTATACTACGATAGGTCAATTATCACCGATAGACGGGTGACGAATAACCGGCCTGATATTGTAGTTGTGGATAAAAAAGCTAACTCGGTTCTTCTAGTTGATGTTGCTGTACCCAATAACAACAATATGTTAGACAAATACAACGAGAAAATTGCAAAATACACCGATCTTGCAATTGAGGTAGGACAAATGTGGCATGCAGAGAAAGTAGAGGTAGTGCCGGTCATCGTTTCATCTACGGGATTAATCCCCAAAACTCTACAAGACAGCCTCACCAAACTAGGTCTTCACAAAAATACATACATCGATCTGCAGAAGGCTGCAATTTTGAATACTTGTCACACTGTCCGTAAATTTCTAAATGTGTAACTACTGTGCCTAATCCCATTTGCGTTTACAAACGCTCGGGATAGGTGAACATTACCAGCAAAAGCTGAGCAAGAGTACACTTGAATTGGAAATAATAATAATAATAATAATAATAATAATAATAATAATAATAATAATAATAATAATAATAATAATAATAATAATAATAATACCAAGAAAAGAGGGAGGGAGAGCTCTAACGGACATAGTTAATTTACATTACAAACAAATATCCCAACTCCAAAAATTCTTCATTGGCAAGGCTCAAACATCTAAATTGCATGAGCTGGTCGCGAAAGCAGATAAAAACTATTCCCCCTTAGATCTTGTAAATCCTGATAATAAACTTGAAATCGTTACAGACTCTGACAAACAGGCAGAGTGGGCCCAGAAAGCGCTCCATGGTCGACATCATCACGACCTAAATCAACCATATATTGACAAGGAAGCATCAAATAAGTGGCTCTCTGATGGATCATTGTTTCCAGAAACAGAAGGATTTATGATGGCGATCCAAGACCAAGTAATTAATACCAATAATTACTAGAAATTTATTATAAGAGATCCAAATATCGTGTCGGACAAGTGCAGAAGGTGTCAACAAACAACAGAGACGATACAACACATTACGTCGGGATGTTCAGCCATAGCTAACATTGATTACCTACGCAGGCACAATCAACTGTGCAACATCATTCATCAGAAGTTGTCCAACAAATTTGGATTAGTTAACACCTACACGCCTTATTACAAGTACCATCCGCATGCAGTTCTAGAGAATGCTGATTTTAGACTATACTACGATAGGTCAATTATCACCGATAGACGGGTGACGAATAACCGGCCTGATATTGTAGTTGTGGATAAAAAAGCTAACTCGGTTCTTCTAGTTGATGTTGCTGTACCCAATAACAACAATATGTTAGACAAATACAACGAGAAAATTGCAAAATACACCGATCTTGCAATTGAGGTAGGACAAATGTGGCATGCAGAGAAAGTAGAGGTGGTGACGGTCATCGTTTCATCTACGGGACTAATCCCCAAAACTCTACAAGACAGCCTCACCAAACTAGGTCTTCACAAAAACACATACATCGATCTGCAGAAGGCTGCAATTTTGAATACTTGTCACACTGTCCGTAAATTTCTAAATGTGTAACTGCTGTGCCTAATCCCATTTGCGTTTACAAACGCTCGGGATAGGTGAACATTACCAGCAAAAGCTGAGCAAGAGTACACTTGAATTGGAAATAATAATAATAATAATAATAATAATAATAATAATAATAATATTAATAATAATAATACCAAGGCTGCAAAGAACAACTCATCATCGATTCGGTAATACTAAAACAGGCGCAGAAGGAACAGCGCAACATCTACACGGCTTTCGTAGATTATAGGAAAGCATTTGATAGCGTTCCACATTCCTGGCTTGTTAAAGTTTTGCAAATTTACAAAGTACACCCCATTCTTGTTACTTTTCTCGATTCATCGATGAAGCACTGGCGAACGAACCTTCATTTACAAATAAATGGTCAATACCTCGAAACTGATGAAATTTCTATCCGTAGGGGGATCTTCCAGGGCGACTCCCTGAGTCCACTTTGGTTTTGTTTGGCAATGAATCCACTCTCCAAACTACTTAACGATACGGATTACGGCTTCAAAATCAAAGCCAACAGGAACACTAGCTGCACTGTTTCCCACCTTTTATACATGGATGTCATCAAAATATACGCATCAAACCAGCGTCAAATTCAACATTTACTTAATATCACTGAAAAATTTTCCAGTGATATACAAATGGGATTTGGATTAGACAAGTGCAAAACCTTGAATATCGAGAAGGGTAAAATCGTTAACGGAGATGTGTTACTACCTAATGGGAACATTATAAATGCCATGCAAAATGGTGAAACCTACAAATATCTAGGATTTCAGCAAGCTAAGCTACTAGACCAGAAGCAAGCAAAAACCAAAATTCGAGGATAGTTCACTCAAAGGATAACTGCTTTATTGAAATCCCAGTTGAACGCAGGAAATCTTGCCAAAGCAATTAACACCTACGCGATACCGGTCCTGACATACTCATTTGGAATTCTGAAGTGGACAAAAACAGAACTGGAAGATATCCAAAGAACAACGCGAACCATGATGACCAAACACAAATGTCACCACCCGACATCATCAGTTATTAGGACCACTCTACCAAGAAAAGAGGGAGGGAGAGCTCTAACGGACATAGTTAATTTACATTATAATCAAATATCTAAACTCCAAAAGTTCTTCATTGGCAAGGCTCAAACATCTAAATTGCATGAGCTGGTCGCGAAAGCAGATAAAAACTATTCCCCCTTAGATCTTGTAAACCCTGATAAAAAACTTGAAATCGTTACAGACTCTGACAAACAGGCGGAGTGGGCTCAGAAAGCGCTTCATGGTCGACATCATCACGACCTCAATCAACCATATATCGACAAGGAAGCATCAAATAAGTGGCTCTCTGATGGAACATTGTTTCCAGAAACAGAAGGATTTATGATGGCGATCCAAGACCAAGTTATTAATACCAACAATTACAAGAAATTTGTTATAAGAGATCCAAACATCGTGTCGGACAAGTGCAGAAGGTGTCAACAAACAACAGAGACGATACAACACATTACGTCGGGATGTTCAGCCATAGCTAACATTGATTACCTACGCAGGCACAACCAACTGTGCAACATCATTCATCAGAAGTTGGCCAACAAATTTGGATTAGTTAACACCTACACGCCTTATTACAAGTACCATCCTCATGCAGTTCTAGAGAATGCTGATTTTAGACTATACTACGATAGGTCAATTATCACCGATAGACGGGTGACGAATAACCGGCCTGATATTGTGGTTGTGGATAAAAAAGCTAACTCGGTTCTCCTGGTGGATGTTGCTGTACCCAATAACAACAATATTTTAGACAAATACAACGAAAAAATTGCAAAATACACCGAGCTTGCAATTGAGGTAGGACAGATGTGGCATGCAGAGAAAGTAGAGGTGGTGCCGGTCATCGTTTCATCTACGGGACTAATCCCCAAAACTCTACAAGACAGCCTCACCAAACTAGGTCTTCACAAAAACACATATATCGATCTGCAGAAGGCTGCAATTTTGAATACTTGTCACACTGTCCGTAAATTTCTAAATATGTAACTGCTGTGCCTAATCCCATTTGCGTTTACACACGCTCGGGATAGGTGAACATTACCAGCAAGAGCTGAGCAAGAGTACACTTGAGTTGGAAATAATAATAATAATAATAATAATAATAATAATAATAATAATAATAATAATAATAATAATAATAATAATAATAATAATAATAATAATAATAATAATAATAATAATAATAATAATAATAATAATAATAATAATAATAATAATAATAATAATAATAATAATAATAATATTAATAATAATAATAATAAAGTTATTTTACAGGCAACTAAGCGGTACTGTAAACAATCACAACCAAAGTCTCCCAGATAAAGATGAGCTAACGGAGTACTGGTCTTCTTTATGGTCGAACCCTATCGAACATAAATCCAACGCTCACTGGATAAGAACTGAGGAGGAAAAAATTAACATTGAACCAATGCCTTTCGTTAACTTGACAACAAGCGAGGTAACCGAAGCTATAAAGAGCACCAGTAATTGGAAGACACCAGGAGTTGACCATGTCCAAAACTTCTGGTATAAGAAGTTTGACAGTCTGCATGAAGCAATGGCAAGATCATTTACACATATTCTGCAGCATCCAGAAGATACACCACCATTTCTGACACTGGGTTCGACCCACTTGCTTCCCAAAACGCATCAAACTCACGATCCTACGCAGTATAGACCTATAACATGCCTTCCAACTATATATAAAATATTAACGTCTTGCATTACTAACCGTATTTACAGACATGCCGATCAAAACAACATCTTGTCGGAAGAACAAAAAGGGTGCAGACGAGATCACCAAGGCTGCAAAGAGCAACTCATCATCGATTCGGTAATACTAAAACAGGCGCAGAAGGAACAGCGCAACATCTACACGGCTTTCGTAGATTATAGGAAAGCATTTGATAGCGTTCCACATTCCTGGCTTGTTAAAGTTTTGCAAATTTACAAAGTACACCCCACTCTTGTTACTTTTCTTGAATCATCGATGAAGCACTGGCGAACGAACCTTCATTTACAAAAAAATGGTCAATACCTCGAAACTGATGAAATTTCTATCCGTAGGGGGATCTTCCAAGGCGACTCCCTGAGTCCACTTTGGTTTTGTTTGGCAATGAATCCACTTTCCAATCTACTTAACGATACGGATTACGGCTTTAAAATCAAGGCCAACAGAAACACTAGCTGCACTGTTTCCCACCTCTTATACATGGATGACATCAAAATATACGCATCAAACCAGCGTCAAATTCAACATTTACTTAATATTACTGAAACATTTTCCAGTGATATACAAATGGGATTTGGATTAGACAAGTGCAAAACCTTAAATATCGAGAAGGGTAAAATCGTTAACGGAGATGTATTACTACCTAATGGGAACATTATAAATGCCATGCAAAATGGTGAAACCTAAAAATATCTAGGATTTCAGCAAGCTAAGCTACTTGACCAGAAGCAAGCAAAAACCAAAATTCGAGGACAGTTCACTCAAAGGATATCTGCTTTATTGAAATCCCAGTTGAACGCAGGAAATCTCGCCAAAGCAATTAACACCTACGCCATACCGATCCTGACATACTCATTTGGAATTCTGAAGTGGACAAAAACAGAACTGGAAGATATTCAAAGAACAACGCGAACCATGATGACCAAACACAAATGTCACCACCCGACATCATCAGTTATTAGGACCACATTACCAAGAAAAGAGGGAGGGAGAGCTTTAACGGACATAGTTAATTTACATTATAATCAAATATCTAAACTCCAAAAGTTCTTCATTGGCAAGGCTCAAACATCTAAATTGCATGAGTTGGTCGCGAAAGCAGATAAAAACTATTCCTCCTTAGATCTTGTAAACCCTGATAAAAAACTTGATATCGTTACAGACTCTGACAAACAGGCGGAGTGGGCCCAGAAAGCGCTTCATGGTCGACATCATCACGACCTCAATCAACCATATATCGACAAGGAAGCATCAAATAAGTGGCTCTCTGATGGAACATTGTTTCCAGAAACAGAAGGATTTATGATGGCGATCCAAGACCAAGTTATTAATACCAACAATTACAAGAAATTTGTTATAAGAGATCCAAACATCGTGTCGGACAAGTGCAGAAGGTGTCAACAAACAACAGAGACGATACAACACATTACGTCGGGATGTTCAGCCATAGCTAACATTGATTACCTACGCAGGCACAACCAACTGTGCAACATCATTCATCAGAAGTTGGCCAACAAATTTGGATTAGTTAACACTTACACGCCTTATTACAAGTACCATCCTCATGCAGTTCTAGAGAATGCTGATTTTAGACTATACTACGATAGGTCAATTATCACCGATAGACGGGTGACGAATAACCGGCCTGATATTGTAGTTGTGGATAAAAAAGCTAACTCGGTTCTTCTAGTGGATGTTGCTGTACCCAATAACAACAATATGTTAGACAAATACAACGAGAAAATTGCAAAATACACCGATCTTGCAATTGAGGTAGGACAGATGTGGCATGCAGAGAAAGTAGAGGTGGTGCCGGTCATCGTTTCATCTACGGGACTAATCCCCAAAACTCTACAAGACAGCCTCACCAAACTAGGTCTTCACAAAAACACATATATCGATCTGCAGAAGGCTGCAATTTTGAATACTTGTCACACTGTCCGTAAATTTCTAAATATGTAACTGCTGTGCCAAATCCCATTTGCGTTTACAAACGCTCGGGATAGGTGAACATTACCAGCAAGAGCTGAGCAAGAGTACACTTGAATTGGAAATAATAATAATAATAATAATAATAATAATAATAATAATAATAATAATAATAATAATAATAATAATAATAATAATAATAATAATAATAATAATAATAATAATAATAATAATAATAATAATAATAACCCCGTGGGGGTGCTGGTCCCCTATCGGGCGCTTCCCCAGGTGGTGGATAGGGGAATGCCTTTTAGATATAGAAGGTATCGAGGAAATTAAATACCTCGGAGCGAACCAAAACCAGTTAGTTTCAGGACACGACGGTCTCCATGTAAGGAGCGGTACTCCGACAGCGTCTGTTCTCTATGTAAGGAGCGGCTGAATCAGCACCTGGCAGTAGGTCTAAAATGCGACAATCACGATGTCGAATTGTAAAACAAGATTACCCCAGGTGGGTAGAGCTAAATGCTCAGAATCCCACACTGCTTGTGTACCTAGTACATCGGCTGTCTGCTCCACGGATTCTGGGGGGAGCAATAATTCGAGTATAAATTCCGGGACCTTAAATCTCAGGAATCGTCAGGTGAATCGACATTGCAACACCTTAAACTCTTGTCGCGTTCAAGTTGGTGCTAGAAGGGCTTGTTCGAAAAATGATTTACCTTCTTCCTCGGTTAGCGGTAGGCGCAGCGTGACACCGAGTAGGGCTACTGCGAACCACACTCAGGGGGAAAACAACATCGATCCTCCGCCACCGGCTTCTGATGTTTCTGCAGTGACGCAAGTCGGCACATCTACGACCACAAAAGCCGGAAAGCCCAGGAAGCGCATGAAGTGGACTATCGAGCTAAACTCATTCATTATGCGCTCCTACTTCAAAATCACGAATATGGAAACTGATATGACGACATACAGATACGCCCTCCACCGTGCATTCGTTGAACATTTTCCAGAATTTCACCATCTCACGGAACAGCGTATCGCTGACCAACGTCGAAGTATTGTGAAAAACAATCTACTACCCGGTCCGACGTTGCAACAAATTCGAGGTGAAGTCCTTCTTGACCTTCAAGATGGAGAGAATGACATAATTACCGATCAGGATACACATAAATCGGAGAATGCACAAGGAGACCTCAATGGCGTTGAGGAAATAAACAATGATTGCGACAAAACCACCGATAATGACTATAATACCGAACTTTGTAAAGCACTAGCGGAATTTGATGGCACCAACCCAATACACCGGCCAAAATTACCAAAGCTGCGAACCAATAAGAGCACTAACAGCATACTAGCAGCTGTGAACTTACTACTGCAGAACTATGCTAAAGACTGCGAAGCGCTGGAACAACTTCACACTCTCATCTATTGTGGAGCGGTAGCAGTGCTTCGAAGTCACAATCAACAAATCCAATTCCCAAAGAACAATCGGGGTAAAAACTACAAACAGCTCAAGCCTTGGTGGCAACGCCGGCTGGAAAAGACCATTGATGACATCAGAAGGGAATTGGGGCAGCTTACAGAGTTTAAAAACAACTTGAAACCGTCTAGGCGCTTAACAAACAGAGTGAGGAAGATCTATCGAAGAATCAACACTTATACAGGTCACCCACAACATAAACAACATGTATGTGAATATATCGATTCACTCAGGCAAAAGTTAAAGGCAAAATCAAAACGTTTGTCACGATATGTCAAGTGCACGAAAAGGAAACAACAGAACTACTTATTCAATAACAATCTGAAGTTATTTTACAGGCAACTAAGCGGTACTGTAAACAATCACAACCAAAGTCTCCCAGATAAAGATGAGCTAACGGAGTACTGGTCTTCTTTATGGTCGAACCCTATCGAACATAAATCCAACGCTCACTGGATAAGAACTGAGGAGGAAAAAATTAACATTGAACCAATGCCTTTCGTTAACTTGACAGCAAGCGAGGTAACCGAAGCCATAAAGAGCACCAGTAATTGGAAGACACCAGGAGTTGACCATGTCCAAAACTTCTGGTATAAGAAGTTTGACAGTCTGCATGAAGCAATGGCAAGATCATTTACACATATTCTGCAGCATCCAGAAGATACACCACCATTTCTGACACTGGGTTCGACCCACTTGCTTCCCAAAACGCATCAAACTCACGATCCTACGCAGTATAGACCTATAACATGCCTTCCAACTATATATAAAATATTAACGTCTTGCATTACTAACCGTATTTACAGACATGCGGATCATAACAACATCTTGTCGGAAGAACAGAAAGGGTGCAGACGAGATCACCAAGGCTGCAAAGAACAACTCATCATCGATTCGGTAATACTAAAACAGGCGCAGAAGGAACAGCGCAACATCTACACGGCTTTCGTAGATTATAGGAAAGCATTTGATAGCGTTCCACATTCCTGGCTTGTTAAAGTTTTGCAAATTTACAAAGTACACCCCATTCTTGTTACTTTTCTTGAATCATCGATGAAGCACTGGCGAACGAACCTTCACTTACAAATAAATGGTCAATACCTCGAAACTGATGAAATTTCTATCCGTAGGGGGATCTTCCAGGGCGACTCCCTGAGTCCACTTTGGTTTTGTTTGGCAATGAATCCACTTTCCAAGCTACTTAACGATACGGATTACGGCTTTGAAATCAAAGCCAACAGGAACACTAGCTGCACTGTTTCCCACCTTTTATACATGGATGACATCAAAATATATGCATCAAACCAGCGTCAAATTCAACATTTACTTAATATCACTGAAAAATTTTCCAGTGATATACAAATGGGATTTGGATTAGACAAGTGCAAAACCTTGAATATCGAGAAGGGTAAAATCGTTAACGGAGATGTATTACTACCTAATGGGAACATTATAAATGCCATGCAAAATGGTGAAACCTACAAATATCTAGGATTTCAGCAAGCTAAGCTACTTGACCAGAAGCAAGCAAAAACCAAAATTCGAGGACAGTTCACTCAAAGGATAACTGCTTTATTGAAATCCCAGTTGAACGCAGGAAATCTCGCCAAAGCAATTAACACCTACGCCATACCGATCCTGACATACTCATTTGGAATTCTGAAGTGGACAAAAACAGAACTGGAAGATATTCAAAGAACAACGCGAACCATGATGACCAAACACAAATGTCACCACCCGACATCATCAGTTATTAGGACCACATTACCAAGAAAAGAGGGAGGGAGAGCTCTAACAGACATAGTTAATTTACATTATAATCAAATATCTAAACTCCAAAAGTTCTTCATTGGCAAGGCTCAAACATCTAAATTGCATGAGCTGGTCGCGAAAGCAGATAAAAACTATTCCCCCTTAGATCTTGTGAACCCTGATAAAAAACTTGAAATCGTTACAGACTCTGACAAACAGGCGGAGTGGGCCCAGAAAGCGCTTCATGGTCGACATCATTACGACCTCAATCAACCATATATCGACAAGGAAGCATCAAATAAGTGGCTCTCTGATGGAACATTGTTTCCAGAAACAGAGGGATTTATGACGGCGATCCAAGACCAAGTAATTAATACCAACAATTACAAGAAATTTGTTATAAGAGATCCAAACATCGTGTCGGACAAGTGCAGAAGGTGTCAACAAACAACAGAGACGATACAACACATTACGTCGGGATGTTCAGCCATAGCTAACATTGATTACCTACGCAGGCACAACCAACTGTGCAACATCATTCATCAGAAGTTGGCCAACAAATTCGGATTAGTTAACACTTACACGCCTTATTACAAGTACCATCCTCATGCAGTTCTAGAGAATGCTGATTTTAGACTATACTACGATAGGTCAATTATCACCGATAGACGGGTGACGAATAACCGGCCTGATATTGTAGTTGTGGATAAAAAAGCTAACTCGGTTCTTCTAGTGGATGTTGCTGTACCCAATAACAACAATATGTTAGACAAATACAACGAGAAAATTGCAAAATACACCGATCTTGCAATTGAGGTAGGACAGATGTGGCATGCAGAGAAAGTAGAGGTGGTGCCGGTCATCGTTTCATCTACGGGACTAATCCCCAAAACTCTACAAGACAGCCTCACCAAGCTAGGTCTTCACAAAAACACATACATCGATCTGCAGAAGGCTGCAATTTTGAATACTTGTCACACTGTCCGTAAATTTCTAAATATGTGACTGCTCTGCCTAATCCCATTTGTGTTTACAAACGCTCGGGATAGGTGAACATTACCAGCAAGAGCTGAGCAAGAGTACACTTGAGTTGGAAATAATAATAATAATAATCTCTGATGGAAGGAAGAAGAGGGTGGCCAAAGGGCAAACCAAGAAAAAAGAGCCTCGATAAAATGGATGCCACAACTTGTGAGAAAACAAAAGAATCTTTGACTAATACCTCGTCAACCCCAGACTTTATTCTGCCGTCTTCGAATGCTTTAGAGGAGATGGTGTTACCGCCAGAAAAATAATAATCTGTGATATTTTAAATTTTTATTCAGATCTATATTTTATTTATGTTATTTACACGTTTTAATATTTACATTTTATATCAATATTTTTATATCTACAATAAATTTCGATTTTAATAAATTTCATCTCGACTTCACCAAGATTACAGTCAAAAATAGCTGAAAGAAAAGTAATAATAATAATAATAATCATAACCAATGGACAAAACAAACAATATTTTTATCCAATGGAATTGCAATGGTATCAAAAATCATATTGGTGAGATCGATCTATTGAAAAAACAGTTTTCGCCATCAATTATTCTTCTTCAAGAAACCCATCTTAAACCAGAGGAACCTTTTCGCCTTAGAGGGTTTCGGTGTTTCCGTAAAGATGGACAACCTTCCATCAGAGCCAAAGGAGGAGTCGCTATTTTTATCCGTAATAATATACCTGCAAAAGACGTTAGATTAGTTACAAATTTACAAGTCAAAGCGGTTCAGATTGATCACCCAATTAAAACTACTATATGTAATTTCTACTTACCGGATGGGAACTGGCATTCACAACAGATCCAGGATGTGATCAACCAACTTACTCCACCTCTTTTTATTGTAGGGGATTTTAACGCTCATTCGCCATCCTGGGGATCCACAATTGTGGATACCAAAGGTCGCCGCATAGAATCTGTGATAGATCATAATAATTTAATAATTTTGAACAGTGGAAAACCCACTCACTTTAGTGCCAGAAATGGCGCCACATCTGCTATTGACTTATCCTTATGCTCTCCACAGCTTGCACCTAGATTATTCTGGGATGTAGACGACGAGTTACATTCTAGTGATCATTTCCCAATAATCATAAAAACTGATACACATGCAAAAGTGTTTGTAATGAAAGAAAGATGGTTAACAAAGAAAGCGGACTGGAATAAATATAAAGAATCTGTTAATATCCCCAGTCTCCCTGACAATGTTGATGATGCCGTTGATATTGTTACAAAGTCATTAGTGAAAGCAGCTAAATCAAGCATCCCCAGGTCAAATCCGACTACATCACGCAGATGTGTTCCATGGTGGAATGAAAACATCAAAGTAGCTATTAAACAGAGAAAGACATTTTATAATAAATTTAAAAGGTACCCCACATTAGAAAATCTGATTAACTTCAAAAGAGCTAGAGCTTATTCGAGGAGATTGATCATTCAATCTAAAACAGCTTCCTGGCAGGAATACGTCGGAACAATTACCCCACAGGTAAGTCTACAGGAAATTTGGAGAAAAATAAAAATAATTACTGGCAAAAACACTTTTGAGTTTCCCCAAATATTAAAATCTGGTAATGATGTAGTCACGGACCCACAACAAATTTGCGAAGAATTTGCCGATCACTATGAATCCTCTAGTAAGTCATCCATATATGAAGAAGAATTCTCCGAATGCAAAGCTAGACAAGAGTCTATGAGACTTGACTTCACTTCCCAGAATGGGGAACCCTACAACTTCCCAATAACAATTAATGAGTTGTACCACGCGATGGAAAATAGTGAAGAGGCGGCAGTTGGTCATGACGATATCCTCTACGGCATGATAAAAAACCTATCAGAAGTGGATTTACAATACATTCTCAATCTATTCAATTGTGTCTTAAATTCAGGATCATTCCCAAAAAGCTGGAAGATGGCCACTATTGTCCCGTTGTTAAAACCCGATAAACTTCCGTCTGACACTAACAGCTATCGACCTATATCCTTAACAAGCTGTTTAGGAAAACTTTTTGAAAAAATTATTAATACAAGACTCTCCTGGTGGTTGGAATCAAACAACCTTCTTTCTCAAAATCAAACTGGTTGCCGCAGCAAACATTCTACAATTGACACCCTAGTGTACTTAGAGAACGAAATTCAAAAAGCTTTTTTGAATCGGGAACATCTTGTTGCGGTGAGTTTTGACCTAGAAAAAGCCTATGACCGAGTCTGGAGATTTTCTATCCTTAAGCAACTCAACAAGTGGGGACTAAAGGGAAAACTCCCAATACTACTTCAGAACTTTCTTGAAGAAAGGATTTTTACTGTGAGAGTAGGTACTGCGCAATCTTCGATTAGAACTCTGGAAAATGGAATCCCTCAAGGGTCCGTTTTAAGTGTAACATTATTTGCAATTGCAATTAATTTTATATTGGAGAAAAATGAAACCAATGTGAAAAAAATTTTATATGTTGACGATCTGGTAATATTTTTACGGAATCAGTCCATGGATACTATCAATCGGTGTTTAAATGAGGACATAATTCACCTGAATAAAGAGGTAAAGCAAAGGGGATTTAAATTTTCAACAGAAAAAACTACATCCATTCACTTCTGTAGATTAAGACGAACACATGAGGATCCCAAGCTCTATATGGAGGGCGTTCGTATTAATGTCAGAAGCAGCATAAAATGTCTCGGCCTAATATTTGACTCGAAACTTCTTTGGAACGAGCAGCTAATCCAACTTGAAGCAAAGTGTCAAAAGGCATTAAATATAATTAAATGTATGTCCAGCATAAAGTGGGGGGCTGACAGGGAAGTGCTTTTGAAATTTTATCAATCAGTCATTCAGGGTAAAATAGACTATGCAGCTGTTGTCTATAACTCCTGTAGGCGATCTAGGCTTATACGTCTAGACAGAATTCAAGCAGCAGCTTTAAGATATGCAACAGGTGCATTCAGAACTAGTCCAACAATGGCTGTACAATGTGATGCCGGTGTTCTTCCTCCGGACCTCAGGAGAGATTCCCAAATAATGATATATGCCTCAAAGATTCTCTCTATACCATCTCACATTAATTATACCTTTTTCAGTTCTAATAATGAATTTGGAACAAGACTATCCACAACGCGTCCGGCAAGAGCGAGAAACATTGAAGCCTGCAAAAAGTTTTCTGTAATACAGGACCCAATTTTGACAGAACAGATATCCACGGTGCCTCCATGGGCTTTCTCTGTCCCAAAAATTAACACCAAATTAGCATCTTGGAAAAAAGAAAATATCCCTCCTTCAACTTATAGAGCACTTTTTTATGCAGAATTAGAATCCCGACAAAATAATCTCATTATTTATACTGACGGATCAAAATTTGAGAATGGAACTGGTTCTGCTATAGTCGTGAATAGTGGTGTATATCAATGGGCGCTCCATAACTCCTGTTCAGTCTTCACGGCTGAACTATACGCTATTTGGCAAGCTCTTTTGTATTTTTCAATGTCGAATTATCAATCATGTACTGTGTGCTCAGACTCCCTTAGTGCTATCAGTTTGATAAGTAATGTATTTACAAAGAACATAACATGTCAACGCATATTGGAATTAAACACGTATCTAACAAGTATAAACAAAATATGCGAATTAATATGGATTCCAGGACACTGTCAAATTCCTGGGAATGAGAAAGCCGACTCTGCTGCAAAATTAGCCACGGAATGTCCAGTAGATAACGGTATACCCATACCTTATAGTGACTTAAAAATCAATATTAAAGACATCGTACAAAAAATATGGCAACAAAGATGGTCTCAATCTAATGGCCAACTTAAAACTATTAAACCAACTATAAATAAATGGTTATACCCAACAAATTTAACAAGGCGCGAGCAGGTAATAATTTGCAGATTGAGAATTGGACATACCCACCTGACTCATTCACATCTTCTCGTTGGTAATCCTAGGCCCAGATGTCCCCATTGTAACCATAGGCTTCTTCCGGAACATATATTCAGTTGCCAACATTTTCAAGTCCACCGAACACTATGTGGAGTTGAACCTACAATTCTAAACAAACTTTTCAGTAGAGAAAGTATATTAAAAACACTAACTTACCTTAGAGCTGTTCATATAACTAACCGTATTTAGGAAATGGAGGCTGCAGCTAATGATCTTAGTAATCGATGCTGCATAAAAAATAAAAAAAAAATAAAAAAAAAAAAAATAATAATAATAATAATAATAATAATAATAATAATAATAATAATAATAATAATAATAATAATAATAATAATAATAATAATAATAATAATAATAATAAGCCCGTCTGGGGGCGGGACCACTCAGAAGAATACCCCCAGGGGATAGCCCACCTGTCGTAAAAGGCGACTAAGCGGTTAGATCCCAGGGATCTAGAGGAGTAAACCTCGATAAAAAATCCGGAACCTTACGGTGGAAGCTTATCGTGCTAATGAGGTGAATGACCCACCCGGCATGTGGTCTCTAACGATGCCCTCCAGACACTTGGTCAGATCTGGTTGTAATATATGACCTTATCACGGTAAGGGAGCAATACTGTGATGGACCGTATTTTTCTTCCCGACTCGTGGGACACATATGGCAACTCACAAAAAAAATAACCTCACAGAGGTGTCACCCTCTCAAAACAGTGACAATACAACGAGCCAGGAAAAGGCGGTAAATCCCCGGTTTCTGGTCATAAAAAGAAAAGAGGATGACTTCTCCAAAGTCAATCCTTTTGTAATACAAAAAGTTTTGTTTGGATATTGCGGAAATGTGAAAAATGTGAAAAAAAATAAAGAAGGCCTGGTGATTGAAACATTGTCGGCCGCTCAAAGTGGCAAACTACTGAAAATGAACAGGTTTGGTGACATGGAAGTAGAAGTTAGTCCTCATAAATCACTGAACTATTCAAAGGGTATTATCTACTGTCCTGACCTATTGAATTGTTCAACAGACGAAATTTTGAGTGAACTAGAAAATCAGGGTGTTATTTCTGTATACAGGATCAAATCAAAACGAAATGGAGAATTTGTCGAAACTCCTAATCATGTTCTGACGTTTAATACTCCAAATCTACCTAAGACAATCAAAGTTGCTTTTTATTCCCTGAACGTAAGACTTTATATTCCAGCTCCACTAAGATGCTTTCGCTGTCAGCGTTTTGGACACACTTCCTTAAAATGTGACAAACCACAAATTTGCGTCTGTGGCAAAGAAATACACACTGGTTCTCCCTGTAACCCTCCAATAGAATGTGTAAATTGTCAAGAACCTCACTCCGCTAGATCAAGAGATTGTCCCGTTTTTAAACTAGAAGCAGCTATACAGGAGGTTAAAACTAAATAAAACTTATCTTACCCAGAAGCCAAAAGAAAAGTCGTAGTCACAACCCCAAAACCAAATGTATCGTTCTCCCAGGCGACCACCTCGCAAGTTACAAGAATTGAAGAAATCATTAACGGACTGGTTCCTAAGATAGTTGACGAAATAACGAGTAAACTTAATTCCAAAAGGTTAACCAATCTTATGCCTCCACCAACCAACATTCAGATGGAGCACCGCATTGCGCCTGTTTATAGCCAATCCTCTGAAAAGCGACCATTAAGTCCAGATGAACTTATCACCAGCGAATCCGAGGCTAACTCGGTAGCGAGCGAAACCCGCAAAAAAATTCGCAAAGGTTGGCCGAAAGGCAACCCAGAAAAACCTCCAAAGAAAGAAATACGAAATCTGAAATAGAGCCAGACATTATAACAGACAGTCAGTAATCTGACTCTTTGTCTAAAATTTTTTGTGATTTATTACTACAGTTTTATAATTTATACAATTTTAACTTTATACTTATTAATGTTCTTGTTACATTAATAACAATGTTTTTACTATTTTTATATTATTTAAGTACCTACATATTTATTGATTTACCCAGGAGTTTACATTCCACCAAAAAATTTAAGTAAGAAATATTTAATCTTCTCATAATTGGTTACCTATGAGTTATTTGCTTAAACAATCCTAATGACCAAAAACGAAAATATAATACAGTGGAATTGTAATGGAATTAAACTCCACTATCCCGAATTAAAGGCTCAACTTCTCAACAGAACACCTTTCTGCGTGTGTATCCAAGAATCACACTTAAAACCACAAGAAAATTTTAATTTAAGGGGGTACAAATCAATCAGAAAAGATATTATACCTGATCAAAGAGCAAGAAGTGGTGTAGTTACTTTTATTAAAGAACACATTCCGTTTTCTGTCATTCCTTTAACAACAACTTTACAGGCTGTAGCGATAAAAGTAAGTTATCCCATAAAAATGACAATATGTAACATTTATCTACCAAATGCGAATTGGACCTCTCAAGAACTCAGAAACTGTTTTCAACAGTTACCGGAACCTTTTTTAGTATTAGGCGACTTTAATGTACATAATGTTTTATGGGGATCTACTAGAACATGTGCTGGAGGTCGGATCATTGAAGACATCATTGATGAACGTGATCTCATAATTCTCAATTCGGGAGAGGGAACTTATTTAAATACTAGATCAAATACATTATCTGCAATAGATCTTAGTATTTCGTCCCCCCAAATTGCTATAAATTTTCAGTGGAAAGTCAAACATGAATGGAACGCAGACCATATTCCAATTTATATTGATCTAGCAAATAAACCGATGAAAACAAGTTACCGACAAAAATGGAACCTCAGAAAGGCCAATTGGGAATTATACAAAAATACCTTGAGTTCGCTTGAAACTGTAGGATCTACCGTGAGTGAACAAGTCGAACAATTTACAAAAGAAATTCAAGAAGCAGCTGAGTTGTCCATACCCCAATCGAAAGGTATACTCCCAGCAAAAAGAGTCCCTTGGTGGAACACTGAATTGGAAACAGCCATTAGGAACAAAAAGAAAGCCTACAACACATTCAAGAGATTTCCTACGACCGAGAAAATGATAATTTTTAAAAAGTTAAGAGCAAAGGCACGGTTTTTGTTGGTTAAAAGCAAAAGGGAATCCTGGAGGAAATATGTAAGTTCCATTACTATAAATACCCCTCCAAAAGAGGTATGGGAGAAGGTGAGAAAAATAAAAGGATGCAGTCTCTCCATGTCCTCCCCTATATTAATTGTGAATGGCCGTGAGATCACTGGCGACGAAAACATAGCTGAGCAGCTGGCCATATTCTTTGAATCTATCAGTTCCTCTACAAATCACAGTGATGCCTTTAATGAAATGAAAGAATTGGAACAGAATACTGATTTTATTTTTAACACAGATGAGGATTTATACTATAATCTTCCTTTCACCCTACAAGAGCTGGACCATGCGTTGTCAACGACGAAAAATACAGCTCCAGGTAACGATCAAATTCCTTGGGAACTCCTCAAACAATTAACTGAACCCAAGAAAATGTACCTACTTAATATTTTCAACAATATTTTTAAACAAGGAAACTACCCCCTGAAATGGAGAGAAGTTATGGTGATTCCTATCCCCAAACCTGGAAAGGATGCCCAAAACCCAGCAAGTTACAGACCAATTTCTCTTATATGTTGCCTAGGAAAAACACTAGAAAAAATGATCAGTATTAGGTTAATGTGGTTGCTAGAAAATAAACAACTTCTTTCTAACTTCCAAATGGGGTTTCGAAGAGGGAGATCGACTATCGATCAGCTCGTATCATTAGACAACTTTATTAAGCGCAGTTTCGCCACCAGATCACATACAGTGGCGATCTTTTTTGATCTGGAAAAAGCTTTTGACACAACATGGAGACATGGAATATTAAAAAAATTATATAACTGGGGCCTACGAGGTCCACTTCCAATATTCATAAGCCAGTTCTTGAGTGATAGAACATTTAGGGTACGAGTTGGACAAAGCGTATCTGATACTCACGTATTAGAAAATGGCATACCTCAGGGATCGAATTTAAGTGTTGTTCTTTTTTTGGTGGCAGTAAATGGGTTAGCTGAAGTAATTCCTGATGAAGTGAAAAGAAGTTTGTATGTAGATGACCTGGCTATATATTACTCAGCACAAAATATGGACGAGATAGTTGAAACACTACAAGAAACCATAAACAAAATATGTTCCTATGCTGAAAATAATGGTTTTAAAATATGTTCCAGTAAAACCCACTGTATACACTTCTGCAGACTTAGAAAACCCCACCCTGAACCAAATTTTCGTTTGTATGGAAAAAAAATAGAAATTAAGGAATCTACAAGATTTTTGGGTTTGATTTTTGATAAGAAACTAGTATGGAAAGAACATATTACAGATCTGGCGGTGAGGTGTAAAAAACGTTTGAATATATTGAGGGTTATGTCAAATATTAACTGGGGTGCAGATATGAATATACTTATTAATCTTTACAAGGCTCTGGTACTGTCGAAGATGGACTATGGAAGTGTAATTTATGGCGCAGCTAGCGACTCTAATCTCAAATATCTCGAATATGTTCAAGCTAACGGACTTCGGTTAGCACTAGGAGCTTTTAGAACCACCTCATATCCATCGTTGTGTAGTGAAGCGGGTATCCCGCCTCTCCGTTATAGAAGAGAATATATGATAGCTAGTTATTTTTGTAAAATACTTACTTCACCCTCCCACCCAGTACATTCTATTATATTCAACGAATCTCAGGACGCTTTTTCACATATCCGACGCACTAGTGGTCTTCCCTTTGCGGTCCGAGCTTTCCAATTAATGACAAACTTGGGATACGATATACCACCTACCACCTGTATTTCCTGCTATAGAAATGGATATTCCCCCGTGGTTAATTGAACCACCCAACATTCATATTGACTGCCAAAAATACAAAAAAAACAATACTCCAATCGATATGTTTATGAATGAATTGAAGATGATTTTAAGTTCTCACAAAAACCCAGTTCAAATATACACCGATGGCTCTAAAACAGACCAAGGTGTAGGGAGTGCGATTTCCACTAAAGACGTAACACTAAAATGGAAACACTTTCCCTGGTCAAGTGTCTACTATGCAGAACAGCATGCAGTTCTGGAATCATTATTGTATATAAAAAATAATCATATAAAAAATGCTGCAATCTGTTCTGACTCTCTCAGCTGCTTAACATCCCTGAAAAATACAAATAACGAAGATCTCCTCAACAAAAGTATTCTTACTATTCTTCATGAATTGACAGTGCATGGAACAGATGTTATTTTTATCTGGGTACCAAGTCACAAAGGCATACCGGGAAATGAAAAGGCTGATAAAGCAGCGAAAGAAGCAACTTTATTAGACATTATAAACGTCAGCAGATATTCCCATCATGATTTGAAAAATAACCTCAGCAACAGAATTGTGAATACTTGGCAAAATGAGTGGCATCTAAATAACACTTTCCACCAAACAGTAAAACCAATTGTATCCTTATACCCAAGTATATACAACCTAGCAAACAGAAAAAATCAGGTCATCATATCTAGAATAAGAATGGGTCATACAAATTTAACATCTTCATACTTACTTCTTGGAAGAATACCCCCTGAATGTGAAGAGTGTAGTTTTCAACTTACAGTCGAACATATTCTTTTTTATTGCGAGAAATTTAAAGACTTTAGACATCAAGTAGGTATAAAAAATAACGACCCAACATATCTGTCCTTAACAACGAACTTTCAGAAAGTTATCGAATATTTAAAATTGATAAATATGTATTTTAAAATTTGATCTCAACCCTAGCTTATCGATTTATGTTTTAATAGAACCGTCTAACAATGAACATCAACAAATCTACACAGGGGGTTTTTGGTTGGTAGGTCATGTAAATGAAGTCCAACACTACTCTAATGAGTGAACATGAGTTTTCCCCCCTGATTCTCGACGTACAGAGCCAATGGCCTTTGCAGCCGACGCTCTATAATTGAAAAAAAAAAAAAAAAAAAAAAATAATAATAATGATAATAATAATAATAATAATAATAATAATAATAATAATAATAATAATAATAATAATAATAATAATAATAATAATAATAATAATAATAATAATAATAATAATAATAATAATAATAATAATAATAATAATAATAATAATAATAATAATAATAATAATAATAATAATAATAATAATAATAATAATAATAATAATAATAATAATAATAATAATAATAATACACAAAAACACATACATCGATCTGCAGAAGGCTGCAATTTTGAATACTTGTCACACTGTCCGTAAATTTCTAAATATGTAACTGCTGTGCCTAATCCCATTTGCGTTTACAAACGCTCGGGATAGGTGAACATTACCAGCAAGAGCTGAGCAAGAGTACACTTGAATTGGAAATAATAATAATAATAATAATAATAATAATAATAATAATAATAATAATAATAATAATAATAATAATAATAATACCAGTACCCCCCGTGGGGGTACTGGTCCCCTATCGGGCGCTTCCCCAGGTGGTGGATCGGGGAATGCCTTTTAGATATAGAAGGTATCGAGGAAATTAAATACCTCGGAGCGAACCAAAACCAGTTAGTTTCAGGACACGACGGTCTCCATGTAAGGAGCGGTACTCCGACAGCGTCTGTTCTCCATGTAAGGAGCGGCTGAATCAGCACCTGGCAGTAGGTCTAAAATGCGACAATCACGATGTCGAATTGTAAAACTAGATTACCCCAGGTGGGTAGAGCTAAATGCTCAGAATCCCACACTGCTAGTGTACCTAGTACATCGGCTGTCTGCTCCACGGATTCTGGGGGGAGCAATAATTCGATTGTAAATTCCGGGACCTTAAATCTCAGGAATCGTCAGGTGAATCGACATTGCAACACCTTAAACTCTTGTCGCGTTCAAGTTGGTGCTAGAAGGGCTTGTTCGAAAAATGATTTACCTTCTTCCTCGGTTAGCGGTAGGCGCAGCGTGACACCGAGTAGGGCTACTGCGAACCACACTCAGGGGGAAAACAACATCGATCCTCCGCCACCGGCTTCTGATGTTTCTGGAGTGACGCAAGTCGGCACATCTACGACCACAAAAGCCGGAAAGCCCAGGAAGCGCATGAAGTGGACTATCGAGCTAAACTCATTCATTATGCGCTCCTACTTTAAAATCACGAATATGGAAACTGATATGACGACATACAGATACGCCCTCCACCGTGCATTCGTTGAACATTTTCCAGAATTTCACCATCTCACGGAACAGCGTATTGCTGACCAACGTCGAAGTATTGTGAAAAACAATCTACTACCCGGTCCGACGTTGCAACAAATTCGAGGTGAAGTCCTTCTTGACCTTCAAGATGGAGAGAATGACATAATTACCGATCAGGATACACATAAATCGGAGAATGCACAAGGAGACCACAATGGCGTTGAGGAAATAAACAATGATTGCGACAAAAGCACGGATAATGACTATAATACCGAACTTTGTAAAGCACTAGCGGAATTTAATGGCACCAACCCAATACACCGGCCAAAATTACCAAAGCTGCGAACCAATAAGAGCACTAACAGCATACTAGCAGCTGTGAACTTACTACTGCAGAACTATGCTAAAGACTGCGAAGCGCTGGAACAACTTCACACTCTCATCTATTGTGGAGCGGTAGCAGTGCTTCGAAGTCACAATCAACAAATCCAATTCCCAAAGAACAATCGGGGTAAAGACTACAAACAGCTAAAGCCTTGGTGGCAACGCCGGCTAGAAAAGACCATTGATGACATCAGAAGGGAATTGGGGCAGCTAACAGAGTTTAAAAACAACTTGAAACCGTCTAGGCGCTTAACAAACAGATTGAGGAAGATCTATCGAAGAATCAACACTTATACAGGTCACCCACAACATAAACAACATGTATGTGAATATATCGATTCACTCAGGCAAAAGTTAAAGGCAAAATCCAAACGTTTGTCACGATATGTCAAGTGCACGAAAAGGAAACAACAAAACTACTTATTCAATAACAATCAGAAGTTATTTTACAGGCAACTAAGCGGTACAGTAAACAATCACAACCAAAGTCTTCCAAATAAAGATGAGCTAACGGAGTACTGGTCTTCTTTATGGTCGAACCCTATCGAACATAAATCCAACGCTCACTGGATAAGAACTGAGGAGGAAAAAATAAACATTGAACCAATGCCTTTCGTTAACTTGACAACAAGCGAGGTAACCGAAGCTATAAAGAGCACCAGTAGTTGGAAGACACCAGGAGTTGACAATGTCCAAAACTTCTGGTATAAGAAGTTTGACAGTCTGCATGAAGCAATGGCAACATAATTTTCACATATTCTGCAACATCCAGAAGATACTCCACCATTTCTGACACTGGGTTCGACCCACTTGCTTCCCAAAACGCATCAAACTCACGATCCTACGCAGTATAGACCTATAACATGCCTTCCAACTATATATAAAATATTAACGTCTTGCATTACTAACCGTATTTACAGACATGCCGATCAAAACAACATCTTGTCGGAAGAACAAAAAGGGTGCAGACGAGATCACCAAGGCTGCAAAGAGCAACTCATCATCGATTCGGTAATACTAAAACAGGCGCAGAAGGAACAGCGCAACATCTACACGGCTTTCGTAGATTATAGGAAAGCATTTGATAGCGTTCCACATTCCTGGCTTGTTAAAGTTTTGAAAATTTACAAAGTACACCCCACTCTTGTTACTTTTCTTGAATCATCGATGAAGCACTGGCGAACGAACCTTCATTTACAAATAAATGGTCAATACCTCGAAACTGATGAAATTTCTATCCGTAGGGGGATCTTCCAAGGCGACTCCCTGAGTCCACTTTGGTTTTGTTTGGCAATGAATCCACTCTCCAATCTACTTAACGATACGGATTACGGCTTTAAAATCAAGGCCAACAGAAACACTAGCTGCACTATTTCCCACCTCTTATACATGGATGACATCAAAATATACGCATCAAACCAGCGTCAAATTCAACATTTACTTAATATTACTGAAAAATTTTCAAGTGATATACAAATGGGATTTGGATTAGACAAGTGCAAAACCTTAAAGATCGAGAAGGGTAAAATCGTTAACGGAGATGTATTACTACCTAATGGGAACATTATAAATGCCATGCAAAATGGTGAAACCTACAAATATCTAGGATTTCAGCAAGCTAAGCTACTTGACGAGAAGCAAGCAAAAACCAAAATTCGAGGACAGTTCACTCAAAGGATAACTGCTTTATTGAAATCCCAGTTGAACGCAGGAAATCTCGCCAAAGCAATTAACACCTACGCCATACCGATCCTGACATACTCATTTGGAATTCTGAAGTGGACAAAAACAGAACTGGAAGATATTCAAAGAACAACGCGAACCATGATGACCAAACACAAATGCCACCACCCGACATCATCAGTTATTAGGACCACATTATCAAGAAAAGAGGGAGGGAGAGCTTTAACGGACATAGTTAATTTACATTATAATCAAATATCTAAACTCCAAAAGTTCTTCATTGGCAAGGCTCTTACATCTAAATTGCATGAGCTGGTCGCGAAAGCAGATAAAAACTATTCCCCCTTAGATCTTGTAAACCCTGATAAAAAACTTGAAATCGTTACAGACTCTGACAAACAGGCGGAGTGGGCCCAGAAAGCGCTTCATGGTCGACATCATCACGACCTCAATCAACCATATATCGACAAGGGAGCATCAAATAAGTGGCTCTCTGATGGAACATTGTTTCCAGAAACAGAAGGATTTATGATGGCGATCCAAGACCAAGTTATTAATACCAACAATTACAAGAAATTTGTTATAAGAGATCCAAACATCGTGTCGGACAAGTGCAGAAGGTGTCAACAAACAACAGAGACGATACAACACATTACCTCGGGATGTTCAGCCATAGCTAACATTGATTACCTACGCAGGCACAACCAACTGTGCAACATCATTCATCAGAAGTTGGCCAACAAATTTGGATTAGTTAACACTTACACGCCTTATTACAAGTACCATCCTCATGCAGTTCTAGAGAATGCTGATTTTAGACTATACTACGATAGGTCAATTATCACCGATAGACGGGTGACGAATAACCGGCCTGATATTGTAGTTGTGGATAAAAAAGCTAACTCGGTTCTTCTAGTGGATGTTGCTGTACCCAATAACAACAATATGTTAGACAAATACAACGAGAAAATTGCAAAATACACCGATCTTGCAATTGAGGTAGGACAGATGTGGCATGCAGAGAAAGTAGAGGTGGTGCCGGTCATCGTTTCATCTACGGAACTAATCCCCAAAACTCTACAAGACAGCCTCACCAAACTAGGTCTTCACAAAAACACATACATCGATCTGCAGAAGGCTGCAATTTTGAATACTTGTCACACTGTCCGTAAATTTCTAAATATGTAACTGCTCTGCCTAATCCCATTTGCGTTTACAAACGCTCGGGATAGGTGAACATTACCAGCAAGAGCTGAGCAAGACTACACTTGAGTGGGAAATAATAATAATAATAATAATAATAATAATAATAATAATAATAATAATAATAATAATAATAATAATAATAATAATAATAATAATAATAATAATAATAATAATAATAATAATAATAATAATAATAATAATAATAATAATAATAATAATAATAATAATAATAATAATAATAATAATAATAATAATTTAATGGCACCAACCCAATACACCGGCCAAAATTACCAAAGCTGCGAACCAATAAGAGCACTGACAGCATACTAGCAGCTGTGAACTTACTACTGCAGAACTATGCCAAAGACTGCGAAGCGCTGGAACAACTTCACACTCTCATCTATTGTGGAGCGGTAGCAGTGCTTCGAAGTCACAATCAACAAATCCAATTCCCAAAGAACAATCGGGGTAAAGACTACAAACAGCTCAAGCCTTGGTGGCAACGCCGGCTGGAAAAGACCATTGATGACATCAGAAGGGAATTGGGGCAGCTTACAGAGTTTAAAAACAACTTGAAACCGTCTAGGCGCTTAACAAACAGAGTGAGGAAGATCTATCGAAGAATCAACACTTATACAGGTCACCCACAACATAAACAACATGTATGTGAATATATCGATTCACTCAGGCAAAAGTTAAAGGCAAAATCAAAACGTTTGTCACGATATGTCAAGTGCCCGAAAAGGAAACAACAGAACTACTTATTCAATAACAATCAGAAGTTATTTTACAGGCAACTAAGCGGTACTGTAAACAATCACAACCAAAGTCTCCCGGATAAAGATGAGCTAACGGAGTACTGGTCTTCTTTATGGTCGAACCCTATCGAACATAAATCCAACGCTCACTGGATAAGAACTGAGGAGGAAAAAATTAACATTGAACCAATGCCTTTCGTTAACTTGACAACAAGCGAGGTAACCGAAGCTATAAAGAGCACCAGTAATTGGAAGACACCAGGAGTTGACCATGTCCAAAACTTCTGGTATAAGAAGTTTGACAGTCTGCATGAAGCAATGGCAAGATCATTTACACATATTCTGCAGCATCCAGAAGATACACCACCATTTCTGACACTGGGTTCGACCCACTTGCTTCCCAAAACGCATCAAACTCACGATCCTACCCAGTATAGACCTATAACATGCCTTCCAACTATATATAAAATATTAACGTCTTGCATTACTAACCGTATTTACAGACATGCCGATCAAAACAACATCTTGTCGGAAGAACAGAAAGGGTGCAGACGAGATCACCAAGGCTGCAAAGAGCAACTCATCATCGATTCGGTAATACTAAAACAGGCGCAGAAGGAACAGCGCAACATCTACACGGCTTTCGTAGATTATAGGAAAGCATTTGATAGCGTTCCACATTCCTGGCTTGTTAAAGTCTTGCAAATTTACAAAGTACACCCCACTCTTGTTACTTTTCTTGAATCATCAATGAAGCACTGGCGAACGAACCTTCATTTACAAATAAATGCTCAACACCTCGAAACTGATGAAATTTCTATCCGTAGGGGGATCTTCCAAGGCGACTCCCTGAGTCCACTTTGGTTTTGTTTGGCAATGAATCCACTTTCCAAGCTACTTAACGATACGGATTACGGCTTTAAAATCAAAGCCAACAGGAACACTAGCTGCACTGTTTCCCACCTTTTATACATGGATGACATCAAAATATACGCATCAAACCAGCGTCAAATTCAACATTTACTTAATATCACTGAAAATTTTTCCAGTGATATACAAATGGGATTTGGATTAGACAAGTGCAAAACCTTGAATATCGAGAAGGGTAAAATCGTTAACGGAGATGTGTTACTACCTAATGGGAACATTATAAATGCCATGCAAAATGGTGAAACCTACAAATATCTAGGATTTCAGCAAGCTAAGCTACTAGACCAGAAGCAAGCAAAAACCAAAATTCGAGGACAGTTCACTCTAAGGATAACTGCTTTATTGAAATCTCAGTTGAACGCAGGAAACCTTGCCAAAGCAATTAACACCTACGCCATAACGGTCCTGACATACTCATTTGGAATTCTGGAGTGGACAAAAACAGAACTGGAAGATATCCAAAGAACAACGCGAACCATGATGACCAAACACAAATGTCACCACCCGACATCATCAGTTATTAGGACCACTCTACCAAGTAAAGAGGGAGGGAGAGCTCTAACGGACATAGTTAATTTACATTACAAACAAATATCCCAACTCCAAAAATTCTTCATTGGCAAGGCTCAAACATCTAAATTGCATGAGCTGGTCGCGAAAGCAGATAAAAACTATTCCCCCTTAGATCTGGAAAACCCTGATAATAAACTTGAAATCGTTACAGACTCTGACAAACAGGCAGAGTGGGCCCAGAAAGCGCTCCATGGTCGACATCATCACGACCTCAATCAACCATATATCGACAAGGAAGCATCAAATAAGTGGCTTTCTGATGGAACATTGTTTCCAGAAACAGAAGGATTTATGATGGCGATCCAAGACCAAGTTATTAATACCAACAATTACAAGAAATTTGTTATAAGAGATCCAAACATCGTGTCGGACAAGTGCAGAAGGTGTCAACAAACAACAGAGACGATACAACACATTACGTCGGGATGTTCAGCCATAGCTAACATTGATTACCTACGCAGGCACAACCAACTGTGCAACATCATTCATCAGAAGTTGGCCAACAAATTTGGATTAGTTAACACCTACACGCCTTATTACAAGTACCATCCTCATGCAGTTCTAGAGAATGCTGATTTTAGACTATACTACGATAGGTCAATTATCACCGATAGACGGGTGACGAATAACCGGCCTGATATTGTAGTTGTGGATAAAAAAGCTAACTCGGTTCTTCTAGTGGATGTTGCTGTACCCAATAACAACAATATGTTAGACAAATACAACGAGAAAATTGCAAAATACACCGATCTTGCAATTGAGGTAGGACAGATGTGGCATGCAGAGAAAGTAGAGGTGGTGCCGGTCATCGTTTCATCTACGGGACTAATCCCCAAAACTCTACAAGACAGCCTCACTAAACTAGGTCTTCACAAAAACACATACACCGATCTGCAGAAGGCTGCAATTTTGAATACTTGTCACACTGTCCGTAAATTTCTAAATATGTAACTGCTGTGCCTAATCCCATTTGCGTTTACACACGCGCGGGATAGGTGAACATTACCAGCAAGAGCTGAGCAAGACTACACTTGAGTGGGAAATAATAATAATAATAATCGGGATAGGTGAACATTACCAGCAAGAGCTGAGCAAGAGTACACTTGAGTTGGAAGTAATAATAATAATAATAAACCAAAAAACCAAAAACCAAAAAACCAAAATTCGAGGACAGTTCACTCAAAGGATAACTGCTTTATTGAAATCCCAGTTGAACGCAGGAAATCTTGCCAAAGCAATTAACACCTACGCCATACCGGTCCTGATATACCCATTTGGAATTCTGAAGTGGACAAAAACAGAACTGGAAGATATTCAAAGAACAACGCGAACCATGATGACCAAACACAAATGTCACCACCCGACATCATCAGTTATTAGGACCACACTGCCAAGAAAAGAGGAGAGTTCTAACGGACATAGTTAATTTACATTACAAACAAATATCTCAACACCAAAAATACTTCATTGGCAAGGCTCAAACATCTAAATTGAATGAGCTGGTCGCGAAAGCAGATAAAAACTATTCCCCCTTAGATCTTGTAAACCCTGATAATAAACTTGAAATCGTTACAGACTCTGACAAACAGGCAGAGTGGGCCCAGAAAGCGCTCCATGGTGGACATCATCACGACCTCAATCAACCAAATATCGACAAGGAAGCATCAAATAAGAGGCTCTCTGATGGATCATTGTTTCCAGAAACAGAAGGATTTATGATGGCGATCCAAGACCAAGTAATTAATAACAATATGTACAAGAAATTTGTTATAAGAGATCCAAACATCGTGTCGGACAAGTGCAGAAGGTGTCAACAAACAACAGAGACGATACAACATATTACGTCGGGATGTTCAGCCATAGCTAACATTGATTACCTACGCAGGCACAATCAACTTTGCAACATCATCCATCAGAAGTTGGCCAACAAATTTGGATTAATTAACACCTACACGCCTTATTACAAGTACCATCCGCATGCAGTTCTAGAGAATGCTGATTTTAGACTATACTACGATAGGTCAATTATCACCGATAGACGGGTGACGAATAACCGGCCTGATATTGTGGATAAAAAAGCTAACTCGGTTCTGCTGGTGGATGTTGCTGTACCCAATAACAACAATATTTTAGACAAATACAACGAAAAAATTGCAAAATACACCGATCTTGCAATTGAGGTAGGACAGATGTGGCATGCAGAGAAAGTAGAGGTGGTGCCGGTCATCGTTTCATCTACGGGACTAAACCCCAAAACTCTACAAGACAGCCTCACCAAACTAGGTCTTCACAAAAACACATATATCGATCTGCAGAAGGCTGCAATTTTGAATACTTGTCACACTGTCCGTAAATTTCTAAATATGTAACTGCTGTGCCTAATCCCATTTGCGTTTACACACGCTCGGGATAGGTGAACATTACCAGCAAGAGCTGAGCAAGAGTACACTTGAGTTGGAAATAATAATAATAATAATAATAACCCGTGGGGGTACTGGTCCCCTATCGGGCGCTTCCCCAGGTGGTGGATCGGGGAATGCCTTTTAGATATAGAAGGTATCGAGGAAATTAAATACCTCGGAGCGAACCAAAACCAGTTAGTTTCAGGACACGACGGTCTCCATGTAAGGGGCGGTACTCCGACAGCGTCTGTTCTCCATGTAAGGAGCGGCTGAATCAGCACCTGGCAGTAGGTCTAAAATGCGACAATCACGATGTCGAATTGTAAAACTAGATTACCCCAGGTGGGTAGAGCTAAATGCTCAGAATCCCTCACTGCTAGTGTACCTAGTACATCGGCTGTCTGCTCCACGGATTCTAGGGGGAGCAATAATTCGATTGTAAATTCCGGGACCTTAAATCTGAGGAATCGTCAGGTGAATCGACATTGCAACACCTTAAACTCTTGTCGCGTTCAAGTTGGTGCTAGAAGGGCTTGTTCGAAAAATGATTTACCTTCTTCCTCGGTTAGCGGTAGGCGCAGCGTGACACCGAGTAGGGCTACTGCGAACCACACTCAGGGGGAAAACAACATCGATCCTCCGCCACCGGCTTCTGATGTTTCTGGAGTGACGCAAGTCGGCACATCTACGACCACAAAAGCCGGAAAGCCCAGGAAGCGCATGAAGTGGACTATCGAGCTAAACTCATTCATTATGCGCTCCTACTTTAAAATCACCAAGATGGAAACTGATATGACGACATACAGATACGCCCTCCACCGTGCATTCATTGAACATTTTCCAGAATTTCACCATCTCACGGAACAGCGTATTGCTGACCAACTTCGAAGTATTGTGAAAAACAATCTACTACCCGGTCCGACGTTGCAACAAATTCGAGGTGAAGTCCTTCTTGGCCTTCAAGATGGAGAGAATGACATAATTACCGATCAGGATACACATAAATCGGAGAATGCACAAGGAGACCACAATGGCGTTGAGGAAATAAACAATGATTGCGACAAAACCACCGATAATGACTATAATACCGAACTTTGTAAAGCACTAGCGGAATTTAATGGCACCAACCCAATACACCGGCCAAAACTACCCAAGCTTCGAACCAATAAGAGCACTAACAGCATACTAGCAGCTGTGAACTTACTACTGCAGAACCATGCTAAAGACTGCGAAGCGCTGGAACAACTTCTCACCCTCATCTATTGTGGAGCGGTAGCAGTGCTTCGAAGTCACAATCAACAAATCCAATCCCCAAAGAACAATCGGGACAAAGACTACAAACAGCTCAAGCCTTGGTGGCAACGCCGGCTGGAAAAGTCCATTGATGACATCAGAAGGGAATTGGGGCAGCTAACAGAGTTTAAAAACAACTTGAAACCGTCTAGGCGCTTAACAAACAGAGTAAGAAAGATATATCGAAAAATCAAAACTTTTACAGGTCACCCACAACATAAACAACATGTATGTGAATATATGGATTTACTCAGGCAAAAGTTAAAGGCAAAATCGAAACGTTTGTCACGATATGTCAAGTGCACGAAAAGGAAACAACAAAACTACTTATTCAATAACAATCAGAAGTTATTTTACAGGCAACTAAGCGGTACAGTAAACAATCACAACCAAAGTCTTCCAAATAAAGATGAGCTAACGGAGTACTGGTCTTCTTTATGGTCGAACCCTATCGAGCATAAATCCAACGCTCACTGGATAAGAACTGAGGAGGAAAAAATAAACATTGAACCAATGCCTTTCGTTAACTTGACAACAAGCGAGGTAACCGAAGCTATAAAGAGCACCAGTAGTTGGAAGACACCAGGAGTTGACAATGTCCAAAACTTCTGGTATAAGAAGTTTGACAGTCTGCATGAAGCAATAGCAAGATCATTTACACATATTCTGCAACACCCAGAAGATACACCACCATTTCTGACACTGGGTTCGACCCACTTGCTTCCCAAAACGCATCAAACTGACGATCCTACGCAGTATAGACCTATAACATGCCTTCCAACTATATATAAAATATTAACGTCTTGCATTACTAACCGTATTTACAGACATGCGGATCAAAGCAACATCTTGTCGGAAGAACAGAAAGGGTGCAGACGAGATCACCAAGGCTGCAAAGAACAACTCATCATCGATTCGGTAATACTAAAACAGGCGCAGAAGGAACAGCGCAACATCTACACGGCTTTCGTAGATTATAGGAAAGCATTTGATAGCGTTCCACATTCCTGGCTTGTTAAAGTTTTGCAAATTTACAAAGTACACCCCATTCTTGTTACTTTTCTTGAATCATCGATGAAGCACTGGCGAACGAACCTTCATTTACAAATAAATGGTCAATACCTCGAAACTGATGAAATTTCTATCCGTAGGGGGATCTTCCAGGGCGACTCCCTGAGTCCACTTTGGTTTTGTTTGGCAATGAATCCACTTTCCAAGCTACTTAACGATACGGATTACGGCTTTAAAATCAAGGCCAACAGAAACACTAGCTGCACTGTTTCCCACCTCTTATACATGGATGACATCAAAATATACGCATCAAACCAGCGTCAAATTCAACATTTACTTAATATTACTGAAAAATTTTCAAGTGATATACAAATGGGGTTTGGATTAGACAAGTGCAAAACCTTAAAGATCGAGAAGGGTAAAATCGTTAACGGAGATGTATTACTACCTAATGGGAACATTATAAATGTCATGCAAAATGGTGAAACCTACAAATATCTAGGATTTCAGCAAGCTAAGCTACTTGACCAGAAGCAAGCAAAAACCAAAATTCGAGGACAGTTCACTCAAAGGATAACTGCTTTATTGAAATCCCAGTTGAACGCAGGAAATCCCGCCAAAGCAATTAACACCTACGCCATACCGATCCTGACATACTCATTTGGAATTCTGAAGTGGACAAAAACAGAACTGGAAGATATCCAAAGAACAACGCGAACCATGATGACCAAACACAAATGTCACCACCCGACATCATCAGTTATTAGGACCACATTACCAAGAAAATAGGGAGGGAGAGCTTTAACGGACATAGTTAATTTACATTATAATCAAATATCTAAACTCCAAAAGTTCTTCATTGGCAAGGCTCAAACATCTAAATTGTATGAGCTGGTCGCGAAAGCAGATAAAAACTATTCCCCCTTAGATCTTGTAAACCCTGATAAAAAACTTGAAATCGTTACAGGCGGAATGGGCCCAGAAAGCGCTTCATGGTCGACATCATCACGACCTAAATCAACCATATATCGACAAGAAAGCATCAAATAAGTGGCTCTCTGATGGAACATTGTTTCCAGAAACAGAAGGATTTATGATGGCGATCCAAGACCAAGTTATTAATACCAACAATTACAAGAAATTTGTTATAAGAGATCCAAACATCGTGTCGGACAAGTGCAGAAGGTGTCAACAAACAACAGAGACGATACAACACATTACGTCGGGATGTTCAGCCATAGCTAACATTGATTACCTACGCAGACACAATCAACTTTGCAACATCATTCATCAGAAGTTGGCCAACAAATTTGGATTAGTGAACACTTACACGCCTTATTACAAGTACCATCCTCATGCAGTTCTAGAGAATGCTGATTTTAGACTATACTACGATAGGTAAATTATCACCGATAGACGGGTGACGAATAACCGGCCTGATATTGTAGTTGTGGATAAAAAAGCTAACTCGGTTCTTCTAGTGGATGTTACTGTACCCAATAACAACAATATGTTAGACAAATACAACGAGAAAATTGCAAAATACACCGATCTTGCAATTGAGGTAGGACAAATGTGGCATTCAGAGAAAGTAGAGGTGGTGCCGGTCATCGCTTCATCTACGGGACTAATCCCCAAAACTCTACAAGACAGCCTCACCAAACTAGGTCTTCACAAAAACACATACATCGATCTGCAGAAGGCTGCAATTTTGAATAATTGTCACACTGTCCGTAAAATTCTAAATATGTAACTGCTGTGCCTAATCCCATTTGCGTTTACAAACGCTCGGGATAGGTGAACATTACCAGCAAAAGCTGAGCAAGAGTACACTTGAATTGGATAATAATAATAATAATAATAATAATAATAATAATAATAATAATAATAATAATAATAATAATAATAATAACAATGGCGTTGAGGAAATAAGCAATGATTGCGACAAAACCACCGATAATGACTATAATACCGAACTTTGTAAAGCACTAGCGGAATTTAATGGCACCAACCCAATACACCGGCCAAAACTACCCAAGCTTCGAACCAATAAGAGCACTAACAGCATACTAGCAGCTGTGAACTTACTACTGCAGAACCATGCCAAAGGCTGCGAAGCGCTAGAACAACTTCACACTCTCATCTATTGTGGAGCGGTAGCAGTGCTTCGAAGTCACAATCAACAAATCCAATCCCCAAAGAACAATCGGGGTAAAGACTACAAACAGCTCAAGCCTTGGTGGCAACGCCGGCTGGAAAAGTCCATTGATGACATCAGAAGGGAGTTGGGGCAGCTAACAGAGTTTAAAAACAACTTGAAACCGTCTAGGCGCATAACAAACAGAGTGAGAAATATCTATCAAAAAATCAAAACTTTTACAGGTCACCCACAACATAAACAACATGTATGTGAATATATGGATTTACTCAGGCAAAAGTTAAAGGCAAAATCCAAACGTTTGTCACGATATGTCAAGTGCACGAAAAGGAAACAACAAAACTACTTATTCAATAACAATCAGAAGTTATTTTACAGGCAACTAAGCGGTACAGTAAACAATCACAACCAAAGTCTTCCAAATAAAGATGAGCTAACGGAGTACTGGTCTTCTTTATGGTCGAACCCTATCGAACATAAATCCAACGCTCACTGGATAAGAACTGAGGAGGAAAAAATTAACATTGAACCAATGCCTTTCGTTAACATGACAACAAGCGAGGTAACCGAAGCTATAAAGAGCACCAGTAGTTGGAAGATACCAGGAGTTGACAATGTCCAAAACTTCTGGTATAAGAAGTTTGACAGTCTGCATGAAGCAATAGCAAGATCATTTACACATATTCTGCAACATCCAGAAGATACACCACTATTTCTGACACTGGGTTCGACCCACTTGCTTCCCAAAACGCATCAAACTCACGATCCTACGCAGTATAGACCAATAACATGCCTTCCAACTATATACAAAATATTAACGTCTTGCATTACTAACCGTATTTACAGACATGCGGATCATAACAACATCTTGTCGGAAGAACAGAAAGGGTGCAGACGAGATCACCAAGGCTGCAAAGAACAACTCATCATCGATTCGGTAATACTAAAACAGGCGCAGAAGGAAAAGCGCAACATCTACACGGCTTTCGTAGATTATAGGAAAACATTTGATAGCGTTCCACATTCCTGGCTTGTTAAAGTTTTGCAAATTTACAAAGTACACCCCATTCTTGTTACTTTTCTTGAATCATCGATGAAGCACTGGCGAACGAACCTTCATTTACAAATAAATGGTTAATACCTCGAAACTGATGAAATTTCTATCCGTAGGGGGATCTTCCAGGGTGACTCCCTGAGTCCACTTTGGTTTTGCTTGGCAATTAATCCACTTTCCAATCTACTTAACGATACGGATTACGGCTTTAAAATCAAAGCCAGCAGGAACACTAGCTGCACTGTTTCCCTCCTATTATACATGGATGACATCAAAATATACGCATCAAACCAGCGTCAAATTCAACATTTACTTAATATCACTGAAAAATTTTCCAGTGATATACAAATGGGATTTGGATTAGACAAGTGCAAAACCTTGAATATCGAGAAGGGTAAAATCGTTAACGGAGATGTATTACTACCTAATGGGAACATTATAAATGCCATGCAAAATGGTGAAACCTACAAATATCTAGGATTTCAGCAAGCTAAGCTACTAGACCAGAAGCAGGCAAAAACCAAAATTCGAGGACAGTTCTCTCAAAGGATAACTGCTTTATTGAAATCCCAGTTGAACGCAGGAAATCTCGCCAAAGCAATTAACACCTACGCCATACCGATCCTGACATACTCATTTGGAATTCTGAAGTGGACAAAAACAGAACTGGAAGATATTCAAAGAACAACGCGAACCATGATGACCAAACACAAATGTCACCACCCGACATCATCAGTTATTGGGACCACATTACCAAGAAAAGAGGGAGGAAGAGCTTTAACGGACATAGTTAATTTACATTATAATCAAATATCTAAACTCCAAAAGTTCTTCATTGGCAAGGCTCAAACATCTAAATTGCATGAGCTGGTCGCGAAAGCATATAAAAACTATTCCCCCCTTAGATCTTGTAAACCCTGATAAAAAACTTGAAATCGTTACAGACTCTGACAAACAGGCGGAGTGGGCCCAGAAAGCGCTTCATGGTCGACATCATCACGACCTCAATCAACCATATATCGACAAGGAAGCATCAAATAAGTGGCTCTCTGATGGAACATTGTTTCCAGAAACAGAAGGATTTATGATGGCGATCGAAGACCAAGTTATTAATACCAACAATTACAAGAAATTTGTTATAAGAGATCCAAACATCGTGTCGGACAAGTTCAGAAGGTGTCAACAAACAACAGAGACGATACAACACATTACGTCGGGATGTTCAGCCATAGCTAACATTGATTACCTACGCAGGCACAACCAACTGTGCAACATCATTCATCAGAAGTTGGCCAACAAATTTGGATTAGTTAACACCTACACGCCTTATTACAAGTACCATCCTCATGCAGTTCTAGAGAATGCTGATTTTAGACTATACTACGATAGGTCAATTATCACCGATAGTCGGGTGACGAATAACCGGCCTGATAGTGTAGTTGTGGATAAAAAAGCTAACTCGGTTCTTCTAGTGGATGTTGCTGTACCCAATAACAACAATATGTTGGACAAATACAACGAGAAAATTGCAAAATACACCGATCTTGCAATTGAGGTAGGACAGATGTGGCATGCAGAGAAAGTAGAGGTGGTGCCGATCATCGTTTCATCTACGGGACTAATCCCCAAAACTCTACAAGACAGCCTCACCAAACTAGGTCTTCACAAAAACACATACATCGATCTGCAGAAGGCTGCAATTTTGAATACTTGTCACACTAGCTGCACTGTTTCCCACCTTTTATATATGGATGACATCAAAATATACGCATCAAACCAGCGTCAAATTCAACATTTACTTAATATCACTGAAAATTTTTCCAGTGATATACAAATGGGATTTGGATTAGACAAGTGCAAAACCTTGAATATCGAGAAGGGTAAAATCGTTAACGGAGATGTGTTACTACCTAATGGGAACATTATAAATGCCATGCAAAATGGTGAAACCTACAAATATCTAGGATTTCAGCAAGCTAAGCTACTAGACCAGAAGCAAGCAAAAACCAAAATTCGAGGACAGTTCACTCAAAGGATAACTGCTTTATTGAAATCCCAGTTGAACGCAGGAAATCTTGCCAAAACAATTAACACCTACGCCATACCGGTCCTGACATACTCATTTGGAATTCTGAAGTGGACAAAAACAGATCTGGAAGATATTCAAAGAACAACGCGAACCATGATGACCAAACACAAATGTCACCACCCGACATCATCAGTTATTAGGACCACACTACCAAGAAAAGAGGGAGGGAGAGCTCTACCGGACATAGTTAATTTACATTACAAACAAATATCTAAACTCCAACAGTTCTTCATTGGCAAGGCTCAAACATCTAAATTGCATGAGCTGGTCGCGAAAGCAGATAAAAACTATTCCCCCTTAGATCTTGTAAACCCTGATAATAAACTTGAAATCGTTACAGACTCTGACAAACAGGCGGAGTGGGCCCAGAAAGCGCTTCATGGTCGACATCATCACGACCTCAATCAACCATATATCGACAAGGAAGCATCAAATAAGTGGCTCTCTGATGGAACATTGTTTCCAGAAACAGAAGGATTTATGATGGCGATCCAAGACCAAGTTATTAATACCAACAATTACAAGAAATTTGTTATCAGAGATCCAAACATCGTGTCGGACAAGTGCAGAAGGTGTCAACAAACAACAGAGACGATACAACACATTACGTCGGGATGTTCAGCCATAGCTAACATTGATTACCTACGCAGGCACAACCAACTGTTCAACATCATTCATCAAAAGTTGGCCAACAAATTTGGATTAGTTAAAACTTACACGCCTTATTACAAGTACCATCCTCATGCAGTTCTAGAGAATGCTGATTTTAGACTATACTACGATAGGTCAATTATCACCGATAGACGGGTGACGAATAACCGGCCTGATATTGTAGTTGTGGATAAAAAAGCTAACTCGGTTCTTCTAGTGGATGTTGCTGTACCCAATAACAACAATATGTTAGACAAATACAACGAGAAAATTGCAAAATACACCGATCTTGCAATTGAGGTAGGACAGATGTGGCATGCAGAGAGGGTAGAGGTGGTGCCGGTCATCGTTTCATCTACGGGACTAATCCCCAAAACTCTACAAGACAGCCTCACCAAACTAGGTCTTCACAAAAACACATACATCGATCTGCAGAAGGCTGCAATTTTGAATACTTGTCACACTGTCCGTAAATTTCTAAATATGTAACTGCTGAGCCTAATCCCATTTGCGTTTACACACGCTCGGGACAGGTGAACATTACCAGCAAGAGCTGAGCAAGAGTACACTTGAGTTGGAAATAATAATAATAATAATAATAATTCCCGTGGGGGTACTGGTCCCCTATCGGGCGCTTCCCCAGGTGGTGGATCGGGGAATGCCTTTTAGATATAGAAGGTATCGAGGAAATTAAATACCTCGGAGCGAACCAAAACCAGTTAGTTTCAGGACACGACGGTCTCCATGTAAGGAGCGGTACTCCGACAGCGTCTGTTCTCCATGTAAGGAGCGGCTGACTCAGCACCTGGCAGTAGGTCTAAAATGCGACAATCACGATGTCGAATTGTAAAACAAGATTACCCCAGGTGGGTAGAGCTAAATGCTCAGAATCCCACACTGCTTGTGTACCTAGTACATCGGCTGTCTGCTCCACGGATTCTGGGAGGAGCAATAATTCGAGTGTAAATTCCGGGACCTTAAATCTCAGGAATCGTCAGGTGAATCGACATTGCAACACCTTAAACTCTTGTCGCGTTCAAGTTGGTGCTAGAAGGGCTTGTTCGAAAAATGATTTACCTTCTTCCTCGGTTAGCGGTAGGCGCAGCGTGACACCGAGTAGGGCTACTGCGAACCACACTCAGGGGGAAAACAACATCGATCCTCCGCCACCGGCTTCTGATGTTTCTGGAGTGACGCAAGTCGGCACATCTACGACCACAAAAGCCGCAAAGCCCAGGAAGCGCATGAAGTGGACTATCGAGCTAAACTCATTCATTATGCGCTCCTACTTTAAAATCACGAATATGGAAACTGATATGACGACATACAGATACGCCCTCCACCGTGCATTCGTTGAACATTTTCCAGAATTTCACCATCTCACGGAACAGCGTATTGCTGACCAACGTCGAAGTATTGTGAAAAACAATCTACTACCCAGTCCGACGTTGCAACAAATTCGAGGTGAAGTCCTTCTTGACCTTCAAGATGGCGAGAATGACATAATTACCGATCAGGATACAGATAAATCGGAGAATGCACAAGGAGACCACAATGGCGTTGAGGAAATAAACAATGATTGCGACAAAACCACCGATAATGACTATAATACCGAACTTTGTAAAGCACTAGCGGAATTTAATGGCACCAACCCAATACACCGGCCAAAACTACCCAAGCTTCGAACCAATAAGAGCACTAACAGCATACTAGCAGCTGTGAACTTACTACTGCAGAACTATGCTAAAGACTGCGAAGCGCTGGAACAACTTCACACTCTCATCTATTGTGGAGCGGTAGCAGTGATTCGAAGTCACAATCAACAGATCCAATCCCCTAAGAACAATCGAGGTAAAGACTACAAACAGCTCAAGCCTTGGTGGCAACGCCGGCTGGAAAAGTCCATTGATGACATCAGAAGGGAATTGGGGCAGCTTACAGAATTTAAAAACAACTTGAAACCGTCTAGGCGCTTAACAAACAGAGTGAGGAAGATCTATCGAAGAATCAACACTTATACAGGTCACCCACAACATAAACAACATGTATGTGAATATAGCGATTCACTCAGGCAAAAGTTAAAGGCAAAATCAAAACGTTTGTCACGATATGTCAAGTGCACGAAAAGGAAACAACAGAACTACTTATTCAATAACAATCAGAAGTTATTTTACAGGCAACTAAGCGGTACTGTAAACAATCACAACCAAAGTCTCCCAGATAAAGATGAGCTAACGGAGTACTGGTCTTCTTTATGGTCGAACCCTATCGAACATAAATCCAACGCTCACTGGATTAGAACTGAGGAGGAAAAAATTAACATTGAACCAATGCCTTTCGTTAACTTGACAACAAGCGAGGTAACCGAAGCTATAAAGAGCACCAGTAGTTGGAAGACACCAGGAGTTGACAATGTCCAAAACTTCTGGTATAAGAAGTTTGACAGTCTGCATGAAGCAATGGCAAGATCATTTACACATATTCTGCATCATCCAGAAGATACACCACCATTTCTGACACTGGGTTCGACCCACTTGCTTCCCAAAACGCATCAAACTCACGATCCTACGCAGTATAGACCTATAACATGCCTTCCAACTATATATAAAATATTAACGTCTTGCATTACTAACCGTATTTACAGACATGCGGATCATAACAACATCTTGTCGGAAGAACAGAAAGGGTGCAGACGAGATCACCAAGGCTGCAAAGAACAACTCATCATCGATTCGGTAATACTAAAACAGGCGCAGAAGGAACAGCGCAACATCTACACGGCTTTCGTAGATTATAGGAAAGCATTTGATAGCGTTCCACATTCCTGGCTTGTTAAAGTGTTGCAAATTTACAAAGTACACCCCTCTCTTGTTACTTTTCTTGAATCATCGATGAAGCACTGGCGAACGAACCTTCATTTACAAATAAATGGTCAATACCTCGAAACTGATGAAATTTCTATCCGTAGGGGGATCTTCCAGGGCGACTCCCTGAGTCCACTTTGGTTTTGTTTGGCAATGAATCCACTTTCCAAGCTACTTAACGATACGGATTACGGCTTTAAAATCAAAGCCAACAGGAACACTAGCTGCACTGTTTCCCACCTTTTATATATGGATGACATCAAAATATACGCATCAAACCAGCGTCAAATTCAACATTTACTTAATATCACTGAAAATTTTTCCAGTGATATACAAATGGGATTTGGATTAGACAAGTGCAAAACCTTGAATATCGAGAAGGGTAAAATCGTTAACGGAGATGTGTTACTACCTAATGGGAACATTATAAATGCCATGCAAAATGGTGAAACCTACAAATATCTAGGATTTCAGCAAGCTAAGCTACTAGACCAGAAGCAAGCAAAAACCAAAATTCGAGGACAGTTCACTCAAAGGATAACTGCTTTATTGAAATCCCAGTTGAACGCAGGAAATCTTGCCAAGACAATTAACACCTACGCCATACCGGTCCTGACATACTCATTTGGAATTCTGAAGTGGACAAAAACAGATCTGGAAGATATTCAAAGAACAACGCGAACCATGATGACCAAACACAAATGTCACCACCCGACATCATCAGTTATTAGGACCACACTTCCAAGAAAAGAGGGAGGGAGAGCTCTAACGGACATAGTTAATTTACATTACAAACAAATATCTAAACTCCAACAGTTCTTCATTGGCAAGGCTCAAACATCTAAATTGCATGAGCTGGTCGCGAAAGCAGATAAAAACTATTCCCCCTTAGATCTTGTAAACCCTGATAATAAACTTGAAATCGCTACAGACTCTGACAAACAGGCGGAATGGGCCCAGAAAGCGCTTCATGGTCGACATCATCACGACCTCAATCAACCATATATCGACAAGGAAGCATCAAATAAGTGGCTCTCTGATGGAACATTGTTTCCAGAAACAGAAGGATTTATGATGGCGATCCAAGACCAAGTTATTAATACCAACAATTACAAGAAATTTGTTATCAGAGATCCAAACATCGTGTCGGACAAGTGCAGAAGGTGTCAACAAACAACAGAGACGATACAACACATTACGTCGGGATGTTCAGCCATAGCTAACATTGATTACCTACGCAGGCACAACCAACTGTGCAACATCATTCATCAGAAGTTGGCCAACAAATTTGGATTAGTTAACACTTACACGCCTTATTACAAGTACCATCCTCATGCAGTTCTAGAGAATGCTGATTTTAGACTATACTACGATAGGTCAATTATCACCGATAGACGGGTGACGAATAACCGGCCTGATATTGTAGTTGTGGATAAAAAAGCTAACTCGGTTCTTCTAGTGGATGTTGCTGTACCCAATAACAACAATATGTTAGACAAATACAACGAGAAAATTGCAAAATACACCGATCTTGCAATTGAGGTAGGACAGATGTGGCATGCAGAGAGGGTAGAGGTGGTGCCGGTCATCGTTTCATCTACGGGACTAATCCCCAAAACTCTACAAGACAGCCTCACCAAACTAGGTCTTCACAAAAACACATACATCGATCTGCAGAAGGCTGCAATTTTGAATACTTGTCACACTGTCCGTAAATTTCTAAATATGTAACTGCTGTGCCTAATCCCATTTGCGTTTACAAACGCTCGGGATAGGTGAACATTACCAGCAAAAGCTGAGCAAGAGTACACTTGAATTGGAAATAATAATAATAATAATAATAATAATAATAATAATAATAATAATAATAATAATAATAATAATAATAATAATAATAATAATAATAATAATAATAATAATAATAATAATAATAACCCGTGGGGGTACTGGTCCCCTATCGGGCGCTTCCCCAGGTGGTGGATCGGGGAATGCCTTTTAGATATAGAAGGTATCGAGGAAATTAGATACCTCGGAGCGAACCAAAACCAGTTAGTTTCAGGACACGACGGTCTCCATGTAAGGAGCGGTACTCCGACAGCGTCTGTTCTCTATGTAAGGAGCGGCTGAATCAGCACCTGGCAGTAGGTCTAAAATGCGACAATCACGATGTCGAATTGTAAAACAAGATTACCCCAGGTGGGTAGAGCTAAATGCTCAGAATCCCACACTGCTTGTGTACCTAGTACATCGGCTGTCTGCTCCACGGATTCTGGGGGGAGCAATAATTCGAGTGTAAATTCCGGGACCCTAAATCTCAGGAATCGTCAGGTGAATCGACATTGCAACACCTTAAACTCTTGTCGCGTTCAAGTTGGTGCTAGAAGGGCTTGTTCGAAAAATGATTTACCTTCTTCCTCGGTTAGCGGTAGGCGCAGCGTGACACCGAGTAGGGCTACTGCGAACCACACTCAGGGGGAAAACAACATCGATCCTCCGCCACCGGCTTCTGATGTTTCTGGAGTGACGCAAGTCGGCACATCTACGACCACAAAAGCCGGAAAGCCCAGGAAGCGCATGAAGTGGACTATCGAGCTAAACTCATTCATTATGCGCTCCTACTTTAAAATCACGAATATGGAAACTGATATGACGACATACAGATACGCCCTCCACCGTGCATTCGTTGAACATTATCCAGAATTTCACCATCTCACGGAACAGCGTATTGCTGACCAACGTCGAAGTATTGTGAAAAACAATCTACTACCCGGTCCGACGTTGCAACAAATTCGAGGTGAAGTCCTTCTTGACCTTCAAGATGGAGAGAATGACATAATTACCGATCAGGATACACATAAATCGGAGAATGCACAAGGAGACCACAATGGCGTTGAGGAAATAAACAATGATTGCGACAAAACCACCGATAATGACTATAATACCGAACTTTGTAAAGCACTAGCGGAATTTAATGGCACCAACCCAATACACCGGCCAAAATTACCAAAGCTGCGAACCAATAAGAGCACTAACAGCATACTAGCAGCTGTGAACTTACTACTGCAGAACTATGCTAAAGACTGCGAGGCGCTGGAACAACTTCACACTCTCATCTATTGTGGAGCGGTAGCAGTGATTCGAAGTCACAATCAACAGATCCAATCCCCTAAGAACAATCGGGGTAAAGACTACAAACAGCTCAAGCCTTGGTGGCAACGCCGGCTGGAAAAGTCCATTGATGACATCAGAAGGGAATTGGGGCAGCTTACAGAATTTAAAAACAACTTGAAACCGTCTAGGCGCTTAACAAACAGAGTGAGGAAGATCTATCGAAGAATCAACACTTATACAGGTCACCCACAACATAAACAACATGTATGTGAATATATCGATTCACTCAGGCAAAAGTTAAAGGCAAAATCAAAACGTTTGTCACGATATGTCAAGTGCACGAAAAGGAAACAACAGAACTACTTATTCAATAACAATCAGAAGTTATTTTACAGGCAACTAAGCGGTACTGTAAACAATCACAACCAAAGTCTCCCAGATAAAGATGAGCTAACGGAGTACTGGTCTTCTTTATGGTCGAACCCTATCGAACATAAATCCAACGCTCACTGGATAAGAACTGAGGAGGAAAAAATTAACATTGAACCAATGCCTTTCGTTAACTTGACAACAAGCGAGGTAACCGAAGCTATAAAGAGCACCAGTAATTGGAAGACACCAGGAGTTGACCATGTCCAAAACTTCTGGTATAAGAAGTTTGACAGTCTGCATGAAGCAATGGCAAGATCATTTACACATATTTTGCAGCATCCAGAAGATACACCACCGTTTCTGACACTGGGTTCGACCCACTTGCTTCCCAAAACGCATCAAACTCACGATCCTACGCAGTATAGACCTATAACATGCCTTCCAACTATATATAAAATATTAACGTCTTGCATTACTAACCGTATTTACAGACATGCCGATCAAAACAACATCTTGTCGGAAGAACAAAAAGGGTGCAGACGAGATCACCAAGGCTGCAAAGAGCAACTCATCATCGATTCGGTAATACTAAAACAGGCGCAGAAGGAACAGCGCAACATCTACACGGCTTTCGTTGATTATAGGAAAGCATTTGATAGCGTTCCACATTCCTGGCTTGTTAAAGTTTTGCAAATTTACAAAGTACACCCCACTCTTGTTACTTTTCTTGAATCATCGATGAAGCACTGGCGAACGAACCTTCATTTACAAATAAATGGTCAATACCTCGAAACTGGTGAAATTTCTATCCGTAGGGGGATCTTCCAAGGCGACTCCCTGAGTCCACTTTGGTTTTGTTTGGCAATGAATCCACTCTCCAATCTACTTAACGATACGGATTACGGCTTTAGAATCAAGGCCAACAGAAACACTAGCTGCACTGTTTCCCACCTCTTATACATGGATGACATCAAAATATACGCATCAAACCAGCGTCAAATTCAACATTTACTTAATATTACTGAAAAATTTTCCAGCGATATACAAATGGGATTTGGATTAGACAAGTGCAAAACCTTAAATATCGAGAAGGGTAAAATCGTTAACGGAGATGTATTACTACCTAATGGGAACATTATAAATGCCATGCAAAATGGTGAAACCTACAAATATCTAGGATTCCAGCAAGCTAAGCTACTTGACCAGAAGCAAGCAAAAACCAAAATTCGAGGACAGTTCACTCAAAGGATATCTGCTTTATTGAAATCCCAGTTGAACGCAGGAAATCTTGCCAAAGCAATTAACACCTACGCCATACCGATCCTGACATACTCATTTGGAATTCTGAAGTGGACAAAAACAGAACTGGAAGATATTCAAAGAACAACGCGAACCATGATGACCAAACACAAATGTCACCACCCGACATCATCAGTTATTAGGACCACACTACCAAGAAAAGAGGGAGGGAGAGCTCTAACGGACATAGTAAATTTACATTACAAGCAAATATCCCAACTCCAAAAATTCTTCATTGGCAAGGCTCAAACATCTAAATTGCATGAGTTGGTCGCGAAAGCAGATAAAAACTATTCCCCCTTAGATCTTGTAAGCCCTGATAATAAACTTGAAATCGTTACAGACTCTGACAAACAGGCAGAGTGGGCCCAGAAAGCGCTCCATGGTCGACATCATCACGACCTCAATCAACCATATATCGACAAGGAAGCATCAAATAAGTGGCTCTCTGATGGAACATTGTTTCCAGAAACAGAAGGATTTATGATGGCGATCCAAGACCAAGTAATTAATACCAATAATTACAAGAAATTTGTTATAAGAGATCCAAACATCGTGTCGGACAAGTGCAGAAGGTGTCAACAAACAACAGAGACGATACAACACATTACGTCGGGATGTTCAGCCATAGCTAACATTGATTACCTACGCAGGCACAACCAACTGTGCAACATAATTCATCAGAAGTTGGCCAACAAATTTGGATTAGTTAACACCTACACGCCTTATTACAAGTACCATCCACATGCAGTTCTAGAGAATGCTGATTTTAGACTATACTACGATAGGTCAATTATCACCGATAGACGGGTGACGAATAACCGGCCTGATATTGTAGTTGTGGATAAAAAAGCTAACTCGGTTCTTCTAGTGGATGTTGCTGTACCCAATAACAACAATATGTTAGACAAATACAACGAGAAAATTGCAAAATACACCGATCTTGCAATTGAGGTGGGACAGATGTGGCAGGCAGAGAAAGTAGAGGTGGTGCCAGTCATCGTTTCATCTACGGGACTAATCCCCAAAACTCTACAAGACAGCCTCACCAAACTAGGTCTTCACAAAAACACATACATCGATCTGCAGAAGGCTGCAATTTTGAATACTTGTCACACTGTCCGTAAATTTCTAAATATGTAACTGCTGTGCCTAATCCCATTTGCGTTTACACACGCTCGGGATAGGTGAACATTACCAGCAAGAGCTGAGCAAGAGTACACTTGAGTTGGAAATAATAATAATAATAATAATAATGATAATAACTGCTGTGCCTAGTCCCGTTTGCGTTTACACACGCTCGGGATAGGTGAACATTACCAGCAAGAGCTGAGCAAGAGTACACTTGAGTTGGAAATGATAATAATAATAATAACCTTCCCGTGTGGGATGCGGGCCTCAAAGGAAGAATACACCCACGGAATCTCCTGCCTGTCGTAAAAGGCGACTCTCTGGAGCAGCTGTTCCGCTGTCCCATCCTTTTTTCCTCCCTTATCCAATAACACCTATTCCGAACCTAACTCCCATCCACTCTTTTCCCCAATCTCATCAACCTTATAATATACTTTCCCATGTTAATACCCCCGACCTCTCCTTTCCAAATCCCCATTAGAGGAGTAAACCTTAAACAAAAACCCGGAATCTTAAGGTGGGAGACATCGTGCCGATGGATGAGTGGCCACCCGGAGCTGGTCGTTAACGATTCCTTGTAAGCACCTGGCGACCCTTACTTGTAAATAGCCTTGCTACGATATGGAGCACTGTCGTAGCCGGCAATTCTTTTCTTCCAAACTCGTGGGATATTATATGAGTTTTTCACCCTACCAACAATCAACAACTGTTGCAGATCGCGAGGCTGGATCTGTAGCCGTCATCTCTCAGCTTCAAATAAACACGAATCAGGAGACGGGGATTTTGCCCCGGTTCCTGATCGTGAAGAAAAAAGAAGGGGATTTCGGAAGCACGAACCCCTTTCTGATAAACAAATTTTTCTACGGACAAGTTGGCCAAGTTAGAAATTTGCGCAAAATCAGAGAAGGCTTATTAATCGAAACCACTTCTGCTGCACAATCTAAGCGTCTATTACAAATTACAAAGTTCCTCGAAGATGAAGTAGAAATTATACCACATATAGGACTAAACCAATCTAAGGGAGTCATCAGTTGTCGCGATCTACTCAACTGTACTGTAGAAGAAATATTGGAAGAAATTAAAGACCAAGGTGTAATTGCAATCAGAAGAATGAAAACCAAACGCGACGGTAAAATTATCGATACACCTAGCCACATCCTCACTTTCAACTCACCAAAGCTCCCGAAAGAAGTGAAGATAGCGTTTTATATATTAAAAACCCGCCCGTACATACCGCCCCCCCTTCGCTGTTTTAAATGCCAACTTTTCGGCCACACTGCCACAAAATGCACCAAAGATCAGGTTTGTGTATGTGGCAAACCATTGCACCCCGGTAACGTATGTGAAACACCAATAACATGTATACATTGCAAAGGACCGCATTCCGCACGTGCAAAAGAATGCCCGATATACAAACAAGAGGTCGCTATACAGGAAATTAAAGTAAAAGACAAAATATCATATCAAGAAGCCAGAAGAAAAGTTATAATTACAACACCAAAAGAAAATATATCATATGCTAGTGTTGCCGTCCCTCGTCCACCAACCCAACCAACTCCAACAACCCCATATAATCCTCAAGAATTGGCCAACTCCTTAATCCCACATCTAACAAAAGCCCTTAAGGAACATTTCGCAATACCATTCCAAGCGCCACAAACAATCCCTAATAACGAAGACAACGAAAACACTAACAGAACATACAGCTCAGATATGGATTCGATCATCAATGATACTTCGCCAGGTGGGCAAACAAAGAAAAAGAGAAAACGTGGATGGAAGAAGGGTAGACCCAGAAAAACCCCACAGAAAAGTGAATCGGACTTACCATCGGATATACCCACAAAATAAACATACCTGTAATATATTTTAGTTTCAAAAAGGGGATGGAGCAAAACCTCCCCTCAACAAATAGCAGACATATACATTATATTGTATCTAACTCCTACAAATAATAATAAATGAACAAATACGAAAATATATTACAATGGAATTGTAACGGATGCAGATATCATTATCCAGAACTAAAAACACTTATTTTAAATAAAAATCCGTTTTGTATATGTCTTCAAGAAACACATCTTAAACCAGAAGAACAGTTTAACTTAAGAGGTTATAAATCATTTAGATATGATGACATACCTAACAAAAGAGCTAAAGATGGAGTGGCGATTTTCATAAAAGATAATATTCACGCCGAAGAAATCAACCTGCATACTTCTCTACAAGCTGTAGCAGTTACTATAAAATATCCATTGAAGGTGACGATCTGTAGTATTTATCTTCCCAACAACAATTGGACAGGTCAAGAAATTCGTGGACTCTTTCAACAACTTCCCCAGCCATTTATAATATCTGGAGACTTCAACGCTCATAATCAATTATGGGGGTCTAATAAAGTATGCCCAGGAGGTAGAATACTGTAAGATATTATAGACGACCTAGACATAGCCTTGCTAAATACAGGAGAAGGGACTTACATCAATTCAAGAGCAGGAAACCTTTCTCACTTAGACCTAGCGTTGTGTAGTGCAAATATTGCAGCTAATTTCAAATGGAATGTACTCGATGAAGAAAATGCTGATCATATACCAATCTCAATTGAACTTGGAATTAGCCAAAATAGTAACGAAGTTAGGAAACGCTGGATAATGGAGAAAGCAGATTGGTATATATATAAGAATACGTTAGAAACAACTGAGTTTACAAACGAAAACATATCAAGTCAAGTAGACAATCTGACCAAAACCATCCAATATGCAGCTGAGATAAGTATTCCTAAGTCAAAAGGAGGCACTATCAAGAAAAAGGTACCTTGGTGGAATGATGCAATAGGAGCTGCAATAAGAGAGAAAAAAAGAACTTTCAATAAATTTAAGAAACACCCTAATACAGAAAACATGCTGATTTTCAAAAAAGCACGAGCTAGAGCTAGATTTTTAATTGTCAAAGGTAAAAAAGAATCATGGAAACAGTACGTCAGCTCCATCAATAGAGAGACCCCTATTAAAGAAGTGTGGGAAAAAATCAAAGCAATAAAAGGACGACATTTTAATAAAACACCCACTATGCTGATTGTAAACGGGAGAGAAATCACAGGTGACCAAAATATTGCAGAAGAACTGGCAGCTTTCCTGAAAAATATAAGTTCAGATGCCAATTATAGCGATATGTTTAAAAATACAAAAACTGTAAACGAACAAATTGATATAGATTTTAAAAGTGATCAAAGCGAGACGTATAACTACCCATTTACCATCCATGAACTGGAAAATGCATTACAATCTGTTAAAAAATCAGCCCCTGAACCAGATGAAATACCATACGAATTCCTCAGCAATTTACCGGACAGTAAAAAAATGTACCTAGTCAGTTTATTTAATGAATTATGGGAGCAAGGAACTTACCCAGAACAATGGAAAGAAGCCAGCATCATAGCTATACCAAAACCAGGAAAAGATCACCTTGATCCGTCTAATTACCGACCAATATCTCTCACTTGCTGCCTTGGAAAAACTTTCGAAAAAATGATTAGTTATCGCCTAATGTGGGAATTAGAAAATAAGGGCTTAATAAATCAATACCAGATGGGATTTCGAATGAATAGGTCAACTATTGACCATTTAGTGCTAATTGAGGGCTACATACAAAAAAGCTTTGCCAATAGGTCACACACAGTAGCAGTGTTCTTTGATATAGAGAAGGCCTACGATACTGCATGGCGATATGGTATATTGGATATATTGCACAAATGGGGATTTAAAGGTCGCCTACCACAACTCATAAAGAGTTTTTTAACCGATAGGTTCTTCAGAGTGAGGGTTGGTACTACGATATCAGATAATCAAATATTAAAGAATGGTATTCCTCAAGGATCAATTTTGAGTGTTACCCTGTTTTTGATAGCAATAAATGGATTAGCAGAATGTATTCCAAACGACGTAGGCAGGAGCTTATTTGTAGATGACTTATCGATTTATTACCAAGCCTCAGAAATGGCACAGATAGAAACAATGCTGCAAAGCACTATAGATAAGATAACTGAATATGCCGATCAACATGGTTTTAAAATATCAATTAAAAAGACGTGTTGCGTACATTTTTGCAGACTTCGGAAACCACATAATCACCCAAACCTTACACTTTACGGAAACAATATTGAAATTAAACCTTCTCACAAATTTCTGGGCTTGATACTAGACAAAAAATTACTTTGGAAGGAACACATCTCTGAATTGATTGTACAATGTAAAAAACGCCTAAATATAATAAGATCAGTTTGTAACCTTAATTGGGGAGCAGATTCAATAATTCTAATCCAGCTTTACAAGTCTCTTATATTATCCAAAATAGATTACGGTAGTGTGGTCTATGGGTCAGCAAGCAATTCACACTTAGAAAAATTGAATACTATACAAGCAACCGGATTAAGATTGGCACTAGGGGCTTTTCGAACAAGTCCCTATTCATCTCTGTGTTGTGAAGCTGGAGTCCAACCATTAGAATACAGAAGAAAATATATAATTATCAACTATTATAACAAAATTAAATCTCTGCAAAAACACCCTGTATTAGATTTCATACAGGAGGACGAACAAAACACATATGAAAATCGTCTACACAAACCAGCAATAGTTCGCGCAAAAGCATTAATATTAGAATTCCTACCAACTATAGAACTTCACACCTTTATAGACGATGAATACGAGCCCTGGAAAATCCAAACTCCAAAAATATACATAGATTGTCTTAAATATAACAAAATTGACACCCCCAAGGAAATAATACAAAACGAAGTACAAAACATATTATTCAACCATGACAATCCACTAGAAATATACACAGATGGCTCTAAGACCGAACAAGGTGTGGGATGTGCGATCATCACTGAACAAGAGACTTATAAATGGGGATTCAAGAACTTCACCACCATATATTACGCAGAGATGTACGCAATTCTTCAGGCCCTGAAGTATACAGAAAACAACGCATTGGAAAATGTGGCAATTTGTACAGACTCGTTAAGCTCATTGCAGTCAATAAAAAAACAATATGAACAAGAACCAGTTACCAAAACCATCTTAAGCATGCTGCAGCGATTAACAGACAAAGGAACGAAAATTATTTTTATTTGGGTACCAAGTCATTGTGGTATAAAAGGTAACGAAATAGCTGACAAAGCGGCCAAAGAAGCTGCTACATCTGGAAATATAGACGTAATAAAATACAGCCTTGGAGACATTGAGCACTACATAAGGAACAAAATCATGGAACAGTGGCAAAATGACTGGAACGAAACTTGTACCGGATTAAAACAAATAAAACACAGGGTGGAAATGACGCCAACAATAAACCAGATGAAAACAAGGAAGGAACAGGTCATACTGACAAGACTACGGATAGGTCACACACATCTGACTTCTTCCCACCTCCTATTAGGGACACGCCCTGCACAATCCGAGATATGCCATACTCCCGTCACTGTGAAACATATTATTACTGACTGCCCGAAATATGAAAACCAAAGAAAAAACAAACATCTACCAACTGATTTTAAGAGATGCTTAACAGAACATACACACCAGGAAAGTATATTAAACTTTCTGAAGACAGTAGGATTATATTATAAGCTGTAGAAAAAAAAAGAGATAAGATCCGAAATTATTATAAATTATTATAAGGACCTAGAAGTCGAAGCCAAAGTAAAGAAAAAAAAATAATAATAACCCGTGGGGGTACAGGTCCCCTATCGGGCGCTTCCCCAGGTGGTGGATCGGGGAATGCCTTTTAGATATAGGAGGTATCGAGGAAATTAAATACCTCGGAGCGAACCAAAACCAGTTAGTTTCAGGACACGACGGTCTCCATGTAAGGAGCGGTACTCCGACAGCGTCTGTTCTCCATGTAAGGAGCGGCTGAATCAGCACCTGGCAGTAGGTCTAAAATGCGACAATCACGATGTCGAATTGTAAAACTAGATTACCCCAGGTGGGTAGAGCTAAATGCTCAGAATCCCACACTACTAGTGTACCTAGTACATCGGCTGTCTGCTCCACGGATTCTGGGGGGAGCAATAATTCGATTGTTAATTCCGGGACCTTAAATCTCAGGAATCGTCAGGTGAATCGACATTGCAACACCTTAAACTCTTGTCGCGTTCAAGTTGGTGCTAGAAGGGCTTGATCGAAAAATGATTTACCTTCTTCCTCGGTTAGCGGTAGGCGCAGCGTGACACCGAGTAGGGCTACTGCGAACCACACTCAGGGGGAAAACAACATCGATCCTCCGCCACCAGCTTCTGATGTTTCTGGAGTGACGCAAGACGGCACATCTACGACCACAAAAGCCGGAAAGCCCAGGAAGCGCATGAAGTGGACTATCGAGCTAAACTCATTCATTATGCGCTCCTACTTTAAAATCACCAAGATGGAAACTGATATGACGACATACAGATACGCCCTCCACCGTGCATTCATTGAACATTTTCCAGAATTTCACCATCTCACGGAACAGCGTATTGCTGACCAACGTCGAAGTATTGTGAGAAACAATCTACTACCCGGTCCGACGTTGCAACAAATTCAAGGTGAAGTCCTTCTTGACCTTCAAGATGGAGAGAATGACATAATTACCGATCAGGATACACATAAATCGGAGAATGCACAAGGAGACCACAATGGCGTTGAGGAAATAAACAATGATTGCGTCAAAACCACCGATATTGACTATAATACCGAACTTTGTAAAGCACTAGCGGAATTTAATGGCACCAACCCAATACACCGGCCAAAACTACCCAAGCTGCGAACCAATAAGAGCACTAACAGCATACTAGCAGCTGTGAACTTACTACTGCAGAACCATGCTAAAGACTGCGAAGCGCTGGAACAACTTCACACTCTCATCTATTGTGGAGCGGTAGCAGTGCTTCGAAGTCACAATCAACAAATCCAATCCCCAAAGAACAATCGGGGCAAAGACTACAAACAGCTCAAGCCTTGGTGGCAACGCCGGCTGGAAAAGTCCATTGATGACATCAGAAGGGAATTGGGGCAGCTAACAGAGTTTAAAAACAACTTGAAACCGTCTAGGCGCTCAACAAACAGAGTGAGGAAGATCTATCGAAGAATCAACACTTATACAGGTCACCCACAACATAAACAACATGTATGTGAATATATCGATTCACTCAGGCAAAAGTTAAAGGCAAAATCCAAACGTTTGTCACGATATGTCAAGTGCACGAAAAGGAAAGAACAAAACTACTTATTCAATAACAATCAGAAGTTGTTTTACAGGCAACTAAGCGGTACAGTAAACAATCACAACCAAAGTCTTCCAAATGAAGATGAGCTAACGGAGTACTGGTCTTCTTTATGGTCGAACCCTATCGAACATAAATCCAACGCTCACTGGATAAGAACTGAGGAGGAAAAAATAAACATTGAACCAATGCCTTTCGTTAACTTGACAACAAGCGAGGTAACCGAAGCTATAAAGAGCACCAGTTGTTGGAAGACACCAGGAGTTGACAATGTCCAAAACTTCTGGTATAAGAAGTTTGACAGTCTGCATGAAGCAATGGCAACATCATTTTCACATATTCTGCAACATCCAGAAGATACTCCACCATTTCTGACACTGGGTTCGACCCACTTGCTTCCCAAAACGCATCAAACTCACGATCCTACGCAGTATAGACCTATAACATGCCTTCCAACTATATATAAAATATTAACGTCTTGCATTACTCACCGTATTCACAGACATGCGGATCATAACAACATCTTGTCGGAAGAACAGAGAGGGTGCAGACGAGATCACCAAGGCTGCAAAGAACAACTCATCATTGATTCGGTAATACTAAAACAGGCGCAGAAGGAACAGCGCAACATCTACACGGCTTTCGTAGATTATAGGAAACCATTTGATAGCGTTCCACATTCCTGGCTTGTTAAAGTTTTGCAAATTTACAAAGTACACCCCACTCTTGTTACTTTTCTTGAATCATCGATGAAGCACTGGCGAACGAACCTTCATTTACAAATAAATGGTCAATACCTCGAAACTGATGAAATTTCTATCCGTAGGGGGATCTTCCAAGGCGACTCCCTGAGTCCACTTTGGTTTTGTTTGGCAATGAATCCACTCTCCAATCTACTTAACGATACGGATTACGGCTTTAAAATCAAGGCCAACAGAAACACTAGCTGCACGGTTTCCCACCTTTTATACATGGATGACATCAAAATATACGCATCAAACCAGCGTCAAATTCAACATTTACTTAATATTAGTGAAAAATGTTCCAGTGATATACAAATGGGATTAGGATTAGACAAGTGCAAAACCTTAAATATCGAGAAGGGTCAAATCGTTAACGGAGATGTATTACTACCTAATGGGAACATTATAAATGCCATGCAAAATGGTGAAACCTACAAATATCTAGGATTTCAGCAAGCTAAGCTACTTGACCAGAAGCAAGCAAAAACCAAAATTCTAGGACAGTTCACTCAAAGGATAACTGCTTCATTGAAATCCCAATTGAACGCAGGAAATCTCGCCAAAGCAATTAACACCTACGCCATACCGATCCTGACATACTCATTTGGAATTCTGAAGTGGACAAAAACAGAACTGGAAGATATTCAAAGAACAACGCGAACCATGATGACCAAACACAAATGTCACCAGCCGACATCATCAGTTATTAGGACCACATTGCCAAGAAAAGAGGGAGGGAGAGCTTTAACGGACATAGTTAATTTACATTATAATCAAATATCTAAACTCCAAAAGTTCTTCATTGACAAGGCTCAAACATCTAAATTGCATGAGCTGGTCGCGAAAGCAGATAAAAACTATTCCCCCTTAGATCTTGTAAACCCTGAAAAAAAACTTGAAATCGTTACAGACTCTGACAAACAGGCGGAGTGGGCCCAGAAAGCGCTTCATGGTCGACATCATCACGACCTCAATCAACCATATATCGACAAGGAAGCATCAAATAAGTGGCTCTCTGATGGAACATTGTTTCCAGAAACAGAAGGATTTATGATGGCGATCCAAGACCAAGTTATTAATACCAACAATTACAAGAAATGTGTTATAAGAGATCCAAACATCGTGTCGGACAAGTGCAGAAGGTGTCAACAAACAACAGAGACGATACAACACATTACGTCGGGATGTTCAGCCATAGCTAACATTGATTACCTACGCAGACACAATCAACTGTGCAACATCATTCATCAGAAGTTGACCAACAAATTTGGATTAGTTAACACCTACACGCCTTATTACAAGTACCATCCGCATGCAGTTCTAGAGAACGCTGATTTTAGACTATACTACGATAGGTCAATTATCACCGATAGACGGGTGACGAATAACAGGCCTGATATTGTAGTTGTGGATAAAAAAGCTAACTCGGTTCTTCTAGTGGATGTTGCTGTACCCAATAACAATAATATGTTAGACAAATACAACGAGAAAATTGCAAAATACACCGATCTTGCAATTGAGGTAGGGCAGATGTGGCAAGCAGAGAAAGTCGAGGTGGTGCCGGTCATCGTTTCATCTACGGGACTAATCCCCAAAACTCTACAAGACAGCCTCACCAAACTAGGTCTTCACAAAAACACATACATCGATCTGCAGAAGGCTGCAATTTTGAATACTTGTCACACTGTCCGTAAATTTCTAAATATGTAACTAGTGTGCCTAATCCCATTTGCGTTTACACACGCTCGGGATAGGTGAATATTAGCAGCAAGAGCTGAGCAAGAGTACACTTGAGTTGAAGATAATAATAATAATAATAATAATAAGCACTAGCGGAATTTAATGGCACCAACCCAATACACCGGCCAAAACTACCCAAGCTTCGAACCAATGAGAGCACTAACAGTATACTAGCAGCTGTGAACTTACTACTGCAGAACCATGCTAAAGACTGCGAAGCGCTGGAACAACTTCACACTCTCATCTATTGTGGAGCGGTAGCAGTGCTTCGAAGTCACAATCAACAAATCCAATCCCCAAAGAACAATCGGGGTAAAGACTACAAACAGCTCAAGCCTTGGTGGCAACGCCGGCTGAAAAAGTCCATTGATGACATCAGAAGGGAATTGGGGCAGCTAACAGAGTTTAAAAACAACTTGAAACCGTCTAGGCGCTTAACAAACAGAGTGAGAAAGATCTATCGAAAAATCAAAACTTTTACAGGTCACCCACAACATAAACAACATGTATGTGAATATATGGATTTACTCAGGCAAAAGTTAAAGGCAAAATCCAAACGTTTGTCACGATATGTCAAGTGCACGAAAAGGAAACAACAAAACTACTTATTCAATAACAATCAGAAGTTATTTCACAGGCAACCAAGCGGTACAGTAAACAATCACAACCAAAGTCTCCCAGATAAAGATGAGCTAACGGAGTACTGGTCTTCTTTATGGTCGAACCCTATCGAACATAAATCCAACGCTCACTGGATAAGAACTGAGGAGGAAAAAATTAACATTGAACCAATGCCTTTCGTTAACTTGACAACAAGCGAGGTAACCGAAGCTATAAAGAGCACCAGTAATTGGAAGACACCAGGAGTTGACCATGTCCAAAACTTCTGGTATAAGAAGTTTGACAGTCTGCATGAAGCAATGGCAAGATCATTTACACATATTCTGCAGCATCCAGAAGATACACCACCATTTCTGACACTGGGTTCGACCCACTTGCTTCCCAAAACGCATCAAACTCAGGATCCTACGCAATATAGACCTATAACATGCCTTCCAACTATATATAAAATATTAACGTCTTGCATTACTAACCGTATTTACAGACATGCCGATCAAAACAACATCTTGTCGGAAGAACAAAAAGGGTGCAGACGAGATCACCAAGGCTGCAAAGAGCAACTCATCATCGATTCGGTAATACTAAAACAGGCGCAGAAGGAACAGCGCAACATCTACACGGCTTTCGGAGATTATAGGAAAGCATTTGATAGCGTTCCACATTCCTGGCTTGTTAAAGTTTTGCAAATTTACAAAGTACACCCCACTCTTGTTACTTTTCTTGAATCATCGATGAAGCACTGGCGAACGAACCTTCATTTACAAATAAATGGTCAATACCTCGAAACTGATGAAATTTCTATCCGTAGGGGGATCTTCCAAGGCGACTCCCTGAGTCCACTTTGGTTTTGTTTGGCAATGAATCCACTCTCCAATCTACTTAACGATACGGATTACGGCTTTAAAATCAAGGCCAACAGAAACACTAGCTGCACTGTTTCCCCCTCTTATACATGGATGACATCAAAATATACGCATCAAACCAGCGTCAAATTCAACATTTACTTAATATCACTGAAAATTTTTCCAGTGATATACAAATGGGATTTGGATTAGACAAGTGCAAAACCTTGAATATCGAGAAGGGTAAAATCGTTAACGGAGATGTGTTACTACCTAATGGGAACATTATAAATGCCATGCAAAATGGTGAAACCTACAAATATCTAGGATTTCAGCAAGCTAAGCTACTAGACCAGAAGCAAGCAAAAAACAAAATTCGAGGACAGTTCACTCAAAGGATAACTGCTTTATTGAAATCCCAGTTGAACGCAGGAAATCTTGCCAAAGCAATTAACACCTACGCCATACCGGTCCTGACATACTCATTTGGAATTCTGAAGTGGACAAAAACAGATCTGGAAGATATTAAAAGAACAACGCGAACCATGATGACCAAACACAAATGTCACCACCCGACATCATCAGTTATTAGGACCACACTTCCAAGAAAAGAGGGAGGGAGAGCTCTAACGGACATAGTTAATTTACATTACAAACAAATATCTAAACTCCAAAAATACTTCATTGACAAGGCTCAAACATCTAAATTGCATGAGCTGGTCGCGAAAGCAGATAAAAACTATTCCCCCTTAGATCTTGTAAACCCTGATAATAAACTTGAAATCGTTACAGACTCTGACAAACAGGCAGAGTGGGCCCAGAAAGCGCTCCATGGTCGACATCATTACGACCTCAATCAACCATATATCGACAAGGAAGCATCAAATAAGTGGCTCTCTGATGGAACATTGTTTCCAGAAACAGAAGGATTTATGATGGCGATCCAAGACCAAGTTATTAATACCAACAATTACAAGAAATTTGTTATCAGAGATCCAAACATCGTGTCGGACAAGTGCAGAAGGTGTCAACAAACAACAGAGACGATACAACACATTACGTCGGGATGTTCAGCCATAGCTAACATTGATTACCTACGCAGACACAATCAACTGTGCAACATCATTCATCAGAAGTTGGCCAACAAATTTGGATTAGTTAACACTTACACGCCTTATTACAAGTACCATCCTCATGCAGTTCTAGAGAATGCTGATTTTAGACTATACTACGATAGGTCAATTATCACCGATAGACGGGTGACGAATAACCGGCCTGATATTGTAGTTGTGGATAAAAAAGCTAACTCGGTTCTTCTAGTGGATGTTGCTGTACCCAATAACAATAATATGTTAGACAAATACAACGAGAAAATTGCAAAATACACCGATCTTGCAATTGAGGTAGGGCAGATGTGGCAAGCAGAGAAAGTAGAGGTGGTGCCGGTCATCGTTTCATCTACGGGACTAATCCCCAAAACTCTACAAGACAGCCTCACCAAACTAGGTCTTCACAAAAACACATACATCGATCTGCAGAAGGCTGCAATTTTGAATACTTGTCACACTGTCCGTAAATTTCTAAATATGTAACTGCTGTGCCTAATCCCATTTGCGTTTACAAACGCTCGGGATAGGTGAACATTACCAGCAAAAGCTGAGCAAGAGTACACTTGAATTGGAAATAATAATAATAATAATAATAATAATAATAATAATAATAATAATAATAATAATAATAATAATAATAATAATAATAATAACCCGTGGGGGTACTGGTCCCCTATCGGGCGCTTCCCCAGGTGGTGGATAGGGGAATGCCTTTTAGATATAGGAGGTATCGAGGAAATTAAATACCTCGGAGCGAACCAAAACCAGTTAGTTTCAGGACACGACGGTCTCCATGTAAGGAGCGGTACTCCGACAGCGTCTGTTCTCCATGTAAGGAGCGGCTGAATCAGCACCTGGCAGTAGGTCTAAAATGCGACAATCACGATGTCGAATTGTAAAACTAGATTACCCCAGGTGGGTAGAGCTAAATGCTCAGAATCCCACACTGCTAGTGTACCTAGTACATCGGCTGTCTGCTCCACGGATTCTGGGGGGAGCAATAATTCGATTGTAAATTCCGGGACCTTAAATCTCAGGAATCGTCAGGTGAATCGACATTGCAACACCTTAAACTCTTGTCGCGTTCAAGTTGGTGCTAGAAGGGCTTGTTCGAAAAATGATTTACCTTCTTCCTCGGTTAGCGGTAGGCGCAGCGTGACACCGAGTAGGGCTACTGCGAACCACACTCAGGGGGAAAACAACATCGATCCTCCGCCACCGGCTTCTGATGTTTCTGGAGTGACGCAAGTCGGCACATCTACGACCACAAAAGCCGGAAAGCCCAGGAAGCGCATGAAGTGGACTATCGAGCTAAACTCATTCATTATGCGCTCCTACTTTAAAATCACCAAGATGGAAACTGATATGACGACATACAGATACGCCCTCCACCGTGCATTCATTGAACATTTTCCAGAATTTCACCATCTCACGGAACAGCGTATTGCTGACCAACGTCGAAGTATTGTAAGAAACAATCTACTACCCGGTCCGACGTTGCAACAAATTCGAGGTGAAGTCCTTCTTGACCTTCAAGATGGAGAGAATGACATAATTACCGATCAGGATACACATAAATCGGAGAATGCACAAGGAGACCACAATGGCGTTGAGGAAATAAACAATGATTGCGACCAAACCACCGATAATGACTATAATACCGAACTTTGTAAAGCACTAGCGGAATTTAATGGCACCAACCCAATACACCGGCCAAAATTACCAAAGCTGCGAACCAATAAGAGCACTAACAGCATACTAGCAGCTGTGAACTTACTACTGCAGAACTATGCTAAAGACTGCGAAGCGCTGGAACAACTTCACACTCTCATCTATTGTGGAGCGGTAGCAGTGCTTCGAAGACACAATCAACAAATCCAATCCCCAAAGAACAATCGGGGTAAAGACTACAAACAGCTCAAGCCTTGGTGGCAACGCCGGCTGGAAAAGACCATTGATGACATCAGAAGGGAATTGGGGCAGCTTACAGAGTTTAAAAACAACCTGAAACCGTCTAGGCGCTTAACAAACAGAGTGAGGAAGATCTATCGAAGAATCAACACTTATACAGGTCACCCAAAACATGAACAACATATATGTGAATATATCGATTCACTCAGGCAAAAGTTAAAGGCAAAATCAAAACGTTTGTCACGATATATCAAGTGCACGAAAAGGAAACAACAGAACTACTTATTCAATAACAATCAGAAGTTATTTTACAGGCAACTAAGCGGTACTGTAAACAATCACAACCAAAGTCTCCCAGATAAAGATGAGCTAACGGAGTACTGGTCTTCTTTATGGTCGAACCCTATCGAACATAAATCCAACGCTCAGTGGATAAGAACTGAGGAGGAAAAAATTAACATTGAACCAATGCCTTTCGTTAACTTGACAACAAGCGAGGTAACCGAAGCTATAAAGAGCACCAGTAATTGGAAGACACCAGGAGTTGACCATGTCCAAAACTTCTGGTATAAGAAGTTTGACAGTCTGCATGAAGCAATGGCAAGATCATTTACACATATTCTGCAGCATCCAGAAGATACACCACCATTTCTGACACTGGGTTCGACCCACTTGCTTCCCAAAACGCATCAAACTCACGATCCTACGCAATATAGACCTATAACATGCCTTCCAACTATATATAAAATATTAACGTCTTGCATTACTAACCGTATTTACAGACATGCCGATCAAAACAACATCTTGTCGGAAGAACAAAAAGGGTGCAGACGAGATCACCAAGGCTGCAAAGAGCAACTCATCATCGATTCGGTAATACTAAAACAGGCGCAGAAGGAACAGCGCAACATCTACACGGCTTTCGTAGATTATAGGAAAGCATTTGATAGCGTTCCACATTCCTGGCTTGTTAAAGTTTTGCAAATTTACAAAGTACACCCCACTCTTGTTACTTTTCTTGAATCATCGATGAAGCACTGGCGAACGAACCTTCATTTACAAATAAATGGTCAATACCTCGAAACTGATGAAATTTCTATCCGTAGGGGGATCTTCCAAGGCGACTCCCTGAGTCCACTTTGGTTTTGTTTGGCAATGAATCCACTCTCCAATCTACTTAACGATACGGATTACGGCTTTAAAATCAAGGCCAACAGAAACACTAGCTGCACTGTTTCCCACCTCTTATACATGGATGACATCAAAATATACGCATCAAACCAGCGTCAAATTCAACATTTACTTAATATTACTGAAAATTTTTCCAGTGATATACAAATGGGATTTGGATTAGACAAGTGCAAAACCTTAAATATCGAGAAGGGTAAAATCGTTAACGGAGATGTATTACTACCTAATGGGAACATTATAAATGCCATGCAAAATGGTGAAACCTACAAATATCTAGGATTTCAGCAAGCTAAGCTACTTGACCAGAAGCAAGCAAAAACCAAAATTCGAGGACAGTTCACTCAAAGGATAACTGCTTTATTGAAATCCCAGTTGAACGCAGGAAATCTCGCCAAAGCAATTAACACCTACGCCATACCGATCCTGACATACTCATTTGGAATTCTGAAGTGGACAAAAACAGAACTGGAAGATATTCAAAGAACAACGCGAACCATGATGACCAAACACAAATGCCACCACCCGACATCATCAGTTATTAGGACCACATTACCAAGAAAAGAGGGAGGGAGAGCTTTATCGGACATAGTTAATTTACATTATAATCAAATATCTAAACTCCAAAAGTTCTTCATTGGCAAGGCTCAAACATCTAAATTGCATGAGCTGGTCGCGAAAGCAGATAAAAACTATTCACCCTTAGATCTTGTAAACCCTGATAAAAAACTTGAAATCGTTACAGACTCTGACAAACAGGCGGAGTGGGCCCAGAAAGCGCTTCATGGTCGACATCATCACGACCTCAATCAACCATATATCGACAAGGAAGCATCAAATAAGTGGCTCTCTGATGGAACATTGTTTCCAGAAACAGAAGGATTTATGATGGCGATCCAAGACCAAGTTATTAATACCAACAATTACAAGAAATTTGTTATAAGAGATCCAAACATCATGTCGGACAAGTGCAGAAGGTGTCAACAAACAACAGAGACGATACAACACATTACGTCGGGATGTTCAGCCATTGCTAACATTGATTACCTACGCAGACACAATCAACTTTGCAACATCATTCATCAGAAGTTGGCCAACAAATTTGGATTAGTTAACACCTACACGCCTTATTACAAGTACCATCCTCATGCAGTTCTAGAGAATGCTGATTTTAGACTATACTACGATAGGTCAATTATCACCGATAGACGGGTGACGAATAACCGGCCTGATATTGTAGTTGTGGATAAAAAAGCTAACTCGGTTCTTCTAGTGGATGTTGCTGTACCCAATAACAACAATATGTTAGACAAATACAACGAGAAAATTGCAAAATACACCGATCTTGCAATTGAGGTAGGACAGATGTGGCATGCAAAGAAAGTAGAGGTGGTGCCGGTCATCGTTTCATCTACGGGACTAATCCCCAAAACTCTACAAGACAGCCTCACCAAACTAGGTCTTCACAAAAACACATACATCGATCTGCAGAAGGCTGCAATTTTGAATACTTGTCACACTGTCCGTAAATTTCTAAATATGTAATTGCTGTGCCTAATCCCATTTGCGTTTACACACGCTCGGGATAGGTGAACATTACCAGCAAGAGCTGAGCAAGAGTACACTTGAGTTGGAAATAATAATAATAATAATAATAATAATAATAATAATAATAATAATAATAATAATAATAATAAGGAGGAGAACAGAGCTAACTGGGAGAAATTTGCGAATTCTATCAATATCCCAACGCTCCCTAATAATATCAACGATGCGACCGAAATACTCACCAAGTCCATAATAAACGCCGCTGAGGGCAGTATCCCTAAATCCAAACCTTTGATGTCACATCGCCCCGTTCCCTGGTGGAATGTAGATATTGCCAGAGCAATAGCCGAAAGGAATAAGTCAAGGAACAGATTCAACAGATATCCTACAATACAGAACCTTATCATCTTTAAAAAGTGCAGGGCTGTCGCCAGAAGAATAATTCAACAAGCCAAAAAATTATCATGGCAAGAATATGTGTCAACAATAAACCCCCAAATGAATCTTGGTGACATATGGAGAAGGATCAAAGTAATAGGAGGAAAAAACACTTTCAATGTACCCGAAACTTTAATCTTGGAAAATGGAACAGTCGTAACAGAGAATAGTGAAATATGTGAAATCTTTGCCAACCACTTTCAAGAAGCCAGTTGCACGACAAACTATGATGAAGAATTTAAAAACATAAAATATGAAGGTGAAAGAGCCAACTTAAATTTTACTACCAACGAGAGCTTATCTTACAATACACCCTTTTTACAGGATGAGTTAGAATACGCACTAGAAAACACTACGAAATCAGCAGCTGGAAATGACGAAATCTCATATAACATGTTAAAGCACCTACCCAAGAAGGAAAAAACAAAGTTACTTGATCTCTATAATGAAATATGGAAATCGGGTACTTTCCCCTCCAATTGGAAAGTAGCAATAATAATACCAATATTAAAACCTGAAAAAACCCATACAGATACCAATAGCTACCGCCCCATTTCGTTGACAAGCTGTGTAGCAAAGGTCCTAGAAAAAATGATCAACCTACGTCTAATGTGGTGGTTAGATTCACAATCCTTGTTGTCACCTTTTCAAACAGGATGCCGTAAAAATTACTCAACAACGGATGCTTTAGTGTTCTTTGAAGATTACATACAAAATGGTTTTTTCAACAGAGAGCATATAGTAGCAGTAAGTTTCGATCTCGAAAAAGCATATGATAGAACTTGGCGCCACTCTATCTTAAAACAGCTGCATACATGGGGGCTTAGAGGAAACTTACCTGTACTCCTGGAAAATTTCTTAAAAGATAGATATTTCTCTGTAAGAATAGGCACAAATGAATCTTCCAGAAGACTATTGGAAAATGGCATTCCACAAGGTTCGGTGCTCAGCGTTTCTCTTTTTGCAGTGGCAATTAATTTTCTTCTTGACAAGATAAACGCAAATATAGAAAGATTACTATATGTAGACGACCTAATTATCTTACAGAAACACAAGTCAATGGACATTATCAATGAACAGATTAACAACGAAATTAACGCCATATGCGAAGTAGCAAAATCAAAAGGATTTCAGTTCTCTCAAGAGAAAACCAAATGTGTGCATTTCTGCCGACTCCGTACCATACACTCAGATCCAACACTCTATCTTCACAATCACCAAATACTTGCCCGGGACTGGTTTAAGATACTTGGGTTGGTATTTGATAAAAAATTATACTGGGGAGAACATATCACACAAACAGCAGAGAAGTGTAAAAGAGCACTGAATATTATTAGATGCATGGCTAACATTAACTGGGGCTCTGATAGAGAAACTTTGCTGCAGCTCTACCATTCAATGATCCAAGGACGATTGGACTACGGTGCTGTTGTCTATAACTCCTGTAGACCTTCCAGACTTAAAGAGTTTGACAGAATTCAAATGGCAGCGCTAAGACTAGCCACCGGTGCCTTCAGAACAAGTCCCACAATGGCAGTGCAATGTGATGCAAGTGCAATGCCTCTAGAGTTAAGAAGAATGTCTCAAACTGTTATATACGCCAACAAAATTAGATCACTTCCGTCACACTTGAATTACCCCCTATTCCAGTCGAATAATGAATTTTCGAGTAGACCAACATCATCAAGACCTACTCGAGTCCGCAATGAAGAAATACACAGAAAATATGCCATTGAAACACGGCCTAGTGTGCTTGAAACGCCCGTAGCAATAACATCAATTCCTCCGTGGCAACTAACTGTACCGAAAATTAACACCACTTTAACCAAATGGAAGAAAGAGGAAACTCCTGCATCTATTTATAGAACTCTTTTCAACCAAGAACTGGAAGACTATCACAACAGCATCATTATTTACTGCGATGGATCTAAAACCCCCGACGGAGTAGGTGCCGCAATAGCCATTGGCCAGACCACTCACAACTGGAGCTTGAGACCAGAATGTTCTGTATTCACTGCAGAACTATACGCAATTTGGCAAGCATTATTATTCTTTATGCACTCTCAATACCAACAATGTTTGATATGTTCTGACTCGTTAAGTGCAATCAATTCCATTGAGAAGAGATTTTCCAGTACTGGATATACAAAAAATATTCTCGATTTAACCACACACTTAACCAATCAAGGTAAATCAGTTAACTTAATGTGGGTCCCTGGACATAGCCAAATAGATGGAAATGAATATGCAGATATGGCAGCAAAAGATGCATCCTCCTCTCCTATAGACACAGGTATCCCTGTCCCAGTCGATGATAGTAATACATACATAAAACAACAAATTAAAGATATTTGGCAAAATCGATGGGCCTCATATAATGGCCAACTTTCTAGCATTAAGACATCTGTTACGAAATGGAAGTACCCTCTATATCTAAATAGACGACAACAAGTTATTCTCTGTCGCCTAAGAATAGGCCACACACGACTTACACACTCCCACATGTTAATTGGCGAACATAGACCAATATGTGATTTCTGCAACTACCAGCTAACAGCCGAACATTTGTTTTCGTGTCCTAGACTAAACGTGATAAGAAATGCTATCGGAATTGATTCTAGAATAAAAACTTTGTTAATTTCAGAGACGAATATAAAAAAAACAGAAACTTACCTCAAACACATTAAAGTGTATAGCAGAATATGATTAAAATCGAAAAATGGAGAATGTCACACAAAAACAAAAAAAAAATTAAAATATAATTATAAGTGAATTACACAATTAACATATAAAAAACATTGGGATTAGAAATGCAGCTAATAATCATAGCAATTGAAGCTGCAAAAAAAAAAATAAAAAAAAAAAAAAAAAAAAAAAATAATAATAATAATAATAATAATAATAATAATAATAATAATAATAATACCATACCATACCATACCATACCATTTATTGACCAAATATAATATATTTACATACGAAAGTACGTCTAGGTCCTAAATATATGAAAACACAGTATACAAACATGTATCTATAGGTCGTTTACACAATAACTAAAAATTATATTGAAATGTTTAAAAAATTTTTGAAAAATTGACTTACAGTACTTTAAAATACAATTACAAAATAACATAGAACACGTATGCTATATAAAATTTTGACTGGATGATCCACACATTAAATCTTTACAAAAATAATGAAATAAAATAATAAACATTAAAAGTGGTAACACATGAATTGCTGAATAGAATAAAAACAATGTTTCAGTAAAAACTCCTTGACTTTACGTACAAATAAATTGATTGACATATTTACAATATTTTCCCCATCCAATATATATATTATTTTGTTGTATATACCCACATCAAGCTTATTACGTTTAGTGGTTTCAATCCTAGATATCTCAACAACTAAGTTGTTGGCAGACCTAGTAGAGTAATTATGTAAATTCGAGTGAGTCATAAATTTTTCACGATGCTGATGAATGAATTTTGCTACTTCAAAGATATACATACAAGGTAAAGGTAGAACTTTGTACTTTGAAAACAGGGGTTTACAATGCGCATCCCACTTTGCACCATCAATGATTCGCAAAGCAGATTTTTGCAGTCGGAATGCTGCTTCAGCTCCAGCTGCATTGCCCCATAATAATATACCATAACTTAGGTGGGAATGAACAATTGCAAAGTACACAGTACTTAGAATATTGGACGATAAAGATGATCTTAGTTGTCGTAGTGCAAAAACTTGTGATGCCAATTTTGAACATAAAGAATTCAGATGAGGTTGCCAATTCAGGTGAGTATCTAACATTAAACCTAAATATACCACAGGATCTGAATTCTCAACTAATCTACTAGAACTTACTGATAGGGATTGAGTTTTAGTTTCATTAAGCTTAAGATGATTTGCTGAGAACCAATTTTTCACGGATTGCATACTTTCCTTACACTCCGGTATATTCGTGCGAGAGCTAATTGTTGTATCATCTGCAAACAAAAGGCATTTAGAATACTCCACCGCGCCTGGCAGGTCATTTATGTATAAAATAAATAATACAGGTCCCAAAACTGAGCCCTGCGGAACACCTTTTTCAACAGAAAGGATACTCGAATTTATACCATCACAATGGACATATTGTCTTCTGTTTGAGAGATAGGAGCGAAACAAGAGTAATTCTTTGGATCTTATCCCGTAATATTCCATTTTTTTTATTAGCAAGTCCGGATCTACACAGTCGAATGCTTTGCTGAGATCACAAAATGTTATATCAACACTTGTTTTCATATCAAGTGACTCAGTAGCATACTCAATCAGATCCAGTAATGCGTTAGTTGTGGATCTATTCTTACGAAATCCAAACTGCGCAGGTGAAAAAATATTACTATGTTCACAGTAGCTAACTAATTTCTATTTGATCAATATTTCCAAAATTTTACTTAGGACTGGTACAATCGCAATTGGCCTATAGTTGTCAGTGTTATCAGAATCTCCCTTCTTAAAGGTGGGTAAAATTTTGGTAATTTTAAACAAATCAGGCCAAATGCCCTCTTGAAGACATTGATTGTAAAGAGTTGTAAGTGGTTCAATGATATACTCAATAGAATTTATTATTATTTTCCCATTCAAATCAAAGAAATCTAGACATGGCTTATTTTTCAAACTTAGTACTGCTTCCCGTACATCAGATTGCAAAATTGGCCCCATGAAAAATGAAGTTGATGGTTTTGCCATATTATTTAAATACTCCATCGGATCATTTCTTGAATCTAAAATAATATTAGTAATTTTTTGTGCAACTGTACTAAAGAATTCATTAAATTCATCTGGCGTAATATTTGTTTGTATTGGTTTTTTATTTTTTACAGTTCTCTCTGAGTTAACTAAATTCCAAATTATTTTATTTTTGTTATCGGCTTGTTCTATAATTTTTGAATAAGCTTCCCTTTTATGTTGCTTAAGAGATTTCTTATATGACGAACGGAGAGCTGTGTATGCATTCCAGTCCGATAAGCAGTTTGTTTTTTTAAATTTATTTTTTAAAGTGAATACTGATTTTCTCATTTCTCTGAGATGATCATTGAACCATTTTATTTTGCGATTCTGAATTTTTGATTTCAATGGAAAAGCTACTTGCGCAATTTCCTGTAACGTACTCAATATATGATTAGCAAGATCATTTGAATTCAGACATTGTAAATTGTAATCAAACCAATTAATTTTACTTAATTGGTTTGTAAAGTATTTGATGTTGTTTGTGTTAATTATACGTTTTTTTACAACTGGCATATCAGGACTACAGAAATTTAGTAACTTAATATAAAGTGCCTGATGATCCCCAATATCCACATCCAAAACACCGACATCGATGTCTTTTAGATCAACATTGGTAACTACATTATCAAGCCGTGATTTAGTAGTTGGCGTGATCCTTGTTGGAATATGGATTAGGGATGAAAGGCCATACATATATAACATGTTCCTAATCTCAGTAGAGTGATTACTAGGACCATCCAAATCAAGATTAAAATCACCAACTAAAATAATTTTTTTAAATTTAAAAAATAGATGATCCAGAAGATCAATAAGTTTTGTTTGAAATACATTTAGATCACCACTACTGGATGATCTGTAAACAGTTAAAAGGACTATACTTGTATTCAGAATTTTTGCACAACAAAATTCTGCATGCACGGGAATACAGAAATTGTTCACATCTACTGGTTTAATTTCAATGTGAGATCTTGCGTATATGGCAACACCCCCATGGCTTATGCTGTCTCTACAAAAGTATGAAATTAATTTATACATTCTAATATTAAGGGTTGTTAACTTATCAGTGGAAAGCCAATGCTCAGCAATACATAAGACATCAAAATTAATCTCACTTATTAATACTTCTAGGTCATCTATCTTATTGGAAATACTTTGACAGTTTATATAAATTAAATTAAAATAATGTTTAGAAAGGTTATCAGTTTTTGTTCTAAGCTCCATTTCCATCTGTACTTTTATATCTGCCGCTGAGGCGAAAAAACTCATTCAAAAATACTCCCTCTGGCCAGACTTCGGGTTTAACAATTTTTGGTACGACACTAATGGGTACCGATATTTTATATGAGGTATAACGATCCGGTGCTCTTGTTTTTAATTGATAAACTTCAATACGAGAATCTATTTCTTCTAAATGTTTTTTAACAACGTCTACATTCGCTTTTGGGCTCCAGTTCGTTGAATGAAAATGTTGCATATGTTCCTGTCTAGCTGCTTTTAAATTGGGATTTGAGCCTGACATAGTACCAACGAGTACGTTCTTTGGTTTTTTCTGCAGGTTTTCGTTAGAAGTACGATTTTGTTCGCTGCTAGCTAAATTTATAATATCTGTACACATACCAGAGGTCGTAGCTTGATGAACAGCAGCGGAAACTTTCTGTAATGTGACATTTGGAGTATCTTGAGAGGTACTTGCACCAATATTTGACGCATATAATACATGTGATTTTCCTTTTTCCGGAAGATTACTGGTTTTTTTCATGAGATTTATCTCCCTATTTAAAAAATCTACTTGCGCTTGGAGCGAACGTATGGCAATCCGTTGATTTTCGATTGTAAGGTCCTTTTGTGCTAACAATTCTTCAGAATGCTTCAATTTTAAATCTAGTATTGCATTCGTCGCAGTACTCAGTACTTGAGATTGAGAGCTGTTTTCCTTGATATCAGAGCAGCAATTTATTGTTTGATTTTCCAAATATAGAATGCCTTTAAGTTGTTTCAAGCAACTTTCATGCGATACATTCCCACATACAACACAACGCAAGCCCACTTTAGCAGGTTTTCTACACCTCTTACATTCACTAACTGCTTCATTAATTTCCTTACCCATCTTAGATATCAATTAAGATGAACTACACTGATTAACACAATGACAATAGATTTAATTAAATATGAGGCACTAATCGTGGAAATTTAACTCAAAAGTTTTACCGTGGTGGAATGGTCTACACACTTGGCCTAATAAAAACTTATCAGTTTTAACCAGATAGCACGATTTACGGAAGAATCCAATGTAAATATGCAGCAAATCACTAGTAAATGTATATTATTTTACTTACAAGTACTAATACTGCAGTAATGGAGGTTAAAAATTCATTTGATGCACTTTCCAAGAATTAAAAACACTGAATTCCACTCAAATTTGACCTTTTCTCGGACCACAAAATTAACTGACATTCACACAACTCGACTAATAATACTAATAATAATAATAATAATAATAATAATAATAATAATAATAATAATAATAATAATAATAATAATAATAATAATAATAATAATAATAATAATAATAATAATAATAATAATAATAATAATAATAATAATAATAATAATAATAATAATAATAATAATAATAATAATTCAGCCATATCTAACATTGATTACCTACGCAGGCACAATCAACTTTGCAACATCATCCATCAGAAGTTGGCCAACAAATTTGGATTAGTTAACACCTACACGCCTTATTACAAGTACCATCCGCATGCAGTTCTAGAGAATGCTGATTTTAGACTATACTACGATAGGTCAATTATCACCGATAGACGGGTGACGAATAACCGGCCTGATATTGTGGTTGTGGATAAAAACGCTAACTCGGTTCTCCTAGTGGATGTTGCTGTACCCAATAACAATAATATTTTAGACAAATACAACGAGAAAATTGCAAAATACACCGATCTTGCAATTGAGGTAGGTCAGATGTGGCAGGCAGAGAAAGTAGAGGTGGTGCCGGTCATTGTTTCATCTACGGGACTAATCCCCAAAACTCTACAAGACAGCCTCACCAAACTAGGTCTTCACAAAAACACATACATCGATCTGCAGAAGGCTGCAATTTTGAATACTTGTCACACTGTCCGTAAATTTCTAAATATGTAACTGCTGTGCCTAATCCCATTTGCGTTTACACACGCTCGGGGTAGGTGAACATTACCAGCAAGAGCTGAGCAAGAGTACACTTGAGTTGAAAATAATAATAATAATAATAATAATAATAATAATAATAATAATAATAATAAAATAAGAGCACTAACAGCATACTAGCAGCTGTGAACTTACTAATAAGAGCACTAACAGCATACTAGCAGCTGTGAACTTACTACTGCAGAACCATGCTAAAGACTGCGAAGCGCTGGAACAACTTCACACTCTCATCTATTGTGGAGCGGTAGCAGTGCTTCGAAGTCACAATCAACAAATCCAATCCCCAAAGAACAATGGGGGTAAAGACTACAAACAGCTCAAGCCTTGGTGGCAACGCCGGCTGGAAAAGTCCATTGATGACATCAGAAGGGAATTGGGGCAGCTAACAGAGTTTAAAAACAACTTGAAACCGTCTAGGCGCTTAACAAACAGAGTGAGAAAGATCTATAGAAAAATCAAAACTTTTACAGGTCACCCACAACATAAACAACATGTATGTGAATATATGGATTCACTCAGGCAAAAGATAAAGGCAAAATCCAAACGTTTGTCACGATATGTCAAGTGCACGAAAAGGAAACAACAAAACTACTTATTCAATAACAATCAGAAGTTATTTTACAGGCAACTAAGCGGTACAGTAAACAATCACAACCAAAGTCTCCCAGATAAAGATGAGCTAACGGAGTACTGGTCTTCTTTATGGTCGAACCCTATCGAACATAAATCCAACGCTCACTGGATAAGAACTGAGGAGGAAAAAATTAACATTGAACCAATGCCTTTCGTTAACTTGACAACAAGCGAGGTAACCGAAGCTATAAAGAGCACCAGTAATTGGAAGACACCAGGAGTTGACCATGTCCAAAACTTCTGGTATAAGAAGTTTGACAGTCTGCATGAAGCAATGGCAACATCATTTTCACATATTCTGCAACATCCAGAAGATACACCACCATTTCTGACACTGGGTTCGACCCACTTGCTTCCCAAAACGCATCAAACTCACGATCCTACGCAGTATAGACCTATAACATGCCTTCCAACTATATATAAAATATTAACGTCTTGCATTACTAACCGTATTTACAGACATGCGGATCATAACAACATCTTGTCGGAAGAACAGAAAGGGTGCAGACGAGATCACCAAGGCTGCAAAGAACAACTCATCATCGATTCGGTAATACTAAAACAGGCGCAGAAGGAACAGCGCAACATCTACACGGCTTTCGTAGATTATAGGAAAGCATTTGATAGCGTTCCACATTCCTGGCTTGTTAAAGTTTTGCAAATTTACAAAGTACACCCCATTCTTGTTACTTTTCTTGAATCATCGATGAAGCACTGGCGAACGAACCTTCATTTACAAATAAATGGTCAATACCTCGAAACTGATGAAATTTCTATCCGTAGGGGGATCTTCCAGGGCGACTCCCTGAGTCCACTTTGGTTTTGTTTGGCAATGAATCCACTCTCCAATCTACTTAACGATACGGATTACGGCTTCAAAATCAAAGCCAACAGGAACACTAGCTGCACTGTTTCCCACCTTTTATACATGGATGACATCAAAATATACGCATCAAACCAGCGTCAAATTCAACATTTACTTAATATCACTGAAAAATTTTCCAGTGATATACAAATGGGATTTGGATTAGACAAGTGCAAAACCTTGAATATCGAGAAGGGTAAAATCGTTAACGGAGATGTGTTACTACCTAATGGGAACATTATAAATGCCATGCAAAATGGTGAAACCTACAAATATCTAGGATTTCAGCAAGCTAAGCTACTAGACCAGAAGCAAGCAAAAACCAAAATTCGAGGACAGTTCACTCAAAGGATAACTGCTTTATTGAAATCCCAGTTGAACGCAGGAAATCTTGCCAAAGCAATTAACACCTACGCGATACCGGTCCTGACATACTCATTTGGAATTCTGAGGTGGACAAAAACAGAACTGGAAGATATCCAAAGAACAACGCGAACCATGATGACCAAACACAAATGTCACCACCCGACATCATCAGTTATTAGGACCACTCTACCAAGAAAAGAGGGAGGGAGAGCTCTAACGGACATAGTTAATTTACATTACAAACAAATATCCCAACTCCAAAAATTCTTCATTGGCAAGGCTCAAACATCTAAATTGCATGAGCTGGTCGCGAAAGCAGATAAAAACTATTCCCCCTTAGATCTTGTAAACCCTGATAATAAACTTGAAATCGTTACAGACTCTGACAAACAGGCAGAGTGGGCCCAGAAAGCGCTCCATGGTCGACATCATCACGACCTCAATCAACCATATATCGACAAGGAAGCATCAAATAAGTGGCTCTCTGATGGAACATTGTTTCCAGAAACAGAAGGATTTATGATGGCGATCCAAGACCAAGTAATTAATACCAACAATTACAAGAAATTTATTATAAGAGATCCAAATATCGTATCGGACAAGTGCAGAAGGTGTCAACAAACAACAGAGACAATACAACACATTACGTCGGGATGTTCAGCCATAGCTAACATTGATTACCTACGCAGGCACAATCAACTTTGCAACATCATCCATCAGAAGTTGGCCAACAAATTTGGATTAGTTAACACCTACACGCCTTATTACAAGTACCATCCGCATGCAGTTCTAGAGAATGCTGATTTCAGACTATACTACGATAGGTCAATTATCACCGATAGACGGGTGACGAATAACCGGCCTGATATTGTGGTTGTGGATAAAAACGCTAACTCGGTTCTCCTAGTGGATGTTGCTGTACCCAATAACAATAATATTTTAGACAAATACAACGAGAAAATTGCAAAATACACCGATCTTGCAATTGAGGTAGGACAGATGTGGCAGGCAGAGAAAGTAGAGGTGGTGCCGGTCATTGTTTCATCTACGGGACTTATCCCCAAAACTCTACAAGACAGCCTCACCAAACTAGGTCTTCACAAAAACACATACATCGATCTGCAGAAGGCTGCAATTTTGAATACTTGTCACACTGTCCGTAAATTTCTAAATATGTAACTGCTGTGCCTAATCCCATTTGCGTTTACAAACGCTCGGGATAGGTGAACATTACCAGCAAAAGCTGAGCAAGAGTACACTTGAATTGGAAATAATAATAATAATAATAATAATAATAACCCGTGGGGGTACTGGTCCCCTATCGGGCGCTTCCCCAGGTGGTGGATCGGGGAATGCCTTTTAGATATAGAAGGTATCGAGGAAATTAAATACCTCGGAGCGAACCAAAACCAGTTAGTTTCAGGACACGACGGTCTCCATGTAAGGAGCGGTACTCCGACAGCGTCTGTTCTCCATGTAAGGAGCGGCTGAATCAGCACCTGGCAGTAGGTCTAAAATGCGACAATCACGATGTCGAATTGTAAAACTAGATTACCCCAGGTGGGTAGAGCTAAATGCTCAGAATCCCACACTGCTAGTGTACCTAGTACATCGGCTGTCTGCTCCACGGATTCTGGGGGGAGCAATAATTCGATTGTAAATTCCGGGACCTTAAATCTCAGGAATCGTCGGGTGAATCGACATTGCAACACCTTAAACTCTTGTCGCGTTCAAGTTGGTGCTAGAAGGGCTTGTTCGAAAAATGATTTACCTTCTTCCTCGGTTAGCGGTAGGCGCAGCGTGACACCGAGTAGGGCTACTGCGAACCACACTCAGGGGGAAAACAACATCGATCCTCCGCCACCGGCTTCTGATGTTTCTGGAGTGACGCAAGTCGGCACATCTACGACCACAAAAGCCGGAAAGCCCAGGAAGCGCATGAAGTGGACTATCGAGCTAAACTCATTCATTATGCGCTCCTACTTTAAAATCACCAAGATGGAAACTGATATGACGACATACAGATACGCCCTCCACCGTGCATTCATTGAACATTTTCCAGAATTTCACCATCTCACGGAACAGCGTATTGCTGACCAACGTCGAAGTATTGTGAGAAACAATCTACTACCCGGTCCGACGTTGCAACAAATTCGAGGTGAAGTCCTTCTTGACCTTCAAGATGGAGAGAATGACATAATTACCGATCAGGATACACATAAATCGGAGAATGCACAAGGAGACCACAATGGCGTTGAGGAAATAAACAATGATTGCGACAAAACCACCGATAATGACTATAATACCGAACTTTGTAAAGCACTAGCGGAATTTAATGGCACCAACCCAATACACCGGCCAAAACTACCCAAGCTTCGAACCAATAAGAGCACTAACAGCATACTAGCAGCTGTGAACCTACTACTGCAGAACCATGCCAAAGACTGCGAAGCGCTGGAACAACTTCACACTCTCATCTATTGTGGAGCGGTAGCAGTGCTTCGAAGTCACAATCAACAAATCCAATCCCCAAAGATCAATCGGGGTAAAGACTACAAACAGCTCAAGCCTTGGTGGCAACGCCGGCTGGAAAAGTCCATTGATGACATCAGAAGGGAATTGGGGCAGCTAACAGAATTTAAAAACAACTTGAAACCGTCTAGGCGCTTAACAAACAGAGTGAGAAAGATCTATCGAAAAATCAAAACTTTTACAGGTCACCCACAACATAAACAACATGTATGTGAATATATGGATTTACTCAGGCAAAAGTTAAAGGCAAAATCCAAACGTTTGTCACGATATGTCAAGTGCACGAAAAGGAAACAACAAAACTACTTATTCAATAACAATCAGAAGTTATTTTACAGGCAACTAAGCGGTACAGTAAACAACCACAACCAAAGTCTTCCAAATAAAGATGAGCTAACAGAGTACTGGTCTTCTTTATGGTCGAACCCTATCGAACATAAATCCAACGCTCACTGGATAAGAACTGAGGAGGAAAAAATAAACATTGAACCAATGCCTTTCGTTAACTTGACAACAAGCGAGGTAACCGAAGCTATAAAGAGCACCAGTAGTTGGAAGACACCAGGAGTTGACAATGTCCAAAACTTCTGGTATAAGAAGTTTGACAGTCTGCATGAAGCAATAGCAAGATCATTTACACATATTCTGCAACATCCAGAAGATACACCACCATTTCTGACACTGGGTTCGACCCACTTGCTTCCCAAAACGCATCAAACTCACGATCCTACGCAGTATAGACCTATAACATGCCTTCCAACTATATATAAAATATTAACGTCTTGCATTACTAACCGTATTTACAGACATGCGGATCACAACAACATCTTGTCGGAAGAACAGAAAGGGTGCAGACGAGATCACCAAGGCTGCAAAGAACAACTCATCATCGATTCGGTAATACTAAAACAGGCGCAGAAGGAACAGCGCAACATATACACGGCTTTCGTAGATTATAGGAAAGCATTTGATAGCGTTCCACATTCCTGGCTTGTTAAAGTTTTGCAAATTTACAAAGTACACCCCATTCTTGTTACTTTTCTTGAATCATCGATGAAGCTCTGGCGAACGAACCTTCATTTACAAATAAATGGTCAATACCTCGAAACTGATGAAATTTCTATCCGTAGGGGGATCTTCCAGGGCGACTCCCTGAGTCCACTTTGGTTTTGTTTGGCAATGAATCCACTTTCCAAGCTACTTAACGATACGGATTACGGCTTTAAAATCAAAGCCAACAGGAACACTAGCTGCACTGTTTCCCACCTTTTATATATGGATGACATCAAAATATACGCATCAAACCAGCGTCAAATTCAACATTTACTTAATATCACTGAAAATTTTTCCAGTGATATACAAATGGGATTTGGATTAGACAAGTGCAAAACCTTGAATATCGAGAAGGGTAAAATCGTTAACGGAGATGTGTTACTACCTAATGGGAACATTATAAATGCCATGCAAAATGGTGAAACCTACAAATATCTAGGATTTCAGCAAGCTAAGCTACTAGACCAGAAGCAAGCAAAAACCAAAATTGGAGGACAGTTCACTCAAAGGATAACTGCTTTATTGAAATCCCAGTTGAACGCAGGAAATCTTGCCAAAGCAATTAACACCTACGCCATACCGGTCCTGACATACTCATTTGGAATTCTGAAGTGGACAAAAACAGAACTGGAAGATATTCAAAGAACAACGCGAACCATGATGACCAAACACAAATGTCACCACCCGACATCATCAGTTATTAGGACCACACTACCAAGAAAAGAGGGAGGGAGAGCTCTAACGGACATAGTTAATTTACATTACAAACAAATATCTAAACTCCAACAGTTCTTCATTGGCAAGGCTCAAACATCTAAATTGCATGAGCTGGTCGCGAAAGCAGATAAAAACTATTCCCCCTTAGATCTTGTAAACCCTGATAATAAACTTGAAATCGTTACAGACTCTGACAAACAGGCGGAGTGGGCCCAGAAAGCGCTTCATGGTCGACATCATCACGACCTCAATCAACCATATATCGACAAGGAAGCATCAAATAAGTGGCTCTCTGATGGAACATTGTTTCCAGAAACAGAAGGATTTATGATGGCGATCCAAGACCAAGTTATTAATACCAACAATTACAAGAAATTTGTTATCAGAGATCCAAACATCGTGTCGGACAAGTGCAGAAGGTGTCAACAAACAACAGAGACGATACAACACATTACGTCGGGATGTTCAGCCATAGCTAACATTGATTACCTACGCAGGCACAACCAACTGTGCAACATCATTCATCAGAAGTTGGCCAACAAATTTGGATTAGTTAACACTTACACGCCTTATTACAAGTACCATCCTCATGCAGTTCTAGAGAATGCTGATTTTAGACTATACTACGATAGGTCAATTATCACCGATAGACGGGTGACGAATAACCGGCCTGATATTGTAGTTGTGGATAAAAAAGCTAACTCGGTTCTTCTAGTGGATGTTGCTGTACCCAATAACAACAATATGTTAGACAAATACAACGAGAAAATTGCAAAATACACCGATCTTGCAATTGAGGTAGGACAGATGTGGCATGCAGAGAGGGTAGAGGTGGTGCCGGTCATCGTTTCATCTACGGGACTAATCCCCAAAACTCTACAAGACAGCCTCACCAAACTAGGTCTTCACAAAAACACATACATCGATCTGCAGAAGGCTGCAATTTTGAATACTTGTCACACTGTCCGTAAATTTCTAAATATGTAACTGCTGTGCCTAATCCCATTTGCGTTTACAAACGCTCGGGATAGGTGAACATTACCAGCAAAAGCTGAGCAAGAGTACACTTGAATTGGAAATAATAATAATAATAATAATAATAATAATAATAATAATAATAATAATAATAAGAGATCCAAATATCGTGTCGGACAAGTGCAGAAGGTGTCAACAAACAACAGAGACGATACAACACATTACGTCGGGATGTTCAGCCATAGCTAACATTGATTACCTACGCAGGCACAATCAACTGTGCAACATCATTCATCAGAAGTTGGCCAACAAATTTGGATTAGTTAACACCTACACGCCTTATTACAAGTACCATCCGCATGCAGTTCTAGAGAATGCTGATTTTAGACTATACTACGATAGGTCAATTATCACCGATAGACGGGTGACGAATAACCGGCCTGATATTGTAGTTGTGGATAAAAAAGCTAACTCGGTTCTTCTAGTTGATGTTGCTGTACCCAACAACAACAATATGTTAGACAAATACAACGAGAAAATTGCAAAATACACCGATCTTGCAATTGAGGTAGGACAGATGTGGCATGCAGAGAAAGTAGAGGTGGTGCCGGTCATCGTTTCATCTACGGGACTAATCCCCAAAACTCTACAAGACAGCCTCACCAAACTAGGTCTTCACAAAAACACATACATCGATCTGCAGAAGGCTGCAATTTTGAATACTTGTCACACTGTCCGTAAATTTCTAAATGTGTAACTGCTGTGCCTAATCCCATTTGCGTTTACAAACGCTCGGGATAGGTGAACATTACCAGCAAAAGCTGAGCAAGAGTACACTTGAATTGGAAATAATAATAATAATAATAATAATAATAATAATAATAATAATAATAATAATAATAATAATAATATCAAATAAGTGGCTTTCTGATGGAACATTGTTTCCAGAAACAGAAGGATTTATGATGGCGATCCAAGACCAAGTTATTAATACCAACAATTACAAGAAATTTGTTATAAGAGATCCAAACATCGTGTCGGACAAGTGCAGAAGGTGTCAACAAACAACAGAGACGATACAACACATTACGTCGGGATGTTCAGCCATAGCTAACATTGATTACCTACGCAGGCACAACCAACTGTGCAACATCATTCATCAGAAGTTGGCCAACAAATTTGGATTAGTTAACACCTACACGCCTTATTACAAGTACCATCCTCATGCAGTTCTAGAGAATGCTGATTTTAGACTATACTACGATAGGTCAATTATCACCGATAGTCGGGTGACGAATAACCGGCCTGATATTGTAGTTGTGGATAAAAAAGCTAACTCGGTTCTTCTAGTGGATGTTGCTGTACCCAATAACAACAATATGTTAGACAAATACAACGAGAAAATTGCAAAATACACCGATCTTGCAATTGAGGTAGGACAGATGTGGCATGCAGAGAAAGTAGAGGTGGTGCCGGTCATCGTTTCATCTACGGGACTAATCCCCAAGACTCTACAAGACAGCCTCACCAAACTAGGTCTTCACAAAAACACATACATCGATCTGCAGAAGGCTGCAATTTTGAATACTTGTCACACTGTCCGTAAATTTCTAAATATGTAACTGCTGAGCCTAATCCCATTTGCGTTTACACACGCTCGGGACAGGTGAACATTACCAGCAAGAGCTGAGCAAGAGTACACTTGAGTTGGAAATAATAATAATAATAATAATGCATGAGCTGGTCGCGAAAGCAGATAAAAACTATTCCCCCTTAGATCTTGTAAACCCTGATAATAAACTTGAAATCGTTACAGACTCTGACAAACAGGCGGAGTGGGCCCAGAAAGCGCTTCATGGTCGACATCATCACGACCTCAATCAACTATATATCGACAAGGAAGCATCAAATAAGTGGCTCTCTGATGGAACATTGTTTCCAGAAACAGAAGGATTTATGATGGCGATCCAAGACCAAGTTATTAATACCAACAATTACAAGAACTTTGTTATAAGAGATCCAAACATCGTGTCGGACAAGTGCAGAAGGTGTCAACAAACAACAGAGACGATACAACACATTACGTCGGGATGTTCAGCCATAGCTAACATTGATTACCTACGCAGGCACAACCAACTGTGCAACATCATTCATCAGAAGTTGGCCAACAAATTTGGATTAGTTAACACCTACACGCCTTATTACAAGTACCATCCTCATGCAGTTCTAGAGAATGCTGATTTTAGACTATACTACGATAGGTCAATTATCACCGATAGTCGGGTGACGAATAACCGGCCTGATATTGTAGTTGTGGATAAAGAAGCTAACTCGGTTCTTCTAGTGGATGTTGCTGTACCCAATAACAACAATATGTTAGACAAATACAACGAGAAAATTGCAAAATACACCGATCTTGCAATTGAGGTAGGACAGATGTGGCATGCAGAGAAAGTAGAGGTGGTGCCGATCATCGTTTCATCTACGGGACTAATCCCCAAAACTCTACAAGACAGCCTCACCAAACTAGGTCTTCACTGTAGCATTTAAAAATTCACTTACCCAATTTTGATATGTAAATAAAGAAACAAGTTAATTAAGGATTCATTTCCATGCTTTATTTGTTCAGTACTTATGTATTTACAACAACATATAAATAGTAATTAGATTCGAAACTTCAATCATCTATATTTTCATGCACTTCAAAAGAATTTTAGTAATACTGGAATATTTGTAGATGTTGATTTAATTATAAGAACCTAAAAGCTATAAACAAAATTAGTCATCTATAAAATCAATGAAATGTATGCTTACCTCCTTTTGATTTTTCTTTGTATATAGGTATAATTAATATAATAAATTAGTTTGTTTATCATATTGACAACTGTCATTGTAGGAAGGCACATGAATCTTCATGTTTGTAGGTTAGTATTGATGTTTGTTCGATTAGTGGTCGTGTAGAGTTCTGTCATCGAATTGAGTTAGTTCTATGATGCAGTAGCTGGAATGTTAAGCAGGCACAGGCCGAGTCTTAGAAGTTGGTTAGGTGTCGTTGTCGAGTCTCTTCAGTTGGCAACCATGATTAATATCACCTATCTATCTAGTTGGGTTAGTTTTTTCTTTAATTCCTTCTTTTATATGTGAGCATGATGGAAGAAATAAGGCTATTTTGCGTTCTGCTGTTAGGCTTAATTGCCTTCCTGTTTTTGGTGTCCCCTTCATTGAGAGAGGGTAAGTTTGTTCAAGGAATATCTAGTTCGCAGTTAATAGAATAATTTTCTATTAGGGATCACCGCCAGGGCTGAAAACCAGCCATCCACGCGGCTGAGGCTGACCCTTGTAGGAAAGCCATTTTGGCTAGTTGCCATAGTTGTCTGGCTCAAGAATATTTTGGTTGGTCCAGATCAAGGTCCGGGATTTGAGAAAGACGGGAGTCAACAATTCTGTTACCTCCAGAATAACGTCCTTCCGGCCCCAGAAATTCTGTTGAAGGAGCCATACCTTCGATCCATGATGAAGTCCACGTGTGTCCTGTTTGCTTGGTAGTTCGAGAACTCCGAAGATGTTATAACTCCACTCCACTTCTACACCACCATTAGCAGTCCTGAGGGTAGTGTTTAGAAGGATCCTTTTCCGATCCTGAGATGCAGGTTTCATTTTTTTATTTTTCCATTTTTTTATAGTATGAATTTTCAGTTGTATTCAACCAATGGTTGACAACCATAGTTTTAATGTATTTGCTTTGACACTGGTAATTTTCGCATTAGTACATTTATTAAAAGTTAATATTTCAAATTTAGTTTTAACATTTGAGTACAATAAAGTTAAAACATTTATTTCAAGTACTTTACTTTTCAAGTTAATTTTTGGTAAACAAGTTGCATATGCCTTGATACATTTATTGTTAAAGGTATATTACCATTCCAATTTCATATTTTTTTGATATTCAAGTACTATAGGCTTGGATATATTTTTTGTAAGTACTTTACCATCCAAACTTAATTTAGTGTTGAGTTATATATAAATATTGGTGTGAACATATTATAGCTATAATTTGTGGTATATTTTTATATTATATGTTGAGTAGGGTTATCAAAATATAAATGTTTTAAAGAAAACTTCATTTGGCTCTAATAGCCCAGGTATTTCACATATTTTTTTAGAATAGGTATTCTATTTTCTTGTTAAACTAATAAATTTGTTTATTGTACTATCACATGTCGAGTGGGGTTATCGACACATTTTCTTTTGATTTAATAAATGTAATTGAAGACAACTAACTTGTGTTTATTCTTTCCGGTCTACACTTTTAATATTTTCATATTTTTTTTGGTAAATTTACGATATATTTTCGACATTACTTCATTTTTTCTTTATTTTGATGAGGTTAATCACTCTACTGTTTAAAATAAAGTGGCGCTCATGGGTAGACTACTTTTTATTCAAAACTTTTTCATTCATATAAAATTACAAATAAGCAACAGTTCCTACGACTTATGCTCACTGACGAAAAGCTGCCGTTCGCATTTATGTAAGAACTTTCCAGTTGCTAAACAACATCAATAGATATTAATAAAAATGTTACATAAATAAAATGGCGACCAACGTGTGGGGCCCGAGTAATATAGAGTCTTTTGTTTGTTAAATAGTAGTCATAAATTAAAATTGTAGACCAAAGTTTAACACTTTAGTTGTATGTCTGAAGGAGAATCAAAGGTAAAGCATAAATTTTGAATACAATAATATATATCATTGGTATGGAGTAAATACATCTTTGGAAAAGCAAATAAAGTATGAATTTCTAGGTAAATTTGAGTAAACTTGTTGTAATTTGGTACAACTATATTCAACCGATTAAAGGTTGTTAATTTGAGTAATTTTGGAGTATTTGGAGTACTAAGTATTTTGAGTATTCACCATAATATTGTTTCTTACTGATTTAGAGTTTCAGTAAATTTTTAGTAATTTTAGATTTTTGGTAATTTAATTTTGTCTGTATAACTATAATAATGGATTCACGTTTTAGGTCTATTCATTTATTGTCTAAAGAGTTGGACTATGAATTAAAAATAAGAGGTGTTATCACAAATAGGCCAGCTGCAGATAAAAGAAAAACTTTAAATAAAGTTTTAGATAAAGAAAGGAAACAGGGTTTTGATATTCTAACTTTAGTAGATCCTGATTTTTCATTTGATATAGAAAAGGTCGAAATAGAATCAACTATTGATTCTATTCAAGCTGTGATAGATGAGTTTGAAGGTCCTGAGTCAGATTCAGTTTATAAAAGGGTAGAGTCTAGATTAATACACATTATTAATAGAATCAAACGTTTAAAGTTCGATAATGATGATGAAGATATTTTGGCGAAGACTGAATTCAAAAATGAATCATATGCTACAGTTTTACTTATGGAGGCAAATCTCCAAGAGAAAGCCACTAACGTAGATGTTAACGTTAATAATGCTACTAGTTTAAATTATACTAATGTAAATAATACACCAACACATTTGAATTCCACTATGTTTCAGCCTCAACAGCCTAAACGTGTACCAGTTTATAAGTTAGGAATTAGTTTTGATGGCAACCCCAAATTGCTTTTATCATTTTTAGAAAATTTAGAGGAGATGGCTCAATCTAGAGATATCTCGAAACAACAGCTTTTTGAATCTGCTAGTGATTTATTTTCTGATAAGGCTAAATATTGGTACAGGCATATTAAACATTTTGTTCATGATTGGAATAGTTTAGTAGTAAGATTGAAGCAAGATTTTTTGAAGTCAAATATTGATGATGATCTTTGGGAAACTATTAAGAGACGTAGTCAAGCTAGAAATGAACCTGTAATTTTATATATTGCGTATATGGAAACATTATTTTCTAGATTATCGAGAGGTCCTTCTGAGTCAACTAAAGTTAAACATATTCGAAATGGCCTTCAGCCTGAATATCGAAAACGATTAGCACTCCATGATATAGTATCTGTGGAAGAATTGAGTTCTTTGTGTAAAAAATTAGAAGAAGCAGACATTTTAAGCTTATCTTCATGTAGTAAATCTACTAATTATTTTTTAGAATCAGAATTAGCATATGTTGCAGATTCCACTGCCTCAGAAACTTCACAGGTAGCTGGACATAGTAATAATAACAAATATCAGAGTAAATTTAATAAAAATCATGGGAGAAATAATGTTGTCAAAAATGTCATAGGTAAAAGTAATTCTTTTAGTAGTGAACCGAAAAATATAGTTTGTTGGAAATGTAATCTACCTAATCACACTTATGTAAATTGTAGGGCTCTTGTCAAAAAGAAATTTTGTTTTAAATGTGGAAAAGATAATGTTACAATTAAAGATTGTCCAGTGTGCTCAAAAAACGAGAAGTAGGTGTTCGTGTAGTTGGCACTCGAACATTTAGCCGTTTTAATTTTGAAGCCAGCAATAAAGATTTGCATTTTAGTAAAAAGATAACTTCATTTTTTGATCAAAAAGATTGGGAAAATTGGAAATCTAAAGTTAGGGAATTTTATAAGAAAAACTTAAAGGTTAATGAAATTTCACCTTTGTGTATTAGAAAGGAAAAAGATAATAGACCTTATATACAAGTGAAATTGCTAGAAATGCCTATCATTGCTTTACTTGATAGTGGTGCAAATATTTCAGTAGTTGGAATTCAAGGAATTGAACTTTTAGAAAATTTAGGTATTTCAATTGAGACAAATGTCAATGTTAAAAATATTTCTACAGCTGATGGAAATTCTCAATTAGTTTCAGGCAAAGTAGATTTACCTATTTTGATTAATAATACATATAAAATAGTACCAGCTTTAGTAGTTCCTTCAATATCTCATTCTATAATTTTTGGTATGAATTTTTGTGAAATATTTCAAGTGAAAGTAGACTTTCATGATTTCAAATGGGACATTCAGTGTAATCTGACTGATTCTATAATATGTACAGTTTCAGATGTTAATTCAATTAAACATCCAACAGGAGTAAAAGATTTTGAAAATTTAGACAAATCCCAAAAAATTATAGCTCAACAAGTAGTGGATTATTTTAAAGAAATCAGTAATGAAAACAAGTTAGGCAGAACAGACAAAATTAAATTATGTATTGAAACAGCTGATGCAAAACCATTTAAAGTGCCTCAGTATTTAATGTCACCATATATGTTGGATATTTTAAATAAAGAATTAGACGATATGATTAAGCTTGGAGTAGTAGAACCTTCTTTTAGTCCTTGGAATAGTCCAGTTTTGTTAGTGAAGAAAAAGACAGGTGAATATCGTTTTTGTTTTGATGGTAGAAAGTTAAATGAAATAACCAAACATGATTCTTATCCCTTGCCACAAATTGATCGTATTCTTAGTTTATTGGGCAAAGCTAAATATGTCTCTAGTATAGACTTGAGAAAAGCTTTTTGGCAGATTCCTTTAGATGAACAGTCCAAAGAGAAAACTGCATTTAGTATACCAGGCAGAGGCCTTTTTCAATTTTCAGTAATGCCATTTGGATTGTGTAATTCGGCACAAACACAGCAGAGACTGTGTGATTCTATTTTTGGTCCTAAATATGAACCTTATCTTTTCTGTTATTTGGATGATATAATAATAGTATCCGAAACTTTTGAAGAACATGTTAGATTACTATCTGATGTGAAAACAAAATTAGCTGAAGCTAATTTAACTATAAATCTGAAAAAATGTGAATTTTTCAAAACTTCACTAAAGTATCTTGGTTTTGTAATTGATGTAGAAGGTCTGCGGACAGACCCAGACAAAATTTCAGTAATGGTAAATTATCCTCGTCCTAAAACTTATACGGACGTTAAGCGATTTCTAGGATTATGTTCTTGGTATCGGCGTTTTATAAATAATTTTTCAGCTCTAGTTTCACCTCTTAATGATCTTCTGAAAGGTAAAAAGAAAAATCATAATATAGTTTGGAATGATACTGCAGAAAAATCTTTTTGTCAGATTAAGGAAGCTCTTGTGAGCGCTCCTATTTTAGTTTCTCCAGATTTTTCTAAGAAATTTACAATTCACTGTGATGCATCTCAATTTGCTTTAGGAGGAGCTTTGACCCAAGTAATTGATGGCCAAGAGCGTGTCATAGCGTATGCTTCTAGAACTTTATCTAGAGCAGAAAGAAATTATACTGTGACTGAAAAAGAGTTATTAGCTTTATTATTTTTAATTAAAAAATTTAGAGGTTATGTAGAGGGTACTAAATTTTGTTGTATAACAGACCATTCAGCACTTTTATTTATAAATAATTTAAAAGAACCTCAGGGTAGATTAGCTCGATGGGCTATCACTTTAAGACAGTATGACTTCGAATTAGTACATAAGAAAGGAAAATCTAATGTTTTACCAGATGCTTTGAGTAGAATACCTAGTGACACTATAGAAATTTCAATTTTAGAAATAAAACCTAAAATTTCAGATAGTTGGTACCTCTCACTTAAAAGTAAGATTCTAGAATTACCTAAGTCTTATCCTCAGTGGAAAATTTTTGAAGAAAATATCTATAAATATGTACCTAACACTTTGCCAGTGACCACTAACTGTCAAGAGTGGAAAAGATTAGTTCCAAAATCACAAATAAAAGAAGTCATAGCAAGTTGCCATGATCCTTCTACTGCAGGTCACTTCGGATTTTATAAGACTCTTGGTAGAGTTCAGGAACTATATTATTGGCCAAAACAACGGGCAGATGTTTTAAAATTTGTAAAATCCTGTGAAATTTGTCAATCTCAAAAGATGCCGAATAGTACTCGAGTAGGGTTAATGGGTAATAAGAAAACAGTAAACTTTCCTTTTGAAATTTTATCTTTAGACCTTCAGGGACCTTTTCCTAGAAGCACTAAAGGAAACTTTTATTTATTAGTAATTGGTGATTGGTTTTCCAAATATACTTTTCTGTTTCCGCTTAAAGCAGCTATAGCTCCTACTATTACTAAAATAGTAGAAAATCAAATATTTTTGAAATACGGTGTACCCAGGGTGGTAATTTGTGACAATGGTAGTCAATTTGCAGGAAAAGTTTTCAAAAAACTCATTGACAAATATGAAATTCAGAAAATATGGTTCACGCCTCGTTATAGTCCACATTGTAATTTTGTAGAACGAAATAACAAAACAGTAGGTACTGTTGTTCGTAGTTATGTTAATGAACATAAATATTGGGATGTAGAAATTAATCAATTTCAGTTTGCAATTAATTCAGCTAAACATGAAGTTCATGGTTATTCGCCAAATTTTTTAGTTTTTGGGAGAAATATTCCTACTTCAGGAAAATACTATGGTGAGCTCAAAAGTACTCAAAATTTTGAATTATCGTCTGGTAGTAGAGATAATTATGTTAATGATTTAGAAGGTCTTAAACCTGTGTTTGAAGATGTCAAGAAGAAACTTGACCTAGCTCATAAAAGGTATGAGAAAAATTATAATTTGCGAAGAAGAGATCACTCTTATAAAGTGGGTGATAAAGTTTGGAAACGGAACAAAGTTCTTTCCAAAGCTGTGATGCAATATTCTGCTAAGCTGGTACCCAAATATGTTTTGTGTACTGTAAGACGGAGAATTTCTAAATTAGTGTATGCTTTGGATCATCATGATGGATCTGATGCAGGTAATTGGCATATATCTAATTTAAAACCATATTTTGGTTCTAATTCTGATGTCTCAGTGGGGTAAAGAATAACAGAAATTTGTCAGTATCTTTTAGTTGAAATTCTCAAAATTTTAGGAACTGAACTACAGTAGAGAATTGAATAAGTTTATAGTTGGAATTTGAGAACTTTAGAATCTCAAATGAATTTTGTGTGTAAATAGATGGAGTAAACTGATCAGTATATACTTGTACATTTGTAAATAAATTTTTTAGTACTATATCTTCATTAGGTGACAATATCTATAGTAAGATTTTTTTTTAGAAAATAATTCTTTGACTTTAATACAAAGAATAATAATTTCTTTGAGAAGAAAACTATTATAGATAGTTGTGTGAATTTATGAGCAAATAACAGAGATTATTTTTTTGTTTTATTGAAAGCGACTTACCTATTTCGACTATTTACCCGATTATGACTATTTACCTTATTATGACTATTTACCTTATTATGACTTCTCGATAGTGTCTCCGTTTAGGACGTGTGGTACACGCAGTTACCAAATCAATAAAACAAGCTCAATTATTATTTCATTGTGATTTGAATTTAAGTATGATAAAACAAGCTCAATTATTATTTCATTGTGATTTGAATTTAAGTATGATAAAACAAGCTCAATTATTATTTCATTGTGATTTGAATTTAAGTATGATAAAACAAGCTCAATTATTATTTCATTGTGATTTGAATTTAAGTAGATAAGACAAGCTCAATTATTATTTCATATGTGACTTGAATTTAAGTAGATAAAACAAGCTCAAATGAAAGTTTAGTGATAGAGATTGTGTAATGCACTAGCTTAAGAATCATTTAATGTTTAGAAAAGAGAACTAGACAAAGTTCAAATATCAATATCAATGTTTAAAATTGAGTGAAATATTTTTTGGAAATTTAGTTAGCTATAAATTACTCTTAATTTTTGGATGAAGTAATTTATACCATTTTTATTTAAAAGGTAGTAAATTTGTAAATAGAAATTCTTCTTTCTACTGGAGATTGGTAAAAAATATATTGACAAGTCAACATATTTTTTTTTGAGGGAGAAAGGGTGTGTAGCATTTAAAAATTCACTTACCCAATTTTGATATGTAAATAAAGAAACAAGTTAATTAAGGATTCATTTCCATGCTTTATTTGTTCAGTACTTATGTATTTACAACAACATATAAATAGTAATTAGATTCGAAACTTCAATCATCTATATTTTCATGCACTTCAAAAGAATTTTAGTAATACTGGAATATTTGTAGATGTTGATTTAATTATAAGAACCTAAAAGCTATAAACAAAATTAGTCATCTATAAAATCAATGAAATGTATGCTTACCTCCTTTTGATTTTTCTTTGTATATAGGTATAATTAATATAATAAATTAGTTTGTTTATCATATTGACAACTGTCATTGTAGGAAGGCACATGAATCTTCATGTTTGTAGGTTAGTATTGATGTTTGTTCGATTAGTGGTCGTGTAGAGTTCTGTCATCGAATTGAGTTAGTTCTATGATGCAGTAGCTGGAATGTTAAGCAGGCACAGGCCGAGTCTTAGAAGTTGGTTAGGTGTCGTTGTCGAGTCTCTTCAGTTGGCAACCATGATTAATATCACCTATCTATCTAGTTGGGTTAGTTTTTTCTTTAATTCCTTCTTTTATATGTGAGCATGATGGAAGAAATAAGGCTATTTTGCGTTCTGCTGTTAGGCTTAATTGCCTTCCTGTTTTTGGTGTCCCCTTCATTGAGAGAGGGTAAGTTTGTTCAAGGAATATCTAGTTCGCAGTTAATAGAATAATTTTCTATTAGGGATCACCGCCAGGGCTGAAAACCAGCCATCCACGCGGCTGAGGCTGACCCTTGTAGGAAAGCCATTTTGGCTAGTTGCCATAGTTGTCTGGCTCAAGAATATTTTGGTTGGTCCAGATCAAGGTCCGGGATTTGAGAAAGACGGGAGTCAACAATTCTGTTACCTCCAGAATAACGTCCTTCCGGCCCCAGAAATTCTGTTGAAGGAGCCATACCTTCGATCCATGATGAAGTCCACGTGTGTCCTGTTTGCTTGGTAGTTCGAGAACTCCGAAGATGTTATAACTCCACTCCACTTCTACACCACCATTAGCAGTCCTGAGGGTAGTGTTTAGAAGGATCCTTTTCCGATCCTGAGATGCAGGTTTCATTTTTTTATTTTTCCATTTTTTTATAGTATGAATTTTCAGTTGTATTCAACCAATGGTTGACAACCATAGTTTTAATGTATTTGCTTTGACACTGGTAATTTTCGCATTAGTACATTTATTAAAAGTTAATATTTCAAATTTAGTTTTAACATTTGAGTACAATAAAGTTAAAACATTTATTTCAAGTACTTTACTTTTCAAGTTAATTTTTGGTAAACAAGTTGCATATGCCTTGATACATTTATTGTTAAAGGTATATTACCATTCCAATTTCATATTTTTTTGATATTCAAGTACTATAGGCTTGGATATATTTTTTGTAAGTACTTTACCATCCAAACTTAATTTAGTGTTGAGTTATATATAAATATTGGTGTGAACATATTATAGCTATAATTTGTGGTATATTTTTATATTATATGTTGAGTAGGGTTATCAAAATATAAATGTTTTAAAGAAAACTTCATTTGGCTCTAATAGCCCAGGTATTTCACATATTTTTTTAGAATAGGTATTCTATTTTCTTGTTAAACTAATAAATTTGTTTATTGTACTATCACATGTCGAGTGGGGTTATCGACACATTTTCTTTTGATTTAATAAATGTAATTGAAGACAACTAACTTGTGTTTATTCTTTCCGGTCTACACTTTTAATATTTTCATATTTTTTTTGGTAAATTTACGATATATTTTCGACATTACTTCATTTTTTCTTTATTTTGATGAGGTTAATCACTCTACTGTTTAAAATAAAGTGGCGCTCATGGGTAGACTACTTTTTATTCAAAACTTTTTCATTCATATAAAATTACAAATAAGCAACAGTTCCTACGACTTATGCTCACTGACGAAAAGCTGCCGTTCGCATTTATGTAAGAACTTTCCAGTTGCTAAACAACATCAATAGATATTAATAAAAATGTTACATCACAAAAACACATACATCGATCTGCAGAAGGCTGCAATTTTGAATACTTGTCACACTGTCCGTAAATTTCTAAATATGTAACTGCTGAGCCTAATCCCATTTGCGTTTACACACGCTCGGGACAGGTGAACATTACCAGCAAGAGCTGAGTAAGAGTACACTTGAGTTGGAAATAATAATAATAATAATAATAATAATAATAATAATAATAATAATAATAATAATAATAATAATAATAATAATAATAATAATAATAATAATAATAATAATAATAATAATAATAATAATAATAATAATAATAATAATAATAATAGGATAGGATAGGATAGGATAGTTTATTGACCTCAAATACAATGTTTAGTACATACAGTCATAAATACATAAAGTAAAAATCAAATATAAAATACGATACATCAATACGATACATTACATTCATGTGAGTAAAATTAAAATAAATATAAATATAAACATTAAAACACAAATAGGACAAAATATTTTACAGAGAACAGCTCATTAAATAAAAACTATGAAAGTAGGAAACTGAAACATGCTTATCAAGAGTTATTGCAAAAAGTAATAAAATCATTCACACTATAAAAACAATGTTGCAGCAGAAAACGTTTCACTAATTTGCTGAAAGCACACTTATTTAACTGTCCAACCACTTTTTCCTTATAATATTTTTGAAATACATTATATAAATTAGAATCTATTCGATTGTTTTGCGATAAGCGTATTCTTGATCTCGACGGTACAAGAGAGGTTGCATTCCGTGTATTATAATTATGAATATCCGCATGGGATACCAGCGAATCGATATTGAGATGAATACTCATCAAAGACTCATAAATGAATATACAAGGAAGCGGAAGGATTTGGAGCTTCTTAAACAGTTTCTGGCATGGGTCGCCATATTGAACATTTGCGATGATACGAACAGCCATTTTTTGTAATGAAAAAACTTTTGAAGCATTTGCTGCTCCGCCCCACAGTATAATACCATAGTTAAGATGACTATGAACGAGTGCAAAATAAACTACTCGAAGAATATTATGACTCAAACAATTTCTAATCTGCTTTAGAGCGAATATTTGCGATGAGATCTTTGAGCATAAGCAATCTATATGAGACGCCCAAGTTAACCGTGAATCTAAAGTTATTCCAAGCAGTTTTACTGGTTCAGAAGCTGGAATAAACTTGCTGGATGTAAAACGAATGTTCTGGGTTTTTGTTTCATTCAGCTTGAGTTGATTACTGTTGAACCAAGATTTTATACTCGACATGCAAGCTTTTGCAAAGTTCCCCTCATCTTTAACCAACGTTGTGGTATCATCAGCAAATAGAACACAACGAGCTTCTCCCAGGGAACTTGGTAAATCGTTTACGTATATAACAAATAATAATGGTCCTAATACAGATCCTTGGGGAACTCCTCTTGAGACCGGAGTCAATTTTGATTCAACATTATCGAAACTTACGTATTGAGATCTGCCTGTTAGATACGAACTGAATAATCTTAGTACATTACCCCTAACACCGTAATATTGTAACTTATCTAAAAGGTATTCAATGTTAACACAGTCAAAAGCCTTAGTGAGATCATACAACGTTGCAAATGTTTAATGTTTAAATAATAATAATAATAATAATAATAATAATAATAATAATAATAATAATAATAATAATAATAATAATAATAATAATAATAATAATAATAATAATAATAATAATAATAATAATAATAATAATAATAATAATAATAATAATAATAATAATAATAATAATAATAATAATAATGCCCGTGGGGGTACTGGTCCCCTATCGGGCGCTTCCCCAGGTGGTGGATCGGGGAATGCCTTTTAGATATAGAAGGTATCGAGGAAATTAAATACCTCGGAGCGAACCAAAACCAGTTAGTTTCAGGACACGACGGTCTCCATGTAAGGAGCGGTACTCCGACAGCGTCTGTTCTCCATGTAAGGAGCGGCTGAATCAGCACCTGGCAGTAGGTCTAAAATGCGACAATCACGATGTCGAATTGTAAAACTAGATTACCCCAGGTGGGTAGAGCTAAATGCTCAGAATCCCACACTGCTAGTGTACCTAGTACATCGGCTGTCTGCTCCACGGATTCTGGGGGGAGCAATAATTCGATTGTAAATTCCGGGACCTTAAATCTCAGGAATCGTCGGGTGAATCGACATTGCAACACCTTAAACTCTTGTCGCGTTCAAGTTGGTGCTAGAAGGGCTTGTTCAAAAAATGATTTACCTTCTTCCTCGGTTAGCGGTAGGCGCAGCGTGACACCGAGTAGGGCTACTGCGAACCACACTCAGGGGGAAAACAACATCGATCCTCCGCCACCGGCTTCTGATGTTTCTGGAGTGACGCAAGTCGGCACATCTACGACCACAAAAGCCGCAAAGCCCAGGAAGCGCATGAAGTGGACTATCGAGCTAAACTCATTCATTATGCGCTCCTACTTTAAAATCACCAAGATGGAAACTGATATGACGACATACAGATACGCCCTCCACCGTGCATTCATTGAACATTTTCCAGAATTTCACCATCTCACGGAACAGCGTATTGCTGACCAACGTCGAAGTATTGTGAGAAACAATCTACTACCCGGTCCGACGTTGCAACAAATTCGAGGTGAAGTCCTTCTTGACCTTCAAGATGGAGAGAATGACATAATTACCGATCAGGATACACATAAATCGGAGAATGCACAAGGAGACCACAATGGCGTTGAGGAAATAAACAATGATTGCGACAAAACCACCGATAATGACTATAATACCGAACTTTGTAAAGCACTAGCGGAATTTAATGGCACCAACCCAATACACCGGCCGAAACTACCCAAGCTTCGAACCAATAAGAGCACTAACAGCATACTAGCAGCTGTGAACCTACTACTGCAGAACCATGCCAAAGACTGCGAAGCGCTGGAACAACTTCACACTCTCATCTATTGTGGAGCGGTAGCAGTGCTTCGAAGTCACAATCAACAAATCCAATCCCCAAAGAACAATCGGGGTAAAGACTACAAACAGCTCAAGCCTTGGTGGCAACGCCGGCTGGAAAAGTCCATTGATGACATCAGAAGGGAATTGGGGCAGCTAACAGAATTTAAAAACAACTTGAAACCGTCTAGGCGCTTAACAAACAGAGTGAGAAAGATCTATCGAAAAATCAAAACTTTTACAGGTCACCCACAACATAAACAACATGTATGTGAATATATGGATTTACTCAGGCAAAAGTTAAAGGCAAAATCCAAACGTTTGTCACGATATGTCAAGTGCACGAAAAGGAAACAACAAAACTACTTATTCAATAACAATCAGAAGTTATTTTACAGGCAACTAAGCGGTACAGTAAACAACCACAACCAAAGTCTTCCAAATAAAGATGAGCTAACGGAGTACTGGTCTTCTTTATGGTCGAACCCTATCGAACATAAATCCAACGCTCACTGGATAAGAACTGAGGAGGAAAAAATAAACATTGAACCAATGCCTTTCGTTAACTTGACAACAAGCGAGGTAACCGAAGCTATAAAGAGCACCAGTAGTTGGAAGACACCAGGAGTTGACAATGTCCAAAACTTCTGGTATAAGAAGTTTGACAGTCTGCATGAAGCAATAGCAAGATCATTTACACATATTCTGCAACATCCAGAAGATACACCACCATTTCTGACACTGGGTTCGACCCACTTGCTTCCCAAAACGCATCAAACTCACGATCCTACGCAGTATAGACCTATAACATGCCTTCCAACTATATATAAAATATTAACGTCTTGCATTACTAACCGTATTTACAGACATGCGGATCACAACAACATCTTGTCGGAAGAACAGAAAGGGTGCAGACGAGATCACCAAGGCTGCAAAGAACAACTCATCATCGATTCGGTAATACTAAAACAGGCGCAGAAGGAACAGCGCAACATATACACGGCTTTCGTAGATTATAGGAAAGCATTTGATAGCGTTCCACATTCCTGGCTTGTTAAAGTTTTGCAAATTTACAAAGTACACCCCATTCTTGTTACTTTTCTTGAATCATCGATGAAGCACTGGCGAACGAACCTTCATTTACAAATAAATGGTCAATACCTCGAAACTGATGAGATTTCTATCCGTAGGGGGATCTTCCAGGGCGACTCCCTGAGTCCACTTTGGTTTTGTTTGGCAATGAATCCACTTTCCAAGCTACTCAACGATACGGATTACGGCTTTAAAATCAAAGCCAACAGGAACACTAGCTGCACTGTTTCCCACCTTTTATATATGGATGACATCAAAATATACGCATCAAACCAGCGTCAAATTCAACATTTACTTAATATCACTGAAAATTTTTCCAGTGATATACAAATGGGATTTGGATTAGACAAGTGCAAAACCTTGAATATCGAGAAGGGTAAAATCGTTAACGGAGATGTGTTACTACCTAATGGGAACATTATAAATGCCATGCAAAATGGTGAAACCTACAAATATCTAGGATTTCAGCAAGCTAAGCTACTAGACCAGAAGCAAGCAAAAACCAAAATTCGAGGACAGTTCACTCAAAGGATAACTGCTTTATTGAAATCCCAGTTGAACGCAGGAAATCTTGCCAAAGCAATTAACACCTACGCCATACCGGTCCTGACATACTCATTTGGAATTCTGAAGTGGACAAAAACAGAACTGGAAGATATTCAAAGAACAACGCGAACCATGATGACCAAACACAAATGTCACCACCCGACATCATCAGTTATTAGGACCACACTACCAAGAAAAGAGGGAGGGAGAGCTCTAACGGACATAGTTAATTTACATTACAAACAAATATCTAAACTCCAACAGTTCTTCATTGGCAAGGCTCAAACATCTAAATTGCATGAGCTGGTCGCGAAAGCAGATAAAAACTATTCCCCCTTAGATCTTGTAAACCCTGATAATAAACTTGAAATCGTTACAGACTCTGACAAACAGGCGGAGTGGGCCCAGAAAGCGCTTCATGGTCGACATCATCACGACCTCAATCAACCATATATCGACAAGGAAGCATAAAATAAGTGGCTCTCTGATGGAACATTGTTTCCAGAAACAGAAGGATTTATGATGGCGATCCAAGACCAAGTTATTAATACCAACAATTACAAGAAATTTGTTATCAGAGATCCAAACATCGTGTCGGACAAGTGCAGAAGGTGTCAACAAACAACAGAGACGATACAACACATTACGTCGGGATGTTCAGCCATAGCTAACATTGATTACCTACGCAGGCACAACCAACTGTGCAACATCATTCATCAGAAGTTGGCCAACAAATTTGGATTAGTTAACACTTACACGCCTTATTACAAGTACCATCCTCATGCAGTTCTAGAGAATGCTGATTTTAGACTATACTACGATAGGTCAATTATCACCGATAGACGGGTGACGAATAACCGGCCTGATATTGTAGTTGTGGATAAAAAAGCTAACTCGGTTCTTCTAGTGGATGTTGCTGTACCCAATAACAACAATATGTTAGACAAATACAACGAGAAAATTGCAAAATACACCGATCTTGCAATTGAGGTAGGACAGATGTGGCATGCAGAGAGGGTAGAGGTGGTGCCGGTCATCGTTTCATCTACGGGACTAATCCCCAAAACTCTACAAGACAGCCTCACCAAACTAGGTCTTCACAAAAACACATACATCGATCTGCAGAAGGCTGCAATTTTGAATACTTGTCACACTGTCCGTAAATTTCTAAATATGTAACTGCTGTGCCTAATCCCATTTGCGTTTACAAACGCTCGGGATAGGTGAACATTACCAGCAAAAGCTGAGCAAGAGTACACTTGAATTGGAAATAATAATAATAATAATACCCGAAGGGGGGTATGCTGGTGTCACGGTGGGCCATGCCCATCGTGATGCTGGCATACTAAGGGTCTGACGAACCCACGAGACTCCAGTCCAGCTGCCCGCTGACCCATCCTCTCCCAATCCATTTTCCTTCACAAATCACTCCGGAATTTCAGAGGAGTAAACCTCAATAAAAAATCTGGAATCTTAAGGTGGAAGCTATCGTGCCAACAAGATGAATGGCTCATCCAAAATGCAGTTATTAACGATGCCCTGTGAGTGCCAGGCGATCCTCATTTGTATGCAGCCTTACTGTGGTAAGGGAGCACTGCCACAGTGGACCTTGAAATTCTTCCCTACTCGTGGGAACTGAATGAGTTCTGAAAAAATTAAATCACCAATGGTCGCAGAGGGTGGTGCTGGATCTGCGACTACAGAAAAGCACCAACAAACAAAGAACACGAATCAGGAGACGAGAAATCAACCTCGGTTTTTGATCGTGAAAAGAAAAGAAGGAGATTTCGCTACAACGAATCCCTTCTTATTACATAAATATATTTACGGAAAAGTGGGACAGGTAAAAAATATGCGAAAAATAAAGGACGGCTTACTACTCGAAACAGTTTCTGCAGCACAATCAAGTCAAATTAAAAAATTAACTCATGTACTGAATTACGAAGTTGAAATAGTTCCACATATCAAACTAAATCAATCTCAAGGTGTAGTAAATTGTAGAGATCTCTTAAACTGTACAGAACAAGAAATATTAGATGAACTAAAAGACCAAGGGATAATAGGAGTAAGAAGAATAAAATCAAAGAAAGGAGGTACCCTATCGGACACTCCTATTCATATTCTAACCTTTGACACCCCAAAAATGCCACGTGAAATTAAAATCGCCTTTTATATACTTAAGGTCCGACCATACATTCCATCGCCACTAAGATGTTTCCGCTGTCAACTTTTTGGACATCCTGCGGCAAGATGCAATAAAGAACCGTTATGTGAATGCGGTAAACCACTTCACACCGATAAACCATGTGAACCGCCATTTACATGTGTCAACTGTAATGGGCCACACTCATCGAGAGCCAGAGAATGTCCAGTATATAAGCAGGAAGTAGCAATACAGGAAGTGATAGTGAAGGAAAATATTTCCTATTTTGAAGCTAAGAAAAAAGTAGCTGTTATTACTCCTAAACCTAATATATCTTATGCTCGTGCAGCTACTACTACCCCTTTGTCTGCTCCTCCACAAGTTAATATCCAAGAGCTTGTCAAAGAACTAACACCATTGTTACTAAGCTCTATACAAAGATGTATCACGTTTCCTTTAGCCTCAAGTATCACCTCGCAAGCCTCCGATTGTCAGTCTCTTCCATCTGTATATAAGCGGGATCACCCAGGCTCGTCAGATAACGAATCAGTGTCTAGCGGAGTAAGTTATCGAAAAAAACAGAAAGGAAGAAGAGGGTGGCCAAAGGGCAAACCAAGAAAAAAGAGCCTCGATAAAATGGATGCCACAACTTGTGAGAAAACAAAAGAATCTTTGACTAATACCTCGTCAACCCCAGACTTTATTCTGCCGTCTTCGAATGCTTTAGAGGAGATGGTGTTACCGCCAGAAAAATAATAATCTGTGATATTTTAAATTTTTATTCAGATCTATATTTTATTTATGTTATTTACACATTTTAATATTTACATTTTATATCAATATTTTTATATCTACAATAAATTTCGATTTTAATAAATTTCATCTCGACTTCACCAAGATTACAGTCAAAAATAGCTGAAAGAAAAGTAATAATAATAATAATAATCATAACCAATGGACAAAACAAACAATATTTTTATCCAATGGAATTGCAATGGTATCAAAAATCATATTGGTGAGATCGATCTATTGAAAAAACAGTTTTCGCCATCAATTATTCTTCTTCAAGAAACCCATCTTAAACCAGAGGAACCTTTTCGCCTTAGAGGGTTTCGGTGTTTCCGTAAAGATGGGCAACCTTCCATCAGAGCCAAAGGAGGAGTCGCTATTTTTATCCGTAATAATATACCTGCAAAAGACGTTAGATTAGTTACAAATTTACAAGTCAAAGCGGTTCAGATTGATCACCCAATTAAAACTACTATATGTAATTTCTACTTACCGGATGGGAACTGGCATTCACAACAGATCCAGGATGTGATCAACCAACTTACTCCACCTCTTTTTATTGTAGGGGATTTTAACGCTCATTCGCCATCCTGGGGATCCACAATTGTGGATACCAAAGGTCGCCGCATAGAATCTGTGATAGATCATAATAATTTAATAATTTTGAACAGTGGAAAACCCACTCACTTTAGTGCCAGAAATGGCGCCACATCTGCTATTGACTTATCCTTATGCTCTCCACAGCTTGCACCTAGATTATTCTGGGATGTAGACGACGACTTACATTCTAGTGATCATTTCCCAATAATCATAAAAACTGATACACATGCAAAAGTGTTTGTAATGAAAGAAAGATGGTTAACAAAGAAAGCGGACTGGAATAAATATAAAGAATCTGTTAATATCCCCAGTCTCCCTGACAATGTTGATGATGCCGTTGATATTGTTACAAAGTCATTAGTGGAAGCAGCTAAATCAAGCATCCCCAGGTCAAATCCGACTACATCACGCAGATGTGTTCCATGGTGGAATGAAAACATCAAAGTAGCTATTAAACAGAGAAAGACATTTTATAATAAATTTAAAAGGTACCCCACATTAGAAAATCTGATTAACTTCAAAAGAGCTAGAGCTTATTCGAGGAGATTGATCATTCAATCTAAAACAGCTTCCTGGCAGGAATACGTCGGAACAATTACCCCACAGGTAAGTCTACAGGAAATTTGGAGAAAAATAAAAACAATTACTGGCAAAAACACTTTTGAGTTTCCCCAAATATTAAAATCTGGTAATGATGTAGTCACGGACCCACAACAAATTTGCGAAGAATTTGCCGATCACTATGAATCCTCTAGTAAGTCATCCATATATGAAGAAGAATTCTCCGAATACAAAGCTAGACAAGAGTCTATGAGACTTGACTTCACTTCCCAGAATGGGGAACCCTACAACTTCCCAATAACAATTAATGAGTTGTACCACGCGATGGAAAATAGTGAAGAGGCGGCAGTTGGTCATGACGATATCCTCTTCGGCATGATAAAAAACCTATCAGAAGTGGATTTACAATACATTCTCAATCTATTCAATTGTGTCTTAAATTCAGGATCATTCCCAAAAAGCTGGAAGATGGCCACTATTGTCCCGTTTTTAAAACCCGATAAACTTCCGTCTGACACTAACAGCTATCGACCTATATCCTTAACAAGCTGTTTAGGAAAACTTTTTGAAAAAATTATTAATACAAGACTCTCCTGGTGGTTGGAATCAAACAACCTTCTTTCTCAAAATCAAACTGGTTGCCGCAGCAAACATTCTACAATTGACACCCTAGTGTACTTAGAGAACGAAATTCAAAAAGCTTTTTTGAATCGGGAACATCTTGTTGCGGTGAGTTTTGACCTAGAAAAAGCCTATGACCGAGTCTGGAGATTTTCTATCCTTAAGCAACTCAACAAGTGGGGACTAAAGGGAAAACTCCCAATACTACTTCAGAACTTTCTTGAAGAAAGGATTTTTACTGTGAGAGTAGGTACTGCGCAATCTTCGATTAGAACTCTGGAAAATGGAATCCCTCAAGGGTCCGTTTTAAGTGTAACATTATTTGCAATTGCAATTAATTTTATACTGGAGAAAAATGAAACCAATGTGAAAAAAATTTTATATGTTGACGATCTGGTAATATTTTTCCGGAATCAGTCCATGGATACTATCAATCGGTGTTTAAATGAGGACATAATTCACCTGAATAAAGAGGTAAAGCAAAGGGGATTTAAATTTTCAACAGAAAAAACTACATCCATTCACTTCTGTAGATTAAGACGAACACATGAGGATCCCAAGCTCTATATGGAGGGCGTTCGTATTAATGTCAGAAGCAGCATAAAATGTCTCGGCCTAATATTTGACTCGAAACTTCTTTGGAACGAGCAGCTAATCCAACTTGAAGCAAAGTGTCAAAAGGCATTAAATATAATTAAATGTATGTCCAGCATAAAGTGGGGGGCTGACAGGGAAGTGCTTTTGAAATTTTATCAATCAGTCATTCAGGGTAAAATAGACTATGCAGCTGTTGTCTATAACTCCTGTAGGCGATCTAGGCTTATACGTCTAGACAGAATTCAAGCAGCAGCTTTAAGATATGCAACAGGTGCATTCAGAACTAGTCCAACAATGGCTGTACAATGTGATGCCGGTGTTCTTCCTCCGGACCTCAGGAGAGATTCCCAAATAATGATATATGCCTCAAAGATTCTCTCTATACCATCTCACATTAATTATACCTTTTTCAGTTCTAATAATGAATTTGGAACAAGACTATCCACAACGCGTCCGGCAAGAGCGAGAAACATTGAAGCCTGCAAAAAGTTTTCTGTAATACAGGACCCAATTTTGACAGAACAGATATCCACGGTGCCTCCATGGGCTTTCTCTGTCCCAAAAATTAACACCAAATTAGCATCTTGGAAAAAAGAAAATACCCCTCCTTCAACTTATAGAGCACTTTTTTATGCAGAATTAGAATCCCGACAAAATAATCTCATTATTTATACTGACGGATCAAAATTTGATAATGGAACTGGTTCTGCTATAGTCGTGAATAGTGGTGTATATCAATGGGCGCTCCATAACTCCTGTTCAGTCTTCACGGCTGAACTATACGCTATTTGGCAAGCTCTTTTGTATTTTTCAATGTCGAATTATCAATCATGTACTGTGTGCTCAGACTCCCTTAGTGCTATCAGTTTGATAAGTAATGTATTTACAAAGAACATAACATGTCAACGCATATTGGAATTAAACACGTATCTAACAAGTATAAACAAAATATGCGAATTAATATGGATTCCAGGACACTGTCAAATTCCTGGGAATGAGAAAGCCGACTCTGCTGCAAAATTAGCCACGGAATGTCCAGTAGATAACGGTATACCCATACCTTATAGTGACTTAAAAATCAATATTAAAGACATCGTACAAAAAATATGGCAACAAAGATGGTCTCAATCTAATGGCCAACTTAAAACTATTAAGCCAACTATAAATAAATGGTTATACCCAACAAATTTAACAAGGCGCGAGCAGGTAATAATTTGCAGATTGAGAATTGGACATACCCACCTGACTCATTCACATCTTCTCGTTGGTAATCCTAGGCCCAGATGTCCCCATTGTAACCATAGGCTTCTTCCGGAACATATATTCAGTTGCCAATATTTTCAAGAGAAAGTATATTAAAAACACTAACTTACCTTAGAGCTGTTCATATAACTAACCGTATTTAGGAAATGGAGGCTGCAGCTAATGATCTTAGTAATCGATGCTGCATAAAAAAAAAAAAAAAAAAAAAAATAATAATAATAATAATAATAATAATAATAATAATAATAATAATAATAATAATAATAATAATAATAATAATAATAATAATAATAATAATAATAATAATAATAATAATAATAATAATAATAATAATAATAATAATAATAATAATCTTCCAGGGCGACTCCCTGAGTCCACTTTGGTTTTGTTTGGCAATGAATCCACTCTCCAATCTACTTAACGATACGGATTACGGCTTCAAAATCAAAGCCAACAGGAACACTAGCTGCACTGTTTCCCACCTTTTATACATGGATGACATCAAAATATACGCATCAAACCAGCGTCAAATTCAACATTTACTTAATATCACTGAAAAATTTTCCAGTGATATACAAATGGGATTTGGATTAGACAAGTGCAAAACCTTGAATATCGAGAAGGGTAAAATCGTTAACGGAGATGTGTTACTACCTAATGGGAACATTATAAATGCCATGCAAAATGGTGAAACCTACAAATATCTAGGATTTCAGCAAGCTAAGCTACTAGACCAGAAGCAAGCAAAAACCAAAATTCGAGGACAGTTCACTCAAAGGATAACTGCTTTATTGAAATCCCAGTTGAACGCAGGAAATCTTGCCAAAGCAATTAACACCTACGCTATACCGGTCCTGACATACTCATTTGGAATTCTGAAGTGGACAAAAACAGAACTGGAAGATATCCAAAGAACAACGCGAACCATGATGACCAAACACAAATGTCACCACCCGACATCATCAGTTATTAGGACCACTCTACCAAGAAAAGAGGGAGGGAGAGCTCTAACGGACATAGTTAATTTACATTACAAACAAATATCCCATCTCCAAAAATTCTTCATTGGCAAGGCTCAAACATCTAAATTGCATGAGCTGGTCGCGAAAGCAGATAAAAACTATTCCCCCTTAGATCTTGTAAACCCTGATTATAAACTTGAAATCGTTACAGACTCTGACAAACAGGCAGAGTGGGCCCAGAAAGCGCTCCATGGTCGACATCATCACGACCTCAATCAACCATATATCGACAAGGAAGCATCAAATAAGTGGCTCTCTGATGGAACATTGTTTCCAGAAACAGAAGGATTCATGATGGCGATCCAAGACCAAGTAATTAATACCAACAATTACAAGAAATTTATTATAAGAGATCCAAATATCGTATCGGACAAGTGCAGAAGGTGTCAACAAACAACAGAGACAATACAACACATTACGTCGGGATGTTCAGCCATAGCTAACATTGATTACCTACGCAGGCACAATCAACTTTGCAACATCATCCATCAGAAGTTGGCCAACAAATTTGGATTAGTTAACACCTACACGCCTTATTACAAGTACCATCCGCATGCAGTTCTAGAGAATGCTGATTTCAGACTATACTACGATAGGTCAATTATCACCGATAGACGGGTGACGAATAACCGGCCTGATATTGTGGTTGTGGATAAAAACGCTAACTCGGTTCTCCTAGTGGATGTTGCTGTACCCAATAACAATAATATTTTAGACAAATACAACGAGAAAATTGCAAAATACACCGATCTTGCAATTGAGGTAGGACAGATGTGGCAGGCAGAGAAAGTAGAGGTGGTGCCGGTCATTGTTTCATCTACGGGACTTATCCCCAAAACTCTACAAGACAGCCTCACCAAACTAGGTCTTCACAAAAACACATACATCGATCTGCAGAAGGCTGCAATTTTGAATACTTGTCACACTGTCCGTAAATTTCTAAATATGTAACTGCTGTGCCTAATCCCATTTGCGTTTACACACGCTCGGGATAGGTGAACATTACCAGCAAGAGCTGAGCAAGAGTACACTTGAGTTGGAAATAATAATAATAATAATAATAATAATAATAATAATAATAATAATAATAATAATAATAATAATAATAATAATAATAATAATAATAATAATAATAATAATAATAATAGGATAGGATAGGATAGTTTATTGACCTCAAATACAATGTTTAGTACATACAGTCATAAATACATAAAGTAAAAATCAAATATAAAATACGATACATCAATACGATACATTACATTCATGTGAGTAAAATTAAAATAAATATAAATATAAACATTAAAACACAAATAGGACAAAATATTTTACAGAGAACAGCTCATTAAATAAAAACTATGAAAGTAGGAAACTGAAACATGCTTATCAAGAGCTATTGCAAAAAGTAATAAAATCATTCACACTATAAAAACAATGTTGCAGCAGAAAACGTTTCACTAATTTGCTGAAAGCACACTTATTTAACTGTCCAACCACTTTTTCCTTATAATATTTTTGAAATACATTATATAAATTAGAATCTATTCGATTGTTTTGCGATAAGCGTATTCTTGATCTCGACGGTACAAGAGAGGTTGCATTCCGTGTATTATAATTATGAATATCCGCATGGGATACCAGCGAATCGATATTGAGATGAATACTCATCAAAGACTCATAAATGAATATACAAGGAAGCGGAAGGATTTGGAGCTTCTTAAACAGTTTCTGGCATGGGTCGCCATATTGAACATTTGCGATGATACGAACAGCCATTTTTTGTAATGAAAAAACTTTTGAAGCATTTGCTGCTCCGCCCCACAGTATAATTCCATAGTTAAGATGACTATGAACGAGTGCAAAATAAACTACTCGAAGAATATTATGACTCAAACAATTTCTAATCTGCTTTAGAGCGAATATTTGCGATGAGATCTTTGAGCATAAGCAATCTATATGAGACGCCCAAGTTAACCGTGAATCTAAAGTTATTCCAAGCAGTTTTACTGGTTCAGAAGCTGGAATAAACTTGCTGGATGTAAAACGAATGTTCTGGGTTTTTGTTTCATTCAGCTTGAGTTGATTACTGTTGAACCAATATTTTATACTCGACATGCAAGCTTTTGCAAAGTCCCCCTCATCTTTAACCAACGTTGTGGTATCATCAGCAAATAGAACACAACGAGCTTCTCCCAGGGAACTTGGTAAATCGTTTACGTATATAACAAATAATAATGGTCCTAATACAGATCCTTGGGGAACTCCTCTTGAGACCGGAGTCAATTTTGATTCAACATTATCGAAACTTACGTATTGAGACCTGCCTGTTAGATACGAACTGAATAATCTTAGTACATTACCCCTAACACCGTAATATTCTAACTTATCTAAAAGGTATTCAATGTTAACACAGTCAAAAGCCTTAGTGAGATCATACAACGTTGCAAATGTATCATATCTCTCATCAAAGCTTTCAACCACGTTTTCAACAATATTGACTACTGCCTTAATTGTGGACATGTTTTTCCGAAAGCCAAACTGAGAAGGTGACAATAATTTTTTATGTTCTAAAAATGAAACAAGTTTATCTTTAATTAGAATTTCAAAAATTTTACCCACTATTGGTACAATTGCAATTGGCCTGAAGTTATCAGGGTTATTCAAATCTCCCTTTTTATGTATGGGTATAATTTTGGTTATTTTTAATGCTTCAGGCCAGCAGCCCTCCAATAAACATTTATTAAAAAGTATTTCTAATGGTCCAACAAGTGCTTCAAACGAGGCTTTCATCATATGGCTATTCAGCCCATAAAAATCTAAGCAAGTTGAATTTTTTAAACTTGACATTGCCAGTCTGATATCAGATTTCAAAATAGGACTAATAAAAAATGAACCAGAAGGTTTCGAAACATTACGTAGATATTCAAGTGGATGAATGGATTCGTCAGTAATACTCATAGTGATTTTATCTGCTATAGTAACAAAAAATGTATTCAAGTCAGCCGAAGTCAATTCTGTAGCAACATTACCATGAGTTTTAGTATTTTTTTCAGAATTTACTATGTTCCATATAGTTTTGCTTTTATTATCAGATTCATGTATCTTACCAGTATAAAAGACACGTTTTTGTTTTTTTATAGCCTTTTTATAATTTTTACGAGCATTACGGTATTTAATCCAATCAGTAAAAGTATTAGTGTTTTTACGTGTAACGTTAAGTTTAAAAACTTCTCTTTTCATTCCACGAAGAGTATCATTGAACCATTCACACTTACGCATTTTTCGTTTAAATTTTGTTACGGGAAAATACATGTCCACATTTAATGCTAATACACTCATTAGCTTATGGGCTATTACATTTGGATCACAATTTTTCAAATTCAGATCATGCCAATCAATATCACATAGTTTGTTAGAGAAATTACTGATTCTTTTGTTGTTAACTAATCTTTTGTTTGCTAATTTGCTACTAGTCATTGTGGTTGAATTCTCGATTTTAAGGAAAATACCAGTATGATCAGCTAAACTTGGATCATAAATTCCAGTGGAAATCACTTCCGGGCTCATATTGGAAAGGATATTATCCAAGCATGATCTAGTTGTTGGCGTGATTCTTGTTGGATCATTTATATAATGTCTAAAGCCATACATTTTCATGATATTGTGAAGATCCTTCACATGTTCAGTATTAATACCCAGTTCCACATTAATATCCCCCAATATATTGATATTTTTATAAATTTTTGAGAAAGTATACAACAAATCATGAAACTTATCTTTAAAAATTTTAATATCACCATTTGATGATGACCTGTAGACTGTTACTATTAACGTATTTTGGTTAGTTAATTCAATACCACAGAACTCGGCATGAACGGGCATACAAAATTTAGAGCAATCAACTTTTTTTACCATAAGTTTTCCATTACTAAAAATTGCAACACCTCCGTGTTGTTTCTTGTCGCGACAAAAGGATGATTCTAGTATAAAATTGTTTATATTAATCATTTTTAGTTTATCATTGGTGAGCCAATGCTCAGAAACACAAAAAATGTCAACAGTAAAGTCTTCAAGAATCAAATGTATCTCATCAATCTTATTAGCCAAACTCTGTACATTGATATGTAATACTGAAACAATTATTCTATTATCTAATAGGTCTAAAGAAACGTTGAAACTGCCACTATCTTTCGGTTGAATTGAATTTTCTTGACGGAAAAAAACGATTAAGGACGACACCAGAAGGCCACACCTCAGATTTTAAAATATTTTGTGATTCATCAGCTGGTAGAGATATTTTGAATGAAGTATAGTCATTTGGATAGCGAGAGTTCAATTTTAACACTTTCACATTTGCAGAGAATTGACAAAGATGCTTTGTTAGCTCTTCTTCTGAAGTGTCGGTGGAAAATTTAGAAGCATGGTAGTGATAGGACTTCTTATTTATAACAGCTGCGGTTAACTTACAGTCCTCAGCATTATTGAGAGACCCCACTAATAAATTTCTTGTTTTATTAGTCGGTTTTCTCAAATAATTAGGTATCAACTTTTTATTAACTGGATGCTCCTTCACGTTTATAATTGTATCACAAATATTCTGAGCTCTCGCGTTTTGTACAGCACCAGCTACTGCAGCCGCAGATATGTTGAAATGGGAATTTTTCGAGGCCGGTTGCTTAGTGGATATATCCATGTTTATTGCAGGAATGTTCGATATCGCTGGGTGGCTCGATGAATCATTCAACAATAATAATAATAATAATAATAATAATAATAATAATAATAATAATAATAATAATAATAATAATAATAATAATAATAATAATAATAATAATAATAATAATAATAATAATAATAATAATAATAATAATAATAATAATAATAATAATAATAATAATAATAATAATAATAATAATAATAATAATAATAATAATAATAATAATAATAATAATAATAATAATAATAATAATAATAATAATAATAATAATAATAATAATAATAATAATAATAACAAAATACACCGATCTTGCAATTGAGGTAGGACAGATGTGGCATGCAGAGAAAGTAGAGGTGGTGCCGGTCATTGTTTCATCTACGGGACTAATCCCCAAAACTCTACAAGACAGCCTCACCAAACTGGGTCTTCACAAAAACACATACATCGATCTGCAGAAGGCTGCAATTTTGAATACTTGTCACACTGTCCGTAAATTTCTAAATATGTAACTGCTGTGCCTAGTCCCGTTTGCGTTTACACACGCTCGGGATAGGTGAACATTACCAGCAAGAGCTGAGCAAGAGTACACTTGAGTTGGAAATAATAATAATAATAATAACCCTTGGGGGTACTGGTCCCCTATCGGGCGCTTCCCCAGGTGGTGGATCGGGGAATGCCTTTTAGATATAGAAGGTATCGAGGAAATTAAATACCTCGGAGCGAACCAAAACCAGTTAGTTTCAGGACACGACGGTCTCCATGTAAGGAGCGGTACTCCGACAGCGTCTGTTCTCCATGTAAGGAGCGGCTGAATCAGCACCTGGCAGTAGGTCTAAAATGCGACAATCACGATGTCGAATTGTAAAACTAGATTACCCCAGGTGGGTAGAGCTAAATGCTCAGAATCCCACACTGCTAGTGTACCTAGTACATCGGCTGTCTGCTCCACGGATTCTGGGGGGAGCAATAATTCGATTGTAAATTCCGGGACCTTAAATCTCAGGAATCGTCGGGTGAATCGACATTGCAATACCTTAAACTCTTGTCGCGTTCAAGTTGGTGCTAGAAGGGCTTGTTCGAAAAATGATTTACCTTCTTCCTCGGTTAGCGGTAGGCGCAGCGTGACACCGAGTAGGGCTACTGCGAACCACACTCAGGGGGAAAACAACATCGATCCTCCGCCACCGGCTTCTGATGTTTCTGGAGTGACGCAAGTCGGCACATCTACGACCACAAAAGCCGGAAAGCCCAGGAAGCGCATGAAGTGGACTATCGAGCTAAACTCATTCATTATGCGCTCCTACTTTAAAATCACCAAGATGGAAACTGATATGACGACATACAGATACGCCCTCCACCGTGCATTCATTGAACATTTTCCAGAATTTCACCATCTCACGGAACAGCGTATTGCTGACCAACGTCGAAGTATTGTGAGAAACAATCTACTACCCGGTCCGACGTTGCAACAAATTCGAGGTGAAGTCCTTCTTGACCTTCAAGATGGAGAGAATGACATAATTACCGATCAGGATACACATAAATCGGAGAATGCACAAGGAGACCACAATGGCGTTGAGGAAATAAACAATGATTGCGACAAAACCACCGATAATGACTATAATACCGAACTTTGTAAAGCACTAGCGGAATTTAAGGGCACCAACCCAATACACCGGCCAAAACTACCCAAGCTTCGAACCAATAAGAGCACTAACAGCATACTAGCAGCTGTGAACCTACTACTGCAGAACCATGCCAAAGACTGCGAAGCGCTGGAACAACTTCACACTCTCATCTATTGTGGAGCGGTAGCAGTGCTTCGAAGTCACAATCAACAAATCCAATCCCCAAAGATCAATCGGGGTAAAGACTACAAACAGCTCAAGCCTTGGTGGCAACGCCGGCCGGAAAAGTCCATTGATGACATCAGAAGGGAATTGGGGCAGCTAACAGAATTTAAAAACAACTTGAAACCGTCTAGGCGCTTAACAAACAGAGTGAGAAAGATCTATCGAAAAATCAAAACTTTTACAGGTCACCCACAACATAAACAACATGTATGTGAATATATGGATTTACTCAGGCAAAAGTTAAAGGCAAAATCCAAACGTTTGTCACGATATGTCAAGTGCACGAAAAGGAAACAACAAAACTACTTATTCAATAACAATCAGAAGTGTGCATGAAGCAATAGCAAGATCATTTACACATATTCTGCAACATCCAGAAGATACACCACCATTTCTGACACTGGGTTCGACCCACTTGCTTCCCAAAACGCATCAAACTCACGATCCTACGCAGTATAGACCTATAACATGCCTTCCAACTATATATAAAATATTAACGTCTTGCATTACTAACCGTATTTACAGACATGCGGATCACAACAACATCTTGTCGGAAGAACAGAAAGGGTGCAGACGAGATCACCAAGGCTGCAAAGAACAACTCATCATCGATTCGGTAATACTAAAACAGGCGCAGAAGGAACAGCGCAACATATACACGGCTTTCGTAGATTATAGGAAAGCATTTGATAGCGTTCCACATTCCTGGCTTGTTAAAGATTTGCAAATTTACAAAGTACACCCCATTCTTGTTACTTTTCTTGAATCATCGATGAAGCACTGGCGAACGAACCTTCATTTACAAATAAATGGTCAATACCTCGAAACTGATGAAATTTCTATCCGTAGGGGGATCTTCCAGGGCGACTCCCTGAGTCCACTTTGGTTTTGTTTGGCAATGAATCCACTTTCCAAGCTACTTAACGATACGGATTACGGCTTTAGAATCAAAGCCAACAGGAACACTAGCTGCACTGTTTCCCACCTTTTATATATGGATGACATCAAAATATACGCATCAAACCAGCGTCAAATTCAACATTTACTTAATATCACTGAAAATTTTTCCAGTGATATACAAATGGGATTTGGATTAGACAAGTGCAAAACCTTGAATATCGAGAAGGGTAAAATCGTTAACGGAGATGTGTTACTACCTAATGGGAACATTATAAATGCCATGCAAAATGGTGAAACCTACAAATATCTAGGATTTCAGCAAGCTAAGCTACTAGACCAGAAGCAAGCAAAAACCAAAATTCGAGGACAGTTCACTCAAAGGATAACTGCTTTATTGAAATCCCAGTTGAACGCAGGAAATCTTGCCAAAGCAATTAACACCTACGCCATACCGGTCCTGACATACTCATTTGGAATTCTGAAGTGGACAAAAACAGAACTGGAAGATATTCAAAGAACAACGCGAACCATGATGACCAAACACAAATGTCACCACCCGACATCATCAGTTATTAGGACCACACTACCAAGAAAAGAGGGAGGGAGAGCTCTAACGGACATAGTTAATTTACATTACAAACAAATATCTAAACTCCAACAGTTCTTCATTGGCAAGGCTCAAACATCTAAATTGCATGAGCTGGTCGCGAAAGCAGATAAAAACTATTCCCCCTTAGATCTTGTAAACCCTGATAATAAACTTGAAATCGTTACAGACTCTGACAAACAGGCGGAGTGGGCCCAGAAAGCGCTTCATGGTCGACATCATCACGACCTCAATCAACCATATATCGACAAGGAAGCATCAAATAAGTGGCTCTCTGATGGAACATTGTTTCCAGAAACAGAAGGATTTATGATGGCGATCGAAGACCAAGTTATTAATACCAACAATTACAAGAAATTTGTTATCAGAGATCCAAACATCGTGTCGGACAAGTGCAGAAGGTGTCAACAAACAACAGAGACGATACAACACATTACGTCGGGATGTTCAGCCATAGCTAACATTGATTACCTACGCAGGCACAACCAACTGTGCAACATCATTCATCAGAAGTTGGCCAACAAATTTGGATTAGTTAACACTTACACGCCTTATTACAAGTACCATCCTCATGCAGTTCTAGAGAATGCTGATTTTAGACTATACTACGATAGGTCAATTATCACCGATAGACGGGTGACGAATAACCGGCCTGATATTGTAGTTGTGGATAAAAAAGCTAACTCGGTTCTTCTAGTGGATGTTGCTGTACCCAATAACAACAATATGTTAGACAAATACAACGAGAAAATTGCAAAATACACCGATCTTGCAATTGAGGTAGGACAGATGTGGCATGCAGAGAGGGTAGAGGTGGTGCCGGTCATCGTTTCATCTACGGGACTAATCCCCAAAACTCTACAAGACAGCCTCACCAAACTAGGTCTTCACAAAAACACATACATCGATCTGCAGAAGGCTGCAATTTTGAATACTTGTCACACTGTCCGTAAATTTCTAAATATGTAACTGCTGTGCCTAATCCCATTTGCGTTTACAAACGCTCGGGATAGGTGAACATTACCAGCAAAAGCTGAGCAAGAGTACACTTGAATTGGAAATAATAATAATAATAATAATAATAATAATAATAATAATAATAATAATAATAATAATAATAATAATAATAATAATAATAATAATAATAATAATAATAATAATAATAATAATAATAATAATAATAATAATAATAATAATAATAATAATAATAATTTAAAATCAAGGCCAACAGAAACACTAGCTGCACTGTTTCCCACCTCTTATACATGGATGACATCAAAATATACGCATCAAACCAGCGTCAAATTCAACATTTACTTAATATTACTGAAAAATTTTCCAGTGATATACAAATGGGATTTGGATTAGACAAGTGCAAAACCTTAAATATCGAGAAGGGTAAAATCGTTAACGGAGATGTATTACTACCTAATGGGAACATTATAAATGCCATGCAAAATGGTGAAACCTACAAATATCTAGGATTTCAGCAAGCTAAGCTACTAGACCAGAAGCAAGCAAAATCCAAAATTCGAGGACAGTTCACTCAAAGGATAACTGCTTTATTGAAATCCCAGTTGAACGCAGGAAATCTCGCCAAAGCAATTAACACCTACGCCATACCGATCCTGACATACTCATTTGGAATTCTGAAGTGGACAAAAACAGAACTGGAAGATATTCAAAGAACAACGCGAACCATGATGACCAAACACAAATGTCACCACCCGACATCATCAGTTATTAGGACCACATTACCAAGAAAAGAGGGAGGGAGAGCTTTAACGGAAGTGGATGTTGCTGTACCCAATAACAACAATATGTTAGACAAATACAACGAGAAAATTGCAAAATACACCGATCTTGCAATTGAGGTAGGACAGATGTGGCATGCAGAGAAAGTAGAGGTGGTGCCGGTCATCGTTTCATCTACGGGACTAATCCCCAAAACTCTACAAGACAGCCTCACCAAACTAGGTCTTCACAAAAACACATACATCGATCTGCAGAAGGCTGCAATTTTGAATACTTGTCACACTGTCCGTAAATTTCTAAATATGTAACTGCTGAGCCTAATCCCATTTGCGTTTACACACGCTCGGGACAGGTGAACATTACCAGCAAGAGCTGAGCAAGAGTACACTTGAGTTGGAAATAATAATAATAATAATAATAATAATAATAATAATAATAATAATAATAATAATAATAATAATAATAACGGACATAGTTAATTTACATTATAATCAAATATCTAAACTCCAAAAGTTCTTCATTGGCAAGGCTCAAACATCTAAATTGCATGAGCTGGTCGCGAAAGCAGATAAAAACTATTCCCCCTTAGATCTTGTAAACCCTGATAAAAAACTTGAAATCGTTACAGACTCTGACAAACAGGCGGAGTGGGCCCAGAAAGCGCTTCATGGTCGACATCATCACGACCTCAATCAACCATATATCGACAAGGAAGCATCAAATAAGTGGCTCTCTGATGGAACATTGTTTCCAGAAACAGAAGGATTTATGATGGCGATCCAAGACCAAGTTATTAATACCAACAATTACAAGAAATTTGTTATACGAGATCCAAACATCGTGTCGGACAAGTGCAGAAGGTGTCAACAAACAACAGAGACGATACAACACATTACGTCGGGATGTTCAGCCATAGCTAACATTGATTACCTACGCAGGCACAACCAACTGTGCAACATCATTCATCAGAAGTTGGCCAACAAATTTGGATTAGTTAACACTTACACGCCTTATTACAAGTACCATCCTCATGCAGTTCTAGAGAATGCTGATTTTAGACTATACTACGATAGGTCAATTATCACCGATAGACGGGTGACGAATAACCGGCCTGATATTGTAGTTGTGGATAAAAAAGCTAACTCGGTTCTTCTAGTGGATGTTGCTGTACCCAATAACAACAATATGTTAGACAAATACAACGAGAAAATTGCAAAATACACCGATCTTGCAATTGAGGTAGGACAGATGTGGCATGCAGAGAAAGTAGAGGTGGTGCCGATCATCGTTTCATCTACGGGACTAATCCCCAAAACTCTACAAGACAGCCTCACCAAACTAGGTCTTCACAAAAACACATACATCGATCTGCAGAAGGCTGCAATTTTGAATACTTGTCACACTGTCCGTAAATTTTTAAATATGTAACTGCTGTGCCTAATCCCATTTGCGTTTACACACGCTCGGGATAGGTGAACATTACCAGCAAGAGCTGAGCAAGAGTACACTTGAGTTGGAAATAATAATAATAATAATAATAATAATAATAATAATAATAATAATAATAATAATAATAATAATAATAATAATAATAATAATAATAATAATAATAATAATAATAATAATAATAATAATAATAATAATAATAATAATAATAATAATAATAATAATAATAATAATAATAATAATCCCCCGTCTGGGGGCGGGACCACTCACAAGAATACCCCCAGGGGATAGCCCACCTGTCGTAAAAGGCGACTAAGAGGTTAGATTCCCAGGAATCTAGAGGAGAAAACCTCGATAAAAAATCCAGAATTCAAGGTGTAAGCTTCATCGTGCCGAGGAATGTATGGTCACCTGGAGATGATCGTGAACGATGCCCTGCGAGAACTTGGCGACTCTCGCTTGTATGCAGCTTCACTGCGGCAAGGGAGCACTACCGTAGCGAATTGTATTTCTTCCCGACTCGTGGGATCATATATGAATCCAACTAATTTAACAAAAACCCCAGTGGTTTCCGCATCCACCCTTAAGGATGTTGGCTCGACTCAGGAGAAGGTGGTTGTACCCCGGTTCCTGGTCGTGAAGAAAAATGATGGAGACTTCTCCAAAGTTAGTCCGTTTGTAATTGAAAAATGTTTGTATGGTTTAATAGGTGAAGTTAGAAATGTCAAGAAGATAAGAGAAGGTCTGCTTGTCGAAACAGTATCAGCAGCACAATCTAACAGGCTCATAAAAATTAAAAAAATGGGAGACCACGAAGTTGAAGTTATCGCCCACAAAACAATGAATGTTGCTAGAGGAGTAATATATCACCGAGATTTGCTAAATAGTACTATCGAGGAAATAGCAGAGAACCTGAAAGACCAAGGTGTAATCGAAGTGAGACGTATTAGTACTAAGATCAATGGAGAACTGAAAGAAACTGCTAATCATATCTTGACATTTGATAGATCCGAATTACCAGATAAGGTTAAAGTTGCTTTCTACCGACTGAATGTGAGATTATACATACCATCCCCAATGCGCTGTTTTAGATGCCAAAAATTCGGACATACATCTATGAGATGTAATAATGAACAAGTTTGTGTTTGTGGAATGCCTTTGCACGAAGGATCCCCATGTAATGAGCCGATCTCCTGTGTGAACTGTAAAGGATCTCATTCAGCCCGTTCACGAACTTGCCCCATTTTTAAAAAAGAAAGTGCCATCCAAGAAGTAAAAGCGAGAGATAACATTTCATACTTTGATGCAAAGAAGAAAGTGGACATACAGACCCCTTCTCCAGGTGTCTCATATGTGAATGCTGCCTCAACTCCAGCCAAAACTGACATGTCCGCTCTAATTAAGGAATTAGTACCTTCGCTTGTTACTGCTTTAAAGGAGGTTTTCGTCCCTAGAGGAGTAACCAAGCAGCCTGAAACTCAGACTTTTACACTCCCACTACCTCCTAACACTGGAACTTGCAAAGAATCGGACAATAGTCGAAGTACTGTTGTCCCAGATTCTGTACCCGAAAAGCGTAAGAGGGATGAGTCTAAAGATCCGTCTTCGTCCGAAGACGATTGGTTAAACCGTATACCTCAAGAAAGAGATAAAAAGAAAACCAAAGGTTGGCCAAAAGGTAAGCCCCGATGATGGTCCACAATTATTTACTGTGATATTCTGTGATATTTTGTGATATTGTTTGATATTTTGTGATATATATCCCCACATAAGTATACAACCATCCTAGAATTTTTTTTTTATCTATTTTTATTTATCTTATTTATATATATATATATTTTAAATCATCAACTCTATGTCTGACCCAACGCTTATGAATTCAATAATTCAATGGAATTGCAATGGTTGTATTCTTCATTATTGTGATCTCAAGTTACTTATCGCTGAAATGGTTCCAATTTGTATATGTCTACAGGAGACACATTTTAAGCCAAATCAACCGTACTCCATCAGAGGGTACAAAATATATCGAAAGGATACAAATCTCGCCATTCGAGCAAAGGGTGGCGTGGCTGCGCTGATTAGGAATGACATACCCCATTCTTCACTGGTTTTGAATACTGCCTTACAAGCGGTTGCTGTACAAATTCTGGCCCCTGTGACTATGACTATGTGCTGTCTATACTTACCTAACGCTAACTGGCGAAAAGAAGACTTAGAAGATCTCATATCGCAATTGCCCGTCCCGTTCATACTAGTGGGAGACATGAACTCCCACAACCCTCTCTGGGGTTCTCTTCGACGAGACGCTCGTGGACTAATCATTGAACAGTTGCTAGAAAGAGACGATTTAGCTTTGTTGAATTCTGGTGCGATGACTTACTTTAACGCAAGATCCAGAGCCTTCAGTGCTATTGACCTATCATTTGCATCACCAAGAATTGTCCCTCGTTTGTCCTGGAGAGTTCTGCATGATCTACATAATAGCGACCACTTTCCCATTGTGATATCCACGGATATTCCAAGAAGTCGACTACCTTTACCCCCCAAGTGGCTTGTAGATAAAGCAGACTGGAACGTATTCGAACATCTCGATCTTCCCGATGAATCTGATAATGTCCTTCAAGAGGTTGACAAGCTCACTCGTAGTATCAAAAGAGCAGCTGAAATGGCGATTCCAATTAGAACGCAGCTACCTGATAGACGTATGGTTCCTTGGTGGAACCCTTTAGTGAAGGATGCCATACAGGCTAAGAAGAAGGCCTTTAACAGATTCAAGAGATACCCATCACTAGAAAATCTGATCCTATTCAAGAAAGCAAGAGCAACAGCTCGCCGCATTGTTGTACAGAGTAAGCGATCATCTTGGAGTACATTTGTGTCTTCGATGTCTTCTAGTACAACTATATCAGAGGTATGGCGAAAAGTCAAGGCGGTTGCTGGAAGTAATTTTTCACCACCACTCAAATATCTGCGGACAGAAACTGGCGAGATATCCGATTGTCCACAAATAATCTCAGAATGCATGGCCAGCCATTACTGTGCTGCAAGCAGCAATCAGAATTACGAAGAAGAATTTTTACAGTCCAAAAGCCTACAAGAACTACCTCTTAACTTTTCCTCACGTAAACATCTCCATTATAACTCACCCTTTACTCTAATCGAATTTGAATATGCTCTTTCCTGTTCTAAGCAATCATCCCCGGGACCTGACTCAATATGCTATGAAATGATTAATCGTCTACCATCCGATTTCAAAGCATTGCTACTCAATTTGTACAACAAAATATGGCAGTCAAATAGCTACCCACCTCAGTGGAAAGAGGCGATAATTGTCCCTATTTTGAAAGAAGGAAGGGATCCTTTATTTCCTACTAATTATAGGCCCATAAGCCTCACATGTAGTATGGGAAAGATAATGAAGAAAATGGTGAGCAATAGACTAATATGGTTGCTTGAATCACAGGGATTTTTAGATGACGACCAAGCAGGATTTCGAAAGCACCGATCAACTACAGATCAACTTGTATATCTCGAACATACTATACAAGAATCTTTCAGAAAACGCGAACATACCGTCGCTGTATTTTTCGACCTCGAAAAGGCTTACGATATGACATGGAGGTATGGAATTATGAGAAAACTTTATGACTGGGGATTCCGGGGCAACTTACCTCTGTTTATAAGTTCCTTCCTATCTGAAAGAAATTTCAGAGTGAGAGTGGGCGACACTCTGTCCTCGCTCAAACCCCTCGAAAATGGAATCCCGCAAGGCTCCACTTTGAGTGTAACACTCTTCGCTATCGCAGTCAACCACATAGCTACCTCGGTCGACCCGACAGTCGGAATTTGTTTATATGTTGATGATCTGACGATAGTTTCTTCTGCACCTACCGTTGGATCCGCTACCCGTAAGCTACAACGATCGATAGACCAAATTGTTCAAAATGCTAGAGGAGTGGGATATAAGTTTTCCAGAGAAAAAACGAGTTGTGTTCACTTCTGCAGACTACGTAGGCCTCACTATGACCCTATGTTATACATTAATAATACATTAATTGAATGCAAAGAATCTATCAAATTCCTCGGAATCATATTTGATTCAAAACTAACTTGGCGCAAACATCTAGAGAATTTGGTAGTGCGGTGTAAGCAGACAATGAATGTAATAAAATGCCTTGCCAGCACTAGCTGGGGAGCTGATGCAGACACCCTGTTAAATGTTTACCGGTCTCTTGTTCTCGCCAAGATAGACTACGGGTCCATAGTTTATTCATCGGCTCGGAAATCAACGCTGAGTTTACTGGACCCCATACATCATGCAGGTATGAGGTACTCAATAGGTGTTTTTCGTACAACACCCACTGTGAGTATTTGTAGTGAGACAGGGTTTCCACCTTTACGACTTCACCGCCAGAAACTACTAGCAAATTACATCTCCAGAATACGAGCACAACCCAACCATCGAAATCTTCCGATTTTGTTGGAAGAACACGGCGGATATGCTGATAGACCAACTATCACAAGGCCAGTAGGAATCAGAGCACGCGAAACCCTGCCACCACTGAAATTGCATAACTTGACCATTCTCTCATTAAAAGATTTCGAAGTTCCTCCATGGCAGCTACCAAAAATTTCTATCCGCTTAGACCTGACTGAATTCCCTAAGAATTGCACTGCCCCATTAATCTACCGTCAGCGCTTTCTTGAAATCTTACACGAGTTTCCTAAGTCAACAATTTTATATACAGACGGATCTAAAACATCAACTGGTACAGGCAGTGCTCTATCCATTGGAAATCAAACGTTTTCTTGGTCCCTGTCAGCTTACGCATCCATATTCACAGCTGAACTTTATGCTATTTGGCAGGCACTTCAGTTTTGCGGCATGGCAAGATCAAATCAGGAAACCATAATCGTATGTGACTCTCTCAGCGTCCTTGAGTCAATTTCAAACCCATTTTCAGATGATCCTCTAGTCAAGACAATATTATTTTCTATTAATCACCTCCATAATATTGGTAAATATGTTAATTTTATTTGGGCACCAAGCCATGTCGGAATAATGGGCAATGAAAACGCAGATACAGCAGCTCGTGAGGCTGCTGATAAAAAGACAGTCGACGTTATGGTTTTGAGGGCAGATGATATAAAGGGGGAATATAAATCTTTATTGAAAAGAAAGTGGCATCAGGAATGGGACCGAGTGCACAACAGCCTAAAGTCAATAAAACCCTCTGGTGGGCCTTGGCGACCTCCAGAAGCACTGCCCAGGGCTGATAGAGTGAAGATTCACAGATTGAGATTCGGGCATACAGCATTAACGCACGCGTTCCTCCTAGGAGGACAAGATCCTCCGATATGCCTCCGTTGTGGTGAATTAACCTCAGTGTCACATATCATATGCGAGAGTCCAGGATATGGAAATATGCGGCAGATTTTTAACATATCTGAACATCTCGCAGACAATTTCACGAACGCCAAAAAAATTCAAAATTTATTACAATACCTAAAATCTACTAACCTTTTCAATAAAATATAACTCCTGTAATCGAAAACGATAAGTTTTTCGTTCTTCAAATTCTGGTGCTAATGATCACAGAAATCGATGCACCTAAATAGAAAAAAAAAAAATAATAATAATAATAATAATAATAGATAGATAGATAGATAGATAGCTTTATTGACGTCCATACATGAAGTACATAGTCATAATTTTACAATTTCACATTGGATAATATGATATAAAATCTACAATACCTGTATAAAAAACTTCAAAATGCATATAATAATTTGGGTTGATTTTGTTACAAACATATTAAAAATAATGTAAACGAAATATTTAATACAGAAACTTGAAAAACATGTTACTCAATTAACAAATCAATGAACTTAATTAATAAATGAAACTATTGAACAAAATTGGTGAATAAAACTAATGAACAAAATTAATGAACTCATCGACACTGTAAAAACAGTTAGCCTGAAGAAAATCTTTTACAAGCGAATGCAATCTTCTCCGTGTATACTTTTTAAAATTACTATTGGTGTATTTCTGTAGTTTGTTGTACAATCTCACATCACATTTATTATTTTGTGAAACGTGTAATTTAGATTTCAAGGGTAATAAACTCATTGCGTTCCTTGTGTCGTAATTATGAACATCAGAGTGGGAAACCAACGCATCCTTGTGTTCATGGATGTATAAGATTGTCTGTAAAATATACACACATGGGAGCGGAAGAATCTCGAATTTTTTAAAGAGAGGACGACACGTGGCATTATAATCCGCGTTATCGATTGTGCGAATTGCTGCCTTCTGCAATGAAAAAATTTTGTTCGCTGATGAACTGTTACCCCACAAAAGTACACCGTAATTTAGTACATTGTGGATAGTTGCAAAATACACTGATCTTATAACTTGCTTATTCAGAGAATAACTAAGTTGTCTCAGTGCGAACAGCTGAGAAGATAATTTATTTGCCAAAGTATTAATTTGAGGAGTCCAATGTAATCGTGTATCAAGTGTGATGCCCAAGAGCTTCACTGGTTCTGATGCACATATTCGTTTATTTGAAGTAAACGTAATCTGCTGTGTTTTTTGTTTATTCAGCTTCAGCTCATTACTTGAGAACCATTCTTCTATAGCAGAGATGCATTCGCTCGTGTCAGACTCCTCGTCAGCTACGAAGGAAGTATCATCCGCGAACTGTAGACATTTGCCAGACTGTAAATTGGCTGAAAGATCGTTCACATATATTAGAAACAACAAAGGGCCCAATACAGAACCCTGTGGTACTCCCCTGTGAATGGGTAATAGATTCGAATCTACATTATTGCAGCTAACATATTGCATACGGTTTGTCAGATAAGATGAAAAAAGATTTAACTGATTCTGTCTAATGCCGTAATACTCTAATTTATTTGATAGTATATTGATATTCATACAGTCAAAGGCCTTGGTGAGGTCACACAACACAACGTTAGTATCGTTGCCCTCGTCAAGGCCCTCCACTACTTTATCAATGATGGCAAGTATAGCTTTTACAGTGGATTTGTTTTTGCGGAATCCGAATTGTGAATCAGCAAGGATGTTTTTCGATTCCAAATAACACACAAGCCTCTCCTTTAAAATTATTTCAAATACCTTTCCAATGACAGGTACTATGGCAATAGGTCTGTGTAATAATAATAATAATAATAATAATAATAATAATAATAATAATAATAATAATAATAATAATAATAATAAACTACCAAGAAAAGAGGGAGGAAGAGCTCTAACGGACATAGTTAATTTACATTACAAACAAATATCTCAACTCCAAAAATACTTCATTGGCAAGGCTCAAACATCTAAATTGCATGAGCTGGTCGCGAAAGCAGATGAAGGCTATTCCCCCTTAGATCTTGTAAATCCTGATAATAAACTTGAAATCGTTACAGACTCTGACAAACAGGCAGAGTGGGCCCAGAAAGCGCTCCATGGTCGACATCATCACGACCTAAATCAACCATATATTGACAAGGAAGCATCAAATAAGTGGCTCTCTGATGGATCATTGTTTCCAGAAACAGAAGGATTTATGATGGCGATCCAAGACCAAGTAATTAATACCAATAATTACAAGAAATTTATTATAAGAGATCCAAATATCGTGTCGGACAAGTGCAGAAGGTGTCAACAAACAACAGAGACGATACAACACATTACGTCGGGATGTTCAGCCATAGCTAACATTGATTACCTACGCAGGCACAACCAACTGTGCAACATCATTCATCAGAAGTTGGCCAACAAATTTGGATTAGTTAACACCTTCACGCCTTATTACAAGTACCATCCTCATGCAGTTCTAGAGAATGCTGATTTTAGACTATACTACGATAGGTCAATTATCACCGATAGACGGGTGACGAATAACCGGCCTGATATTGTAGTTGTGGATAAAAAAGCTAATTCGGTTCTTCTAGTGGATGTTGCTGTACCCAATAACAACAATATGTTAGACAAATACAACGAGAAAATTGCAAAATACACCGATCTTGCAATTGAGGTAGGACAGATGTGGCATGCAGAGAAAGTAGAGGTGGTGCCGGTCATCGTTTCATCTACGGGACTAATCCCCAAAACTCTACAAGACAGCCTCACCAAACTAGGTCTTCACAAAAACACATACATCGATCTGCAGAAGGCTGCAATTTTGAATACTTGTCACACTGTCCGTAAATTTCTAAATATGTAACTGCTGTGCCTAATCCCATTTGCGTTTACACACGCTCGGGATAGGTGAACATTACCAGCAAGAGCTGAGCAAGAGTACACTTGAGTTGGAAATAATAATAATAATAATAATAATAATAATAATAATAATAATAATAATAATAATAATAATAATAATAATAATAATAATAACCCGTGGGGGTACTGGTCCCCTATCGGGCGCTTCCCCAGGTGGTGGATCGGGGAATGCCTTTTAGATATAGAAGGTATCGAGGAAATCAAATACCTCGGAGCGAACCAAAACCAGTTAGTTTCAGGACACGACGGTCTCCATGTAAGGAGCGGTACTCCGACAGCGTCTGTTCTCCATGTAAGGAGCGGCTGAATCAGCACCTGGCAGTAGGTCTAAAATGCGACAATCACGATGTCGAATTGTAAAACTAGATTACCCCAGGTGGGTAGAGCTAAATGCTCAGAATCCCACACTGCTAGTGTACCTAGTACATCGGCTGTCTGCTCCACGGATTCTGGGGGGAGCAATAATTCGATTGTAAATTCCGGGACCTTAAATCTGAGGAATCGTCAGGTGAATCGACATTGCAACACCTTAAACTCTTGTCGCGTTCAAGTTGGTGCTAGAAGGGCTTGTTCGAAAAATGATTTACCTTCTTCCTCGGTTAGCGGTTGGCGCAGCGTGACACCGAGTAGGGCTACTGCGAACCACACTCAGGGGGAAAACAACATCGATCCTCCGCCACCGGCTTCTGATGTTTCTGGAGTGACGCAAGTCGGCACATCTACGACCACAAAAGCCGGAAAGCCCAGGAAGCGCATGAAGTGGACTATCGAGCTAAACTCATTCATTATGCGCTCCTACTTTAAAATCACCAAGATGGAAACTGATATGACGACATACAGATACTCCCTCCACCGTGCATTCATTGAACATTTTCCAGAATTTCACCATCTCACGGAACAGCGTATTGCTGACCAACGTCGAAGTATTGTAAGAAACAATCTACTACCCGGTCCGACGTTGCAACAAATTCGAGGTGAAGTCCTTCTTGACCTTCAAGATGGGGAGAATGACATAATTACCGATCAGGATACACATAAATCGGAGAATGCACAAGGAGACCACAATGGCGTTGAGGAAATAAACAATGATTGCGACAAAACCACCGATAATGACTATAATACCGAACTTTGTAAAGCACTTGCTGAATTTAATGGCACCAACCCAATACACCGGCCAAAACTACCCAAGCTTCGAACCAATAAGAGCACTAACAGCATACTAGCAGCTGTGAACTTACTACTGCAGAACCATGCTAAAGACTGCGAAGCGCTGGAACAACTTCACACTCTCATCTATTGTGGAGCGGTAGCAGTGCTTCGAAGTCACAATCAACAAATCCAATCCCCAAAGAACAATCGGGGTAAAGACTACAAACAGCTCAAGCCTTGGTGGCAACGCCGGCTGGAAAAGTCCATTGATGACATCAGAAGGGAATTGGGGCAGCTAACAGAGTTTAAAAACAACTTGAAACCGTCTAGGCGCTTAACAAACAGAGTGAGAAAGATCTATCGAAAAATCAAAACTTTTACAGGTCACCCACAACATAAACAACATGTATGTGAATATATGGATTTACTCAGGCAAAAGTTAAAGGCAAAATCCAAACGTTTGTCACGATATGTCAAGTGCACGAAAAGGAAACAACAAAACTACTTATTCAATAACAATCAGAAGTTATTTTACAGGCAACTAAGCGGTACAGTAAACAATCACAACCAAAGTCTTCCAAATAAAGATGAGCTAACGGAGTACTGGTCTTCTTTATGGTCGAACCCTATCGAACATAAATCCAACGCTCACTGGATAAGAACTGAGGAGGAAAAAATAAACATTGAACCAATGCCTTTCGTTAACTTGACAACAAGCGAGGTAACCGAAGCTATAAAGAGCACCAGTAATTGGAAGACACCAGGAGTTGACAATGTCCAAAACTTCTGGTATAAGAAGTTCGACAGTCTGCATGAAGCAATAGCAAGATCATTTACACATATTCTGCAACATCCAGAAGATACACCACCATTTCTGACACTGGGTTCGACCCACTTGCTTCCCAAAACGCATCAAACTCACGATCCTACGCAGTATAGACCTATAACATGCCTTCCAACTATATATAAAATATTAACGTCTTGCATTACTAACCGTATTTACAGACATGCGGATCATAACAACATCTTGTCGGAAGAACAGAAAGGGTGCAGACGAGATCATCAAGGCTGCAAAGAACAACTCATCATCGATTCGGTAATACTAAAACAGGCGCAGAAGGAACAGCGCAACATCTACACGGCTTTCGTAGATTATAGGAAAGCATTTGATAGCGTTCCACATTCCTGGCTTGTTAAAGTTTTGCAAATTTACAAAGTACACCCCATTCTTGTTACTTTTCTTGAATCATCGATGAAGCACTGGCGAACGAACCTTCATTTACAAATAAATGGTCAATACCTCGTAACTGATGAAATTTCTATCCGTAGGGGGATCTTCCAGGGCGACTCCCTGAGTCCACTTTGGTTTTGTTTGGCAATGAATCCACTTTCCAAGCTACTTAACGATACGGATTACGGCTTTAAAATCAAAGCCAACAGGAACACTAGCTGCACTGTTTCCCACCTTTTATACATGGATGACATCAAAATATACGCATCAAACCAGCGTCAAATTCAACATTTACTTAATATCACTGAAAAATTTTCCAGTGATATACAAATGGGATTTGGATTAGACAAGTGCAAAACCTTGAATATCGAGAAGGGTAAAATCGTTAACGGAGATGTGTTACTACCTAATGGGAACATTATAAATGCCATGCAAAATGGTGAAACCTACAAATATCTAGGATTTCAGCAAGCTAAGCTACTAGACCAGAAGCAAGCAAAAACCAAAATTCGAGGACAGTTCACTCAAAGGATAACTGCTTTATTGAAATCTCAGTTGAACGCAGGAAATCTTGCCAAAGCAATTAACACCTACGCCATACCGGTCCTGACATACTCATTTGGAATTCTGAAGTGGACAAAAACAGAACTGGAAGATATTCAAAGAACAACGCGAACCATGATGACCAAACACAAATGTCACCACCCGACATCATCAGTTATTAGGACCACACTACCAAGAAAAGAGGGAGGGAGAGCCCTAACGGACATAGTTAATTTACATTACAAACAAATATCCCAACTCCAAAAATACTTCATTGACAAGGCTCAAACATCTAAATTGCATGAGCTGGTCGCGAAAGCAGATAAAAACTATTCCCCCTTAGATCTTGTAAACCCTGATAATAAACTTGAAATCGTTACAGACTCTGACAAACAGGCAGAGTGGGCCCAGAAAGCGCTCCATGGTCGACATCATTACGACCTCAATCAACCATATATCGACAAGGAAGCATCAAATAAGTGGCTCTCTGATGGAACATTGTTTCCAGAAACAGAAGGATTTATGATGGCGATCCAAGACCAAGTAATTAATACCAATAATTACAAGAAATTTGTTATAAGAGATCCAAACATCGTGTCGGACAAGTGCAGAAGGTGTCAACAAACAACAGAGACGATACAACACATTACGTCGGGATGTTCAGCCATAGCTAACATTGATTACCTACGCAGACACAATCAACTGTGCAACATCATTCATCAGAAGTTGGCCAACAAATTTGGATTAGTTAACACCTACACGCCTTATTACAAGTACCATCCGCATGCAGTTCTAGAGAACGCTGATTTTAGACTATACTTCGATAGGTCAATTATCACCGATAGACGGGTGACGAATAACCGGCCTGATATTGTAGTTGTGGATAAAAAAGCTAACTCGGTTCTTCTAGTGGATGTTGCTGTACCCAATAACAATAATATGTTAGACAAATACAACGAGAAAATTGCAAAATACACCGATCTTGCAATTGAGGTAGGGCAGATGTGGCAAGCAGAGAAAGTAGAGGTGGTGCCGGTCATCGTTTCATCTACGGGACTAATCCCCAAAACTCTACAAGACAGCCTCACCAAACTAGGTCTCCACAAAAACACATACATCGATCTGCAGAAGGCTGCAATTTTGAATACTTGTCACACTGTCCGTAAATTTCTAAATATGTAACTAGTATGCCTAATCCCATTTGCGTTTACACACGCTCGGGATAGGTGAATATTACCAGCAAGAGCTGAGCAAGAGTACACTTGAGTTGAAGATAATAATAATAATAATGATAATAATAATAATAATAATAATAATAATAATAATAATAATAATAATAATAATAATAATAATAATAATAATAATAATAATAATAATAATAATTATTATTATTATGGTCGAACCCTATCGAACATAAATCCAACGCTCACTGGATAAGAACTGAGGTGGAAAAAATTAACATTGAACCAATGCCTTTCGTTAACTTGACAACAAGCGAGTTAACCGAAGCTATAAAGAGCACCAGTAATTGGAAGACACCAGGAGTTGACCATGTCCAAAACTTCTGGTATAAGAAGTTTGACAGTCTGCATGAAGCAATGGCAAGATCATTTACACATATTCTGCAGCATCCAGAAGATACACCACCATTTCTGACACTGGGTTCGACCTACTTGCTTCCCAAAACGCATCAAACTCACGATCCTACGCAGTATAGACCTATAACATGCCTTCCAACTATATATAAAATATTAACGTCTTGCATTACTAACCGTATTTACAGACATGCCGATCAAAACAACATCTTGTCGGAAGAACAAAAAGGGTGCAGACGAGATCACCAAGGCTGCAAAGAGCAACTCATCATCGATTCGGTAATACTAAAACAAGCGCAGAAGGAACAGCGCAACATCTACACGGCTTTCGTAGATTATAGGAAAGCATTTGATAGCGTTCCACATTCCTGGCTTGTTAAAGTTTTGCAAATTTACAAAGTACACCCCACTCTTGTTACTTTTCTTGAGTCATCGATGAAGCACTGGCGAACGAACCTTCATTTACAAATAAATGGTCAATACCTCGAAACTGATGAAATTTCTATCCGTAGGGGGATCTTCCAAGGCGACTCCCTGAGTCCACTTTGGTTTTGTTTGGCAATGAATCCACTCTCCAATCTACTTAACGATACGGATTACGGCTTTAAAATCAAGGCCAACAGAAACACTAGCTGCACTGTTTCCCACCTCTTATACATGGATGACATCAAAATATACGCATCAAACCAGCGTCAAATTCAACATTTACTTAATATTACTGAAAAATTTTCAAGTGATATACAAATGGGATTTGGATTAGACAAGTGCAAAACCTTAAAGATCGAGAAGGGTAAAATCGTTAACGGAGATGTATTACTACCTAATGGGAACATTATAAATGCCATGCAAAATGGTGAAACCTACAAATATCTAGGATTTCAGCAAGCTAAGCTACTTGACCAGAAGCAAGCAAAAACCAAAATTCGAGGACAGTTCACTCAAAGGATAACTGCTTTATTGAAATCCCAGTTGAACGCAGGAAATCTCGCCAAAGCAATTAACACCTACGCCATACCGGTCCTGACATACTCATTTGGAATTCTGAAGTGGACAAAAACAGAACTGGAAGATATTCAAAGAACAACGCGAACCATGATGACCAAACACAAATGTCACCACCCGACATCATCAGTTATTAGGACCACACTACCTAGAAAAGAGGGAGGGAGAGCTTTAACGGACATAGTTAATTTACATTACAAACAAATATCCCAACTCCAAAAATTCTTCATTGGCAAGGCTCAAACATCTAAATTGCATGAGCTGGTCGCGAAAGCAGATAAAAACTATTCCCCCTTAGATCTTGTAAACCCTGATAATAAAATTGAAATCGTTACAGACTCTGACAAACAGGCAGAGTGGGCCCAGAAAGCGCTCCATGGTCGACATCATCACGACCTCAATCAACCATATATCGACAAGGAAGCATCAAATAAGTGGCTCTCTGGTGGAACATTGTTTCCGGAAACAGAAGGATTTATGATGGCGATCCAAGACCAAGTAATTAATACCAATAATTACAAGAAATTTATTATAAGAGATCCAAACATCGTGTCGGACAAGTGCAGAAGGTGTCAACAAACAACAGAGACGATACAACACATTACGTCGGGATGTTCAGCCATAGCTAACATTGATTACCTACGCAGACACAATCAACTTTGCAACATCATCCATCAGAAGTTGGCCAACAAATTTGGATTAGTTAACACCTACACGCCTTATTACAAGTACCATCCGCATGCAGTTCTAGAGAATGCTGATTTTAGACTATACTACGATAGGTCAATTATCACCGATAGACGGGTGACGAATAACCGGCCTGATATTGTGGTTGTGGATAAAAAAGCTAACTCGGTTCTCCTGGTGGATGTTGCTGTACCCAATAACAACAATATTTTAGACAAATACAACGAAAAAATTGCAAAATACACCGACCTTGCAATTGAGGTAGGACAGATGTGGCATGCAGAGAAAGTAGAGGTGGTGCCGGTCATCGTTTCATCTACGGGACTAATCCCCAAAACTCTACAAGACAGCCTCACCAAACTAGGTCTTCACAAAAACACATACATCGATCTGCAGAAGGCTGCAATTTTGAATACTTGTCACACTGTCCGTAAATTTCTAAATATGTAACTACTCTGCCTAATCCCATTTGCGTTTACACACGCTCGGGATAGGTGAACATTACCAGCAAGAGCTGAGCAAGAGTACACTTGAGTTGGAAATAATAATAATAATAATAATAATAATAATAATAATAATAATAATAATAATAATAATAATAATAATAATAATAATAATAATAATAATAATAATAATAATAATAATAATAATAATAATAATAATAATAATAATAATAATAATAATAATAATAATAATAATAATAATAATAATAATAATAATAATAATAATAATAATAATAATAACAAGCGAGGTAACCGAAGCTATAAAGAGCACCAGTAATTGGAAGACACCAGGAGTTGACCATGTCCAAAACTTCTGGTATAAGAAGTTTGACAGTCTGCATGAAGCAATGGCAAGATCATTTACACATATTCTGCAGCATCCAGAAGATACACCACCATTTCTGACACTGGGTTCGACCCACTTGCTTCCCAAAACGCATCAAACTCACGATCCTACGCAGTATAGACCTATAACATGCCTTCCAACTATATATAAAATATTAACGTCTTGCATTACTAACCGTATTTACAGACATGCCGATCAAAACAACATCTTTTCGGAAGAACAAAAAGGGTGCAGACGAGATCACCAAGGCTGCAAAGAGCAACTCATCATCGATTCGGTAATACTAAAACAGGCGCAGAAGGAACAGCGCAACATCTACACGGCTTTCGTAGATTATAGGAAAGCATTTGATAGCGTTCCACATTCCTGGCTTGTTAAAGTTTTGCAAATTTACAAAGTACACCCCACTCTTGTTACTTTTCTTGAATCATCGATGAAGCACTGGCGAACGAACCTTCATTTACAAATAAATGGTCAATACCTCGAAACTGATGAAATTTCTATCCGTAGGGGGATCTTCCAAGGCGACTCCCTGAGTCCACTTTGGTTTTGTTTGGCAATGAATCCACTCTCCAATCTACTTAACGATACGGATTACGGCTTTAAAATCAAGGCCAACAGAAACACTAGCTGCACTGTTTCCCACCTCTTATACATGGATGACATCAAAATATACGCATCAAACCAGCGTCAAATTCAACATTTACTTAATATTACTGAAACATTTTCCAGTGATATACAAATGGGATTTGGATTAGACAAGTGCAAAACCTTAAATATCGAGAAGGGTAAAATCGTTAACGGAGATGTATTACTACCTAATGGGAACATTATAAATGCCATGCAAAATGGTGAAACCTACAAATATCTAGGATTTCAGCAAGCTAAGCTACTTGACCAGAAGCAAGCAAAAACCAAAATTCGAGGACAGTTCACTCAAAGGATATCTGCTTTATTGAAATCCCAGTTGAACGCAGGAAATCTCGCCAAAGCAATTAACACCTACGCCATACCGATCCTGACATACTCATTTGGAATTCTGAAGTGGACAAAAACAGAACTGGAAGATATTCAAAGAACAACGCGAACTATGATGACCAAACACAAATGTCACCACCCGACATCATCAGTTATTAGGACCACATTACCAAGAAAAGAGGGAGGGAGAGCTTTAACGGACATAGTTAATTTACATTATAATCAAATATCTAAACTCCAAAAGTTCTTCATTGGCAAGGCTCAAACATCTAAATTGCATGAGTTGGTCGCGAAAGCAGATAAAAACTATTCCTCCTTAGATCTTGTAAACCCTGATAAAAAACTCGATATCGTTACAGACTCTGACAAACAGGCGGAGTGGGCCCAGAAAGCGCTTCATGGTCGACATCATCACGACCTCAATCAACCATATATCGACAAGGAAGCATCAAATAAGTGGCTCTCTGATGGAACATTGTTTCCAGAAACAGAAGGATTTATGATGGCGATCCAAGACCAAGTTATTAATACCAACAATTACAAGAAATTTGTTATAAGAGATCCAAACATCGTGTCGGACAAGTGCAGAAGGTGTCAACAAACAACAGAGACGATACAACACATTACGTCGGGATGTTCAGCCATAGCTAACATTGATTACCTACGCAGGCACAACCAACTGTGCAACATCATTCATCAGAAGTTGGCCAACAAATTTGGATTAGTTAACACCTACACGCCTTATTACAAGTACCATCCTCATGCAGTTCTAGAGAATGCTGATTTTAGACTTTACTACGATAGGTCAATTATCACCGATAGACGGGTGACGAATAACCGGCCTGATATTGTAGTTGTGGATAAAAAAGCTAACTCGGTTCTTCTAGTGGATGTTGCTGTACCCAATAACAACAATATGTTAGACAAATACAACGAGAAAATTGCAAAATACACCGATCTTGCAATTGAGGTAGGACAGATGTGGCATGCAGAGAAAGTAGAGGTGGTGCCGGTCATCGTTTCATCTACGGGACTAATCCCCAAAACTCTACAAGACAGCCTCACCAAACTAGGTCTTCACAAAAACACATACATCGATCTGCAGAAGGCTGCAATTTTGAATACTTGTCACACTGTCCGTAAATTTCTAAATATGTAACTGCTGTGCCTAATCCCATTTGCGTTTACAAACGCTCGGGATAGGTGAACATTACCAGCAAAAGCTGAGCAAGAGTACACTTGAATTGGGAATAATAATAATAATAATAATAATAATAATAAATAATAACCCGTGGGGGTACTGGTCCCCTATCGGGCGCTTCCCCAGGTGGTGGATCGGGGAATGCCTTTTAGATATAGAAGGTATCGAGGAAATTAGATACCTCGGAGCGAACCAAAACCAGTTAGTTTCAGGACACGACGGTCTCCATGTAAGGAGCGGTACTCCGACAGCGTCTGTTCTCTATGTAAGGAGCGGCTAAATCAGCACCTGGCAGTAGGTCTAAAATGCGACAATCACGATGTCGAATTGTAAAACAAGATTACCCCAGGTGGGTAGAGCTAAATGCTCAGAATCCCACACTGCTTGTGTACCTAGTACATCGGCTGTCTGCTCCACGGATTCTGGGGGGAGCAATAATTCGAGTGTAAATTCCGGGACCCTAAATCTCAGGAATCGTCAGGTGAATCGACATTGCAACACCTTAAACTCTTGTCGCGTTCAAGTTGGTGCTAGAAGGGCTTGTTCGAAAAATGATTTACCTTCTTCCTCGGTTAGCGGTAGGCGCAGCGTGACACCGAGTAGGGCTACTGCGAACCACACTCAGGGGGAAAACAACATCGATCCTCCGCCACCGGCTTCTGATGTTTCTGGAGTGACGCAAGTCGGCACATCTACGACCACAAAAGCCGGAAAGCCCAGGAAGCGCATGAAGTGGACTATCGAGCTAAACTCATTCATTATGCGCTCCTACTTTAAAATCACGAATATGGAAACTGATATGACGACATACAGATACGCCCTCCACCGTGCATTCGTTGAACATTATCCAGAATTTCACCATCTCACGGAACAGCGTATTGCTGACCAACGTCGAAGTATTGTGAAAAACAATCTACTACCCGGTCCGACGTTGCAACAAATTCGAGGTGAAGTCCTTCTTGACCTTCAAGATGGAGAGAATGACATAATTACCGATCAGGATACACATAAATCGGAGAATGCACAAGGAGACCACAATGGCGTTGAGGAAATAAACAATGATTGCGACCAAACCACCGATAATGACTATAATACCGAACTTTGTAAAGCACTAGCGGAATTTAATGGCACCAACCCAATACACCGGCCAAAATTACCAAAGCTGCGAACCAATAAGAGCACTAACAGCATACTAGCAGCTGTGAACTTACTACTGCAGAACTATGCTAAAGACTGCGAGGCGCTGGAACAACTTCACACTCTCATCTATTGTGGAGCGGTAGCAGTGATTCGAAGTCACAATCAACAGATCCAATCCCCTAAGAACAATCGGGGTAAAGACTACAAACAGCTCAAGCCTTGGTGGCAACGCCGGCTGGAAAAGTCCATTGATGACATCAGAAGGGAATTGGGGCAGCTTACAGAATTTAAAAACAACTTGAAACCGTCTAGGCGCTTAACAAACAGAGTGAGGAAGATCTATCGAAGAATCTACACTTATACAGGTCACCCACAACATAAACAACATGTATGTGAATATATCGATTCACTCAGGCAAAAGTTAAAGGCAAAATCAAAACGTTTGTCACGATATGTCAAGTGCACGAAAAGGAAACAACAGAACTACTTATTCAATAACAATCAGAAGTTATTTTACAGGCAACTAAGCGGTACTGTAAACAATCACAACCAAAGTCTCCCAGATAAAGATGAGCTAACGGAGTACTGGTCTTCTTTATGGTCGAACCCTATCGAACATAAATCCAACGCTCACTGGATAAGAACTGAGGAGGAAAAAATTAACATTGAACCAATGCCTTTCGTTAACTTGACAACAAGCGAGGTAACCGAAGCTATAAAGAGCACCAGTAATTGGAAGACACCAGGAGTTGACCATGTCCAAAACTTCTGGTATAAGAAGTTTGACAGTCTGCATGAAGCAATGGCAAGATCATTTACACATATTCTGCAGCATCCAGAAGATACACCACCGTTTCTGACACTGGGTTCGACCCACTTGCTTCCCAAAACGCATCAAACTCACGATCCTACGCAGTATAGACCTATAACATGCCTTCCAACTATATATAAAATATTAACGTCTTGCATTACTAACCGTATTTACAGACATGCCGATCAAAACAACATCTTGTCGGAAGAACAAAAAGGGTGCAGACGAGATCACCAAGGCTGCAAAGAGCAACTCATCATCGATTCGGTAATACTAAAACAGGCGCAGAAGGAACAGCGCAACATCTACACGGCTTTCGTTGATTATAGGAAAGCATTTGATAGCGTTCCACATTCCTGGCTTGTTAAAGTTTTGCAAATTTACAAAGTACACCCCACTCTTGTTACTTTTCTTGAATCATCGATGAAGCACTGGCGAACGAACCTTCATTTACAAATAAATGGTCAATACCTCGAAACTGGTGAAATTTCTATCCGTAGGGGGATCTTCCAAGGCGACTCCCTGAGTCCACTTTGGTTTTGTTTGGCAATGAATCCACTCTCCAATCTACTTAACGATACGGATTACGGCTTTAGAATCAAGGCCAACAGAAACACTAGCTGCACTGTTTCCCACCTCTTATACATGGATGACATCAAAATATACGCATCAAACCAGCGTCAAATTCAACATTTACTTAATATTACTGAAAAATTTTCCAGCGATATACAAATGGGATTTGGATTAGACAAGTGCAAAACCTTAAATATCGAGAAGGGTAAAATCGTTAACGGAGATGTATTACTACCTAATGGGAACATTATAAATGCCATGCAAAATGGTGAAATCTACAAATATCTAGGATTCCAGCAAGCTAAGCTACTTGACCAGAAGCAAGCAAAAACCAAAATTCGAGGACAGTTCACTCAAAGGATATCTGCTTTATTGAAATCCCAGTTGAACGCAGGAAATCTTGCCAAAGCAATTAACACCTACGCCATACCGATCCTGACATACTCATTTGGAATTCTGAAGTGGACAAAAACAGAACTGGAAGATATTCAAAGAACAACGCGAACCATGATGACCAAACACAAATGTCACCACCCGACATCATCAGTTATTAGGACCACACTACCAAGAAAAGAGGGAGGGAGAGCTCTAACGGACATAGTAAATTTACATTACAAGCAAATATCCCAACTCCAAAAATTCTTCATTGGCAAGGCTCAAACATCTAAATTGCATGAGTTGGTCGCGAAAGCAGATAAAAACTATTCCCCCTTAGATCTTGTAAGCCCTGATAATAAACTTGAAATCGTTACAGACTCTGACAAACAGGCAGAGTGGGCCCAGAAAGCGCTCCATGGTCGACATCATCACGACCTCAATCAACCATATATCGACAAGGAAGCATCAAATAAGTGGCTCTCTGATGGAACATTGTTTCCAGAAACAGAAGGATTTATGATGGCGATCCAAGACCAAGTAATTAATACCAATAATTACAAGAAATTTGTTATAAGAGATCCAAACATCGTGTCGGACAAGTGCAGAAGGTGTCAACAAACAACAGAGACGATACAACACATTACGTCGGGATGTTCAGCCATAGCTAACATTGATTACCTACGCAGGCACAACCAACTGTGCAACATAATTCATCAGAAGTTGGCCAACAAATTTGGATTAGTTAACACCTACACGCCTTATTACAAGTACCATCCACATGCAGTTCTAGAGAATGCTGATTTTAGACTATACTACGATAGGTCAATTATCACCGATAGACGGGTGACGAATAACCGGCCTGATATTGTAGTTGTGGATAAAAAAGCTAACTCGGTTCTTCTAGTGGATGTTGCTGTACCCAATAACAACAATATGTTAGACAAATACAACGAGAAAATTGCAAAATACACCGATCTTGCAATTGAGGTGGGACAGATGTGGCAGGCAGAGAAAGTAGAGGTGGTGCCAGTCATCGTTTCATCTACGGGACTAATCCCCAAAACTCTACAAGACAGCCTCACCAAACTAGGTCTTCACAAAAACACATACATCGATCTGCAGAAGGCTGCAATTTTGAATACTTGTCACACTGTCCGTAAATTTCTAAATATGTAACTGCTGTGCCTAATCCCATTTGCGTTTACACACGCTCGGGATAGGTGAACATTACCAGCAAGAGCTGAGCAAGAGTACACTTGAGTTGGAAATAATAATAATAATAATAATAATAATAATAATAATAATAATAATAATAATAATAATAATAATAATAATAATAATAATAATAATAATAATAATAATAACTGATATGACGACATACAGATACGCCCTCCACCGTGCATTCGTTGAACATTATCCAGAATTTCACCATCTCACGGAACAGCGTATTGCTGACCAACGTCGAAGTATTGTGAAAAACAATCTACTACCCGGTCCGACGTTGCAACAAATTCGAGGTGAAGTCCTTCTTGACCTTCAAGATGGAGAGAATGACATAATTACCGATCAGGATACACATAAATCGGAGAATGCACAAGGAGACCACAATGGCGTTGAGGAAATAAACAATGATTGCGACAAAACCACCGATAATGACTATAATACCGAACTTTGTAAAGCACTAGCGGAATTTAATGGCACCAACCCAATACACCGGCCAAAATTACCAAAGCTGCGAACCAATAAGAGCACTAACAGCATACTAGCAGCTGTGAACTTACTACTGCAGAACTATGCTAAAGACTGCGAGGCGCTGGAACAACTTCACACTCTCATCTATTGTGGAGCGGTAGCAGTGATTCGAAGTCACAATCAACAGATCCAATCCCCTAAGAACAATCGGGGTAAAGACTACAAACAGCTCAAGCCTTGGTGGCAACGCCGGCTGGAAAAGTCCATTGATGACATCAGAAGGGAATTGGGGCAGCTTACAGAATTTAAAAACAACTTGAAACCGTCTAGGCGCTTAACAAACAGAGTGAGGAAGATCTATCGAAGAATCAACACTTATACAGGTCACCCACAACATAAACAACATGTATGTGAATATATCGATTCACTCAGGCAAAAGTTAAAGGCAAAATCAAAACGTTTGTCACGATATGTCAAGTGCACGAAAAGGAAACAACAGAACTACTTATTCAATAACAATCAGAAGTTATTTTACAGGCAACTAAGCGGTACTGTAAACAATCACAACCAAAGTCTCCCAGATAAAGATGAGCTAACGGAGTACTGGTCTTCTTTATGGTCGAACCCTATCGAACATAAATCCAACGCCCACTGGATAAGAACTGAGGAGGAAAATATTAACATTGAACCAATGCCTTTCGTTAACTTGACAACAAGCGAGGTAACCGAAGCTATAAAGAGCACCAGTAATTGGAAGACACCAGGAGTTGACCATGTCCAAAACTTCTGGTATAAGAAGTTTGACAGTCTGCATGAAGCAATGGCAAGATCATTTACACATATTCTGCAGCATCCAGAAGATACACCACCGTTTCTGACACTGGGTTCGACCCACTTGCTTCCCAAAACGCATCAAACTCACGATCCTACGCAGTATAGACCTATAACATGCCTTCCAACTATATATAAAATATTAACGTCTTGCATTACTAACCGTATTTACAGACATGCCGATCAAAACAACATCTTGTCGGAAGAACAAAAAGGGTGCAGACGAGATCACCAAGGCTGCAAAGAGCAACTCATCATCGATTCGGTAATACTAAAACAGGCGCAGAAGGAACAGCGCAACATCTACACGGCTTTCGTTGATTATAGGAAAGCATTTGATAGCGTTCCACATTCCTGGCTTGTTAAAGTTTTGCAAATTTACAAAGTACACCCCACTCTTGTTACTTTTCTTGAATCATCGATGAAGCACTGGCGAACGAACCTTCATTTACAAATAAATGGTCAATACCTCGAAACTGGTGAAATTTCTATCCGTAGGGGGATCTTCCAAGGCGACTCCCTGAGTCCACTTTGGTTTTGTTTGGCAATGAATCCACTCTCCAATCTACTTAACGATACGGATTACGGCTTTAGAATCAAGGCCAACAGAAACACTAGCTGCACTGTTTCCCACCTCTTATACATGGATGACATCAAAATATACGCATCAAACCAGCGTCAAATTCAACATTTACTTAATATTACTGAAAAATTTTCCAGCGATATACAAATGGGATTTGGATTAGACAAGTGCAAAACCTTAAATATCGAGAAGGGTAAAATCGTTAACGGAGATGTATTACTACCTAATGGGAACATTATAAATGCCATGCAAAATGGTGAAACCTACAAATATCTAGGATTCCAGCAAGCTAAGCTACTTGACCAGAAGCAAGCAAAAACCAAAATTCGAGGACAGTTCACTCAAAGGATATCTGCTTTATTGAAATCCCAGTTGAACGCAGGAAATCTTGCCAAAGCAATTAACACCTACGCCATACCGATCCTGACATACTCATTTGGAATTCTGAAGTGGACAAAAACAGAACTGGAAGATATTCAAAGAACAACGCGAACCATGATGACCAAACACAAATGTCACCACCCGACATCATCAGTTATTAGGACCACACTACCAAGAAAAGAGGGAGGGAGAGCTCTAACGGACATAGTAAATTTACATTACAAGCAAATATCCCAACTCCAAAAATTCTTCATTGGCAAGGCTCAAACATCTAAATTGCATGAGTTGGTCGCGAAAGCAGATAAAAACTATTCCCCCTTAGATCTTGTAAGCCCTGATAATAAACTTGAAATCGTTACAGACTCTGACAAACAGGCAGAGTGGGCCCAGAAAGCGCTCCATGGTCGACATCATCACGACCTCAATCAACCATATATCGACAAGGAAGCATCAAATAAGTGGCTCTCTGATGGAACATTGTTTCCAGAAACAGAAGGATTTATGATGGCGATCCAAGACCAAGTAATTAATACCAATAATTACAAGAAATTTGTTATAAGAGATCCAAACATCGTGTCGGACAAGTGCAGAAGGTGTCAACAAACAACAGAGACGATACAACACATTACGTCGGGATGTTCAGCCATAGCTAACATTGATTACCTACGCAGGCACAACCAACTGTGCAACATAATTCATCAGAAGTTGGCCAACAAATTTGGATTAGTTAACACCTACACGCCTTATTACAAGTACCATCCACATGCAGTTCTAGAGAATGCTGATTTTAGACTATACTACGATAGGTCAATTATCACCGATAGACGGGTGACGAATAACCGGCCTGATATTGTAGTTGTGGATAAAAAAGCTAACTCGGTTCTTCTAGTGGATGTTGCTGTACCCAATAACAACAATATGTTAGACAAATACAACGAGAAAATTGCAAAATACACCGATCTTGCAATTGAGGTGGGACAGATGTGGCAGGCAGAGAAAGTAGAGGTGGTGCCAGTCATCGTTTCATCTACGGGACTAATCCCCAAAACTCTACAAGACAGCCTCACCAAACTAGGTCTTCACAAAAACACATACATCGATCTGCAGAAGGCTGCAATTTTGAATACTTGTCACACTGTCCGTAAATTTCTAAATATGTAACTGCTGTGCCTAATCCCATTTGCGTTTACACACGCTCGGGATAGGTGAACATTACCAGCAAGAGCTGAGCAAGAGTACACTTGAGTTGGAAATAATAATAATACCTTAGAGCTGTTCATATAACTAACCGTATTTAGGAAATGGAGGCTGCAGCTAATGATCTTAGTAATCGATGCTGCATAAAAAAAAAAGAAAAAAAAAAAATAATAATAATAATAATAATACCATACCATTTACCATACCATTTATTGACCAAATATAATATATTTACATACGAATGTTATATATAATAATATAATAATAATAATAATTAATTAACTTATTTAAATACTAGATCAAATACATTATCTGCAATAGATCTTAGTATTTCGTCCCCCAGGTTGTCGACTCAGAAAACCTCATTACGATCCATTATTATACCTGAAAGAAAATACTATAGAGTGTGTGGATACTATTAAATTCTTAGGATTAATATTTGACAACAAACTTACCTGGCATGAACACATTGGACATCTTAACACCAAATGCAGACAGTCTCTGAATGTTTTGAAAGTCCTAGCACACACAAAATGGGGAGCTGACCCGAAAAGTCTGCTAATGATATACAAAGCATTAATATTGTCAAAAATTGATTATGGTAGCATTGTTTACTCTTCAGCTAGAAAAAATCAGTTAATTAGATTAGAAAGAATTCAAAATCTAGCTATACGTTACTGTTTGAATGCATTTCCAACGACTCCAATCCAAAGTCTCCATTGTGAAGCTGCTGTAATGCCCCTGGAACAAAGAAGAAAGATGCTCATGACATCCTATTTATCAGGCGTTAAATCTTACCCTAGGAATCCAAACAATGAATTTCTGTTTCCGGAAGGAAATATATACCTCAATAAACCTACCATTACTCGTCCGCTTGCAGTGCGATATTCGGAATTTCTGAGAAATCTCGACATAGAATTCCCTAAAATTCTCATTGAAGACCAAAATGCCAATCAAGCAGGTGTGCAGAGATCTGATTTCAGAAACAACCTGAGACTGAAAATCATAGATGAGTGGCAAAATACATGGAACAACACTGATACGTTACTTCGTAGAGTAGAACCAATAGTTCAGACGAAATATGCTTCCACAGGACTATGTAGACTGGAAACGGTTAAAGCTTTCCGACTCCGCTCAGGGCACACTAGCCTTACACACCAACATCTCCTCAAGGGTGAACCAGCACCAATGTGTGATCACTGCGATTCAATCATCTCAGTGAGCCACATTATCAGTGAATGTCAAATGTTCAACGACCAAAGGCAGCGATATGGTTTGAACCCTGCTACTGAAGAAAACCTGAAAAAAGATACTATTGAAATCACACTAGGATTTATGAAAAGTATCAACCTGTTCGATAAAATCTAATTATGAAAACCAAAGACCTACTTTATCTGTGATATAGAATTTAAGAATTTACTTAACTGTGATATTTTAAGAGCAAATGACCATAGTAGTCGTCGCTCTAGGGGAGGGGTTTTAGCTGGTATTATATCGTCAAGATAGGAGTCCAGCACTCTGTCCGTAAAAGGGATTTCCCCTTCCTACCAAAAAAAAAAAAAAAAAACAAAAAAAAAAAAAAAAAAAATAATAATAATAATAATAATAATAATAATAATAATAATAATACCATACCATTTACCATACCATTTATTGACCAAATATAATATATTTACATACGAATGTTATATATAATAATATAATAATAATAATAATAATAATTAATTAACTTATTTAAATACTAGATCAAATACATTATCTGCAATAGATCTTAGTATTTCGTCCCCCCAAATTGCTATAAATTTTCAGTGGAAAGTCAAACATGAATGGAACGCAGACCATATTCCAATTTATATTGATCTAGCAAATAAACCGATGAAAACAAGTTACCGACAAAAATGGAACCTCAGAAAGGCCAATTGGGAATTATACAAAAATACCTTGAGTTCGCTTGAAACTGTAGGATCTACCGTGAGTGAACAAGTCGAACAATTCACAAAAGAAATTCAAGAAGCAGCTGAGTTGTCCATACCCCAATCGAAAGGTATACTCCCAGCAAAAAGAGTCCCTTGGTGGAACACTGAATTGGAAACAGCCATTAGGAACAAAAAGAAAGCCTACAACACATTCAAGAGATTTCCTACGACCGAGAAAATGATAATTTTTAAAAAGTTAAGAGCAAAGGCACGGTTTTTGTTGGTTAAAAGCAAAAGGGAATCCTGGAGGAAATATGTAAGTTCCATTACTATAAATACCCCTTCAAAAGAGGTATGGGAGAAGGTGAGAAAAATAAAAGGATGCAGTCTCTCCATGTCCTCCCCTATATTAATTGTGAATGGCCGTGAGATCACTGGCGACGAAAACATAGCTGAGCAGCTGGCCATATTCTTTGAATCTATCAGTTCCTCTACAAATCACAGTGATGCCTTTAATGAAATGAAAGAATTGGAACAGAATACTGATTTTATTTTTAACACAGATGAGGATTTATACTATAATCTTCCTTTCACCCTACAAGAGCTGGACCATGCGATGTCTACGACGAAAAATACAGCTCCAGGTAACGATCAAATTCCTTGGGAACTCCTCAAACAATTAACTGAACCCATGAAAATGTACCTACTTAATATTTTCAACAATATTTTTAAACAAGGAAACTACCCCCTGAAATGGAGAGAAGTTATGGTGATTCCTATCCCCAAACCTGGAAAGGATGCCCAAAACCCAGCAAGTTACAGACCAATTTCTCTAATATGTTGCCTAGGAAAAACACTAGAAAAAATGATCAGTATTAGGTTAATGTGGTTGCTAGAAAATAAACAACTTCTTTCTAACTTCCAAATGGGGTTTCGAAGAGGGAGATCGACTATCGATCAGCTCGTATCATTAGACAACTTTATTAAGCGCAGTTTCGCCACCAGATCACATACAGTGGCGATCTTTTTTGATCTGGAAAAAGCTTTTGACACAACATGGAGACATGGAATATTAGAAAAATTATATAACTGGGGCTTACGAGGTCCACTTCCAATATTCATAAGCCAGTTCTTGACTGATAGAACATTTAGGGTACGAGTTGGACAAAGCGTATCTGATACTCACGTATTAGAAAATGGCATACCTCAGGGATCGAATTTAAGTGTTGTTCTTTTTTTGGTGGCAGTAAATGGGTTAGCTGAAGTAATTCCTGATGAAGTGAAAAGAAGTTTGTATGTAGATGACCTGGCTATATATTACTCAGCACAAAATATGGACGAGATAGTTGAAACACTACAAGAAACCATAAACAACATATGTTCCTACGCTGAAAATAATGGTTTTAAAATCTGTTCCAGTAAAACCCACTGTATACACTTCTGCAGACTTAGAAAGCCCCACCCTGAACCAAATTTTCGTTTGTATGGAAAACAAATAGAAAATAAGGAATCTACAAGATTTTTGGGTTTGATTTTTGATAAGAAACTAGTATGGAAAGAACATATTACAGATCTGGCGGTGAGGTGTAAAAAACGTTTGAATATATTGAGGGTTATGTCAAATATTAACTGGGGTGCAGATATGAATATACTTATTAATCTTTACAAGGCTCTGGTACTGTCGAAGATGGACTATGGAAGTGTAATTTATGGCGCAGCTAGCGACTCTAATCTCAAATCTCTCGAATATGTTCAAGCTAACGGACTTCGGTTAGCACTAGGAGCTTTTAGAACCACCTCATATCCATCGTTGTGTAGTGAAGCGGGCATCCTGCCTCTCCGTTATAGAAGAGAATATATGATAGCTAGTTATTTTTGTAAAATACTTACTTCACCCTCCCACCCAGTACATTCTATTATATTCAACGAATCTCAGGACGCTTTTTCACATATCCGACGCACTAGTGGTCTTCCGTTTGCGGTCCGAGCTTTCCAATTAATGACAAACTTGGGATACGATATACCACCTGTATTTCCTGCTATAGAAATGGATATTCCCCCGTGGTTAATTGAACCACCCAACATTCATATCGACTGCCAAAAATACGAAAAAAACAATGCTCCAATCGATATGTTTATGAATTAATTGAAGATGATTTTAAGTTCTCACAAAAACCCAGTTCAAATATACACCGATGGCTTGTTTGGCAATGAATCCACTTTCCAAGCTACTTAACGATACGGATTACGGCTTTAGAATCAAAGCCAACAGGAACACTAGCTGCACTGTTTCCCACCTTTTATACATGGATGACATCAAAATATACGCATCAAACCAGCGTCAAATTCAACATTTACTTAATATCACTGAAAAGTTTTCCAGTGATATACAAATGGGATTTGGATTAGACAAGTGCAAAACCTTGAATATCGAGAAGGGTAAAATCGTTAACGGAGATGTGTTACTACCTAATGGGAACATTATAAATGCCATGCAAAATGGTGAAACCTACAAATATCTAGGATTTCAGCAAGCTAAGCTACTAGACCAGAAGCAAGCAAAAACCAAAATTCGAGGACAGTTCACTCAAAGGATAACTGCTTTATTGAAATCCCAGTTGAACGCAGGAAATCTTGCCAAAGCAATTAACACCTACGCCATACCGGTCCTGACATACTCATTTGGAATTCTGAAGTGGACAAAAACAGAACTGGAAGATATCCAAAGAACAACGCGAACCATGATGACCAAACACAAATGTCACCACCCGACATCATCAGTTATTAGGACCACTCTACCAAGAAAAGAGGGAGGGAGAGCTCTAACGGACATAGTTAATTTACATTACAAACAAATATCCCAACTCCAAAAATTCTTCATTGGCAAGGCTCAAACATCTAAATTGCATGAGCTGGTCGCGAAAGCAGATAAAAACTATTCCCCCTTAGATCTTGTAAACCCTGATAATAAACTTGAAATCGTTACAGACTCTGACAAACAGGCAGATTGGGCCCAGAAAGTGCTCCATGGTCGACATCATCACGACCTCAATCAACCATATATCGACAAGGAAGCATCAAATAAGTGGCTCTCTGATGGAACATTGTTTCCAGAAACAGAAGGATTTATGATGGCGATCCAAGACCAAGTAATTAATACCAACAATTACAAGAAATTTGTTATAAGAGATCCAAATATCGTATCGGACAAGTGCAGAAGGTGTCAACAAACAACAGAGACAATACAACACATTACGTCGGGATGTTCAGCCATAGCTAACATTGATTACCTACGCAGGCACAATCAACTTTGCAACATCATCCATCAGAAGTTGGCCAACAAATTTGGATTAGTTAACACCTACACGCCTTATTACAAGTACCATCCGCATGCAGTTCTAGAGAATGCTGATTTTAGACTATACTACGATAGGTCAATTATCACCGATAGACGGGTGACGAATAACCGGCCTGATATTGTGGTTGTGGATAAAAACGCTAACTCGGTTCTCCTAGTGGATGTTGCTGTACCCAATAACAATAATATTTTAGACAAATACAACGAGAAAATTGCAAAATACACCGATCTTGCAATTGAGGTAGGTCAGATGTGGCAGGCAGAGAAAGTAGAGGTGGTGCCGGTCATTGTTTCATCTACGGGACTAATCCCCAAAACTCTACAAGACAGCCTCACCAAACTAGGTCTTCACAAAAACACATACATCGATCTGCAGAAGGCTGCAATTTTGAATACTTGTCACACTGTCCGTAAATTTCTAAATATGTAACTGCTGTGCCTAATCCCATTTGCGTTTACACACGCTCGGGATAGGTGAACATTACCAGCAAGAGTACACTTGAGTTGGAAATAATAATAATAATAATAATAATAATAATAATAATAATAATAATAATAATAATAATAATAATAATAATAATGGTGAAACCTACAAATATCTAGGATTCCAGCAAGCTAAGCTACTTGACCAGAAGCAAGCAAAAACCAAAATTCGAGGACAGTTCACTCAAAGGATATCTGCTTTATTGAAATCCCAGTTGAACGCAGGAAATCTTGCCAAAGCAATTAACACCTACGCCATACCGATCCTGACATACTCATTTGGAATTCTGAAGTGGACAAAAACAGAACTGGAAGATATTCAAAGAACACCGCGAACCATGATGACCAAACACAAATGTCACCACCCGACATCATCAGTTATTAGGACCACACTACCAAGAAAAGAGGGAGGGAGAGCTCTAACGGACATAGTAAATTTACATTACAAGCAAATATCCCAACTCCAAAAATTCTTCATTGGCAAGGCTCAAACATCTAAATTGCATGAGTTGGTCGCGAAAGCAGATAAAAACTATTCCCCCTTAGATCTTGTAAGCCCTGATAATAAACTTGAAATCGTTACAGACTCTGACAAACAGGCAGAGTGGGCCCAGAAAGCGCTCCATGGTCGACATCATCACGACCTCAATCAACCATATATCGACAAGGAAGCATCAAATAAGTGGCTCTCTGATGGAACATTGTTTCCAGAAACAGAAGGATTTATGATGGCGATCCAAGACCAAGTAATTAATACCAATAATTACAAGAAATTTGTTATAAGAGATCCAAACATCGTGTCGGACAAGTGCAGAAGGTGTCAACAAACAACAGAGACGATACAACACATTACGTCGGGATGTTCAGCCATAGCTAACATTGATTACCTACGCAGGCACAACCAACTGTGCAACATAATTCATCAGAAGTTGGCCAACAAATTTGGATTAGTTAACACCTACACGCCTTATTACAAGTACCATCCACATGCAGTTCTAGAGAATGCTGATTTTAGACTATACTACGATAGGTCAATTATCACCGATAGACGGGTGACGAATAACCGGCCTGATATTGTAGTTGTGGATAAAAAAGCTAACTCGGTTCTTCTAGTGGATGTTGCTGTACCCAATAACAACAATATGTTAGACAAATACAACGAGAAAATTGCAAAATACACCGATCTTGCAATTGAGGTGGGACAGATGTGGCAGGCAGAGAAAGTAGAGGTGGTGCCAGTCATCGTTTCATCTACGGGACTAATCCCCAAAACTCTACAAGACAGCCTCACCAAACTAGGTCTTCACAAAAACACATACATCGATCTGCAGAAGGCTGCAATTTTGAATACTTGTCACACTGTCCGTAAATTTCTAAATATGTAACTGCTGTGCCTAATCCCATTTGCGTTTACACACGCTCGGGATAGGTGAACATTACCAGCAAGAGCTGAGCAAGAGTACACTTGAGTTGGAAATAATAATAATAATAATAATAATAATAATAATAATAATAATAATAATAATAATAATAATAATAATAATAATAATAATAATAATAATAATAATAATAATAATAATAATAATAATAATAATAATAATAATAATAATAATAATAATAATAATAATAATAATAATAATAATAATAATAATAATAATAATAATAATAACCCGAAGGGGGGTATGCTGGTGTCACGGTGGGCCATGCCCAACGTGATGCTGGCATACTAAGGGTCTGACGAACCCACGAGACTCCAGTCCAGCTGCCCGCTGACCCATCCTCTCCCAATCCATTTTCCTTCACAAATCACTCCTGAATTTCAGAGGAGTAAACATCAATAAAGAATCTGGAATCTTAAGGTGGAAGCTATCGTGCCAACAAGATGAATGGCTCATCCAAAATGCAGTTATTAACGATGCCCTGTGAGTGCCAGGCGATCCTCATTTGTATGCAGCCTTACTGTGGTAAGGGAGCACTGCCACAGTGGACCTTGAAATTCTTCCCTACTCGTGGGAACTGAATGAGTTCTGAAAAAATTAAATCACCAATGGTCGCAGAGGGTGGTGCTGGATCTGCGACTACAGAAAAGCACCAACAAACAAAGAACACGAGTCAGGAGACGAGAAATCAACCTCGGTTTTTGATCGTGAAAAGAAAAGAAGGAGATTTCGCTACAACGAATCCCTTCTTATTACATAAATATATTTACGGAAAAGTGGGACAGGTAAAAAATATGCGAAAAATAAAGGACGGCTTACTACTCGAAACAGTTTCTGCAGCACAATCAAGTCAAATTAAAAAATTAACTCATGTACTGAATTACGAAGTTGAAATAGTTCCACATATCAAACTAAATCAATCTCAAGGTGTAGTAAATTATAGAGATCTCTTAAACTGTACAGAACAAGAAATATTAGATGAACTAAAAGACCAAGGGATAATAGGAGTAAGAAGAATAAAATCAAAGAAAGGAGGTACCCTATCGGACACTCCTATTCATATTCTAACCTTTGACACCCCAAAAATGCCACGTGAAATTAAAATCGCCTTTTATATACTTAAGGTCCGACCATACATTCCATCGCCACTAAGATGTTTCCGCTGTCAACTTTTTGGACATCCTGCGGCAAGATGCAATAAAGAACCTTTATGTGAATGCGGTAAACCACTTCACACCGATAAACCATGTGAACCGCCATTTACATGTGTCAACTGTAATGGGCCACACTCATCGAGAGCCAGAGAATGTCCAGTATATAAGCAGGAAGTAGCAATACAGGAAGTGAAAGTGAAGGAAAATATTTCCTATTTTGAAGCTAAGAAAAAAGTAGCTGTTATTACTCCTAAACCTAATATATCTTATGCTCGTGCAGCTACTACTACCCCTTTGTCTGCTCCTCCACAAGTTAATATCCAAGAGCTTGTCAAAGAACTAACACCATTGTTACTCTATACAAAGATGTATCACGTTTCCTTTAGCCTCAAGTATCACCTCGCAAGCCTCCGATTGTCAGTCTCTTCCATCTGTATATAAGCGGGATCACCCAGGCTCGTCAGATAACGAATCAGTGTCTAGCGGAGTAAGTTATCGAAAAAAACAGAAAGGAAGAAAAGGGTGGCCAAAGGGCAAACCAAGAAAAAAGAGCCTCGATAAAATGGATGCCACAACTTGTGAGAAAACAAAAGAATCTTTGACTAATACCTCGTCAACCCCAGACTTTATTTTGCCGTCTTCGAATGCTTTAGAGGAGATGGTGTTACCGCCAGAAAAATAATAATCTGTGATATTTTAAATTTTTATTCAGATCTATATTTTATTTATGTTATTTACACGTTTTAATATTTACATTTTATATCAATATTTTTATATCTACAATAAATTTCGATTTTAATAAATTTCATCTCGACTTCACCAAGATTACAGTCAAAAATAGCTGAAAGAAAAGTAATAATAATAATAATAATCATAACCAATGGACAAAACAAACAATATTTTTATCCAATGGAATTGCAATGGTATCAAAAATCATATTGGTGAGATCGATCTATTGAAAAAACAGTTTTCGCCATCAATTATTCTTCTTCAAGAAACCCATCTTAAACCAGAGGAACCTTTTCGCCTTAGAGGGTTTCGGTGTTTCCGTAAAGATGGACAACCTTCCATCAGAGCCAAAGGAGGAGTCGCTATTTTTATCCGTAATAATATACCTGCAAAAGACGTTAGATTAGTTACAAATTTACAAGTCAAAGCGGTTCAGATTGATCACCCAATTAAAACTACTATATGTAATTTTTACTTACCGGATGGGAACTGGCATTCACAACAGATCCAGGATGTGATCAACCAAAACTTACTCCACCTCTTTTTATTGTAGGGGATTTTAACGCTCATTCGCCATCCTGGGGATCCACAATTGTGGATACCAAAGGTCGCCGCATAGAATCTGTGATAGATAATAATAATTTAATAATTTTGAACAGTGGAAAACCCACTCACTTTAGTGCCAGAAATGGCGCCACATCTGCTATTGACTTATCCCTATGCTCTCCACAGCTTGCACCTAGATTATTCTGGGATGTAGACGACGACTTACATTCTAGTGATCATTTCCCAATAATCATAAAAACTGATACACATGCAAAAGTGTTTGTAATGAAAGAAAGATGGTTAACAAAGAAAGCGGACTGGAATAAATATAAAGAATCTGTTAATATCCCCAGTCTCCCTGACAATGTTGATGATGCCGTTGATATTGTTACAAAGTCATTAGTGGAAGCAGCTAAATCAAGCATCCCCAGGTCAAATCCGACTACATCACGCAGATGTGTTCCATGGTGGAATGAAAACATCAAAGTAGCTATTAAACAGAGAAAGACATTTTATAATAAATTTAAAAGGTACCCCACATTAGAAAATCTGATTAACTTCAAAAGAGCTAGAGCTTATTCGAGGAGATTGATCATTCAATCTAAAACAGCTTCCTGGCAGGAATACGTCGGAACAATTACCCCACAGGTAAGTCTACAGGAAATTTGGAGAAAAATAAAAATAATTACTGGCAAAAACACTTTTGAGATTCCCCAAATATTAAAATCTGGTAATGATGTAGTCACGGACCCACAACAAATTTGCGAAGAATTTGCCGATCACTATGAATCCTCTAGTAAGTCATCCATATATGAAGAAGAATTCTCCGAATACAAAGCTAGACAAGAGTCTATGAGACTTGACTTCACTTCCCAGAATGGGGAACCCTACAACTTCCCAATAACAATTAATGAGTTGTACCACGCGATGGAAAATAGTGAAGAGGCGGCAGTTGGTCATGACGATATCCTCTACGGCATGATAAAAAACCTATCAGAAGTGGATTTACAATACATTCTCAATCTATTCAATTGTGTCTTAAATTCAGGATCATTCCCAAAAAGCTGGAAGATGGCCACTATTGTCCCGTTTTTAAAACCCGATAAACTTCCGTCTGACACTAACAGCTATCGACCTATATCCTTAACGAGCTGTTTAGGAAAACTTTTTGAAAAAATTATTAATACAAGACTCTCCTGGTGGTTGGAATCAAACAACCTTCTTTCTCAAAATCAAACTGGTTGCCGCAGCAAACATTCTACAATTGACACCCTAGTGTACTTAGAGAACGAAATTCAAAAAGCTTTTTTGAATCGGGAACATCTTGTTGCGGTGAGTTTTGACCTAGAAAAAGCCTATGACCGAGTCTGGAGATTTTCTATCCTTAAGCAACTCAACAAGTGGGGACTAAAGGGAAAACTCCCAATACTACTTCAGAACTTTCTTGAAGAAAGGATTTTTACTGTGAGAGTAGGTACTGCGCAATCTTCGATTAGAACTCTGGAAAATGGAATCCCTCAAGGGTCCGTTTTAAGTGTAACATTATTTGCAATTGCAATTAATTTTATATTGGAGAAAAATGAAACCAATGTGAAAAAAATTTTATATGTTGACGATCTGGTAATATTTTTACGGAATCAGTCCATGGATACTATCAATCGGTGTTTAAATGAGGACATAATTCACCTGAATAAAGAGGTAAAGCAAAGGGGATTTAAATTATCAACAGAAAAAACTACATCCATTCACTTCTGTAGATTAAGACGAACACATGAGGATCCCAAGCTCTATATGGAGGGCGTTCGTATTAATGTCAGAAGCAGCATAAAATGTCTCGGCCTAATATTTGACTCGAAACTTCTTTGGAACGAGCAGCTAATCCAACTTGAAGCAAAGTGTCAAAAGGCATTAAATATAATTAAATGTATGTCCAGCATAAAGTGGGGGGCTGACAGGGAAGTGCTTTTGAAATTTTATCAATCAGTCATTCAGGGTAAAATAGACTATGCAGCTGTTGTCTATAACTCCTGTAGGCGATCTAGGCTTATACGTCTAGACAGAATTCAAGCAGCAGCTTTAAGATATGCAACAGGTGCATTCAGAACTAGTCCAACAATGGCTGTACAATGTGATGCCGGTGTTCTTCCTCCGGACCTCAGGAGAGATTCCCAAATAATGATATATGCCTCAAAGATTCTCTCTATACCATCTCACATTAATTATACCTTTTTCAGTTCTAATAATGAATTTGGAACAAGACTATCCACAACGCGTCCGGCAAGAGCGAGAAACATTGAAGCCTGCAAAAAGTTTTCTGTAATACAGGACCCAATTTTGACAGAACAGATATCCACGGTGCCTCCATGGGCTTTCTCTGTCCCAAAAATTAACACCAAATTAGCATCTTGGAAAAAAGAAAATACCCCTCCTTCAACTTATAGAGCACTTTTTTATGCAGAATTAGAATCCCGACAAAATAATCTCATTATTTATACTGACGGATCAAAATTTGATAATGGAACTGGTTCTGCTATAGTCGTGAATAGTGGTGTATATCAATGGGCGCTCCATAACTCCTGTTCAGTCTTCACGGCTGAACTATACGCTATTTGGCAAGCTCTTTTGTATTTTTCAATGTCGAATTATCAATCATGTACTGTGTGCTCAGACTCCCTTAGTGCTATCAGTTTGATAAGTAATGTATTTACAAAGAACATAACATGTCAACGCATATTGGAATTAAACACGTATCTAACAAATATAAATAAAATATGCGAATTAATATGGATTCCAGGACACTGTCAAATTCCTGGAAATGAGAAAGCCGACTCTGCTGCAAAATTAGCCACGGAATGTCCAGTAGATAACGGTATACCCATACCTTATAGTGACTTAAAAATCAATATTAAAGACATCGTACAAAAAATATGGCAACAAAGATGGTCTCAATCTAATTGCCAACTTAAAACTATTAAGCCAACTATAAATAAATGGTTATACCCAACAAATTTAACAAGGCGCGAGCAGGTAATAATTTGCAGATTGAGAATTGGACATACTCACCTGACTCATTCACATCTTCTCGTTGGTAATCCTAGGCCCAGATGTCCCCATTGTAACCATAGGCTTCTTCCGGAACATATATTCAGTTGCCAATATTTTCAAGTCCACCGAACACTATGTGGAGTTGAACCTACAATTCTAAACAAACTTTTCAGTAGAGAAAGTATATTAAAAACACTAACTTACCTTAGAGCTGTTCATATAACTAACCGTATTTAGAAATGGAGGCTGAAGCTAATGATCTTAGTAATCGATGCTGCATAAAAAAAAAAAAAATAATAATAATAATAATAATAATAATAATAATAATAATAATAATAATAATAATAATAATTATTTTAGATATAGAAGGTATCGAGGAAATTAGATACCTCGGAGCGAACCAAAACCAGTTAGTTTCAGGACACGACGGTCTCCATGTAAGGAGCGGTACTCCGACAGCGTCTGTTCTCTATGTAAGGAGCGGCTGAATCAGCACCTGGCAGTAGGTCTAAAATGCGACAATCACGATGTCGAATTGTAAAACAAGATTACCCCAGGTGGGTAGAGCTAAATGCTCAGAATCCCACACTGCTTGTGTACCTAGTACATCGGCTGTCTGCTCCACGGATTCTGGGGGGAGCAATAATTCGAGTGTAAATTCCGGGACCCTAAGTCTCAGGAATCGTCAGGTGAATCGACATTGCAACACCTTAAACTCTTGTCGCGTTCAAGTTGGTGCTAGAAGGGCTTGTTCGAAAAATGATTTACCTTTTTCCTCGGTTAGCGGTAGGCGCAGCGTGACACCGAGTAGGGCTACTGCGAACCACACTCAGGGGGAAAACAACATCGATCCTCCGCCACCGGCTTCTGATGTTTCTGGAGTGACGCAAGTCGGCACATCTACGACCACAAAAGCCGGAAAGCCCAGGAAGCGCATGAAGTGGACTATCGAGCTAAACTCATTCATTATGCGCTCCTACTTTAAAATCACGAATATGGAAACTGATATGACGACATACAGATACGCCCTCCACCGTGCATTCGTTGAACATTATCCAGAATTTCACCATCTCACGGAACAGCGTATTGCTGACCAACGTCGAAGTATTGTGAAAAACAATCTACTACCCGGTCCGACGTTGCAACAAATTCGAGGTGAAGTCCTTCTTGACCTTCAAGATGGAGAGAATGACATAATTACCGATCAGGATACACATAAATCGGAGAATGCACAAGGAGACCACAATGGCGTTGAGGAAATAAACAATGATTGCGACAAAACCACCGATAATGACTATAATACCGAACTTTGTAAAGCACTAGCGGAATTTAATGGCACCAACCCAATACACCGGCCAAAATTACCAAAGCTGCGAACCAATAAGAGCACTAACAGCATACTAGCAGCTGTGAACTTACTACTGCAGAACTATGCTAAAGACTGCGAGGCGCTGGAACAACTTCACACTCTCATCTATTGTGGAGCGGTAGCAGTGATTCGAAGTCACAATCAACAGATCCAATCCCCTAAGAACAATCGGGGTAAAGACTACAAACAGCTCAAGCCTTGGTGGCAACGCCGGCTGGAAAAGTCCATTGATGACATCAGAAGGGAATTGGGGCAGCTTACAGAATTTAAAAACAACTTGAAACCGTCTAGGCGCTTAACAAACAGAGTGAGGAAGATCTATCGAAGAATCAACAATTATACAGGTCACCCACAACATAAACAACATGTATGTGAATATATCGATTCACTCAGGCAAAAGTTAAAGGCAAAATCAAAACGTTTGTCACGATATGTCAAGTGCACGAAAAGGAAACAACAGAACTACTTATTCAATAACAATCAGAAGTTATTTTACAGGCAACTAAGCGGTACTGTAAACAATCACAACCAAAGTCTCCCAGATAAAGATGAGCTAACGGAGTACTGGTCTTCTTTATGGTCGAACCCTATCGAACATAAATCCAACGCTCACTGGATAAGAACTGAGGAGGAAAAAATTAACATTGAACCAATGCCTTTCGTTAACTTGACAACAAGCGAGGTAACCGAAGCTATAAAGAGCACCAGTAATTGGAAGACACCAGGAGTTGACCATGTCCAAAACTTCTGGTATAAGAAGTTTGACAGTCTGCATGAAGCAATGGCAAGATCATTTACACATATTCTGCAGCATCCAGAAGATACACCACCGTTTCTGACACTGGGTTCGACCCACTTGCTTCCCAAAACGCATCAAACTCACGATCCTACGCAGTATAGACCTATAACATGCCTTCCAACTATATATAAAATATTAACGTCTTGCATTACTAACCGTATTTACAGACATGCCGATCAAAACAACATCTTGTCGGAAGAACAAAAAGGGTGCAGACGAGATCACCAAGGCTGCAAAGAGCAACTCATCATCGATTCGGTAATACTAAAACAGGCGCAGAAGGAACAGCGCAACATCTACACGGCTTTCGTTGATTATAGGAAAGCATTTGATAGCGTTCCACATTCCTGGCTTGTTAAAGTTTTGCAAATTTACAAAGTACACCCCACTCTTGTTACTTTTCTTGAATCATCGATGAAGCACTGGCGAACGAACCTTCATTTACAAATAAATGGTCAATACCTCGAAACTGGTGAAATTTCTATCCGTAGGGGGATCTTCCAAGGCGACTCCCTGAGTCCACTTTGGTTTTGTTTGGCAATGAATCCACTCTCCAATCTACTTAACGATACGGATTACGGCTTTAGAATCAAGGCCAACAGAAACACTAGCTGCACTGTTTCCCACCTCTTATACATGGATGACATCAAAATATATGCATCAAACCAGCGTCAAATTCAACATTTACTTAATATTACTGAAAAATTTTCCAGCGATATACAAATGGGATTTGGATTAGACAAGTGCAAAACCTTAAATATCGAGAAGGGTAAAATCGTTAACGGAGATGTATTACTACCTAATGGGAACATTATAAATGCCATGCAAAATGGTGAAACCTACAAATATCTAGGATTCCAGCAAGCTAAGCTACTTGACCAGAAGCAAGCAAAAACCAAAATTCGAGGACAGTTCACTCAAAGGATATCTGCTTTATTGAAATCCCAGTTGAACGCAGGAAATCTTGCCAAAGCAATTAACACCTACGCCATACCGATCCTGACATACTCATTTGGAATTCTGAAGTGGACAAAAACAGAACTGGAAGATATTCAAAGAACAACGCGAACCATGATGACCAAACACAAATGTCACCACCCGACATCATCAGTTATTAGGACCACACTACCAAGAAAAGAGGGAGGGAGAGCTCTAACGGACATAGTAAATTTACATTACAAGCAAATATCCCAACTCCAAAAATTCTTCATTGGCAAGGCTCAAACATCTAAATTGCATGAGTTGGTCGCGAAAGCAGATAAAAACTATTCCCCCTTAGATCTTGTAAGCCCTGATAATAAACTTGAAATCGTTACAGACTCTGACAAACAGGCAGAGTGGGCCCAGAAAGCGCTCCATGGTCGACATCATCACGACCTCAATCAACCATATATCGACAAGGAAGCATCAAATAAGTGGCTCTCTGATGGAACATTGTTTCCAGAAACAGAAGGATTTATGATGGCGATCCAAGACCAAGTTATTAATACCAACAATTACAAGAAATTTGTTATAAGAGATCCAAACATCGTGTCGGACAAGTGCAGAAGGTGTCAACAAACAACAGAGACGATACAACACATTACGTCGGGATGTTCAGCCATAGCTAACATTGATTACCTACGCAGGCACAACCAACTGTGCAACATAATTCATCAGAAGTTGGCCAACAAATTTGGATTAGTTAACACCTACACGCCTTATTACAAGTACCATCCTCATGCAGTTCTAGAGAATGCTGATTTTAGACTTTACTACGATAGGTCAATTATCACCGATAGACGGGTGACGAATAACCGGCCTGATATTGTAGTTGTGGATAAAAAAGCTAACTCGGTTCTTCTAGTGGATGTTGCTGTACCCAATAACAACAATATGTTAGACAAATACAACGAGAAAATTGCAAAATACACCGATCTTGCAATTGAGGTAGGACAGATGTGGCATGCAGAGAAAGTAGAGGTGGTGCCGGTCATCGTTTCATCTACGGGACTAATCCCCAAAACTCTACAAGACAGCCTCACCAAACTAGGTCTTCACAAAAACACATACATCGATCTGCAGAAGGCTGCAATTTTGAATACTTGTCACACTGTCCGTAAATTTCTAAATATGTAACTGCTGTGCCTAATCCCATTTGCGTTTACAAACGCTCGGGATAGGTGAACATTACCAGCAAGAGCTGAGCAAGAGTATACTTGAATTGGAAATAATAATAATAATAATAATATAAAATATTAACGTCTTGCATTACTAACCGTATTTACAGACATGCGGATCATAACAACATCTTGTCGGAAGAACAGAAAGGGTGCAGACGAGATCATCAAGGCTGCAAAGAACAACTCATCATCGATTCGGTAATACTAAAACAGGCGCAGAAGGAACAGCGCAACATCTACACGGCTTTCGTAGATTATAGGAAAGCATTTGATAGCGTTCCACATTCCTGGCTTGTTAAAGTTTTGCAAATTTACAAAGTACACCCCATTCTTGTTACTTTTCTTGAATCATCGATGAAGCACTGGCGAACGAACCTTCATTTACAAATAAATGGTCAATACCTCGTAACTGATGAAATTTCTATCCGTAGGGGGATCTTCCAGGGCGACTCCCTGAGTCCACTTTGGTTTTGTTTGGCAATGAATCCACTTTCCAAGCTACTTAACGATACGGATTACGGCTTTAAAATCAAAGCCAACAGGAACACTAGCTGCACTGTTTCCCACCTTTTATACATGGATGACATCAAAATATACGCATCAAACCAGCGTCAAATTCAACATTTACTTAATATCACTGAAAAATTTTCCAGTGATATACAAATGGGATTTGGATTAGACAAGTGCAAAACCTTGAATATCGAGAAGGGTAAAATCGTTAACGGAGATGTGTTACTACCTAATGGGAACATTATAAATGCCATGCAAAATGGTGAAACCTACAAATATCTAGGATTTCAGCAAGCTAAGCTACTAGACCAGAAGCAAGCAAAAACCAAAATTCGAGGACAGTTCACTCAAAGGATAACTGCTTTATTGAAATCCCAGTTGAACGCAGGAAATCTTGCCAAAGCAATTAACACCTACGCCATACCGGTCCTGACATACTCATTTGGAATTCTGAAGTGGACAAAAACAGAACTGGAAGATATTCAAAGAACAACGCGAACCATGATGACCAAACACAAATGTCACCACCCGACATCATCAGTTATTAGGACCACACTACCAAGAAAAGAGGGAGGAAGAGCTCTAACGGACATAGTTAATTTACATTACAAACAAATATCTCAACTCCAAAAATACTTCATTGGCAAGGCTAAAACATCCAAACTGCATGAGCTGGTCGCGAAAGCAGATAAAGGCTATTCCCCCTTAGATCTTGTAAACCCTGATAATAAACTTGAAATCGTTACAGACTCTGACAAACAGGCAGAGTGGTCCCAGAAGGCGCTCCATGGTCGACATCATCACGACCTCAATCAACCATATATCGACAAGGAAGCATCAAATAAGTGGCTCTCTGATGGAACATTGTTTCCAGAAACAGAAGGATTTATGATGGCGATCCAAGACCAAGTAATTAATACCAACAATTACAAGAAATTTATTATAAGAGATCCAAATATCGTGTCGGACAAGTGCAGAAGGTGTCAACAAACAACAGAGACGATACAACACATTACGTCGGGATGTTCAGCCATAGCTAACATTGATTACCTACGCAGGCACAATCAACTTTGCAACATCATCCATCAGAAGTTGGCCAACAAATTTGGATTAGTTAACACCTACACGCCTTATTACAAGTACCATCCGCATGCAGTTCTAGAGAATGCTGATTTTAGACTATACTACGATAGGTCAATTATCACCGATAGACGGGTGACGAATAACCGGCCTGATATTGTGGTTGTGGATAAAAACGCTAACTCGGTTCTCCTAGTGGATGTTGCTGTACCCAATAACAATAATATTTTAGACAAATACAACGAGAAAATTGCAAAATACACCGATCTTGCAATTGAGGTAGGACAGATGTGGCAGGCAGAGAAAGTAGAGGTGGTGCCGGTCATTGTTTCATCTACGGGACTTATCCCCAAAACTCTACAAGACAGCCTCACCAAACTAGGTCTTCACAAAAACACATACATCGATCTGCAGAAGGCTGCAATTTTGAATACTTGTCACACTGTCCGTAAATTTCTAAATATGTAACTGCTGTGCCTAATCCCATTTGCGTTTACACACGCTCGGGATAGGTGAACATTACCAGCAAGAGCTGAGCAAGAGTACACTTGAGTTGGAAATAATAATAATAATAATAAGGCAAGGCTCAAACATCTAAATTGCATGAGCTGGTCGCGAAAGCAGATAAAAACTATTCCCCCTTAGATCTTGTAAACCCTGATAATAAACTTGAAATCGTTACAGACTCTGACAAACAGGCAGAGTGGGCCCAGAAAGTGCTCCATGGTCGACATCATCACGACCTCAATCAACCATATATCGACAAGGAAGCATCAAATAAGTGGCTCTCTGATGGAACATTGTTTCCAGAAACAGAAGGATTTATGATGGCGATCCAAGACCAAGTAATTAATACCAACAATTACAAGAAATTTGTTATAAGAGATCCAAATATCGTATCGGACAAGTGCAGAAGGTGTCAACAAACAACAGAGACAATACAACACATTACGTCGGGATGTTCAGCCATAGCTAACATTGATTACCTACGCAGGCACAATCAACTTTGCAACATCATCCATCAGAAGTTGGCCAACAAATTTGGATTAGTTAACACCTACACGCCTTATTACAAGTACCATCCGCATGCAGTTCTAGAGAATGCTGATTTTAGACTATACTACGATAGGTCAATTATCACCGATAGACGGGTGACGAATAACCGGCCTGATATTGTGGTTGTGGATAAAAACGCTAACTCGGTTCTCCTAGTGGATGTTGCTGTACCCAATAACAATAATATTTTAGACAAATACAACGAGAAAATTGCAAAATACACCGATCTTGCAATTGAGGTAGGTCAGATGTGGCAGGCAGAGAAAGTAGAGGTGGTGCCGGTCATTGTTTCATCTACGGGACTAATCCCCAAAACTCTACAAGACAGCCTCACCAAACTAGGTCTTCACAAAAACACATACATCGATCTGCAGAAGGCTGCAATTTTGAATACTTGTCACACTGTCCGTAAATTTCTAAATATGTAACTGCTGTGCCTAATCCCATTTGCGTTTACACACGCTCGGGATAGGTGAACATTACCAGCAAGAGCTGAGCAAGAGTACACTTGAGTTGGAAATAATAATAATAATAATAATAATAATAATAATAATAATAATAATAATAATAATAATAATAATAATAATAATAATAATAATAATAATAATAATAATAATAATAATAATAATAATAATAATAATAATAATAATAACCCGTGGGGGTACTGGTCCCCTATCGGGCGCTTCCCCAGGTGGTGGATCGGGGAATGCCTTTTAGATATAGAAGGTATCGAGGAAATTAGATACCTCGGAGCGAACCAAAACCAGTTAGTTTCAGGACACGACGGTCTCCATGTAAGGAGCGGTACTCCGACAGCGTCTGTTCTCTATGTAAGGAGCGGCTGAATCAGCACCTGGCAGTAGGTCTAAAATGCGACAATCACGATGTCGAATTGTAAAACAAGATTACCCCAGGTGGGTAGAGCTAAATGCTCAGAATCCCACACTGCTTGTGTACCTAGTACATCGGCTGTCTGCTCCACGGATTCTGGGGGGAGCAATAATTCGAGTGTAAATTCCGGGACCCTAAATCTCAGGAATCGTCAGGTGAATCGACATTGCAACACCTTAAACTCTTGTCGCGTTCAAGTTGGTGCTAGAAGGGCTTGTTCGAAAAATGATTTACCTTCTTCCTCGGTTAGCGGTAGGCGCAGCGTGACACCGAGTAGGGCTACTGCGAACCACACTCAGGGGGAAAACAACATCGATCCTCCGCCACCGGCTTCTGATGTTTCTGGAGTGACGCAAGTCGGCACATCTACGACCACAAAAGCCGGAAAGCCCAGGAAGCGCATGAAGTGGACTATCGAGCTAAACTCATTCATTATGCGCTCCTACTTTAAAATCACGAATATGGAAACTGATATGACGACATACAGATACGCCCTCCACCGTGCATTCGTTGAACATTATCCAGAATTTCACCATCTCACGGAACAGCGTATTGCTGACCAACGTCGAAGTATTGTGAAAAACAATCTACTACCCGGTCCGACGTTGCAACAAATTCGAGGTGAAGTCCTTCTTGACCTTCAAGATGGAGAGAATGACATAATTACCGATCAGGATACACATAAATCGGAGAATGCACAAGGAGACCACAATGGCGTTGAGGAAATAAACAATGATTGCGACCAAACCACCGATAATGACTATAATACCGAACTTTGTAAAGCACTAGCGGAATTTAATGGCACCAACCCAATACACCGGCCAAAATTACCAAAGCTGCGAACCAATAAGAGCACTAACAGCATACTAGCAGCTGTGAACTTACTACTGCAGAACTATGCTAAAGACTGCGAGGCGCTGGAACAACTTCACACTCTCATCTATTGTGGAGCGGTAGCAGTGATTCGAAGTCACAATCAACAGATCCAATCCCCTAAGAACAATCGGGGTAAAGACTACAAACAGCTCAAGCCTTGGTGGCAACGCCGGCTGGAAAAGTCCATTGATGACATCAGAAGGGAATTGGGGCAGCTTACAGAATTTAAAAACAACTTGAAACCGTCTAGGCGCTTAACAAACAGAGTGAGGAAGATCTATCGAAGAATCTACACTTATACAGGTCACCCACAACATAAACAACATGTATGTGAATATATCGATTCACTCAGGCAAAAGTTAAAGGCAAAATCAAAACGTTTGTCACGATATGTCAAGTGCACGAAAAGGAAACAACAGAACTACTTATTCAATAACAATCAGAAGTTATTTTACAGGCAACTAAGCGGTACTGTAAACAATCACAACCAAAGTCTCCCAGATAAAGATGAGCTAACGGAGTACTGGTCTTCTTTATGGTCGAACCCTATCGAACATAAATCCAACGCTCACTGGATAAGAACTGAGGAGGAAAAAATTAACATTGAACCAATGCCTTTCGTTAACTTGACAACAAGCGAGGTAACCGAAGCTATAAAGAGCACCAGTAATTGGAAGACACCAGGAGTTGACCATGTCCAAAACTTCTGGTATAAGAAGTTTGACAGTCTGCATGAAGCAATGGCAAGATCATTTACACATATTCTGCAGCATCCAGAAGATACACCACCGTTTCTGACACTGGGTTCGACCCACTTGCTTCCCAAAACGCATCAAACTCACGATCCTACGCAGTATAGACCTATAACATGCCTTCCAACTATATATAAAATATTAACGTCTTGCATTACTAACCGTATTTACAGACATGCCGATCAAAACAACATCTTGTCGGAAGAACAAAAAGGGTGCAGACGAGATCACCAAGGCTGCAAAGAGCAACTCATCATCGATTCGGTAATACTAAAACAGGCGCAGAAGGAACAGCGCAACATCTACACGGCTTTCGTTGATTATAGGAAAGCATTTGATAGCGTTCCACATTCCTGGCTTGTTAAAGTTTTGCAAATTTACAAAGTACACCCCACTCTTGTTACTTTTCTTGAATCATCGATGAAGCACTGGCGAACGAACCTTCATTTACAAATAAATGGTCAATACCTCGAAACTGGTGAAATTTCTATCCGTAGGGGGATCTTCCAAGGCGACTCCCTGAGTCCACTTTGGTTTTGTTTGGCAATGAATCCACTCTCCAATCTACTTAACGATACGGATTACGGCTTTAGAATCAAGGCCAACAGAAACACTAGCTGCACTGTTTCCCACCTCTTATACATGGATGACATCAAAATATACGCATCAAACCAGCGTCAAATTCAACATTTACTTAATATTACTGAAAAATTTTCCAGCGATATACAAATGGGATTTGGATTAGACAAGTGCAAAACCTTAAATATCGAGAAGGGTAAAATCGTTAACGGAGATGTATTACTACCTAATGGGAACATTATAAATGCCATGCAAAATGGTGAAATCTACAAATATCTAGGATTCCAGCAAGCTAAGCTACTTGACCAGAAGCAAGCAAAAACCAAAATTCGAGGACAGTTCACTCAAAGGATATCTGCTTTATTGAAATCCCAGTTGAACGCAGGAAATCTTGCCAAAGCAATTAACACCTACGCCATACCGATCCTGACATACTCATTTGGAATTCTGAAGTGGACAAAAACAGAACTGGAAGATATTCAAAGAACAACGCGAACCATGATGACCAAACACAAATGTCACCACCCGACATCATCAGTTATTAGGACCACACTACCAAGAAAAGAGGGAGGGAGAGCTCTAACGGACATAGTAAATTTACATTACAAGCAAATATCCCAACTCCAAAAATTCTTCATTGGCAAGGCTCAAACATCTAAATTGCATGAGTTGGTCGCGAAAGCAGATAAAAACTATTCCCCCTTAGATCTTGTAAGCCCTGATAATAAACTTGAAATCGTTACAGACTCTGACAAACAGGCAGAGTGGGCCCAGAAAGCGCTCCATGGTCGACATCATCACGACCTCAATCAACCATATATCGACAAGGAAGCATCAAATAAGTGGCTCTCTGATGGAACATTGTTTCCAGAAACAGAAGGATTTATGATGGCGATCCAAGACCAAGTAATTAATACCAATAATTACAAGAAATTTGTTATAAGAGATCCAAACATCGTGTCGGACAAGTGCAGAAGGTGTCAACAAACAACAGAGACGATACAACACATTACGTCGGGATGTTCAGCCATAGCTAACATTGATTACCTACGCAGGCACAACCAACTGTGCAACATAATTCATCAGAAGTTGGCCAACAAATTTGGATTAGTTAACACCTACACGCCTTATTACAAGTACCATCCACATGCAGTTCTAGAGAATGCTGATTTTAGACTATACTACGATAGGTCAATTATCACCGATAGACGGGTGACGAATAACCGGCCTGATATTGTAGTTGTGGATAAAAAAGCTAACTCGGTTCTTCTAGTGGATGTTGCTGTACCCAATAACAACAATATGTTAGACAAATACAACGAGAAAATTGCAAAATACACCGATCTTGCAATTGAGGTGGGACAGATGTGGCAGGCAGAGAAAGTAGAGGTGGTGCCAGTCATCGTTTCATCTACGGGACTAATCCCCAAAACTCTACAAGACAGCCTCACCAAACTAGGTCTTCACAAAAACACATACATCGATCTGCAGAAGGCTGCAATTTTGAATACTTGTCACACTGTCCGTAAATTTCTAAATATGTAACTGCTGTGCCTAATCCCATTTGCGTTTACACACGCTCGGGATAGGTGAACATTACCAGCAAGAGCTGAGCAAGAGTACACTTGAGTTGGAAATAATAATAATAATAATAATAATAATAATAATAATAATAATAATAATAATAATAATAATAATAATAATAATAATAACCCGTGGGGGTACTGGTCCCCTATCGGGCGCTTCCCCAGGTGGTGGATCGGGGAATGCCTTTTAGATATAGGAGGTATCGAGGAAATTAAATACCTCGGAGCGAACCAAAACCAGTTAGTTTCAGGACACGACGGTCTCCATGTAAGGAGCGGTACTCCGACAGCGTCTGTTCTCCATGTAAGGAGCGGCTGAATCAGCACCTGGCAGTAGGTCTAAAATGCGACAATCACGATGTCGAATTGTAAAACTAGATTACCCCAGGTGGGTAGAGCTAAATGCTCAGAATCCCACACTGCTAGTGTACCTAGTACATCGGCTGTCTGCTCCACGGATTCTGGGGGGAGCAATAATTCGATTGTAAATTCCGGGACCTTAAATCTCAGGAATCGTCAGGTGAATCGACATTGCAACACCTTAAACTCTTGTCGCGTTCAAGTTGGTGCTAGAAGGGCTTGTTCGAAAAATGATTTACCTTCTTCCTCGGTTAGCGGTAGGCGCAGCGTGACACCGAGTAGGGCTACTGCGAACCACACTCAGGGGGAAAACAACATCGATCCTCCGCCACCGGCTTCTGATGTTTCTGAAGTGACGCAAGTCGGCACATCTACGACCACAAAAGCCGGAAAGCCCAGGAAGCGCATGAAGTGGACTATCGAGCTAAACTCATTCATTATGCGCTCCTACTTTAAAATCACGAATATGGAAACTGATATGACGACATACAGATACGCCCTCCACCGTGCATTCGTTGAACATTATCCGGAATTTCACCATCTCACGGAACAGCGTATTGCTGACCAACGTCGAAGTATTGTGAAAAACAATCTACTACCCGGTCCGACGTTGCAACAAATTCGAGGTGAAGTCCTTCTTGACCTTCAAGATGGAGAGAATGACATAATTACCGATCAGGATACACATAAATCGGAGAATGCACAAGGAGACCACAATGGCGTTGAGGAAATAAACAATGATTGCGACAAAACCACCGATAATGACTATAATACCGAACTTTGTAAAGCACTAGCGGAATTTAATGGCACCAACCCAATACACCGGCCAAAATTACCAAAGCTGCGAACCAATAAGAGCACTAACAGCATACTAGCAGCTGTGAACTTACTACTGCAGAACTATGCTAAAGACTGCGAGGCGCTGGAACAACTTCACACTCTCATCTATTGTGGAGCGGTAGCAGTGATTCGAAGTCACAATCAACAGATCCAATCCCCTAAGAACAATCGGGGTAAAGACTACAAACAGCTCAAGCCTTGGTGGCAACGCCGGCTGGAAAAGTCCATTGATGACATCAGAAGGGAATTGGGGCAGCTTACAGAATTTAAAAACAACTTGAAACCGTCTAGGCGCTTAACAAACAGAGTGAGGAAGATCTATCGAAGAATCAACACTTATACAGGTCACCCACAACATAAACAACATGTATGTGAATATATCGATTCACTCAGGCAAAAGTTAAAGGCAAAATCAAAACGTTTGTCACGATATGTCAAGTGCACGAAAAGGAAACAACAGAACTACTTATTCAATAACAATCAGAAGTTATTTTACAGGCAACTAAGCGGTACTGTAAACAATCACAACCAAAGTCTCCCAGATAAAGATGAGCTAACGGAGTACTGGTCTTCTTTATGGTCGAACCCTATCGAACATAAATCCAACGCTCACTGGATAAGAACTGAGGAGGAAAAAATTAACATTGAACCAATGCCTTTCGTTAACTTGACAACAAGCGAGGTAACCGAAGCTATAAAGAGCACCAGTAATTGGAAGACACCAGGAGTTGACCATGTCCAAAACTTCTGGTATAAGAAGTTTGACAGTCTGCATGAAGCAATGGCAAGATCATTTACACATATTCTGCAGCATCCAGAAGATACACCACCGTTTCTGACACTGGGTTCGACCCACTTGCTTCCCAAAACGCATCAAACTCACGATCCTACGCAGTATAGACCTAAAACATGCCTTCCAACTATATATAAAATATTAACGTCTTGCATTACTAACCGTATTTACAGACATGCCGATCAAAACAACATCTTGTCGGAAGAACAAAAAGGGTGCAGACGAGATCACCAAGGCTGCAAAGAGCAACTCATCATCGATTCGGTAATACTAAAACAGGCGCAGAAGGAACAGCGCAACATCTACACGGCTTTCGTTGATTATAGGAAAGCATTTGATAGCGTTCCACATTCCTGGCTTGTTAAAGTTTTGCAAATTTACAAAGTACACCCCACTCTTGTTACTTTTCTTGAATCATCGATGAAGCACTGGCGAACGAACCTTCATTTACAAATAAATGGTCAATACCTCGAAACTGGTGAAATTTCTATCCGTAGGGGGATCTTCCAAGGCGACTCCCTGAGTCCACTTTGGTTTTGTTTGGCAATGAATCCACTCTCCAATCTACTTAACGATACGGATTACGGCTTTAGAATCAAGGCCAACAGAAACACTAGCTGCACTGTTTCCCACCTCTTATACATGGATGACATCAAAATATACGCATCAAACCAGCGTCAAATTCAACATTTACTTAATATTACTGAAAAATTTTCCAGCGATATACAAATGGGATTTGGATTAGACAAGTGCAAAACCTTAAATATCGAGAAGGGTAAAATCGTTAACGGAGATGTATTACTACCTAATGGGAACATTATAAATGCCATGCAAAATGGTGAAACCTACAAATATCTAGGATTCCAGCAAGCTAAGCTACTTGACCAGAAGCAAGCAAAAACCAAAATTCGAGGACAGTTCACTCAAAGGATATCTGCTTTATTGAAATCCCAGTTGAACGCAGGAAATCTTGCCAAAGCAATTAACACCTACGCCATACCGATCCTGACATACTCATTTGGAATTCTGAAGTGGACAAAAACAGAACTGGAAGATATTCAAGGAACAACGCGAACCATGATGACCAAACACAAATGTCACCACCCGACATCATCAGTTATTAGGACCACACTACCAAGAAAAGAGGGAGGGAGAGCTCTAACGGACATAGTAAATTTACATTACAAGCAAATATCCCAACTCCAAAAATTCTTCATTGGCAAGGCTCAAACATCTAAATTGCATGAGTTGGTCGCGAAAGCAGATAAAAACTATTCCCCCTTAGATCTTGTAAGCCCTGATAATAAACTTGAAATCGTTACAGACTCTGACAAACAGGCAGAGTGGGCCCAGAAAGCGCTCCATGGTCGACATCATCACGACCTCAATCAACCATATATCGACAAGGAAGCATCAAATAAGTGGCTCTCTGATGGAACATTGTTTCCAGAAACAGAAGGATTTATGATGGCGATCCAAGACCAAGTAATTAATACCAATAATTACAAGAAATTTGTTATAAGAGATCCAAACATCGTGTCGGACAAGTGCAGAAGGTGTCAACAAACAACAGAGACGATACAACACATTACGTCGGGATGTTCAGCCATAGCTAACATTGATTACCTACGCAGGCACAACCAACTGTGCAACATAATTCATCAGAAGTTGGCCAACAAATTTGGATTAGTTAACACCTACACGCCTTATTACAAGTACCATCCACATGCAGTTCTAGAGAATGCTGATTTTAGACTATACTACGATAGGTCAATTATCACCGATAGACGGGTGACGAATAACCGGCCTGATATTGTAGTTGTGGATAAAAAAGCTAACTCGGTTCTTCTAGTGGATGTTGCTGTACCCAATAACAACAATATGTTAGACAAATACAACGAGAAAATTGCAAAATACACCGATCTTGCAATTGAGGTGGGACAGATGTGGCAGGCAGAGAAAGTAGAGGTGGTGCCAGTCATCGTTTCATCTACGGGACTAATCCCCAAAACTCTACAAGACAGCCTCACCAAACTAGGTCTTCACAAAAACACATACATCGATCTGCAGAAGGCTGCAATTTTGAATACTTGTCACACTGTCCGTAAATTTCTAAATATGTAACTGCTGTGCCTAATCCCATTTGCGTTTACACACGCTCGGGATAGGTGAACATTACCAGCAAGAGCTGAGCAAGAGTACACTTGAGTTGGAAATAATAATAATAATAATAATAATAATAATAATAATAATAATAAGGCTGCAATTTTGAATACTTGTCACACTGTCCGTAAATTTCTAAATATGTAACTGCTGTGCCGAATCCCATTTGCGTTTACACACGCTCGGGATAGGTGAACATTACCAGCAAGAGCTGAGCAAGAGTACACTTGAGTTGGAAATAATAATAATAATAATAATAATAATAATAATAATAATAATAATAATAATAATAATAATAATAATAACTTGACAACAAGCGAGGTAACCGAGGCTATAAAGAGCACCAGTAGTTGGAAGACACCAGGAGTTGACAATGTCCAAAACTTTTGGTATAAGAAGTTTGACAGTCTGCATGAAGCAATAGCAAGATCATTTACACATATTCTGCAACATCCAGAAGATACACCACCATTTCTGACACTGGGTTCGACCCACTTGCTTCCCAAAACGCATCAAACTCACGATCCTACGCAGTATAGACCTATAACATGCCTTCCAACTATATATAAAATATTAACGTCTTGCATTACTAACCGTATTTACAGACATGCGGATCATAACAACATCTTGTCGGAAGAACAGAAAGGGTGCAGACGAGATCACCAAGGCTGCAAAGAACAACTCATCATCGATTCGGTAATACCAAAACAGGCGCAGAAGGAACAGCGCAACATCTACACGGCTTTCGTAGATTATAGGAAAGCATTTGATAGCGTTCCACATTCCTGGCTTGTTAAAGTTTTGCAAATTTACAAAGTACACCCCATTTTTGTTACTTTTCTTGAATCATCGATGAAGCACTGGCGAACGAACCTTCATTTACAAATAAATGGTCAATATCTCGAAACTGATGAAATTTCTATCCGTAGGGGAATCTTCCAGGGCGACTCCCTGAGTCCACTTTGGTTTTGTTTGGCAATGAATCCACTTTCCAAGCTACTTAACGATACGGATTACGGCTTTAAAATCAAAGCCAACAGGAACACTAGCTGCACTGTTTCCCACCTTTTATACATGAATGACATCAAAATATACGCATCAAACCAGCGTCAAATTCAACATTTACTTAATATCACTGAAAAGTTTTCCAGTGATATACAAATGGGATTTGGATTAGACAAGTGCAAAACCTTGAATATCGAGAAGGGTAAAATCGTTAACGGAGATGTGTTACTACCTAATGGGAACATTATAAATGCCATGCAAAATGGTGAAACCTACAAATATCTAGGATTTCAGCAAGCTAAGCTACTAGACCAGAAGCAAGCAAAAACCAAAATTCGAGGACAGTTCACTCAAAGGATAACTGCTTTATTGAAATCCCAGTTGAACGCAGGAAATCTTGCCAAAGCAATTAACACCTACGCCATACCGGTCCTGACATACTCATTTGGAATTCTGAAGTGGACAAAAACAGAACTGGAAGATATCCAAAGAACAACGCGAACCATGATGACCAAACACAAATGTCACCACCCGACATCATCAGTTATTAGGACCACTCTACCAAGAAAAGAGGGAGGGAGAGCTCTAACGGACATAGTTAATTTACATTACAAACAAATATCCCAACTCCAAAAATTCTTCATTGGCAAGGCTCAAACATCTAAATTGCATGAGCTGGTCGCGAAAGCAGATAAAAACTATTCCCCCTTAGATCTTGTAAACCCTGATAATAAACTTGAAATCGTTACAGACTCTGACAAACAGGCAGATTGGGCCCAGAAAGTGCTCCATGGTCGACATCATCACGACCTCAATCAACCATATATCGACAAGGAAGCATCAAATAAGTGGCTCTCTGATGGAACATTGTTTCCAGAAACAGAAGGATTTATGATGGCGATCCAAGACCAAGTAATTAATACCAACAATTACAAGAAATTTGTTATAAGAGATCCAAATATCGTATCGGACAAGTGCAGAAGGTGTCAACAAACAACAGAGACAATACAACACATTACGTCGGGATGTTCAGCCATAGCTAACATTGATTACCTACGCAGGCACAATCAACTTTGCAACATCATCCATCAGAAGTTGGCCAACAAATTTGGATTAGTTAACACCTACACGCCTTATTACAAGTACCATCCGCATGCAGTTCTAGAGAATGCTGATTTTAGACTATACTACGATAGGTCAATTATCACCGATAGACGGGTGACGAATAACCGGCCTGATATTGTGGTTGTGGATAAAAACGCTAACTCGGTTCTCCTAGTGGATGTTGCTGTACCCAATAACAATAATATTTTAGACAAATACAACGAGAAAATTGCAAAATACACCGATCTTGCAATTGAGGTAGGTCAGATGTGGCAGGCAGAGAAAGTAGAGGTGGTGCCGGTCATTGTTTCATCTACGGGACTAATCCCCAAAACTCTACAAGACAGCCTCACCAAACTAGGTCTTCACAAAAACACATACATCGATCTGCAGAAGGCTGCAATTTTGAATACTTGTCACACTGTCCGTAAATTTCTAAATACCTAACTGCTGTGCCTAATCCCATTTGCGTTTACACACGCTCGGGATAGGTGAACATTACCAGCAAGAGCTGAGCAAGAGTACACTTGAGTTGGAAATAATAATAATAATAATAATAATAATAATAATAATAATAATAATAATAATAATAATAATAATAATAATAATAATAATAATAATAATAATAATAATAATAATAATAATAATAATAATAATAATAATAATAATAATAATAATAATAATAATAATAATAATAATAATAATAATAATAATAATAATAATAATGCAGTTCTAGAGAATGCTGATTTTAGACTATACTACGATAGGTCAATTATCACCGATAGACGGGTGACGAATAACCGGCCTGATATTGTAGTTGTGGATAAAAAAGCTAACTCGGTTCTTCTAGTGGATGTTGCTGTACCCAATAACAACAATATGTTAGACAAATACAACAAATAGCGGTAGGCGCAGCGTGACACCGAGTAGGGCTACTGCGAACCACACTCAGGGGGAAAACAACATCGATCCTCCGCCACCGGCTTCTGATGTTTCTGGTGTGACGCAAGTCGGCACATCTACGACCACAAAAGCCGGAAAGCCTAGGAAGCGCATGAAGTGGACTATCGAGCTAAACTCATTCATTATGCGCTCCTACTATAAAATCACCGGAAACTGATATGACGACATACAGATACGCCCTCCACCGTGCATTCATTGAACATTTTCCAGAATTTCACCACCTCACGGAACAGCGTATTGCTGACCAACGTCGAAGTATTGTGAGAAACAATCTACTACCCGGTCCGACGTTGCAACAAATTCGAGGTGAAGTCCTTCTTGACCTTCAAGATGGAGAGAATGACATAATTACCGATCAGGATACACATAAATCGGAGAATGCACAAGGAGACCACAATGGCGTTGAGGAAATAAACAATGATTGCGACAAAACCACCGATAATGACTATAATACCGAACTTTGTAAAGCACTAGCGGAATTTAATGGCACCAACCCCATACACCGGCCAAAACTACCCAAGCTTCGAACCAATAAGAGCACTAACAGTATACTAGCAGCTGTGAACTTACTACTGCAGAACCATGCTAAAGACTGCGAAGCGCTGGAAGAACTTCACACTGTCATCTATTGTGGAGCGGTAGCAGTGCTTCGAAGTCACAATCAACAAATCCAATCCCCAAAGAACAATCGGGGTGAAGACTACAAACAGCTTAAGCCTTGGTGGCAACGCCGGCTGGAAAAGTCCATTGATGACATCTGTTTGCGTGTAGTGGACTGTAACTATACACTGGTTGAATTTTATAATTATTTTTATTACATACACATACTAACAAAAAAGGAAATTAGGAACATTCTACATAACAAATACATTTTAACTCGCTCAGGTACTAGGGCCAAGTGTCGAATCTCGCCGGCGGGCACCTGCATTTCGGCTGCACAGGGCCGCACTAGGGAAGGGTTGACTAAACATGCCCCCGGCCTTGAAAGTCCTGGGCTAACTTTCAATGGGAAGAGGACAGAGTCTGGTCACTGCACGGGTAACTTCACTGTCCGCAGTTTTCACTGAGGCGACACGATTAACACCATCCTTTCCTGGCACTAATTTAATAACGCGTCCCAAACGCCACCTGGTGGGTGGAGCATTATCATCTCTTATCAAGACTAATTGTCCATTATCCAAACTTCCAGAGGACTTTTTCCATTTATGTCTCTGTTGTAGTTCGTTGACGTATTCTCGGCTCCATCTGCTCCAGAAATGCTCGTACAATTTTTGCAAAAGCTGATATTGACTCAGACGGTTTTCTTTGATATTGTTGATTGGTAATTCGGGTATTGCTTCCATTGGTCTTCCAATTAGAAAGTGGGAGGGGGAGAGACAGGTTAAATCGTCGGGATCTGTGGTTAAAGGAGTAAGGGGACGAGAATTGAGCACCGCCTCGATACGAACGAGTAACGCTTGAAAATCATAAAAGAACGACTTATGGTCGCCTATTGTACGCTTGAGGTGGTATTTCAAACTTCTTACCCCTGCTTCCCACATACCCCCAAAATGCGGCGAATTTGCCGGAATAAAATGCCATTCAATGTCTGAACGGGAAGCCTTGTCGATAATCTCCCGACTGTGATTTTTTAAAAACGAACTCATTTCTAACATTTCGCGGTTGGTTCTGACAAAATTGGTTCTGTTATCAGAGAATACCTGAGCTGGTTTGCCACGACGGCTTACAAAACGATAAAATGATTGCATGAAGTCTGCGGAACTAAGAGACAGGACAAGTTCCAAATGTATGGCACGGGTACTAAAGCAGACGAATAGCGCTATCCAACATTTGATAGCCTTGCAGCCGCGACCCCGTCTATCTTTCAACCAGAAGGGCCCGGCATAATCAACTCCTACAACGCTAAATGGAGCTGTTGGTTGAACTCTTACCGCCGGCAAATCACCCATAATAGGTTGAATTTTTTGGCCACTAAATCTGGCACACGATACGCATTGTTTCACAATCATTCGCGCGAAGCTGCGACCTGACACAGGCCAAAAGGTGTCTCTAATCGTAGATAATAGTAGCTGAGGTCCGGCATGACATAACTGTTTGTGTGTACATTCAAATATTAATTTAGTAACGTAATGCTTAGTGCAAAGTAATAAGGGGTGCTTCTTTGAGTACGGAAAGTCCGAATTCGACAATCTACCACCTACCCTTATTAAACCAGTTTTATCAATGAATGGATGTAAACTCAAAATGCGACTATTAGATGGCAACTCGTTGCCTTTGGTGAGAATGAGATATTCCTCCGGAAAGGAATCCCTTTGCACTATTTTAATGATAAAGTGAAGACTTTCTTTAACCTCATCTACGGTCAGGTAAGGAAGTAATATTCGATTATCGGGTTTGTTCTTACAATTTTTTAAGAATCTCATTGTCCATGCAACGGTTCCTTTTAATTTTGAAAAATCGGAGAAACGTTCAAACGGATAAGAATCTCCCTTGGACACTGAAGAAATGAGTGTGGTACGAATCTCTGGTAAATCTATTACCGGTGGTTGCATGTTTGGCCAATACGAAGTATCTCTTACCAGCCACTCGGGACCATGAAACCACATGCGAGAAGAGCATAACTGTTGAGGGGTTAACCCTCTCGATACTATGTCCGCTGCGTTTTCCAACGACGGAACGTGCTTCCATTCAATGTTGGCCGTTAATTTCTGAATTTCTACTACTCGATTGGCTACGAATGGTTTTAACAAATGTGGGGATGCACGTAACCAACCCAATACTATCGTGGAGTCGGACCAACAAAAGATTTGGTCAATTTTAATGTTAATTGATTTTGACACCTTTTCTAACAACTGAGCCAATATTAATGCCGCGCATAGCTCTAATCGTGGCATTGTTAAATGCTTAACCGGAGCGACTTTCGATTTGGCGCATAACAAATTAGAATATCGCAATCCTGAATTGTCTTCTGACACGACGTAAACGCACGCGCCGTAGCTATTCTGACAAGCGTCAGCAAACCCGTGTAACGTGATTTTAATTGAGTTTTCGCAAACAACCTTTCGAGTTGCGTTTATATTATTTAGGATTTTTAAGTTCGAGTACCAGTCTAACCAGGAAATACGTATGTTGTCAGGAACCGGTTGATCCCAGCTTAATTTTTCGCACCATAATTTTTGCAAGAGCACCTTTGCCACAATAATGCAAGGGCTGACTAAGCCTAGCGGATCAAAGGTGGTAGCAATACTGGATAGAATGACACGTTTGGTTATCACCCTTTGGATGACGCCAGGTTGATTTATTTTATATTTCAAAATATCAAGCGAGCTGTTCCATGACAGTCCCAAGATTGAATTTTCATGCTCTTTATTAGAGTAAAACTCTACTAGTGTATTTTCGGATTCTAAATTTCGGATAACGTATTGATCATTTGAATTCCATTTTCTTAATTCAAATCCGCGGTTAGATAAAATTTTACTAATGTTACGGCATATGTATTCGGCTTCGTCTCGAGTATCTACGCATGTTAATAGATCATCTACGTACATGTCGTTTCGAATTATGTTCGCAATTAATGGAAAATCGCGCTCGCATTCTTTCGCAACCTCGAAAAGGCAACGTATAGCTAAAAAACTAGCGGCGGTGGTTCCGTAAGTAACTGTATTCAGCTGAAATGTCTTAACATCATCGTCAGGATCGGAACGCCAGAATATTTTTTGTAAATGACGCTGTTCAGGATTGATAAGTACCTGGCGGTACATCATTTTAATGTCACTCGACAAAACAATATTTCGTGTGCGAAAACGCAAAATAATGGATAACAAATCCTGTTGGATTGTTGGACCAGACATTTGAATGTCGTTCAATGATAGTCCTGTAGTACTTGGACTAGAAGCGTTAAAAACAACCCGCAACTTATTAGTGTTGCTTGACTCCTTCAACACACCGTGGTGAGGCATAAAATAGCCGTTATTGGTGTCGTATTGGTCTTTTATTTGGGACATGTGTCCCAGCTGTTCATAGACTTCTAGAAACTCTGTGTACAACTTTTTTAACTTATCATGAGCCATGAGCTTTCGTTCTAATGATAAGAAACGTTTAAATGCTAAGTCACGCGAATTACCTAGCGACTCTGGTGGTTTTTTAAAAGGCAATGATACCACGTATCTACCTTCTTCACTTGTACACAAGTCTCGTACGAAACTATCCTCGCACGCTTGCTCTTCAATCGAAAGTAGTTTCTTTGTTTCTATCTCCTCAACTTCCCAAAACTTGGAAAGCTGTTCCTGGACGTCGACGTTTCTGGAAAAGTTGCAATGCGATTTCGAGTTTGGTAGCTGCATGCCGCCAGCAACTACCCAGCCAAGGTGAGTGTTGTGTAAGACAGGGCTAGGAAAACCGATATTGATTTGACCCACGCTTAAAAGCTGCCAAAAAATGTCTGCACCTAGTAATATATCGATAGGTAATGGAGAATAGAAATCTGAATCGGCTAGCTCAATGTTTAAAGGAATCTGTAATTTTTCCATATCAATGGATGTCTCGGGTAAGTCTGAGGTTATTTTGTCTAGGACAAAACATGATATATTAAACTCAAGATCATTATTTACTGACTGAATTTTCAAATTACATTTATGTTTGACGTATGAAATTTTTTCGCTTATACCGGAGACAGCTAAAGTCGTCTTTGTTTTTTCCAAATTCAATTTTTCACATAAACTTGTAGTGATAAAACTAGATTGCGAGCCGCAATCTAATAGTGCTCGAACTATTAAGAAACTATTGTTTTTGCCAAATGCCTTCACCTTCGCTGTGGATAATATTGTTTGCTGAGTGGTTGCTATCCCACAATTTGCAACGCTCGCGTTATTAGTTTCTAATTGTGTATTTTCGCTTATATCGCTTTCCTGGCAGACATGCGATGCTGTTCCCGCGTGTTCCCTACCATTATCATGTAGGATTGTATTATGTTTTGCTCCACAAATCTTACACCCGGACCAATTGCAGTCCTTAGTAAGGTGGCTTCGCTTAAGGCAGTTCGAACAGAGGTTTAATTCCCTAATTTTATTGACGCGATCCTTTGCTCCCAACTTTAAGAAGTCTGGACAATAAAAAAGGCTGTGATCCCTTTTGCAATTAAAACATACCAATTTTACTTTATTTGAATTATAATGTTTGTTCGCGGTCGCGTTCGCAGTGGATAGGCCGCGGGAAGAATTGTAAGCTTTGTTTCTTGAACTATTACCTGAACTATTAGAATTTTCTCGAATATTGTTGTACCTTTCATTGACTCGCTTGTTTTGCTCTGAATTGATCTCGATTGTTTCTAACAGATTGGCTCGCTTTTTTAGAAATTCTTTAAAGTAATTTAAATTAATCGCGTCATGATTTGATTTGTATTTTTCCCACTCTTGGGCCGTATTTTTATCTAATTTGCTCGAAACTGTGTAGATGAGTAGCGTGTCCCAATATTCTATTGGCTCGCCTAACTGCTTAAGACTATTTAAATGTTTATACAAGTTTTCATAAACGTGTCGAATTTTAGTCGCGGTAACCGCTACAATGAGTTCCATGTTAAATATGGCCTTTAAATGATTCTGTATTAGCAGATTTTTATTATTGTATCTTTCGCATAATGTACTCCAAGCTATGTCGTAGCTATCGGCAGTAAAATCTAATGCTTGTATAACGAGAGGCGCAGATCCGAATAACGACGCTCGCAAATAATGTAATTTCTGAATATTGCTAATGTGAACGTTGGAATGAATTAATGATTCGAACATGTCCCTGAACTCCATCCATGTCTCATATGTTCCGTCAAACTTTGGCAATTTAATCTCAGGTAACTTGACCCCTACTGAAACCCCTGAACTACGACCAACAACGGAACCTGAGTTGACAGAACCATGCTCGCTGCCACTTACGGCACTTACATTGTCTGACTCGTATTCAGCTTGAAGCGCTTTTGCTCGCGAAAAAGCTGTAAAATACCTGTTTGTGAAATCTTCCCTGTCTATCAACTGAGCTTCCGGTTCATCAACGAGGCACTCTATATCATTTTGTAGGTCCTCAAAACAATTAATTAACCGTTCAATGTCATTAATTCGATTATCAAGCTCTAAAATTTTGAAAGGTTCTAACGGCTTGGCCTCTCTATTTAAATGCAAATTCTCAAATGATGTAAGAAATTTCTCAAAGACTGTTAGTTTAGTTTTGAGAGTACCTCTTTTTTTAATAAGACCTTTCACTTCAGTATTATCCTCCGTTTCAGGCATTTTTTACAATGAATTTTATTCGTGATTTCACTAAATACGTATCTGAATAGCTATGAGTAATTTTTTGAACACAAACAAATAAACACACCCTGTAAATAATCAATGTACCTTTTAAAATATTCTCTTGTGTGGACTAGGCCAAAATAACTAAATTGTTACATGTGCATTCGCTTTAAACTTTTCAATGTGGACTAGGCCAAAAATATCTGAATTGTTACATGTGTATTCGCTTTAAAATTTTCAATGTGGACTAGGCCAAAAATATCTGAATAGATACATGTGTATTCGCTTTAAAATTTTCAATGTGGACTAGGCCAAAAATATCTGAATAGATACCTGTGTATCTTATCGAAGTAAATATCGATTAAATCAATAAGACAAATAAATCATATTTCTGTTGTTTCTTTATGAATATCAAACGCCAGCAACACTCCGTACCGGTCAATGTGCAATTATCAATAAATGTATGAAAATCAATGAATATTGGATAAAAGGACTAATTTATATTTCAATGTATTAAAAAACCCATGCATAATACTTCACCGAAAAGTTGTGTTCTTTCCAATCAACAAACTGCTGCATCACTCAACGGTCGGTACAACTGTCCTACTTGAATTGCCGCGAAAACGTCGATTCACAACGGCAATAATTGACTGGAGCACTGCTTTACTTCACTTGCATTGTCTAATGGCTACCGAATTTCCCTCGCAAATTAGCCTTGTTTTTAAGAACTATAACTTTAATTGTTTATGATTTGGCGAGAAGAACCATGTTTGCGTGTAGTGGACTGTAACTATACACTGGTTGAATTTTATAATTATTTTTATTACATACACATACTAACAAAAAAGGAAATTAGGAACATTCTACATAACAAATACATTTTGAGTGCGTTCCGAATTAAGCATGTAACGCATAGGCTGCATTACTGTTGCACGGCGCTTCGAAATCGTTCCGTTTTATTAATGTGCATGAAGCGATATAAGTATTCGGAACGGTTGTGTGCGCATTCTGTCATAGGGTTCATAGATAACCTGGGTTGTCATTTAATTCACTACTATTATCATGTGCAGGTGCAGCTTGTTCTCTTGCAACAAGGTTTTGCAAAAATACTGCGTCTGTGGAAAATATCACTAATGTAAGCAACACGACTAACACTTAACCTAAGCATCAAATAAATAGGCATGTTTTTTTATTCACCGGTAGATCCACCAATTCACCAACTGCGTTTTTATATTCATTGGTGGATTTCAGATTGAAGAAATGACGCGTTCATTTATTACTGTTGCATCAACCAAAATTGCAAACCATTCCACCGCTGTAACGAGGTGGTGGATAAATTTGGTGGTTTACAAACTGACAGCTCAACCTCAAAAAAGTAAAAATTTGAAGCGGATATAGCAAATTATTAAAGAAATGGACGAATAAATAGAAATCAATTTAGAATGTGATAATAAAGTATTGCCTGCACTCGGCGTCAGAAATTGAAGAAATTTCAAGTGGTATCGATTGTCATTTGTCAGATAATGATGAATGCTGTAAACAACAACTGCGTTTTTTTATGTGCCACTGGTGACTCTAACATGTCGGTGCAGCGGAGACTGACGTCAATCAACCACTGGTGAATCAATAATGTAAAAAAAAACGTGCCTAATGAAAGTAAAATAATATATTAATATTACCATGGTTTGCTCTTTCCATATCGTTTTCACTTAAAAATAAGGTTATTATCTCATTCGTTTCTTCTATTAAAACTGGAAACTCATACAATTTTGTTTCCATTGTCAAGCCGGTATCCATTACTGTGTTCACTTAAAGTCAAGTCAAGCTGAAAATGTGTTCCGAATTACGCATGAGACGCATAGATTGCATCACCGCATCAAACGCATTAACTGCCTCATGTCGGTAGTAGAAGCAGTCAATGCGCTGGAAGGAGCGTAAAAATTCAGTACGGTTAGTACAACATTGCAGAAGTCTGAGCGCTATCAATGCGCGCATTGATTAAATCGGAACAATTTTCTATGCAGTCAACGCGCTTTATGCGTAAATCGGAATGCACTCCAAAACTCGCTCAGGTACTAGGGCCGAGTGTCGAATCTCGCCGGCGGGCACCTGCATTTCGGCTGCACAGGGCCGCACTAGGGAAGGGTTGACTAAACAACGTCAGAAGGGAATTGGGGCAGCTAACAGAGTTTAAAAACAACTCGAAACCGTCTAGGCGCTTAACAAACAGAGTGAGAAAGATCTATCGAAAAATCAAAACTTTTACAGGTCACCCACAACATAAACAACATGTGTGTGAATATATGGATTTACTCAGGCAAAAGTTAAAGGCAAAATCCAAACGTTTGTCACGATATGTCAAGTGCACGAAAAGGAAACAACAAAACTACTTATTCAATAACAATCAGAAGTTATTTTACAGGCAACTAAGCGGTTCAGTAAACAATCACAACCAAAGTCTTCCAAATAAAGATGAGCTAACGGAGTACTGGTCTTCTTTATGGTCGAACCCTATCGAACATAAATCCAACGCTCACTGGATAAGAACTGAGGAGGAAAAAATAAACATTGAACCAATGCCTTTCGTTAACTTGACAACAAGCGAGGTAACCGAAGCTATAAAGAGCACCAGTAGTTGGAAGACACCAGGAGTTGACAATGTCCAAAACTTCTGGTATAAGAAGTTTGACAGTCTGCATGAAGCAATAGCAAGATCATTTACACATATTCTGCAACACCCAGAAGATACACCACCATTTCTGACACTGGGTTCGACCCACTTGCTTCCCAAAACGCATCAAACTCACGATCCTACGCAGTATAGACATATAACATGCCTTCCAACTATATATAAAATATTAACGTCTTGCATTACTAACCGTATTTACAGACATGCGGATCATAACAACATCTTGTCGGAAGAACAGAAAGGGTGCAGACGAGATCACCAAAGCTGCAAAGAACAACTCATCATCGATTCGGTAATACTAAAACAGGCGCAGAAGGAACAGCGCAACATCTACACGGCTTTCGTAGATTATAGGAAAGCATTTGATAGCGTTCCACATTCCTGGCTTGTTAAAGTTTTGCAAATTTACAAAGTACACCCCATTCTTGTTACTTTTCTTGAATCATCGATGAAGCACTGGCGAACGATCCTTCATTTACAAATAAATGGTCAATACCTCGAAACTGATGAAATTTCTATCCGTAGGGGGATCTTCCAGGGCGACTCCCTGAGTCCACTTTGGTTTTGTTTGGCAATGAATCCACTCTCCAATCTACTTAACGATACGGATTACGGCTTCAAAATCAAGGCCAACAGAAACACTAGCTGCACTGTTTCCCACCTTTTATACATGGATGACATCAAAATATACGCATCAAACCAGCGTCAAATTCAACATTTACTCAATATCACTGAAACATTTTCCAGTGATATACAAATGGGATTTGGATTAGACAAGTGCAAAACCTTGAATATCGAGAAGGGTAAAATCGTTAACGGAGATGTGTTACTACCTAATGGGAACATTATAAATGCCATGCAAAATGGTGAAACCTACAAATATCTAGGATTTCAGCAAGCTAAGCTACTAGACCAGAAGCAAGCAAAAACCAAAATTCGAGGATAGTTCACTCAAAGGATAACTGCTTTATTGAAATCCCGGTTGAACGCAGGAAATCTTGCCAAAGCAATTAACACCTACGCCATACCAGTCCTGACATACTCATTTGGAATTCTGAAGTGGACAAAAACAGAACTGGAAGATATCCAAAGAACAACGCGAACCATGATGACCAAACACAAATGTCACCACCCGACATCATCAGTTATTAGGACCACTCTACCAAGAAAAGAGGGAGGGAGAGCTCTAACGGACATAGTTAATTTACATTACAAACAAATATCCCAACTCCAAAAATTCTTCATTGGCAAGGCTCAAACATCTAAATTGCATGAGCTGGTCGCGAAAGCAGATAAAAACTATTCCCCCTTAGATCTTGTAAACCCTGATAATAAACTTGAAATCGTTACAGACTCGGACAAACAGGCAGAGTGGGCCCAGAAAGCGCTCCATGGTCGACATCATCACGACCTCAATCAACCATATATCGACAAGGAAGCATCAAATAAGTGGCTCTCTGATGGAACATTGTTCCCGGAAACAGAAGGATTTGTGATGGCGATCCAAGACCAAGTAATTAATACCAATAATTACAAGAAATATGTTATAAGAGATCCAAACATCGTGTCGGACAAGTGCAGAAGGTGTCAACAAACAACAGAGACGATACAACACATTACATCGGGATGTTCAGCCATAGCTAACATTGATTACCTACGCAGACACAATCAACTCTGCAACATCATCCATCAGAAGTTGGCCAACAAATTTGGATTAGTTAACACCTACACGCCTTATTACAAGTACCATCCGCATGCAGTTCTAGAGAATGCTGATTTTAGACTATACTACGATAGGTCAATTATCACCGATAGACGGATGACGAATAACCGGCCTGATATTGTAGTTGTGGATAAAAAAGCTAACTCGGTTCTTCTAGTTGATGTTGCTGTACCCAATAACAACAATATTTTAGACAAATACAACGAAAAAATTGCAAAATACACCGATCTTGCAATTGAGATAGGACAGATGTGGCATGCAGAGAAAGTAGAGGTGGTGCCGGTCATCGTTTCATCTACGGGACTAATCCCCAAAACTCTACAAGACAGCCTCACCAAACTAGGTCTTCACAAAAACACATACATCGATCTGCAGAAGGCTGCAATTTTGAATACTGTCACACTAAATATGTAACTGCTCTGCCTAATCCCATTTGCGTTTACAAACGCTCGGGATAGGTGAACATTACCAGCAAGAGCTGAGCAAGAGTACACTTCAGTTGGATAATAATAATAATAATAATAATACCCCGAATGGGGGTATGTTGGTTTCGGGGTGGACTTACCCCATCCTGGAACCAGTATACCAAGGGTTTGACGAACCCACGGGACCCTAGTCCAGCTGTCCGCTGTCCTCACCTTTTCCTTCCTCCCATTCTGATCCCCGAGGATCTAGAGGAGTTAACCTCGATAAAAAATCCAGAATCTCAAAGTGGAAACTATCGTGCTGAAGGGATGAATGGCTGACCTGTGTGTACAGTCTTTAACGATGTCCTGTGAGTACCAGGTAACACTCACTTGTATGTTGACCTTGCCACAGTAAGGGAGCACTGCTGTGGTGGACTAATATTTCTGCCCTACTCGTGGGACTTTCAATGGAAGTTTCTGAAATAGAAAATATAAGCTCTCATGGTAGCAGAGCAAAAATAGCTACCACCGAAAACTCACAGAGCCTGGAAAAGAGAAGAGTTACTCCTCGGTTCCTGGTCGTGAAAAGACTTGATAATGGAAATTTCGAGAAAGTTAGTCCTTTTGTATTATTTAAAGTGTTAAACGGACAATTTGGTAATTTAAAGACGGTACGAAAAGTGAAGGAAGGTTTATTACTTGAAACAGTTTCTGAACAACAGGCCAAACGTTTATTAAATATGAAAAAACTTGATAATTATGATGTTGCAGTTGAACCACACAAAATTTTAAACTACGCCAAAGGTGTAATTACCTGCAGAGATCTATTGAATTGTTCGGTAGACGAATTGAAAGTAGAATTAGAATCTGAAGGAGTTATAGACGTAGCTAGAATCAAGACCAGACAAAATGGTGATATCGTGAATACAGCTAGTTTAATTCTCACTTTTGATAAACCAAAACCTCCTCCAAAAATAAAAGTAGCGTTCTATTCACTAGAAGTTAGACCCTATATTCCAAACCCAATACGTTGTTTTAATTGTCAAAAATTTGGTCACTTATCTAAATCCTGTAACGAAGAGAAAATTTGCGTTTGTGGTAAACCTCCCCATGAAGGGCAAGTTTGTAATGAACCTGTTTGTGTAAACTGTGAAGGTCCACACTCTGCTAGGTCAAAGAAATGTCCCCGCATGGTAGAAGAAATAAATATTCAAACAATAAAAACTAATGAAAAAATCAGTTATGGGGAAGCAAAAAAAAAAGTTTTGTTAATGAAACCATCCAAAGAAACCTTCGCGGACAAAACTAAAAGCAACGATACTTTTACAGCCATTCTCAATTCTATCATTCCTCAAATTTCTGTAATTGTTGAAAACCAACTGAAAGGCTTATATACGGCACTGACAAACCAAAAAGTAGTTTCACCTGCATCATATCAGGTAGAGAGATCAGAAAAATCTCAAGAACCTCATGTTGAATCACAAAAAAGAAAAACTCTCGACTTTTCTGACGATTCCGACAATGTTTATTCATCACAAAAAAGTGACATTTCAGTTGCTTCATCTAAAAGAAAAAAAGGTTGGCCTAAAGGAAAACCAAGATCAAGAAAAACTTCCCTAGATAATATTACTAAACCCGTACCTGAAACTTCTCATTCCTATAAAATCCCTAGTTCCTATCAACCAATCCCTGATGATGCACAAAATTCCGATTCTTTTGGCCTTCCAAAAAAGAAAAATGAGGAACCACCTCCGAAAGGAGGTGGAAAATTCAGTGATAAAGAACTGTAATACTTCATTTCGTTTCATACAAATATTACTTATTAATTTACAAAATTATATGTAAGGTTTATTTATACAAATTTTATTTTACTTTACTTTTTACTTTTATTTTATTTATTTATTTTATTATTCCATCTTCATTTTATTTCAATATTTTAATTGTTGTACACTTTTACACTCAATACGCAGATATAACACGAAACTTACATCTTACAGCTATATATATTTATACATATGTACCATCCATCTAAATTATTTTAATGTCTTTAAACCATAATATTCTGCAATGGAACTGCAATGGGTGTAAGCTGCACTACCCTGAGCTGAAAACAATGATCCTGAATGCTTCTCCGTTTTGTATCTGTCTTCAAGAAACACACCTTAAGCCAAACGAAAAATTTAGTTTAAGGGGATATAAATCGGTGGGATATAATGCTGTTCCCAACCAAAGAGCAAGAGGTGGTGTTTTGATTCTCATAAAAGAGAACATACCATACAATGAAGTTCAATTACATAGGGACTTAGAAGTTGTAGCAATAAAAATAAAAATCCCATTGCAAATGACTATTTGTAATATATACCTTCCGAACGCCAAGTGGAGACCTGATCAGTTAAGGAGCTGTTTACGACAGTTACCGAAACCTTTCTTGGTGGTTGGAGACTTTAATGTACACAACACCTTATGGGGATCTACTAAAACTTGCCCTGGTGGTAAAATTCTGGAGGACATCATAAATGAGTTGGACCTTGTTCTCCTGAACACTGGAGAAGGAACTTTCATAAACTCGAGATCAAACACATTTTCTGCAATTGATCTTAGTCTATCATCACCTCAAATTGCATTTAATTTTAGATGGGCTGTTAAATCTGAATGGAATACAGATCATATTCCAATTTCTATAGAACTACCTGCAGTAGATAAACTAACTTATTGTTTACCCCGCCCAAAATGGTTATTCCAGCATGCTGATTGGAAAAAATATGACAATTCTATGGAAAACTTACAAATAACAGGAGTAACTATAGAGGATCAAGTGGAAAATTTTACCAAAGCAATTCAAAATTCTGCTGAATCATCAATTCCCAAAACAAAAGGTACACTAAATAAAAAAAGGGTGCCATGGTGGAGCTCTGAACTAGAGACTGCAATAAAAAATAAGAAAAAGGCTTTCAATATTTTTAAAAAATCACCAACAAGTGAAAATATGATTATTTTCAAAAGACTTAGAGCGAAGGCAAGGTTTCTAATCGTCAAGGGTAAAAAGGAATCTTGGAAGGAGTACGTAAGCTCTATCACCAGTGAGACTCCGGTGAAAGAGGTATGGGACAAAATCCGTAAAATTAAGGGGAAACATTTTTTAAAGCCGTCACAGTTACTTATAGTGGATGGCAAGGAAATAACAGGCAACGGAAATATAGCTGAAGAACTAGCAAATTTCTTCGAATCAACCAGTTCGTCTGAAAACTACGATAATACTTTTAAGCAACTAAAAAAAAAGCTGAAGAACAACACTTTAATTTTCATACCAACGAGAATTTACCTTATAACGACCTATTTTCATTGGAAGAACTAGAGCATGCGTTAGATACTGCTAAAAAAAATTCAGTTCCAGGAAATGACTCAATTTCTTACGAACTGCTTCTGAGATTACCCCAAAACAAAAAAATATTCTTACTTAATATATATAACCAAATATGGATAACTGGAAAGTACCCTACTCAGTGGAAAGATGTCATTATCGTTCCAATCCCAAAAATAGGAAAAGACTCCCAATACCCTTCCAATTATCGCCCAATTTCATTAATTTCCTGCATTGGAAAGCTTTTGGAAAAAATGGTCAGCATGAGACTACTTTGGCAGTTAGAGGATAAAAATCTCCTTTCTGACTGTCAAATGGGTTTTAGAAGAGGAAAGTCAACAATTGACCAACTTGTTCTATTGGACAATTATATCAAAAACAGCTTTGCAAATAGATCTCATGCTGTTGCCATTTTTTTTGACATTGAAAAAGCTTTTGATACTACCTGGAGATTTGGAATAATGGATAATTTGTACAAATGGGGTTTGAGAGGTAACTTACCTCGGTTTGTTCAAAACTTCTTATGTAATAGAACATTCCGAGTGCGGGTGAACAATGAGTCATCACAAACACATTTTCCAGAAAATGGTGTACCTCAAGGCTCAAATCTTAGCGTTTTACTATTCCTTGTAGCAATAAACGGTATAGTGAATGTCATTCCAGTAGAGGTTCAGAAAAGTTTATATGTAGATGACCTAGCCATATACTACTCATCCCTAGATATGAAAAATGTTGTTCAAACTTTACAGAATACTGTTGATTTGATAGTTGAGTATGTGGAGCAGCGCGGTTTCAGAATATCCACAACCAAAACTCAGTGTATTCACTTTTGTAGGTTGAGAAAGGATCATCCAGAACCAAATATCAATCTTCACGGACACCCTATTGGAATAACTTCGTCTATTAAATTCCTAGGTCTTGTTTTTGATAAAAAATTGTTATGGAAAGAACACATTGAAGATCTTGCAACAAAATGTAAAAAAAGGCTAAATATTTTAAGAAGTCTATCAAATATTAACTGGGGTTCTGATGTTAACGTCTTATTGAATATATACAAATCGTTTATAATGTCTAAAATGGATTATGGGGCTATTGTTTATAGCTCTGCTTGTGAATCAAATCTCAGAACTTTGGAGTATATCCAAGCCACTAGCATCAGACTAGCTTTAGGAGCATTTAGAACAAGCCCCTACTCCTCGTTATGCTGCGAAGCTGGTATTCCCCCCCTTAAATACAGAAGACAATTTCTAATGGCAAATTACCTCTGCAAAAAGTACTCGATACCCTTTAATCCACTTATAATTAATATTTTTAGTGAGGAGGAAACGGATTGTTCTCAATCAAGGCATATTAATACCATCCCTTTTCCTAACCGCATAAAACAGATAGTGCTAGGATTACAACATGATATGCCGGTTCAGCAATTACTTCAAAATATTTCCTACCCCCCATGGAGATTTAAAAATCCAGTGTTTTATCTTAATTGCCAAAAGTATGATAAAACCAGTTCCCCAGTTAATATGTTTATCAATGAGATAAAACATAGACAAAAACACAATAATCCTGTTGAAATATATACCGAAGGTTCCAAAACCGCTCAAGGAGTCGGAAGTGCTATAGTTGTAAAAGAACAGGCCTTTTATTGGAAACACCCCTCTTGGACCAGTATATATTTCGCCGAACAATATGCAATTTTGGAGTCGATTAAATATATAGAAAATAATAATATAACAAATGCAGCAATATGTTCTGACTCTCTCAGTGTCTTAAAAGCATTAACTAATAAGAAAACAACAGACACATTAACGAGCTACATGCAAGGAACTTTATACAATCTTCAGCAACAACAAATAAATATAATATTTATCTGGATTCCTAGTCACATTGGGATAACAGGTAATGAAAGAGCTGATTTGGCTGCAAAAAGGGTAATACATGTAGAGGAATTTGCCTCCATACAAAATTTGGGAGATTTTAAAAAAGACATCAAGCAGAAAATTATTAATAAATGGCAGATAGACTGGCAGCTCGATAACAAATTTCTAAAAATAACACAACCAAGAGTAAAACTTAAACAAACGGATTACCATTTAAAAAAACGGAAAGAGCAAGTCGTACTATCTAGACTTCGCATTGGCCACTCACACTTAACATCATCATACCTTGTTCTGGGAAAAAACCCACCAATTTGTGAGTGTGGAAATCAATTATCAGTTAGACACTTATTACTTGACTGTACACATTTTGTTGGAGCTCGTCAAATGATCGGATTGGGAAATGATCTACACACCTGCTTTTCTACACCTATCGATCAGAAGAAAGTTATAGATTTCTTGAAAATGATCAATTATTATTTGAAAATATAAAAAAAATATTCAGCTCTGCTTGAGGCCGAAATTTTAGAAGTTTAGACGTTTCGTTATATTTGGATTTCCAACAGGTTACACAATTATTAAGTACGGACAGAGGAAAGGCTAATGACCATAGCAGTCGACGCCTTATAAAAAAAAAAAATAATAATAATAATAATAATAATAATAATAATAATAATAATAATAATAATGATAATAATAATAATAATAATAATAATAATAATAATAATAATAATAATAATAATAATAATAATAATAATAATAATAATAATAATAATAATAATAATAATAATAATAATAATAATAATAATAATCGCGCATTCATTATGCGCTCCTACTTTAAAATCACGAATATGGAAACTGATATGACGACATACAGATACGCCCTCCACCGTGCATTCGTTGAACATTTTCCAGAATTTCACCATCTCACGGAACAGCGTATTGCTGACCAACGTCGAAGTATTGTGAAAAACAATCTACTACCCGGTCCGACGTTGCAACAAATTCGAGGTGAAGTCCTTCTTGACCTTCAAGATGGAGAGGATGACATAATTACCGATCAGGATACACATAAATCGGAGAATGCACAAGGAGACCACAATGGCGTTGAGGAAATAAACAATGATTGCGACAAAAGCACGGATAATGACTATAATACCGAACTTTGTAAAGCACTAGCGGAATTTAATGGCACCAACCCAATACACCGGCCAAAATTACCAAAGCTGCGAACCAATAAGAGCACTAACAGCATACTAGCAGCTGTGAACTTACTACTGCAAAACTATGCTAAAGAGATCTATCGAAGAATCAACACTTATACAGGTCACCCACAACATAAACAACATGTATGTGAATATATCGATTCACTCAGGTAAAAGTTAAAGGCATAATCAAAACGTTTGTCACGATATGTCAAGTGCACGAAAAGGAAACAACAGAACTACTTATTCAATAACAATCAGAAGTTATTTTACAGGCAACTAAGCGGTACTGTAAACAATCACAACCAAAGTCTCCCAGATAAAGATGAGCTAACGGAGTACTGGTCTTCTTTATGGTCGAACCCTATCGAACATAAATCCAACGCTCACTGGATAAGAACTGAGGAGGAAAAAATTAACATTGAACCAATGCCTTTCGTTAACTTGACAACAAGCGAGGTAACCGAAGCTATAAAGAGCACCAGTAGTTGGAAGACACCAGGAGTTGACAATGTCCAAAACTTCTGGTATAAGAAGTTTGACAGTCTGCATGAAGCAATGGCAAGATCATTTACACATATTCTGCAGCATCCAGAAGATACACCACCATTTCTGACACTGGGTTCGACCCACTTGCTTCCCAAAACGCATCAAACTCACGATCCTACGCAGTATAAACCTATAACATGCCTTCCAACTATATATAAAATATTAACGTCTTGCATTACTAACCGTATTTACAGACATGCCGATCAAAACAACATCTTGTCGGAAGAACAAAAAGGGTGCAGACGAGATCACCAAGGCTGCAAAGAGCAACTCATCATCGATTCGGTAATACTAAAACAGGCGCAGAAGGAACAGCGCAACATCTACACGGCTTTCGTAGATTATAGGAAAGCATTTGATAGCGTTCCACATTCCTGGCTTGTTAAAGTGTTGCAAATTTACAAAGTACACCCCACTCTTGTTACTTTTCTTGAATCATCGATGAAGCACTGGCGAACGAACCTTCATTTACAAATAAATGGTCAATACCTCGAAACTGATGAAATTTCTATCCGTAGGGGGATCTTCCAAGGCGACTCCCTGAGTCCACTTTGGTTTTGTTTGGCAATGAATCCACTCTCCAATCTACTTAACGATACGGATTACGGCTTTAAAATCAAGGCCAACAGAAACACTAGCTGCACTGTTTCCCACCTCTTATACATGGATGACATCAAAATATACGCATCAAACCAGCGTCAAATTCAACATTTAGTTAATATTACTGAAAAATTTTCCAGTGATATACAAATGGGATTTGGATTAGACAAGTGCAAAACCTTAAATATCGAGAAGGGTAAAATCGTTAACGGAGATGTATTACTACCTAATGGGAACATTATAAATGCAATGCAAAATGGTGAAACCTACAAATATCTAGGATTTCAGCAAGCTAAGCTACTTGACCAGAAGCAAGCAAAAACCAAAATTCGAGGACAGTTCACTCAAAGGATATCTGCTTTATTGAAATCCCAGTTGAACGCAGGAAATCTCGCCAAAGCAATTAACACCTACGCCATACCGATCCTGACATACTCATTTGGAATTCTGAAGTGGACAAAAACAGAACTGGAAGATATTCAAAGAACAACGCGAACCATGATGACCAAACACAAATGTCACCACCCGACATCATCAGTTATTAGGACCACATTACCAAGAAAAGAGGGAGGGAGAGCTTTAACGGACATAGTTAATTTACATTATAATCAAATATCTAAACTCCAAAAGTTCTTCATTGGCAAGGCTCAAACATCTAAATTGCATGAGCTGGTCGCGAAAGCAGATAAAAAATATTCCCCCTTAGATCTTGTAAACCCTGATAAAAAACTTGAAATCGTTACAGACTCTGACAAACAGGCGGAGTGGGCCCAGAAAGCGCTTCATGGTCGACATCATCACGACCTCAATCAACTATATATCGACAAGGAAGCATCAAATAAGTGGCTCTCTGATGGAACATTGTTTCCAGAAACAGAAGGATTTATGATGGCGATCCAAGACCAAGTTATTAATACCAACAATTACAAGAAATTTGTTATAAGAGATCCAAACATCGTGTCGGACAAGTGCAGAAGGTGTCAACAAACAACAGAGACGATACAACACATTACGTCGGGATGTTCAGCCATAGCTAACATTGATTACCTACGCAGGCACAACCAACTGTGCAACATCATTCATCAGAAGTTGGCCAACAAATTTGGATTAGTTAACACCTACACGCCTTATTACAAGTACCATCCTCATGCAGTTCTAGAGAATGCTGATTTTAGACTATACTACGATAGGTCAATTATCACCGATAGTCGGGTGACGAATAACCGGCCTGATATTGTAGTTGTGGATAAAGAAGCTAACTCGGTTCTTCTAGTGGATGTTGCTGTACCCAATAACAACAATATGTTAGACAAATACAACGAGAAAATTGCAAAATACACCGATCTTGCAATTGAGGTAGGACAGATGTGGCATGCAGAGAAAGTAGAGGTGGTGCCGATCATCGTTTCATCTACGGGACTAATCCCCAAAACTCTACAAGACAGCCTCACCAAACTAGGTCTTCACAAAAACACATACATCGATCTGCAGAAGGCTGCAATTTTGAATAATTGTCACACTGTCCGTAAATTTCTAAATATGTAACTGCTGAGCCTAATCCCATTTGCGTTTACACACGCTCGGGACAGGTGAACATTACCAGCAAGAGCTGAGCAAGAGTACACTTGAGTTGGAAATAATAATAATAATAATAATAACAAAAACAAATCCAATCCCCAAAGAACAATCGGGGTAAAGACTACAAACAGCTCAAGCCTTGGTGGCAACGCCGGCTGGAAAAGTCCATTGATGACATCAGAAGGGAATTGGGGCAGCTAACAGAGTTTAAAAACAACTTGAAACCGTCTAGGCGCTTAACAAACAGAGTGAGAAAGATCTATCGAAAAATCAAAACTTTTACAGGTCACCCACAACATAAACAACATGTATGTGAATATATGGATTTACTCAGGCAAAAGTTGAAGGCAAGATCCAAACGTTTGTCACGATATGTCAAGTGCACGAAAAGGAAACAACAAAACTACTTATTCAATAACAATCAGAAGTTATTTTACAGGCAACTAAGCGGTACAGTAAACAACCACAACCAAAGTCTTCCAAATAAAGATGAGCTAACGGAGTACTGGTCTTCTTTATGGTCGAACCCTATCGAACATAAATCCAACGCTCACTGGATAAGAACTGAGGAGGAAAAAATAAACATTGAACCAATGCCTTTCGTTAACTTGACAACAAGCGAGGTAACCGAAGCTATAAAGAGCACCAGTAGTTGGAAGACACCAGGAGTTGACAATGTCCAAAACTTCTGGTATAAGAAGTTTGACAGTCTGCATGAAGCAATAGCAAGATCATTTACACATATTCTGCAACATCCAGAAGATACACCACCATTTCTGACACTGGGTTCGACCCACTTGCTTCCCAAAACGCATCAAACTCACGATCCTACGCAGTATAGACCTATAACATGCCTTCCAACTATATATAAAATATTAACGTCTTGCATTACTAACCGTATTTACAGACATGCGGATCATAACAACATCTTGTCGGAAGAACAGAAAGGGTGCAGACGAGATCACCAAGGCTGCAAAGAACAACTCATCATCGATTCGGTAATACTAAAACAGGCGCAGAAGGAACAGCGCAACATCTACACGGCTTTCGTAGATTATAGGAAAGCATTTGATAGCGTTCCACATTCCTGGCTTGTTAAAGTTTTGCAAATTTACAAAGTACACCCCATTCTTGTTACTTTTCTTGAATCATCGATGAAGCACTGGCGAACGAACCTTCATTTACAAATAAATGGTCAATACCTCGAAACTGATGAAATTTCTATCCGCAGGGGGATCTTCCAGGGCGACGCCCTGAGTCCACTTTGGTTTTGTTTGGCAATGAATCCACTCTCCAATCTACTTAACGATACGGATTACGGCTTCAAAATCAAGGCCAACAGAAACACTAGCTGCACTGTTTCCCACCTTTTATACATGGATGACATCAAAATATACGCATCAAACCAGCGTCAAATTCAACATTTACTTAATATTACTGAAAAATTTTCCAGTGATATACAAATGGGATTTGGATTAGACAAGTGCAAAACCTTGAATATCGAGAAGGGTAAAATCGTTAACGGAGATGTGTTACTACCTAATGGGAACATTATAAATGCAATGCAAAATGGTGAAACCTACAAATATCTAGGATTTCAGCAAGCTAAGCTACTAGACCAGAAGCAAGCAAAAACCAAAATTCGAGGACAGTTCACTCAAAGGATAACTGCTTTATTGAAATCTCAGTTGAACGCAGGAAATCTTGCCAAAGCAATTAACACCTACGCCATACCGATCCTGACATACTCATTTGGAATTCTGAAGTGGACAAAAACAGAACTGGAAGATATTCAAAGAACAACGCGAACCATGATGACCAAACACAAATGTCACCACCCGACATCATCAGTTATTAGGACCACATTACCAAGAAAAGAGGGAGGGAGAGCTTTAACGGACATAGTTAATTTACATTATAATCAAATATCTAAACTCCAAAAGTTCTTCATTGGCAAGGCTCAAACATCTAAATTGCATGAGCTGGTCGCGAAAGCAGATAAAAACTATTCCCCCTTAGATCTTGTAAACCCTGATAAAAAACTTGAAATCGTTACAGACTCTGACAAACAGGCGGAGTGGGCCCAGAAAGCGCTTCATGGTCGACATCATCACGACCTCAATCAACCATATATCGACAAGGAAGCATCAAATAAGTGGCTCTCTGATGGAACATTGTTTCCAGAAACAGAAGGATTTATGATGGCGATCCAAGACCAAGTTATTAATACCAACAATTACAAGAAATTTGTTATAAGAGATCCAAACATCGTGTCGGACAAGTGCAGAAGGTGTCAACAAACAACAGAGACGATACAACACATTACGTCGGGATGTTCAGCCATAGCTAACATTGATTACCTACGCAGGCACAACCAACTGTGCAACATCATTCATCAGAAGTTGGCCAACAAATTTGGATTAGTTAACACCTACACGCCTTATTACAAGTACCATCCTCATGCAGTTCTAGAGAATGCTGATTTTAGACTATACTACGATAGGTCAATTATCACCGATAGTCGGGTGACGAATAACCGGCCTGATATTGTAGTTGTGGATAAAGAAGCTAACTCGGTTCTTCTAGTGGATGTTGCTGTACCCAATAACAACAATATGTTAGACAAATACAACGAGAAAATTGCAAAATACACCGATCTTGCAATTGAGGTAGGACAGATGTGGCATGCAGAGAAAGTAGAGGTGGTGCCGATCATCGTTTCATCTACGGGACTAATCCCCAAAACTCTACAAGACAGCCTCACCAAACTAGGTCTTCACAAAAACACATACATCGATCTGCAGAAGGCTGCAATTTTGAATACTTGTCACACTGTCCGTAAATTTCTAAATATGTAACTGCTGAGCCTAATCCCATTTGCGTTTACACACGCTCGGGACAGGTGAACATTACCAGCAAGAGCTGAGCAAGAGTACACTTGAGTTGGAAATAATAATAATAATAATAATAACAAAAACAAATCCAATCCCCAAAGAACAATCGGGGTAAAGACTACAAACAGCTCAAGCCTTGGTGGCAACGCCGGCTGGAAAAGTCCATTGATGACATCAGAAGGGAATTGGGGAGGCTAACAGAGTTTAAAAACAACTTGAAACCGTCTAGGCGCTTAACAAACAGAGTGAGAAAGATCTATCGAAAAATCAAAACTTTTACAGGTCACCCACAACATAAACAACATGTATGTGAATATATGGATTTACTCAGGCAAAAGTTAAAGGCAAGATCCAAACGTTTGTCACGATATGTCAAGTGCACGAAAAGGAAACAACAAAACTACTTATTCAATAACAATCAGAAGTTATTTTACAGGCAACTAAGCGGTACAGTAAACAACCACAACCAAAGTCTTCCAAATAAAGATGAGCTAACGGAGTACTGGTCTTCTTTATGGTCGAACCCTATCGAACATAAATCCAACGGTCACTGGATAAGAACTGAGGAGGAAAAAATAAACATTGAACCAATGCCTTTCGTTAACTTGACAACAAGCGAGGTAACCGAAGCTATAAAGAGCACCAGTAGTTGGAAGACACCAGGAGTTGACAATGTCCAAAACTTCTGGTATAAGAAGTTTGACAGTCTGCATGAAGCAATAGCAAGATCATTTACACATATTCTGCAACATCCAGAAGATACACCACCATTTCTGACACTGGGTTCGACCCACTTGCTTCCCAAAACGCATCAAACTCACGATCCTACGCAGTATAGACCTATAACATGCCTTCCAACTATATATAAAATATTAACGTCTTGCATTACTAACCGTATTTACAGACATGCGGATCATAACAACATCTTGTCGGAAGAACAGAAAGGGTGCAGACGAGATCACCAAGGCTGCAAAGAACAACTCATCATCGATTCGGTAATACTAAAACAGGCGCAGAAGGAACAGCGCAACATCTACACGGCTTTCGTAGATTATAGGAAAGCATTTGATAGCGTTCCACATTCCTGGCTTGTTAAAGTTTTGCAAATTTACAAAGTACACCCCATTCTTGTTACTTTTCTTGAATCATCGATGAAGCACTGGCGAACGAACCTTCATTTACAAATAAATGGTCAATACCTCGAAACTGATGAAATTTCTATCCGCAGGGGGATCTTCCAGGGCGACGCCCTGAGTCCACTTTGGTTTTGTTTGGCAATGAATCCACTCTCCAATCTACTTAACGATACGGATTACGGCTTCAAAATCAAGGCCAACAGAAACACTAGCTGCACTGTTTCCCACCTTTTATACATGGATGACATCAAAATATACGCATCAAACCAGCGTCAAATTCAACATTTACTTAATATTACTGAAAAATTTTCCAGTGATATACAAATGGGATTTGGATTAGACAAGTGCAAAACCTTAAATATCGAGAAGGGTAAAATCGTTAACGGAGATGTATTACTACCTAATGGGAACATTATAAATGCCATGCAAAATGGGGAAACCTACAAATATCTAGGATTTCAGCAAGCTAAGCTACTTGACCAGAAGCAAGCAAAAACCAAAATTCGAGGACAGTTCACTCAAAGGATATCTGCTTTATTGAAATCCCAGTTGAACGCAGGAAATCTCGCCAAAGCAATTAACACCTACGCCATACCGATCCTGACATACTCATTTGGAATTCTGAAGTGGACAAAAACAGAACTGGAAGATATTCAAAGAACAACGCGAACCATGATGACCAAACACAAATGTCACCACCCGACATCATCAGTTATTAGGACCACATTACCAAGAAAAGAGGGAGGGAGAGCTTTAACGGACATAGTTAATTTACATTATAATCAAATATCTAAACTCCAAAAGTTCTTCATTGGCAAGGCTCAAACATCTAAATTGCATGAGCTGGTCGCGAAAGCAGATAAAAACTATTCCCCCTTAGATCTTGTAAACCCTGATAAAAAACTTGAAATCGTTACAGACTCTGACAAACAGGCGGAGTGGGCCCAGAAAGCGCTTCATGGTCGACATCATCACGACCTCAATCAAACATATATCGACAAGGAAGCATCAAATAAGTGGCTCTCTGATGGAACATTGTTTCCAGAAATAGAAGGATTTATGATGGCGATCCAAGACCAAGTTATTAATACCAACAATTACAAGAAATTTGTTATAAGAGATCCAAACATCGTGTCGGACAAGTGCAGAAGGTGTCAACAAACAACAGAGACGATACAACACATTACGTCGGGATGTTCAGCCATAGCTAACATTGATTACCTACGCAGGCACAACCAACTGTGCAACATCATTCATCAGAAGTTGGCCAACAAATTTGGATTAGTTAACACCTACACGCCTTATTACAAGTACCATCCTCATGCAGTTCTAGAGAATGCTGATTTTAGACTATACTACGATAGGTCAATTATCACCGATAGTCGGGTGACGAATAACCGGCCTGATATTGTAGTTGTGGATAAAGAAGCTAACTCGGTTCTTCTAGTGGATGTTGCTGTACCCAATAACAACAATATGTTAGACAAATACAACGAGAAAATTGCAAAATACACCGATCTTGCAATTGAGGTAGGACAGATGTGGCATGCAGAGAAAGTAGAGGTGGTGCCGGTCATCGTTTCATCTACGGGACTAATCCCCAAAACTCTACAAGACAGCCTCACCAAACTAGGTCTTCACAAAAACACATACATCGATCTGCAGAAGGCTGCAATTTTGAATACTTGTCACACTGTCCGTAAATTTCTAAATATGTAACTGCTCTGCCTAATCCCATTTGCGTTTACAAACGCTCGGGATAGGTGAACATTACCAGCAAGAGCTGAGCAAGAGTACACTTGAGTTGGAAATAATAATAACCCGTGGGGGTGCTGGTCCCCTATCGGGCGCTTCCCCAGGTGGTGGATAGGGGAATGCTTTTTAGATATAGAAGGTATCGAGGAAATTAAATACCTCGGAGCGAACCAAAACCAGTTAGTTTCAGGACACGACGGTCTCCATGTAAGGAGCGGTACTCCAACAGCGTCTGTTCTCCATGTAAGGAGCGGCTGAATCAGCACCTGGCAGTAGGTCTAAAATGCGACAATCACGATGTCGAATTGTAAAACAAGATTACCCCAGGTGGGTAGAGCTAAATGCTCAGAATCCCACACTGCTTGTGTACCTAGTACATCGGCTGTCTGCTCCACGGATTCTGGGGGGAGCAATAATTCGAGTGTAAATTCCGGGACCTTAAATCTCAGGAATCGTCAGGTGAATCGACATTGCAACACCTTAAACTCTTGTCGCGTTCAAGTTGGTGCTAGAAGGGCTTTTTCGAAAAATGATTTACCTTCTTCCTCGGTTAGCGGTAGGCGCAGCGTGACACCGAGTAGGGCTACTGCGAACCAAACTCAGGGGGAAAACAACATCGATCCTCCACCACCGGCTTCTGATGTTTCTGGAGTGACGCAAGTCGGCACATCTACGACCACAAAAGCCGGAAAGCCCAGGAAGCGCATGAAGTGGACTATCGAGCTAAACTCATTCATTATGCGCTCCTACTTTGAAATCACCAAGATGGAAACTGATATGACGACATACAGATACGCCCTCCACCGTGCATTCATTGAACATTTTCCAGAATTTCACCATCTCACGGAACAGCGTATTGCTGACCAACGTCGAAGTATTGTGAGAAACAATCCGAAGCTATAAAGAGCACCAGTAGTTGGAAGACACCAGGAGTTGACAATGTCCAAAACTTCTGGTATAAGAAGTTTGACAGTCTGCATGAAGCAATAGCAAGATCATTTACACATATTCTGCAACATCCAGAAGATACACCACCATTTCTGACACTGGGTTCGACCCACTTGCTTCCCAAAACGCATCAAACTCACGATCCTACGCAGTATAGACCTATAACATGCCTTCCAACTATATATAAAATATTAACGTCTTGCATTACTAACCGTATTTACAGACATGCGGATCATAACAACATCTTGTCGGAAGAACAGAAAGGGTGCAGACGAGATCACCAAGGCTGCAAAGAACAACTCATCATCGATTCGGTAATACTAAAACAGGCGCAGAAGGAACAGCGCAACATCTACACGGCTTTCGTAGATTATAGGAAAGCATTTGATAGCGTTCCACATTCCTGGCTTGTTAAAGTTTTGCAAATTTACAAAGTACACCCCATTCTTGTTACTTTTCTTAAATCATCGATGAAGCACTGGCGAACGAACCTTCATTTACAAATAAATGGTCAATACCTCGAAACTGATGAAATTTCTATCCGCAGGGGGATCTTCCAGGGCGACGCCCTGAGTCCACTTTGGTTTTGTTTGGCAATGAATCCACTTTCCAAGCTACTTAACGATACGGATTACGGCTTTAAAATCAAAGCCAACAGGAACACTAGCTGCACTGTTTCCCACCTTTTATACATGGATGACATCAAAATATACGCATCAAACCAGCGTCAAATTCAACATTTACTTAATATCACTGAAAAATTTTCCAGTGATATACAAATGGGATTTGGATTAGACAAGTGCAAAACCTTGAATATCGAGAAGGGTAAAATCGTTAACGGAGATGTGTTACTACCTAATGGGAACATTATAAATGCAATGCAAAATGGTGAAACCTACAAATATCTAGGATTTCAGCAAGCTAAGCTACTAGACCAGAAGCAAGCAAAAACCAAAATTCGAGGATAGTTCACTCAAAGGATAACTGCTTTATTGAAATCTCAGTTGAACGCAGGAAATCTTGCCAAAGCAATTAACACCTACGCCATACCGGTCCTGACATACTCATTTGGAATTCTGAAGTGGACAAAAACAGAACTGGAAGATATTCAAAGAACAACGCGAACCATGATGACCAAACACAAATGTCACCACCCGACATCATCAGTTATTAGGACCACACTACCAAGAAAAGAGGGAGGAAGAGCTCTAACGGACATAGTTAATTTACATTACAAACAAATATCTCAACTCCAAAAATACTTCATTGGCAAGGCTCAAACATCCAAACTGCATGAGCTGATCGCGAAAGCAGATAAAGGCTATTCCCCCTTAGATCTTGTAAACCCTGATAATAAACTTGAAATCGTTACAGACTCTGACAAACAGGCAGAGTGGGCCCAGAAAGCGTTCCATGGTCGACATCATCACGACCTAAATCAACCATATATTGACAAGGAAGCATCAAATAAGTGGCTCTCTGATGGATCTTTGTTTTCAGAAACAGAAGGATTTATGATGGCGATCCAAGACCAAGTAATTAATACCAATAATTACAAGAAATTTATTATAAGAGATCCAAATATCGTGTCGGACAAGTGCAGAAGGTGTCAACAAACAACAGAGACGATACAACACATTACGTCGGGATGTTCAGCCATAGCTAACATTGATTACCTACGCAGACACAATCAACTCTGCAACATCATCCATCAGAAGTTGGCCAACAAATTTGGATTAGTTAACACCTACACGCCTTATTACAAGTACCATCCGCATGCAGTTCTAGAGAATGATGATTTTAGACTATACTACGATAGGTCAATTATCACCGATAGACGGGTGACGAATAACCGGCCTGATATTGTAGTTGTGGATAAAAAAGCTAACTCGGTTTTTCTGGTGGATGTTGCTGTACCCAATAACAACAATATTTTAGACAAATACAACGAGAAAATTGCAAAATACACCGATCTTGCAATTGAGATAGGACAGATGTGGCATGCAGAGAAAGTAGAGGTGATGCCGGTCATCGTTTCATCTACGGGACTAATCCCCAAAACTCTACAAGACAGCCTCACCAAACTAGGTCTTCACAAAAACACATACATCGATCTGCAGAAGGCTGCAATTTTGAATACTTGTCACACTGTCCGTAAATTTCTAAATATGTAACTGCTCTGCCTAATCCCATTTGCGTTTACAAACGCTCGGGATAGGTGAACATTACCAGCAAGAGCTGAGCAAGAGTACACTTCAGTTGGATAATAATAATAAACCCTGATGATAAACTTGAAATCGTTACAGACTGTGACAAACAGGCAGAGTGGGCCCAGAAAGTGCTCCATGGTCGACATCATCACGACCTCAATCAACCATATATCGACAAGGAAGCATCAAATAAGTGGCTCTCTGATGGAACATTGTTTCCAGAAACAGAAGGATTTATGATGGCGATCCAAGACCAAGTAATTAATACCAACAATTACAAGAAATTTGTTATAAGAGATCCAAATATCGTATCGGACAAGTGCAGAAGGTGTCAACAAACAACAGAGACAATACAACACATTACGTCGGGATGTTCAGCCATAGCTAACATTGATTACCTACGCAGGCACAATCAACTTTGCAACATCATCCATCAGAAGTTGGCCAACAAATTTGGATTAGTTAACACCTACACGCCTTATTAAAAGTACCATCCGCATTCAGTTCACGAGAATGCTGATTTTAGACTATACTACTATAGGACAATTATCACCGATAGACGGGTGACGAATAACCGGCCTGATATTGTAGTTGTGGATAAAAACGCTAACTCGGTTCTCCTAGTGGATGTTGCTGTACCCAATAACAATAATATTTTAGACAAATACAACGAGAAAATTGCAAAATACATCGATCTTGCAATTGAGGTAGGGCAGATGTGGCAGGCAGAGAAAGTAGAGGTGGTGCCGGTCATTGTTTCATCTACGGGACTAACCCCCAAAACTCTACAAGACAGCCTCACCAAACTAGGTCTTCACAAAAACACATACATCGATCTGCAGAAGGCTGCAATTTTGAATACTTGTCACACTGTCCGTAAATTTCTAAATATGTAACTGCTGTGCCTAATCCCATTTGCGTTTACACACGCTCGGGATAGGTGAACATGACCAGCAAGAGCTGAGCAGGAGTACACTTGAGTTGATAATAATAATAATAATAATAATAATAACAGCGCAACATCTGCACGGGCGCATCCCAACTCGTGCCCACTAATCCCTTAAAAGGTACAAGAGTAAAGGTCTCAATAATCTGTATACCTAACTCGTGCTCGATTGAAAAATTTACCTGTTCAAATTACCATCCCATCTATAGGAACAGGTATCATTGTTAAATTGGGTTTTCCTGAAGTACACAATTTATTATGAAAAACGTAAAAAGTTTCCAAAACTTCCATCAAATGCCGAAGAGGTGTTTGAAGTTTTAAACAATATCAATACACGCACTTTACAAGATGAGAACTTTGACCAACCTAACAAAACCTAACCCCAACCCCAGTTAGATTCGACGGCGGACCGAATCACGAAAAATTCGGAGTGCGATTTCGGAATTGGGTCCCATGTACCTACTATTTGTTTAATTTGACCAACCTAACAAAACCTAACCCCAACCCCAGTTAGATTCGACAGCGGACCGAATTACGAAATCAAGTGATATTGGAAAATGGTTGCGTTATTTCAAATAAATGACAACTGTATATGTAGGTCTTGAATATTTAATTATAATAAATAAGAATTAAAAACCGCAGTTCCGATGCACCCGGGCACGAGTTGGTGTATTAATTTTCTACCTGGTTTTTGAACGGGCACGAGTTGGTCAGTGATTTTCGGGGCCAGGTAATAACGGGCACGAGTTGGGAAACGCCGATCTGCACGGCTTTCGTAGATTATAGGAAAGCATTTGATAGCGTTCCACATTCCTGGCTTGTTAAAGTTTTGCAAATTTAAAAAGTACACCCCACTCTTGTTACATTTCTTGAATCATCGATGAAGCACTGGCGAACGAACCTTCATTTACAAATAAATAGTCAATACCTCGAAACTGATGAAATTTCTATCCGTAGGGGGATCTTCCAGGGTGACTCCCTGAGTCCACTTTGTTTTTGTTTGGCAATCAATCCACTCTCCAATCTATTTAACGATACGGATTACGGCTTTAAAATCAAAGCCAACAGGAACACTAGCTGCACTGTTTCCCACCTCTTATACATGGATGACATCAAAATATATGCATCAAACCAGCATCAAATTCAACATTTAATTAATATCACTGAAAAATTTTCCAGTGATATACAAATGGGATTTGGATTAGACAAGTGCAAAACCTTAAATATCGAGAAGGGTAAAATCGTTAACGGAGATGTATTACTACCTAATGGGAACATTATAAATGCCATGCAAAATGGTGATAGCTACAAATATCTAGGATTTCAGCAAGCTAAGCTACAAGACCAGAAGCAAGCAAAAACCAAAATTCGAGGACAGTTCACTCAAAGGATAACTGCTTTATTGAAATCCCAGTTGAACGCAGGAAATCTTGCCAAAGCAATTAACACCTACGCCATACCGGTCCTGACATACTCATTTGGAATTCTGAAGTGGACAAAAACAGAACTGGAAGATATCCAAAGAACAACGCGAACCATGATGACCAAACACAAATGTCACCACCCGACATCATCAGTTATTAGGACCACTCTACCAAGAAAAGAGGGAGGGAGAGCTCTAACGGACATAGTTAATTTACATTACAAACAAATATCCCAACTCCAAAAATTCTTCATTGGCAAGGCTCAAACATCTAAATTGCATGAGCTGGTCGCGAAAGCAGATAAAAACTATTCCCCCTTATATCTTGTAAACCCCGATGAGAAAGTTGGAATCGTTACAGACTCTGACAAACAGGCGGAGTGGGCCCAGAAAGCGCTTCATGGTCGACATCATCCATCAGAAGTTGGCCAACAAATTTGGATTAGTTAACACCTACACGCCTTATTACAAGTACCATCCGCATTCCGTTCTAGAGAATGCTGATTTTAGCCTATACTACGATAGGTCAATTATCACCGACAGACGGGTGACGAATAACCGGCCTGATGTGGATAAAAAAGCTAACTCGGTTCTCCTGGTGGATGTTGCTGTACCCAATAACAACAATATTTTAGACAAATATATCGAGAAAATTGCAAAATACACCGATCTTGCAATAGGGGTAAGACAGATGTGGCATGCACAGAAAGTAGAGGTGGTGCCGGTCATCGTTTCATCTACGGGACTAATCCCCAAAACTCTATAAGACAGCCACACCAAACTAGGTCTTCATAAAAACACATTCATCGATCTGCAGAAGGCTGCAATTTTGAATACTTGTCACAATGTCCGTAAATTTTTAAATATGTAACTGCTGAGCCTAATCCCATTTGCCTTTACACACGTACGGGATAGGTGAACATTACCAGCAAGGGCTGAGCAAGTGTACACTTGAGATGGCAATAATAATAATAGTAATAATAATAATGATAGGTTTTCTACGTAGTAATATTATGAGCTACATAATAACATGTGAAAAAACGGAAAAAATGGAAGGAAATAAAAAAAAGGAAAAATCTATTGAAATGGTTGGAGAAAATATGCCACTTCAAATGTACTGCATTGAAAGTCTTTAATATCATTTAGAATTGAAGCATTATACTTTGCAAGAAGTAGAAGAAATACGCTTTTACAATATAGAAGATACTTAATAGCCAGGAGGCATCGGCTCTAATAATATGGTCTATGAAACATAAATTTGTTCCTGTATAGAATTATTAATGTCTAATATTTTAGGTAATTTTCCATGAAATTGAAGAAAAAGTCGATGGCTCTCAAACTGGCAATGCCATCACAAGAGAAAATTATGGAAATAAGTTGCAAGAGAAGCAATTTACTATACACACTGTTCTTTTCTTTTACCTAAATATAAATTGTACATCAGTTTATTGTTTCTAACTTTATGCCTAACTATCTTATGACCTATTATACGTATCTAGCTTACTACTATCAATTATAAGTTTACTGTTAAAGTTAAAATGAAGTGATTAGGATACTTGATATTTACTGCTCGATTTACCAATTGGATTTCTGCAATCTGAAGAAGACCAGTTTCTTTAAAACCTTCATCTGTTGATCTTCTGTAACTGAAGTTGAACACAACCTTCACTACCTTCTTTTGAATCCTCTATGCTTCATTCATTAATGTTAATCAACAAGTGCCCTAAACTGGAATTATGTTGTTGGGAACCATTTTTCAATGCTTTCGCAGATCATTTTATCATGGTAGTCGCCGGTTTTTCAGTTACCTTTGAAAACTATACCTGCATCTTCAACAAAACGTCCTCTCCTCCTGCATGCACTATAATATATTTTGAGCCCTCGGCCGTTTTCTTGCATTGCTATAATCTCTTGGATCGTACCGCAGAAAGCTCCATTTAAAATTTTCTATTAATAGTTTGTTTTCCTAAAACCAATTTTATGTTCCTATCCAGTTAATAATGGTTCTTTTGCTACATTGTACCGGGTGTCTGAATAAGAGAGGTAGCCCGCTGTATCTCAGAAACTATTTATCGTACAGCTTAGAGAAAAAAAATGTATTATAAACTTGCATACGAGAAACTGCTGGAAATTATTGTCAAGTTTTCTACTCCACCGCTAGAGGGCGTAGTTCGCAATAATAACACAAAACATCATTTTTCTATAATAAATGTACCGTTATAGTACCACAAAATTTAAATATTCGTAATCATTGGATCATTTTACGTGAGTTTGCTCCACTACTTTTTCCTCTATCTTGTAAAATAACTGGTAGGGGTGAGTGGGAAAGCTGACTCAATAAAGCTGTTATAACTTTTGTTCCGCTTTATGGATTATGACAAACTTAGTATTATTTGAAAGGGAATTCAATACCTAATAAAATATTATATCATCGTTTTATTCCAGTGTTTTAACAGTCGCTAGGTGGTGATTGAACAATTGTTTTTTTTTCAACTTTTTTTTGGGAATCTTCAAATGCGATGCTATATTTTTTAATTATCTACTGGTAAGTGGATGGAATTAAAAAACATGGTAAAAAACGCATCTTAATATCTATTTCCTAGGCGAAGATACGAGAAAAAATAGGTTTAAATAAAAATAGGGTTTTGACAAACTCAGTATCATTGTAACAATAACCAACAATTTGTAACGGTAAAAGTATGCTTTTAGTTGGGCGCCAATTTGTAACGGTAAAGGCGCCAATTTGTAACGGTAAATGCTGTACCTCACAGGGCACCAGCTCGAAGGGCTCCGGCTAGAGACTCCTCTCAAGGGTGATTCGACCCCAAGTTTATGTCACACAAGGATAACAGAAGGGTTTTAAAAATTGAGGGCGCCACTACCTTTTTGGCGATAAAAATACTAATGAAAAAACTAAGGCGGAAAAGGTAGAAACGCCTTATGGAATTTAGATAAAAGTTAATAAAGAAAAGTGACCCCGGGCGGTATCTCCCTCAACTTTTATAGTTGGGGATTTAGAAAAATGAAAGATAGAGTTAACACAAATTTACAATTTATTCTGCCACAGGAAATGAACAGGAATTTGTACTTTTATAGGTACTTAGCTCTTAGATGAAGTGGTTTCCTGGAGAAGAAGTCAGGTCTTGATCTGAACTGTTGTGTTCTGTTCTAAGGCGGTATTTTGGGGTTCTATCCACGGGTTGTATTCTAGGCTATATTCTTGGGGTTATATTCTAGCCTAGGGTTATATTCTTGGGTTTATATCCTCGGCGTTATATTCTTGGGTTATATCCTAGCCTAGGGTTATATTCCTATATAGCACGAGACGTCTTGGGGACGTCTATTATAGGTCCAATTTAGGTCTGAACGTCCTGGACCTTTTCAAGACGTACTGAAAACGTCCATTTCAGGACGAACCCAGTACGTCCCAGTATATTCGTACTAGGTACGTCCAATCTATGGTCGTTATATATACATATATTTTTTCCTTTTGATCGTTACTCTATAATCTAATTTATCTCGTAATTTGTAGGTATAATATTAAAATCTATCTCAATAAACAAATAGGGATACACCCTTGCAGATTTGTCTAGTTAAAACTGTCCATAATCAAAAACATTCAACTTAGTTTAATGTTTTTGTCCATGTAATTTTTCACCGCTCAATACTTTTTAATATTTTCAATGGCCGTAATCATAATCGAGAATCTCGTTAGTTGGCGGTTTCAACTCGAACAGCATTTCAGATAGAGTAAAAGTTTGGCTTCAGATTACTACAGACTATTATCTCATTGGCTATACCGAACGAGAAATTCATTCAATAACCAATCAGAAAACAGTACGCCGTATTCCGCAGATGCTAAAAGCCGTCATATGAAACTGTGTCAAGTGTCAATTGTGAATTGTGTCACTTCTTAATCTATGCTCCATGTTGTATGTAGTCCATCATGTAAATTATATATTATTTCTCTATGTTGTTAGTTGTATTTAGTGTGCTTTATCGAAATAAATAATATACATAAATACGGAACGGATTGAAATAGTGAAAGTGAGCGGTCGTCTTTGTTTTGTTACCTATGGGTCGTTATCCTTCAGACTTTTGTGAAAGCGAAACCGCCTAAATTTAGGAAGCTAACCTAGAACAGATGCTTGTTTCCCGCCGAACCAAACATCATTAATTTGTTGTTTTTGTGTTGAAAAGGTAAGTTCCTTTAATATAAATTACTATGGATCGTTCGAAAATACGTAATCACTTGAAGCATGCCAGACAAAAGGTTAGAACATTTGAACAATCTCTTTCATCAGAAAGACGATTTCCCTATGTCTTGAATGAAAAACTCATCAACTTTAACTCCAAAATTTAATCATTCATGAAATATGAACACTTGGACCATTGTGAAATTTCAAAATGAGAATACTGTGGAAGCTGTCCCAACAGGATGGATTATTGATAATGATGAATGTTATTGGCCACCTTGGACAACAACAGAAAAAGTAACAACTGCAATAAAAAAAGCGGAAGAACCCAACTCCAGCTGGCCTTCCTTCAAAGTTGAATGTTTTAGGAACAGCACATATGGTATGTAATATGATCTCTTTTTGTGTATGTTCAGGCTTCTGGGATGGTATAAAGGCTAGAGCCTCTACTCCCCAGATTCCTAGATACACCCCAATTTTGTGTGTATTGTGTTCGTTGAAACATTACAAATGTTGAACTAATTTTTCATGGGTTATATTAGTTTCCAAGATAGGTTGACTGATTTGTACTTATTTTTACCGTTATTGATGATTATATCAAATTGATTAATTTCTTACAGAAGATTATTGGGTAGCCCGAAGTAAAGCAAAAAAGGCTGAGGAAACAAGTGACCTGAATTCAGAGTCTGACCACCAAACAAAAAGAATGCGAAAAAAAAAGAGAATATTATCTTCATCAGAATCCGAAAATGATTTTCAGATCATAAGATCACCGCCAAGGATTAACAAAAAAAAATCAGAAATTGGTAAGAAATATTGATTAGAGTCGAAGGCAATCCATAATTTTCTATTGAAAATGCTCTGTGCATATTTTATGCTATTGGAGGATTTCCTTCCTCTAGCAGTGAGTGTTTTTTATAGGGAATAAATATTTACTAAATATTTTAAATATTTCCAGATCAGAATAAGGATATCACAGTAAAACAATTCCTGGCCCCAGCCTGTAGACTCGTTTCTCCTGAATTAACTGTTTCAGATCAAATTTCGGTTGGTGAACCCATTAAGGATTAAAACAGGTTGATATCTTTGTACTTTTTTCTTTACATTTTTCCATGCAAGTTTCATATCAAATAAATATAGAGTTGATGACCAAGTTTTGATGTATTGCCAAAAGACTTGACTTGACTTGAAATGATTGTAATAGTGATTCTGGTATTGTATGAGAAATGTATATGTATTTATATAAATTTAATTTTTTTTTCAAGTTACATCTAGTCATATCAGTCGAAGAAGTGAATTTGAAACTGATGTATGTTCATGTTGTCAGGTACACAATAACGGTAGAATAAAAAAACTATATTTTAATGTTTATCCTTTTTGAAAAATATTTTTAGGAAAATATTTAAAGGAAATTTTGCAACAAAATCACTTGTTACGAGCACTTATAGGGGACCTATCAGTTGAAATACGCACAATGAAGGAAAACCAAAGAATAACCAATGTTTCTGAATCTATTTTCAACAAATTCAAATTTCCCCTCGAATTGCGAGACCATTTTGAGGAGTTTGAAAATTATCTGGGAGATACAATAATGTTTGCCGATGCGGTAAGTGTATATAATTGATATGATATATGGTAGAGTTATGTTTTTCATTTGTGCCATAATCTTAAAGTTGCATTGATCATTATTGATGAGTTTGAGCATTAATTTCACTGTAGGTGCCAGTTTTTATATATATATTTTTTAATTATATTTTCATTTATGTGAAGCCTATCTAACAGAAAACCCATTTTATTGCTTATGTGACCACTATACAAAATATTCATTGTTGCATGCATAGAGGATAAACCTGCAAGTCATACCCCATAGTGTCTCGATTAAGCATATACCATTTGTGTCCATAAAATATTCTATTTAACCTTATGAAATCATTTATCATTGTTTTACAGGTTACAGAGATTTCTAAACTGGGTGGAACCAGTCCCTACAATTTTATAAAAAGAGCAATGTGCCTGTTGATGACTAATGAGTTGGCAATGGGTTATAGCTGGTTGGGAAGAAAGGGAAAATCACCTTTTCATCATACAAAAATGGCAATGTTATTAATTGGTAAGAATTCAAAAACCCAATATTTTTATTTGGTCAGTTTTTTGGCTGGCTGGCACATATTTACTTTGGCCAAGAGAAATTTTGAGTGAAGTAAATCAGTGATATGCACTTAATTTGGTAGTCTACTTCGGGAAATGGACTATTTTATCAGTCCAATATTTTTTTCTGGTGAATTTTGTGAAAAAAAAATCAGATAAATTTAAATTTTTACATGTAAGAATATATTCTAATGTGTTATTTCATTGAAGGTGCTGCAGATAAAGGAGAGCTGTCAAAAACACAGAAAGAAACGGAAGCAGCAATTAGCTCATGGTTGAAAAGGGCCAGTGAAAGAAAAAAGAAAATATGAGTTATGCAATAAAATAATTAAATAATTAAAGAAAAATGAAAGTTTTAATGCCAGAAGTTGTACAATTCATCAATAAAACCATTAAATCTACAGGTGTAGGTGTTTCATTAAATTTTTGGAAGAATCCAAAATGAGATTTTCATTTCCAGGTCCATGGTAACCCAGAATGAATATTTTGGAGCTCTGATCAAATAACAATACTTGGGAAAAGGTCTAAATAACTGTTGCCAACGTTTCGACTTTTATAAAGTCATCTTCGTGACAAAATGAACAGTAGGATATGTATGTTAGGAAGGATATATACATTTACTTCAATTTCTCTTGCTTGTATTTTATGTAAATTGGAAATTTATATTATACAAACAAGAGGAATTAAAGTATATGTAAATAATGTCCCTTCTAAAAATATATATTTCATTACAAGGATGACTGTATAAAAGTCAAAATGCTGGCATGAAATAATTTTGACCTTTTCACAACCAACTCCAAGTTACATCAATTATTTTAGTTCTGGGTACGTCCAATTGCCGCGCATTCGTATATCCCCAGTATGTCCGTTTTGAGACTGAGTAGGTACCTAAACTGGACATTTTGGTTACATACTCAAAACGTCCTGTTTAGGTACTCGAGGACCCAAAATGGACGTACTCGGGATATACGAATGCGCGGCAATTGGACGTCCCCAAAACGTACCTAGAACGTCGATCGTACCAAATCTGGACGTCCCCAGTACATACGGTACGTCTTGGTCGGACGTCCCCTGTACGTTTTGGGGACGTACTTGTGCTATATGGGTTCTTGGCTTATATTCTCGCCTAGGGTTATATTCTTGGCTTATATTCTCGCCTAGGGTTATATCCTCGGGTTGTATCCTAGCCTAGGGGCTGTGCTTACCTAGAAGTACAAGTGGATCAGGGATATGTAGGAACTTGAATGTAATGGCACATTATGTTGGTCAGCTTTTCAGGTTAAAGAAAAGGAAGGCAGTTATTTGAAAGTCATAAAATTTATTTAATTTACTGAAAGCTTTCCAACATTGTATGTTCCATGTTAAAACAGTAAAAATAGCAATTATCGGCTAAATTAAAAAAATATACTAATGATCCGAAAGAAACTAATAATAGCAAAAAGTTATTATTTAGTTATATGAAAAAATATCGTGCTTAGGAAATATATGAAACCGGCACTGGCGTTACGAAAAAATATTTTATAGGTTAACGGTTTATAAAAGTGTTATTTTATAATTAAAAGAGTTATTTCACAACTGAAAAAGCTTGAAAATGTTTGTATGAAAGTAAAACAGTGAATTATAAAAGAATATTTGGCTTAAAACTACCATATTAGTATAAAAGAACAGTTCATGACCACGTGTTGAATTTAATTTCGTCTATCTCTGTAAAAAAATAAAGAATGCATACGAAAATTATATCAGACAGTACTTTAGAAGAAGCTTATTAATTATGAATTATGATTTTGAACTTACCACAGCAAAATTCCTAAGATAGATACTTAAGATAAAGATAGCGAAAGATGATCTGCCCTCTTAGGCGGTCGATAACAAAAAGGGGTGTTTCACGTGGCGTTGTGCAAAAAATGGAAGCGTCCGTTGGCAGACGTCAATTGTCTTATGGTCAGGGTAGAAGAGTTTGGGATCACAGAACTATAATTGAATGTGGCTAGTGACGACGAGCGCTAATTAAAAGGATTTATTCTGTAAAATCGAAACAGGTCGATAGACATGTTACACCCCCTCTCCTCCGGGAAAAAAATGATTCGAAGAATTATTTTTTTTTTTGGTGAAAAATGGGCTTAATAAGATAAAAGGAGGGGTGAAGTATCATTGCAAAATCTATGTATCTTAGGTAAGGTAAGGCAATTGTCAAAGGTAAAGGTAAGGCAATTGTCAAAGGTAAGGTAAGGCAGTTGTCAAAGGTAACGGTAAGGCAATTGTCAAAGGTAAGGTAAGGCAGTTGTCAAAGGTAACGGTAAGGCAGTTTTGTCATCTTGTGATTATCATGTAGTTATGTCATCGTATAAGACAAAGCATACACTGAGAACGAAAGGTAACGATAGGGTGCGATAATTTCTCAGTGCAGGCGAAACGATAAGATAAGGTACGGTAGGGTGTGTTTTGATAAAACGCTGGGATCTCAGATACGCAGAGCGAAAAATTCCAGGAAATACCAAACCAATGTCTCCGGGGGAGACACAAAAATAAACACGGTGAGTGATGTCAGCCTAAAATTGATTTAGAATGCAATTCCGTCGGAATTCTAATTAATTCATAAATCAGCCTAATTTTCACCGAGCAAAGAGTAAAGATTTGTCATAATGACGTCACCAGGGGTGAAATACTACTTGACTTATCAAAGATTATTGGCAGGGCGACAACACTTATAGTGTTCCACAAGGAACGGTTCTAAAATATACGATAACGGTAGGTAGTTCACAAGTATCACAATACGGCAACGCAAAAGGTATGTTAAGGGAGAGAAAGAAATACATAGATACTTACTTTGAATGGTTCACGGTAAAAGAGAATTGAAGATAAATAGGGTGATTCTGAAAGGTAAATCGAGGTCGAAATAATGGTATGTGTGGTTAGGAATAGTTTGTGGCGACATTATAAAAAGAAAGACGATAGATTCTTATCACGTGATCAGACAAAAAGGTATTCTGGTTTATACGCCGAGAGCACAGGAAGAGGGCAAAAACAGCAGCGCCCGATCGACATTCGGTGAGGTTGCCAGTTAGCGTCCACAGTAGCCATTGGTCATCGATCCGAAAGTCAATCCAGCTACATGCATTCAGTCCGTTGATATGCTCTCTTTGTTAAATCCAACAAAGTTATTGTTACTAAAATTACACCCATGGCTCTGTCAGGGAATACGGTATATCGGTTTAGAACTCTACAAGAGTGTGGTCAACCTGGTTAAACAAGATAAAAAAAATCGATTAAAAACTAAGGAAGTACTGCCATTGAAGGCAAAGAAAAGGAAGAGGTTGCTATAGAAGCCAGGGTGAAGATATAGAGCGACAAAGCAGTCATTTTTCAAACCTATTGTGTTTGTAAACCGAGCGCAATCCGCCACTCAGCAAAGGCCAACCCAGTCCAATTGGGGCCTAACGTCTTACGGTACGTCAATCGAGACTCTACGTTAGTTATAAAAAGCAAAATTGACCGTTTATTTGTTTGAGAAACGGTAGGAAAACTCGGGGCAACAAAAAGACATATAACAAAAAGGGGAACCAAAAATTTGAATGACGTAAAATCCATTTCCGCAATGGAGAGCTCTCACAGTGTCTAGCCGGTATTTTTATGTTTTGTAACAGAATGAATGAAATGCGGGATAAGAAAAGGAGCCGTTTTGTTCGGAGAACGGTATAAACTCCAATGTAGCTGGGTCTACTTCCTTTTCTACGCGGAGGGTAAAAATGGTTGGGAACCAAGTTGAATATGGGTTGAGTAATCGGGACAGTAAGTAACACGGTTGCCTAAAAGAAAGAAAACGGAAAGAGAAGAGAAAAAAAAACAACTCTGAATCGTTTTTGTAGGAGAACGATAGCGAAACTCCAAGAGAATGGCGCGGTTGCCTAAAGTAAGGAAGAAAACGAAAACGGAAATAATAAAAATAATGGTCAACTAAAACTCAATTGTACCGTTTTTTAGGAGAACGATAGCGAAACTCCATGAGAGTGACGCGGTTGTCTAAAGTAAGGAAGAAAACGAAAACAATAATGAACTAAAAACACAATTGTACCTTTTTTTAGGAGAACGATAGCGAAACTCCAGAGAATGGCGCGGTTGCCTAAAGTAAGGAAGAAACGAAAACGGAAATAATAATGATAAACTAAAAACTCAATTGTACCGTTTTTTAGGAGAACGATAGCGAAACTCCAGAGAATGAAACGGTTTCTGAAGTAAGTGACTCTACGTTAGTTGTAAAAAGCAAAACTTTCATATGCTAGTTCAAGTGACTTTAAATGATTGGCCTGCATCTTGAAAATATTTAAAATGAGAGAAAAAGAATAAGAGCCGGTATCTAAATCAACAGTACTAATCAAATAGCACTAGCGAAAGCAAAGGATCTAAAATCCGAGTGAACATAAATGCCTGGCAACGAGATATAGATATGGGAACTCTATGTACGTGAACGACTGTAGGTATAAAAACAACGAATACTTATTGCCGATAGACGTCAATTAAAATAAACAAAACCGTACCATATTTTCAACAAGTCATACGTAGTAATAAAAATGTTGCATAATAACTCCATAAAAAGTATAACTATCAAAATATATAACTGATCAAGATCAAACATGTATCATAAATTGTCATTAAAATTTTTGTAGCACATCACAATCCTTCTGTTATCAAAAAAACTGAACTGCAAAATATTTATATTTAACGATAAATTGTTAATTTGGCAACATTGCACTTTATACTAACAATATAGACAAGAAAAAGTAAGAGAGTTTAAAGATAAATTGTTACTTTGGCAACACTGCACTTGATTTACAATATTAAAGATAGGTAAGATAAGATACTTCAGTTTGTGTAACTCGACACAATTCAACTGAACAAGATGCAAACGGTAAGATATTTCAGTTTGTGTAACCAGACACAATTCAACTGAAAAAGATAATTTTACTATGCAGATACATAAAATATAACAACTTATCAGAAAACAAACACCCTAAGAATTTACTTAAAACGTGGCAACACTGCAAACAAATCAGATGTAATTCACCTTTCCTAAAAAAATCAATAACAAAATTCCGTTCTCAGGACAACAAAGGATTGTGCTATATTAAGTTATCTCTTAAAAAAAATAAACCCAGAGAATATTCGTTATCGTAGACCAAAATATATATTGTAAATAAGGCAGGTAGTTAAGATAAAATTAAAAACGTCCAGGGTCGGTACAAGATAGTTACTTGAAAAAGTGAAATTTTATTAAAAAAAGTTAGTTGTTGGAAGCAAAAATTCTAAATTGAACGATAAAGAAAATTTTAAAAAAGAGAATATGCAAAAATAAAAAAACTAAAATCCTTCCAACCCAACTGTTACACTGTGCAACAGAAACAATGGGCGCCAATTTGTAACGGTAAAAGTATGCTTTTAGTTGGGCGCCAATTTGTAACGGTAAATGCTGTACCTCACAGGGCACCAGCTCGAAGGGCTGCGGCTAGAGACTCCTCTCAAGGGTGATTCGACTCCAAGTTTATGTCACACAAGGATAACAGAAGGGTTTTAAAAATTGAGGGCGCCACTACCTTTTTGGCGATAAAAATACTAATGAAAAAACTAAGGCGGAAAAGGTAGAAACGCCTTATGGAATTTAGATAAAAGTTAATAAAGAAAAGTGACCCCGGGCGGTATCTCCCTCAACTTTTATAGTTGGGGATTTAGAAAAATGAAAGATAGAGTTAACACAAATTTACAATTTATTCTGCCACAGGAAATGAACAGGAATTTGTACTTTTATAGGTACTTAGCTCTTAGATGAAGTGGTTTCCTGGAGAAGAAGTCAGGTCTTGATCTGAACTGTTGTGTTCTGTTCTAAGGCGGTATTTTGGGGTTCTATCCTCGGGTTGTATTCTAGGCTATATTCTTGGGGTTATATTCTAGCCTAGGGTTATATTCTTGGGTTTATATCCTCGGCGCTATACTCTTGGGTTATATCCTAGCCTAGGGTTATATTCTTGGCTTATATTCTCGCCTAGGGTTATATTCTTGGCTTATATTCTCGCCTAGGGTTATATCCTCGGGTTGTATCCTAGCCTAGGGGCTGTGCTTACCTAGAAGTACAAGTGGATCAGGGATATGTAGGAACTTGAATGTAATGGCACATTATGTTGGTCAGCTTTTCAGGTTAAAGAAAAGGAAGGCAGTTATTTGAAAGTCAAAAAATTTATTTAATTTACTGAAAGCTTTCCAACATTATATGTTCCATGTTAAAACAGTAAAAATAGCAATTATCGGCTAAATTAAAAAAATATACTAATGATCCGAAAGAAACTAATAATAGCAAAAAGTTATTTATTTAGTTATATGAAAAAATATCGTGCTTAGGAAATATATGAAACCGGCACTGGCGTTACGAAAGAATATTTTATAGGTTAACGGTTTATAAAAGTGTTATTTTATAATTAAAAGAGTTATTTCACAACTGAAAAAGCTTGAAAATGTTTGTATGAAAGTAAAACAGTGAATTATAAAAGAATATTTGGCTTAAAACTACCATATTAGTATAAAAGAACAGTTCATGACCACGTGTTGAATTTAATTTCGTCTATCTCTGTAAAAAAAATAAAGAATGCATACGAAAATTATATCAGACAGTACTTTAGAAGAAGCTTATTATTTATGAATTATGATTTTGAACTTACCACAGCAAAATTCCTAAGATAGATACTTGAGATAAAGATGGCGAAAGATGATCTGCCCTCTTAGGCGGTCGATAACAAAAAGGGGTGTTTCACGTGGCGTTGTGCAAAAAATGGAAGCGTCCGTTGGCAGACGTCAATTGTCTTACGGTCAGGGTAGAAGAGTTTGGGATCACAGAACTATAATTGAATGTGGCTAGTGACGACGAGCGCTAATTAAAAGGATTTATTCTGTAAAATCGAAACAGGTCGATACACATGTTACAAATTAATTACGTGAGAAAAACAGCAAAAATAAACTACGTTAACCTAGTGAAGTAACCTAAAGATACTGCTCGAAATGCTTTCCATATTTTTCGATGCAGTGGTAGAAAAGACAGCAGCTTCTATTTCAGCCATGGGAATACTGTCAATTGCATTTTGAATTCGTTGAATAAGATCTGCTCTATTTACAGGGCTTTTCTGAAATACTAAATCTTTAATTCGACCCCATAGATAAAACACAGTAAGGTCGGGAGATCTTGGCGGACACGGGAATATGCTACCTCTTCCTATCCTGTACCTGATGATATTATACTTTATTGGGCATTAAATTCCCTTTCGAATGATACTAAGTTTGTCAGAATCCATAAAGCGGAACAAAAGTTATATCAGCTTTTTCACTCACCCCTACTAGTTATTTTACAAGATAGAGGAAAAAGTACTGGAGCAAAGTTACGTAAAATGATCTAATGATTACGAATATTTAAATTTTGTGGTACGATAACGGTACATTTATTATAGAAAAATGATGTATTGTGATATTATTGTGAACTACACCCTATAGCGGTGGAGTAGGAAACTTGAAAATAATTTCCAGCAGTTTCTCGTATGCGAGTTTGTATTGCAGATTTTTTTCTCTAAGCTGTACGATAAACAGTTTCTGTGATACAGCGGGCTACACCTCTTAATTAGACACCCGGTACATCAGGTATTTCTCCTTTGAACTGCTCAGAATTGTTTCTGCCGATACATGTTTTCTATCGCCGTACATTTTATGCACCACTGGTCGTAAACTATTTAGAATAAGGGGTGTATATCTAGTTTTTATTTTAGTAATTTTCTCAGAGATAGTTGTTTTGAATTCTTCATCATTAATTCATTGTTGACTTCAAAACCTAACGGATTCCGGTGGATTTACCGTTGACTCATTCATTTTTACTTTCGAAAATTATGAGGCAAGCATCGGCTACCTATTTTTAAAATATTTACATTTTTCTCACATCTTGAATAATTACAAAAGTAGATTTTGTACTTGAATGATCATTAAACGGATTTCCATTGAAAACAGATTTTATTTAACTGATCCCCAGCCACTGTTGTACAAAGTAAGTTACAAAACACAGAGGTATCTACTTAAATTACCCCAACAATACCAAGATTTGAAATAATCAATAGATTTCAGCTATCACTTGTCAGATAATAAACGGCTTTAATATTAATCCTTTCGTCTTACTTATCGTATGACACATTGTTTAAATATTCAATGGGGAGGATGTGCGCCAGGATATTTACACAGAAGGGACTTACAAAAGAGAATTGCTTAAAAATATTCTCTTTAATCCACCTAATTCGTTTACCTTATTCAGTATTTTTCGTAACTTGACTCAATTTTCAGATTAAGTATTGTGGTGTAAAATCGTGTTGGTTTCAAAATATATTTATTAAGTATTTGGATAAAAATATTTTAAGCTTTTACCCAATGTTTAATGTTAATGTACTTTTAATGACTACCGAGAATTTATTTGATAAGTTGAATAGCAAATTAAAATTTATGTAATCCCAATTTGTAGAAATCATTGCGGAATTGTGATAGTTGGATAGTATTACTGAAGAAATAAATATTGATTGCTAAATTTCATCTGCAGATTCTTAATTGAATTTATAAGAAATAATTGAGTATACTGCTCATATACACTGTGTCCCATTAAGTTTTATACAAATGGAGAAAAAGTTTATCTTATAATTCACAAAAAAAGTTCTTCACTTTGTTATCAAAGCGTTGTATAATGAAATGTGTGTCAGTGAAATTTGTTCTGAAATTGCTAAATTTTGACCAAAATTACCATATTTTGTAAACGGAAAACGGTGTTTCAAATTATGCTAGAGATGCATCAAGTCAAACTAGTTTGATTTTACTCAACAAACTTGACTTGACTTGAAAATCAAACTTTTTAGGCAAAAAAGTTTGACTTGACTTGATTTCTGTATCTTTAGGTTTGAAAATTGAATAGATGAGGCTTTTACTTGATGAAGATCCATACTACTGATGAAATAAAACAAATTAATTTGTTTAAATCTTCATTATTTATTTTGAACTGACGTTCAAATTAAAATTAGTGACGCGTTTCGCTACACAGTAGCTTGACTAGTTTGAAAAAGCTACTGTGTAGCGAAACGCGTCACTAATTTTAATTTGAACGTCAGTTCAAAATAAATAATGAAGATTTAAACAAATTAATTTGTTTTATTTCATCTTTAGGTTTGACTTGAAATCAAACTTCTTCAAACAGTTTGAAGTTTGAATATCATATTGCGCAACGTGACTCTGATACTAGTGATATCGAAAGTACAATATCTAAAAATACTGCAAAAATTGCAAAGGTTAAGGTAATTTGTAAAAAAATTAAAACTCCGAAATGTTAAGATTAAACTTCGCAAAATTTTGCGACTCATTAAATTCACACATGACCATTCCCAAACTGGAGGTAAAAACCAGATGGAACTCTACATTGGAAATGCTATCCTGGGCGTTACAATTCAAACATTCGATTAATATTCTTTGTGACAATACCGATACTCTCAAATTTTCGAATACATGCTACAGAATGGAATGTTATTGAAAGAACATGTGAGTATTTACAAAGTTTCAAAACACTAACTACAATTTTAGAAGGAGAGAAATATTCTACCCTTCTTATGGTGGTCATTGGGATCAATATGATACTCGATGAGCGCATGAACTAGATAATAAAAAAAATAGAGACGATCTTGATGCAAAAATAATTCTTGCCCTTCAGGCAGCTCGCGATAAAATTGTTAAGCATTACAGTAGGACTAACTGGATGTATTGTATCGTTTTGATTTTGGATCCTCGTCATAAAATTGAAACGTTTTCTTTAACGACATGGGGACAATCCTTAAAAGATGAAGCCATCAAGAAATTTGAAGAAAATTGTAAAGAAAATTATTATTCACCTTACACTGACAAAGAGTCACCCCAAACCCAAACTGAATGTATAGTCAGTGTGTTGGAAAAAAAGTCTGATGAAGTTACCGATTTTGATTTAGACTTGTTTGGATTTTTCCAATCATCTCCTAAAATAAATATAAACGAAAATTCATGGATAAACGAAATCGACAAATACGCAGCTGAATCACGAGCTGACAGTACCGAGGACATACTAAACTGGTGGAAACGTCACGAAACTGTATTTCCAACTTTATCAAAAATGGCGAGAAACTTTCTTGCCACCCCAGCAACATCAGCCTGCATAGGACGCTATTTTTCGAGAGCTTCTTTGACAGTAACAAAAAAACGAAACCGATTAAATGACCAGTCTATTAGAACATTAATGTGTTTAAATTCGTGGCTTCAACAAGAATCCATAACAAATATCACACAAGGATCGCAGGAAGAGGTTACTATCTAATATATTGTTGCTTTCAATTAATTTGTAAGAACTTCACTTTTCACGAAGAATTTTGAGGTGACAAGTTGGAGTTCATTAAAAAAACTGTTTAAAATAATGTATTTCCTTTTTGTTTTAAATAAATGTATTTGTTGTACCTACAATCTATATTTAACATAAATATTTTACCCATTTAAGGTATATCTACTAAATAAATTATTTTTAAAACTCTTTCAAACTAGTTTGACAAACAGTTTGAATTTTCAAACCTGTAACCATTGTCCAGTTTGATTTGACTTGAATTATTTGTCAGAGAGATTGACTTGAGTTTGACTTAATTTCAAGTCAAACTCAAGTCAATCTCAAACATTCAAGTCAAACTTGTGCAACTCTAAATTATGCACCCAGTAGCCACAGAAATTGAATGTTTGACCTGGTAATGTAAACATAAGTGATTTTTTAGAATCTCTGTATTCTATATAATTATTTCAGTTATCCTTAGCGACTGTCATTTTGTATATTTGAGGACCGTGCTTCTTAGAAGGAAATCTATCTGGCCCTAAGCTTTTTTATTCACTTCATCAACATATTGCTCCCGAAATTAGCCGGGACAGATTTGATGATATTTGGTTTCAACAAGATGGTTGTCTTGCCCACATTAGGGAGTATTTGAATAATACTCTTCCAGACCGTCTAATAACTGGTAGAGAAGCTATCCTACGGACCCACGATTATCAGATTTGTCTCCTCAGGATTTTGTTTTATGGGGGTATTGCAAATCAAGTACAGTATAGCCCGAAATAAACAGAACTGAAACTGAAACATAGGTGTTTCTATGTGTACGGTGTCATACCCAAGTTAACTAGTATAGACCTGTCAAGTAAACCTTAAACAATTAATTAGTAGGGCCTAATTGTTAAAAATGGTGTTAAGTACAGAGGAGAAAGTGTTTCTGGTAGAGCATTATTTTCGTTCATACGGAATCGACCAATTTTTCCAGCAGGACGGGGCAACTTGTCATACTGCTGCCGCAGTTCGTCAATTTCTTCATGAACATTTTCCAAGCAGATTCATTTCACGATTCACTGACTTCCCTTATCCTCCACATTCTCCAGACCTCACATCTCCAGACGCATACATTTGGGGCATGGCTAAAACCATCGATGAATTAGAGGATGCTGTTAGAGCCTTCTTCGCGGACCTGAGACAACCCTTATTTCATAACATGACGAGAAACTTGGAACATCGGTATGAAGTCTGTCTTGAGCGAGGAGGAGCACATTTAGAATATGTAATAAAGTGTGAATAATATGTATTTCTTAAAACAATAAAATGTTACAAGTTCAGTACTGTTTATTTCGGGCTATACTGTATTTATGGTTATGTCAACAGACAATTTGCGTGTTCGAATTTCACAAATTATACAAAATATTACACCTGCAATGTTATCAAATGCATGACAAATTGCCTTGCTCCAAGATGGGGAATTTTTGAAAATATGCTCTTATTTTTTAATTCGTTTTGTAATTTTATGATTTGAACTTTTTATTATTATCTTAGAGTACTGTGATTTGATTTTAAAATGTATCTTCATTTTTTAAGAGTAATATGATTTCGTTTTAGAATTTAACAATGACCTTAAATTTCTCTTTAGTAATTTGATAAAATTTCTATTGTGATATTTAAAATTACCAAAAAACATTTAACACACATAACCGCAACGTGCCCGATCCGAGTGTCGGCCAAGTGTTATGGAAGAAAAAAGCTATATTAAAGCGTTCGGTAGTGATACGGTTAGATCAGAAATTTGAAATAAATGAACAATTAAAACTGAATAAATTTTTTAAATTTAATTATGAGAGATTAATATAACAATTAAAAATATTTCACATCAACGATAGCAGTTTATAAAAATCAATATAAAATGTCGACCGACCAGCGTGGGGCTTTGAAGAATAAATTTAGATTTATGTAAAATTTGGAAACGGAGACAGACAGGAATTTTTTTTTCAGAATTAATTATAGAAATAATTTCTGTAAGAGGAGATAATTATTATTATTAACTGATACTTTAAATATAAAACAGAATGAATACCAGGAGTAAATGTTTAATAGATAATTCTAAATAGATGAATGAGGAAAGTGAAAATTAATTTATTAAAGTAGATTAAATACAAGAAAAGGGACAAATAGTAGAAACAAATGAAAAATTAAAAGAGAATACATTAGAAATGGTAGATGTAACAAATGTGGTAGAGTCAAGACAGATGATCAAAGAAGTTAATATAATGGATATGCTGAATAAATTGATGGAAAATATGAAACAAGGGCAGGATGAATTAAGAAATAATATGAAACAAGTACAAAACAATATGGAACAAGGACAAAACAGTATAGAAAAGAAATTACAGGAAATGTAAGTTGGAGAGAAATATAAAACTTCAAATTATGAATAACTCTGAACAAACTAGAGAACTAGTTGAAGAACAAGAGAAGAGAGTTATAGAAGAATAGAAGTGATTTTAAGAACATGAAGTGGTTCAGAAGTACTAGAGGAGTAAATCTCGTTAAAACAATCCGTAATCAACGTTGTTAGCTACCGTGGCAATGGATGAATGGCTTCGTCAGTCAGAAACGGTGCCTCCGGGATACCTGGTGACCTCCCGAAATAACCAGCCTTACCACCACAAGCGGGGCTCTGTGGTGGTGGACATTCAATTCCCCAGATACTCGTGGGATGGAAAATGGATAAACGACAAGAATAAATAGAACAGGAGGTGATGGATGAAGGTAGGCAAGGAATTTTTGGTAGATCGAGGAAAGTAAAACGAACGCCTGATAGGGCGGGGAAGACGAGCGGGTGGAGTGATACTGGGATGGAGGGAAAGGAGGTATCGCCTCTGGAAGATAAGGAAGCGAAGAGGAAACTGAAGGAGAGAGGAATGAAGGAATTGGAGAATGGGACGGAAGAAGAGAGGGATAGTGTAGAGAGATTGAAAGATATGGTGAGGCGGCTGGAGGAGGAGAAGGCAGCGGCAGAGGGGCGGGTCATGGAATTGGAGAGTTTGAGGTGGAAGGACGATAGGAAGGAGATAATGCAAACACGAACATGTTTAGGGATGCTAGGAGGGAAAGGAGAGGAAATGGAGTGGGTCAAGGTGGTATGCAACACTAAAAGGAATGGGGTAAGGGTGAAGACGGAGGAGTTGATCTGTCGGATGGAGGGAGATTGTAGGGATGAGAAGGTGTTCGAGCTGATGAGTCGGCTGTATGGGGAAGTGGGGAGCGGGGACAGCATTGGACTCCACAAGCTTGAGCAGGTAGAGGTGGAGGTGCTGAAGAAGATGGTGGCGTGGGTGAGAGGTGACGGAGAGGTGGCGGAGGTAACAATCTATACAGTTAGGGAAAAGGAAAAGGAGGGTAGGAATGGGGCGATAATCCTGAAGGATATCGGGGAAGTCGATCAGGAGGAGATCGAGAGGATTAAAAAGGGGTTGGGGGAGTGGGTGGATAGACTCAGAGTCTCAAGAAATAGGGAGGTGGTTATAGGGGCAAAGAAGGGGGTTGAGGTTAGGGGAATTCTGGAGGAGGTGGAAATGGTGACAGGAGCTAGAGTGGTTTTTTTTTTTTTTTTTTTTTTTTTTTTTCGGGCCGAGATGGGAAACTCATGTTCGAATGGGTCCAGGACCCAAACAGTGTTGGACTCATCCCCAAGGAGATGCCTACCAACCAAACCCACCTCAAACTCGCCGTTACCCCCGCCTCGGAATCACTACCCTAGCATACTTCGAGACAGGCGGCGGTCCCTCGCACACTCTCCGCTCACACTGTCATCTTCTCCCTCCTATCACTCCTGCCTCTCATGCCATATCGAGTCCTTCTCTCCCCCTTACCATGCTCTCTACTACTCCACTCACCTCCATCCATTCCTCCTCCCCCCTCAACATTATCTCCACCATGTTTTCCCAGTACACCGCCTCCCCTAGTTTCCTCTCCAACTTCTTCAGCACTTCCTCGTTCCTCCAGCATCTAAACACATGCCCCACATCATCCTCCACTTCACACCTCTCGCACACACCAGTCTCTCGTTTCCCAATCTTGTGGAGGTACCCTACTCTCGACCCATGTCCAGTGAGCACTTGTGTCAAGAAGTAGTTCACCTCCCCGAATTTCCGGTCCATCCAATCTCTCCTATTCCCAATCGCTCCTTTTAGCGCGCCCTCATACTCCTCCCACCTTCTCTCCATTTCCTCCTCCATCCATTCCCGTACCTCTTCTTTGGTCGCACCCCTCCAGCGTTTGCTCCTAGCTCTAGCCAACACGTCCAATGGGTAGGACCTTGCCAGCACCGCTGCTGCCAGTCCACCCACCGTCCTGTACCCCTGCACCACCCTCAGCAGTATCCCTCTCTGCACCCGCAGAAGTGGCCTAACCCTCGCATTCACCCCCGCTCTTTCACCCCACACCTCCGCACCGTACAGCATACTCTGCTCTACCGTCCTACCAATTACCCTCCTCTTCCACTCTCCCGGCCCTTTCACATTACACATCAATCTCCCCAGCCATGCTGCCCTCATTTTACCCTTCTCTGCCGCCTTTACCATATGGGTTTTGAAGGATAATTGGCTATCCAACCACACCCCTAGGTATTTCACAGACTCCTCCATGCGAATTATCCTTCCCTTAACCATCACCCCCACTTCCCTTGCCCTGCTCCGTCCCTTCACTAGCAACCCCACCGTCTTCTCTTCCGCCACTTCCAGTCCGCACCGCTCTATCTTCTCCACAATCTTCCTGCACATTCTCTCCGCCTTTCTTTCTATCTCCGCCTCTCCCTTTGCCGTACATACCAGACACACATCATCCGCATACACCGTAATCTCACATCCCTCTTCACATACTATCCCACAAACCTCATCAAACACACACTTCCAGAGCGTCGGTCCAAGAACCGAGCCCTGAGGCACTCCAGCCTCCATCTCATATCTCCTCCCTCTGGAGTCTACAATCACACGCCCCGTCAGGTAGTCCTCCACCAGGTTAACCAACCCCTGCTCCACTCCAAGCCTCAGCAACGCGCTCAACACAGCCCGTTTGCTGACACTGTTGAACGCGTTCCCGACGTCGAAGAACACGAGTAGGGCCAATTTCTTCTTCCTCCAGCTGCCCTCCCTAGCTCTTTCCACCAAACCCATCACCTTGCTCAGTGCCGAGATGCAAGATTTCCCCTTCGTGAACCCATGCTGGTTTACCCTAAAGCCCCCATTCCTACCAACTTCCTCCTCAATCCTATCCCTTATTATCCCCTCCATCAATTTACCCATACCACACAGCAGGCTGATAGGCCTATAGTCCCCCGCCCGCTTCCCCTCTCTACCCGCCTTCTTCATCAGTATCACCCTGGCTACCTTCCATCCTTCCGGGAACTCCTCCTTCCTCAGCACCCTGTTGAATAGTTCCCAGAAGTACTCCCTATTGTCATCCAACAGCCTCTTCACCATATCACCCCTCAGGCCATCTATCCCTGGGGCTTTTCTCACTTTAATATTTCTCCCCCAATCTTCTACCTCCCACTTCTCTACCGGCCTTATCCCCCTCATTTTCACTACCCCCCTTGTATCTTGGATTTCCTGAATTCTGCCACCCACTCCTCCTTCTCCCCCTTTGAACAATTTCTCTATGATCTCCTTCTCCCAATCCTCCTCTAGAACCTCGTTTCTATTTCCACCCATCCTCTTCACCGCTATCTCATACGCCTTTCCCCATGGATTGTTTTCCAATTCCCCCAGTAACTCTTCCCACTTCCCTCTTTTTTCCCTCTCCACTCTACGCTCCAGTTCCTGCTTCTTCTCTTTATATCTCCCTCTTCCCTCTATCCTTCCTCTTCCCCTCAGCATCCGTCTTCGTTCTTTCTTACACTCCCTCCACAGCTCCTCTATTTCCTCATTCCACCAGTAATTGGCCCTCCGCTCACGCCTATTGCCCCTCTTTCCCTCTCTTTTGCAGCCCTGTATCACATTGTACAATTCATCTGCATCATGTCCAAGTCCCCTTCCTATCTCTTCTCTTACTTTCTTCCTCATTCTCTCTGCCTCGGCTTTCGTCCACTTCCATTCCCACTCTTCCACTAAATCCTTTCTCTCTTTCCTTATATCCGTCTCCACATACCTATGTAAGCTCAAGCTTTCCTCATCCTCCAGCACCCCCCAACTAAACACTCTTTCCCACAGCCATTCATCACATGCTGTTATATCAATGAATGATGAACCCCCGTCACCCCTCACGAAGGTGGGCAGTAGTCCATCATTCAGCACCACCAACCCGTTGGATGTTAACACTTCCTCAAGGATCTCCCCTCTCCTGTCCGTTTTCTTCCCCCCCCATATAGTATTCTTCGCATTGAAGTCCCCTGCCACCATTCTCCTTATGATCCTCCTTTTCCTTTTGACACCCTCAGATCGTCCTCTAATCCTGTCATGCTCCTCTCATATTCTTCCAGGCTGACATTTGGGCTTATATACACACTACACACCACTATGTCTCCCATTCGCACTACCACCCATCCATTTCCCTTCCTCACTTCATCCGCCCTCAATCCATCCCCCACCACTCTTATTCCTGCTTCTCCTGTATCGTCCATAATCCATCCCTGCTTCCCCACATATCTAGCATTCACCTCGGATCCACACACTACATCCACTTCCCTCCTAAAAATCACTTCATCCAATATATCATGCGCTATCCTACATTTCCCTAAATTTATCTGTAACACTCTCCATACATCCCCAGGAGCTAGGGTGGTGGAAGCGGGGAGGGGAACAAAGGGATAGACCCGTGGATGAAAGATGAAGTGGTGAGGGTGAAAATAGAGAAATTGATTGGGAAAGAGACAAAGGTGATTAAACTGGTAAAGGAGAGGAGCGGGATGAAAATGGCGGTGGTGAAGGCGGAATGGAGAAAAGCGGAAGTCTTACTGAGGAAAAGGGAGATTAGATTGGGGTGGAACAGGGTAACTATTGTAGAGGGTAGAGAGGAGGGCAGATGTTTTGGATGTGGGGTGAAGGGGCACAAAGTAGCAGGGTGTAAGGTGAAGGGAATTAAGGAGAGGAGTAAGTGCTGGCTATGTGAGAGTGAGGATCACATGGCCAGAGACTGTCGGCAGGCCTTCCTTTGTAGGGTATGTGGGGAAAGTGGACATGAGCCAGGGGAGATAGAATGTAGTAGGGGAAGGAAAGAAGTAGATGGCCAAAGACTTTCGGCAGGCCTTCCTTTGTAGGGTATGTTGGGAAAGGGGACATACGCCAGGGGAGATAGAATGTAGTAGGGGAAGGAAGGAAGTAGATGAAGACGATGGAAAAGGTGAAGGCAAAAATGAGAGAGACCCTCTGGACCCCTCAGAGGGGACGAGTCTGTTCAAATAGGAGGAAGGGGAGAGCATTGCGCGGGAAGAAGGAATGTAGGGGATGGATGGAGGGTGTTGGAGAGATTAGTGGACTGTAATTATTATTATAGGCCAAAGAAAGAATAAGACTATTTTTTATGTCAGATGTGACAACTATATTTTTTATTATATTCGAAAACATCCCGTTACCAGGTATCGAGATAAATTAACATAAATATGTAAGTATACATAGTGGGTCTTTAACATGCCCCCGCCCTTAAAAGAATTTAGTCTTTTAAAAACATTACTCAAATCTATTCGTCAATTAGTGGGCTAGATGAATCTACTTTGGTGAACGTTTGGTGATTTTCTACGGGTAGTGGACACAATTTTGTAACTGCTCGTTTAACTGTCCCGCGTTTTGTGAGGACTGATGCGACTCGGACTACATTGTCTCCTCCGGGAAACAAGTCTATAATGCGCCCCAGACACCATTCCAAAGGTGGCACATGGTTTTCCTTAATTATTACCAATGAATCCTTTACTATGCGTCCGGAATTTGTTTTCCATTTCGAACGCTGCTGTAGTTGCCCGACGTATTCTTTTCGCCATCTATTCCAAAACTGCTGCCTTAGCTGTTCAAATCTTTGATACTGGGATAAACGAGGTTCAGGTACATCTTCCAGTTTTGGCTCCAACGATGAAGTAAGAGTCCGTCCAATCAGAAAATGAGATGGAGTAAGAGGATAGAGATCTGCAGAATGAGTAGAAAGTGGAGTTAGAGATCTAGAATTAAGTATTGCCTCAATTTGTACGAGTACAGTTGAAAATTCCTCATACGTTAGAAGTGAATTACCCAGAACTCTCTTTAAATGGAATTTTGTTGATTTGACTCCTGCTCCCACAACCCTCCAAAATTAGGTGCATATGGAGGTCCAAAATGCCTACCAATTCTTTGATTAGTCATATAATCCTGAAAGTCAGAGTCATGTGCTTGTAGAAAATTATCCAAATGTGAAGAGGTTTGCCTCTACGCGATATAAATCGCTTTAAAGCCAACAGAAAATAAACTGCTGTTAAATCACTTACGAGTTCTAACTGAATACATTTAGTAGAGAAACATACAAATAAACAAATGTAAGCCTTTATTAATTTGCTACCACGCCCTTTTCGGTTTTTTATCAAAATTGGACCTGCATAATGTAAACCACTTACTTGAAAGGGAAAACCTGAAGAAAATCTTGTAGCTGGCAAATTTCCCAAAATTGGAATAATGCCTTTTGATTTGAATTTATAACATCTTATACAAGATCTGACAGGCCAATAATTTTCTCTTATAGAAACTAATAATTGTGCAAGGTGATGGGCTTTGGTGGAAAGAGCTAGGGAGGGCAGCTGGAGGAAGAAGAAATTGGCCCCACTCGTGTTCTTCGACGTCGGGAACGCGTTGCTGAGGCTTGGAGTGGGGCAGGGGCTGGTTAACCTTGTGGAGGACTACCTGATGGGGCGTGTGATTGTAGACTCCAGGGGTAGGATATATGAGACAGAGGCTGGAGTGTCTCAGAGCTCGGTTCTTGGACCGACGCTCTGGAAGTGTGTGTTTGATGAGGTTTGTGGGATAGTATATGAAGAGGGATGTGAGATTACGGTGTATGCGGACGATGTGTGTCTGGTATGTACGGCAAAAGGAGAGGCGGAGATAGAAAGAAAGGCGGAGAGAATGTGCAGGAAAATTGTGGAGAAGATAGAGCGGTGCGGACTGGAAGTGGTGGAAGATAAGACGGTGGGTTTGCTAGTGAAGGGACGGAGCAGGACAAGGGAAGTGGGGGCGATGGTTAAGGGAAGGAGAATTCGTATGGAGTAGTCTGTGAAATACCTAGTGGTGTGGTTGGATAGTCAATTATCCTTAAAAACTCATATATTAAAGGCGGCAGAGAAGGGTAAAGTGAGGGCAGCATGGCTGGGGAGATTGATGTGTAATGTGAAAGGGCCGGGAGAGTGGAAGAGGAGGGTAATTGGTAGGACGGTAGAGCAGAGTATGCTGTACGGTGCGGAAGTGTGGGGTGAAAGAGCGGGGGTGAATGCGAGGGTTAGGCCTCTTCTGCGGGTGCAGAGAGGGATACTGCTGAGGGTGGTGCAGGGGTACAGGACAGTGGGTGGACTGGCAGCAGCGGTGCTGGCAAGGTCCTACCCATTGGACGTGATGGCTAGAGCTAGAAATAAACGCTGGAGGGGTGCGACCAGAGAGGAACTACAGGAATGGATGGAGGAGGAAATGGAGAGAAGGTGGGAGGAGTATGTGGGCACACTAAAAAGAGCAATTGGATGGACCGGAAATTCGGGGAGGTGAACTACTTATTGACACAGGTGCTCGCTGGACATGGGTCGAGAGTAGGGTACCTCCACAAGATTGGGAAAAGAGAGCCTGGAGTGTGCGAGAGGTGTGAAGTGGAGGATGATGTGGGGCATGTGTTTAGATGCTGGAGGAACGAGGAAGTGCTGAAGAAGTTGGAGATGAAACTAGGGGAGGCGGTGTACTGGGACATGGACATGGAACATGGTGGAGATAATGTTGAGGGGGGAGGAGGAATGGATGGAGGTGAGTGGAGTAGAAGAGAGCATGGTTAGGGGGAGAGAAGGACTCGATATGGCCTGAGAGGTAGGAGTGATAGTAGGGAGATGACGGTGTGAGCGGAGAGTGTGCGAGGGACCGCCGCCCGTCTCGAAGTATGCTAGGGTAGTGATTCCGAGGCGGGGGTAACGGCGAGTTTGAGGTAGGTTTGGTTGGTAGGCATCCCCTTGGGGATGAGTCCAACACTGTTTGGGTCCTGGACCCATTCGAACATGAGTTTCCTATCTCGGCCCGAAAAAAAAGAGGTTCAGAAGCAAATGAGAGAGAGTGTATCAGAAAATTTTCAAGAAAATGAAAAAGTGAATATAAAACGCATAGAAAACCAAAATAGAAATAAGAAAATAAAAGAAGGAAAAAATTAGCAAGTCCAATGATCATTGGAGGTACAGTATTACCAATATACGGAATGAAACTGAAAAAATTTACCAAAAGCTGATGGAACATACACAATTGATGAAAAACAATGTGGAAAATATGAATAGTGAAATACAAGATAATAGCAATGAAATAAAATTGGAAGAACAAAATGTGGAGGCATATTTAAAGATGATAAGGCAAAGAGATCAACACGAATATTTAGAGATTATAAGTAAAAATTGGAAGTTGAGAAAAAAATGTTCATGGAAGAGGATATATGATTATTGGAAGTGGAGAAGAGATAAGAAGAAAGTAGAAAATATGAAATACCTACCCTACCCTTTTACCTGTGGTCGGGCAATTTGCGCCCCGATAAGCAGGTAAAGAAAGTAGCTACTAGATTAGTATATTTTCGTAGAAATAGGATATTCCGAGTATCTAAGTAGGTGGAAGAGAAAATAAATGTTAGTTTGTGATAAAGAGTGTGGTGAATTGGTTATTGTCGGTGAATTTGTATTTGCCTAATTTTTCATTATGGAAGAATACAAAATGATTGAAACAACAAAGGAAAAGCCGAGTATTTTATATAAAGGTTACAATTTTCGAATGAAAAAAACTTTAAAAGATCGTTCCATGTGTTGGATATGCATTAAAGAAAAAAACTGAAAAATGTAGGGGTAGTATAATAAAAAACAATTCAAAAATAATTAATGAGAGGGGCCATATCCTAGTACTGCAGCAATGGAAGTTAGAGAATGTTTGTTCAATGTTTGGAAAAGAGTACGAGAAGATAATATGATTATTTACCCATGTCAAAAATTTTTAAAGACGAATTTCAAAAATTGTACAATAGTGGTTTGGACTTAGTGACAGAAATTCCAAATTTTTCAACGGTGAAAAGTGGTTTAAATCCCACCAGGAAACGCGTACAAGGTTTTCGAAAGATCCCGCCGTAGCATCGGAAATAACATTTCCTAAAGACGTTATTACAAAGAAAGACGGTTCCTCTTTTTTATTTATAGATAAAAATATTAATGAAAACAGAATATTAGTGTTTGCAAGTAAAAAACCTATAGAAATTTCAACCGACAGTACCTCCACTGTATTTATGGATGGCACATTTGAAAGTTGTAGCAAGCAGTTCAAACAAATTCATACAATACATACTGATATCGGTAGCACCACAAATGAAACAAATATCAGCACTATTTGCATTGCTTCCAAATAAGACCAACGAAACGTATGAATTATTCTTTTCTTCCATTCCACATTGTAAACCGACATTAATAATAATAGATTTTGGGCAAGCGGTAATTAATGCCCTAAAATAGGTATATAGATATAAGTGCTAAAAGTGATATTTTATTTCGTGAGAAGGGAAGTTTGGGACACGACGCCGAAGGCGGAGTGTTCCATCCTTTCAAACAAAATAAAATCACTTTTAGCAGGTATATCATACACTATTTTTTTTAAAAACACCATTAAAAGTCCAAATTAACGCATCTTTTACATTAATGAATTGATAAAATAATAGCCTCGAGATTATCAGTTTTGAATCCAATCTATTCATGAAACAAGTTGCCAAGGTAAACAAAAACCGAATTTCTCTTTGTTGACATTATAACGTCAATAAATCACGAATTATTCTTTCTTGTTTCTTCGTTTTTCGATGGAAAGAGATCAAGAAAATGAATTTCTACCGCTGGAAATTGAAGATTGACGGTATTTGACAATAACTTTTGGTTTTAGATTCAAAAATGGTCAGAAATTATAAGAGAAAACTAGGCTCTCGACGGTATAAGGATTATACAGAAGAAAACTTAGCATCTGCTGTGCGCGCCGTGCGAGATAGAGGTATATCTTATGCAACAGCTGCTGACTTGTTCAATATCCCAAAACATACCGTATATAATAAAGTTAAGAACCTCCACCAAAAGCCTGTTAGAGCACCAACCGTTTTTGAGGCTTGTGAAGAATGACAATTGGTAGATCTTCTAATAGCAAGTGCCAGAGTATGGATTTCCCCTTACAATGTTTGACCTTAGAATTATTGTAAAAGAGTATTTGGATCGTTTGGGTAGGACAGTTAAAATATTTCCCAACAATATGCCTGGAAAAGATTGGTGTTATGGGTATTTGAGAAGACATGAAGATCTTCTAACGCAAAGATCATGTCAAAATATAAAAGGAGTACGTGCTCAAACAACAGAAGAGTCAATAGAAGAATATTTTGATAGACTAGCCATAAGTGTTAAAGATGTGCCACCGCAAAATATTCTGAATTACGATGAAACCAATTTATGTGATGACCCGGGAAGAAAGAAATGCATTTTTAAACGAGGTACAAAATATCCCGACCGTATTTTGAATTCGACCAAATCTGCAGTTTCTATCATGTTTGCTGCTACAGCTTTTTTTTTTTTTTGGGCCGAGATGGGAAACTCATGTTCGAATGGGTCCAGGACCCAAACAGTGTTGGACTCATCCCCAAGGAGATGCCTACCAACCAAACCCACCTCAAACTCGCCGTTACCCCCGCCTCGGAATCACTACCCTAGCATAATTCGAGACAGGCGGCGGTCCCTCGCACACTCTCCGCTCACACTGCCATCTTCTCCCTCCTATCACTCCTGCCTCTCATGCCATATCGAGTCCTTCTCTCCCCCTTACCATGCTCTCTACTACTCCACTCACCTCCATCCATTCCTCCTCCCCCCTCAACATTATCTCCTCCATGTTTTCCCAGTACACCGCCTCTCCTAGTTTCCTCTCCAACTTCTTCAGCACTTCCTCGTTCCTCCAGCATCTAAACACATGCCCCACATCATCCTCCACTTCACACCTCTCGCACACACCAGTCTCTCGTTTCCCAATCTTGTGGAGGTACCCTACTCTCGACCCATGTCCAGTGAGCACTTGTGTAAAGAAGTAGTTCACCTCCCCGAATTTCCGGTCCATCCAATCTCTCCTATTCCCAATCGCTCCTTTTAGCGCGCCCTCATACTCCTCCCACCTTCTCTCCATTTCCTCCTCCATCCATTCCCGTACCTCTTCTTTGGTCGCACCCCTCCAGCGTTTGCTCCTAGCTCTAGCCAACACGTCCAATGGGTAGGACCTTGCCAGCACCGCTGCTGCCAGTCCACCCACTGTCCTGTACCCCTGCACCACCCTCAGCAGTATCCCTCTCTGCACCCGCAGAAGTGGCCTAACCCTCGCATTCACCCCCGCTCTTTCACCCCACACCTCCGCACCGTACAGCATACTCTGCTCTACCGTCCTACCAATTACCCTCCTCTTCCACTCTCCCGGCCCTTTCACATTACACATCAATCTCCCCAGCCATGCTGCCCTCACTTTACCCTTCTCTGCCGCCTTTACCATATGGGTTTTGAAGGATAATTGGCTATCCAACCACACCCCTAGGTATTTCACAGACTCCTCGATGCGAATTATCCTTCCCTTAACCATCACCCCCACTTCCCTTGCCCTGCTCCGTCCCTTCACTAGCAACCCCACCGTCTTCTCTTCCGCCACTTCCAGTCCGCACCGCTCTATCTTCTCCACAATCTTCCTGCACATTCTCTCCGCCTTTCTTTCTATCTCCGCCTCTCCCTTTGCCGTACATACCAGACACACATCATCCGCATACACCGTAATCTCACATCCCTCTTCACATACTATCCCACAAACCTCATCAAACACACACCTCCAGAGCGTCGGTCCAAGAACCGAGCCCTGAGGCACTCCAGCCTCCATCTCATATCTCCTCCCTCTGGAGTCTATAATCACACGCCCCGTCAGGTAGTCCTCCACCAGGTTAACCAACCCCTGCTCCACTCCAAGCCTCAGCAACGCGTTCAACACTGCCCGTTTGCTGACACTGTTGAACGCGTTCCCGTCGTCGAAGAACACGAGTAGGGCCAATTTCTTCTTCCTCCAGCTGCCCTCCCTAGCTCTTTCCACCAAACCCATCACCTTGCTCAGTGCCGAGATGCAAGATTTCCTCTTCGTGAACCCATGCTGGTTTACCCTAAAACCCCCATTCCTACCAACTTCCTCCTCAATCCTATCCCTTATTATCCCCTCCATCAATTTACCCATACCACACAGCAGGCTGATAGGCCTATAGTCCCCCGCCCGCTTCTCCCCTCTACCCGCCTTCTTCATCAGTATCACCCTGGCTACCTTCCATCCTTCCGGGAACTCCTCCTCCCTCAGCACCCTGTTGAATAGTTCCCAGAAGTACTCCCTATTGTCATCCAACAGCCTCTTCACCATATCACCCCTCAGGCCATCCATCCCTGGGGCTTTTCTCACTTTAATATTTCTCCCCCAATCTTCTACCACCCACTTCTCTACCGGCCTTATCCCCCTCATTTTCACTACCCCCCTTGTATCTTGGATTTCCTGAATTCTGCCACCCACTCCTCCTTCTCCCCCTTTGAACAATTTCTCTATAATCTCCTTCTCCCAATCCTCCTCTAGAACCTCGTTTCTATTTCCACCCATCCTCTTCACCGCTATCTCATACGCCTTTCCCCATGGATTGTTTTCCAATTCCCCCAGTAACTCTTCCCACTTCCCTCTTTTTTCCCTCTCCACTCTACGCTCCAGTTCCTTCTTCTCTTTATATCTCCCTCTTCCCTCTATCCTTCCTCTTCCTCTCAGCATCCGTCTTCGTTCTTTCTTACACTCCCTCCACAGCTCCTCTATTTCCTCATTCCACCAGTAATTGGCCATCCGCTCACGCCTATTGCCCCTCTTTCCCTCTCTTTTGCAGCCCTGTATCACATTGTACAATTCATCTGCATCATGTCCAAGTCCCCTTCCTATCTCTTCTCTTACTTTCTTCCTCATTCTCTCTGCCTCGGCTTTCGTCCACTTCCATTCCCACTCTTCCACTAAATCCTTTCTCTCTTTCCTTATATCCTTATATCCGTCTCCACATACCTATGTAAGCTCAAGCTTTCCTCATTCTCCAGCACCCCCCAACTAAACACTCTTTCCCACAGCCATTCATCACATGCTGTTATATCAATGAATGATGAACCCCCGTCACCCCTCACGAAGGTGGGCAGTAGTCCATCATTCAGCACCACCAACCCGTTGGATGTTAACACTTCCTCAAGGATCTCCCCTCTGCTGTCCGTTTTCTTCCCCCCCATATAGTATTCTTCGCATTGAAGTCCCCTGCCACCATTCTCCTTATGATCCTCCTTTTTCCTTTTGACACCCTCAGATCGTCCTCTAATCCTGTCATGCTCCTCTCATATTCTTCCAGGCTGACATTTGGGCTTATATACACACTATACACCACCATGTCTCCCATTCGCACTACCACCCATCCATTTCCCTTCCTCACTTCATCCGCCCTCAATCCATCCCCCACCACTCTTATTCCTGCTTCTCCTGTATCGTCCATAATCCATCCCTGCTTCCCCACATATCTAGCATTCACCTCGGATCCACACACTACATCCACTTCCCTCCTAAAAATCACTTCATCCAATATATCATGCGCTATCCTGCATTTCCCTAAATTTATCTGCAGCACCCTCCATACATCCCCTACATTCCTCCTTCCCGCGCAATGCTGTCCCCTTCCTCCTATTTGACCAGACTCGTCCCCTCTGAGGGGTCCAGAGGGTCCCTCCCATTTTTTCCTTCACCTTTTCCATCGTCTCCTTCTACTCCCTTCCTTCCCCTACTACATTCTATCTCCCCTGGCCTGTGTCCCCTTTCCCCACATACCCTACAAAGGAAAGCCTGCCGACAGTGTCTCGCCATGTGATCCTCGCTCTTACAAAGCCAACACTTACTCCTCTCCTTGACTACCTTCACCTTACACCCTGCTACTTTATGGCCCTTTATCCCACATCCAAAGCATCTGTCATCCTCTCTACCCTCTATAATATTTACCCTGTTCCACCCCAATCTAATCTTTTTTTTTCAACAAGGCTACCGCTTTTTCCCATTCCGCCCTCACCACCGCCATTTTCATCCCGTTCCTCTCCCTTACCACTTTAATCACCGTTGTCCCTTTCCCAATCAAATTCTCTATTTTCCCCCTCACCTTTTCATCTTCCATCCACGGTTCTATCCCTACCATTTTAATGGTTTTTGTTCCCCTCCCCGCTTCGACCACCTTAGCTCCTGTTACCCTTCCTACCTCCCCCAGAATTCCCCTCACCTCAACCCCCTTCTTTGCCTCTATTACCACCTCCCTATTTCTTGAGACTCTGAGTCTATCCACCCACTCCCCTGTCATCTCCCTCAACCCCTTCTTAATCCTCTCGATCCCCTCCTGATCAACTTCCCCGATATCCTTCAGGATTATCGCCCCATTTCTACCCTCCTTTTCCTTCTCCCCATCTGTATAGATTGTTACCTCCGCCACTTCTCCGCCACCTCTCACCCACGCCACCATCTTCTTCAGCATCTCCACCTCTACCTGCTCAAGCCTGTGGAGTCCAATGCTGTCCCCGCTCCCCACTACCCCAAACAGTCGACTCATCAGCTCAAACACCTTTTTCTCATCCCTACAATCTCCCTCCATCCGACAGATCAACTCCTCCGTCTTCACCCTTACCCCATTCCTTTCCGTAGTGCGTACCTCCTTGACCCACTCCATTTCCTCTCCTTTTCCCACTAGCATCGGGTACCTATCCCTAAACATCCTCTGTATTCCCTTCTCCTTCCACTGTCTTCCTTGGTCACCCATACCACCTTTACCTTTTCATCCCCTAATATTGGATTTCCCACCTTCACCTCTATTCCCTCCCCCTTTTTACCATCCCAGTCCCTATCTCTAACCTCCAGCCATCCTTCCTAGTCTCTTTGCCCCGCCTCCCATCGTGTTTGCATTATCCCGTTGCTATCGTCCTCCCCCCTCAACCTCTCCAATTCCTTGACCCGCCCCTCTGCCGCTGCCTCCTCTTCCTCCAGCCTTTCCACCTTCTCCTCCAGTCGCCTTACCATATCCTTCAATCTCTCTACACTCTCCCTCTCTTCTTCCTCCCAATCCTCCATTTCCTTCTTTCCTTTCTCCTTCAGTTTCCTCTTCTGTTCCTTGTCCTCCAGAGGCGATACCTTCTTTCTCTTTACTCCAGTATCACTCCACCCTCTCGTCTCCCCCGCCTTATCAGGCGTTCGTTTTACCTTCGTCGACTTACCAAAAATTCCATTTCCTTGCCTTTCTTCATCCATAACCTCCTGTTCTATTTTTCTTTCTTCTTTGTCCATATTCCATCCCACGAGTAGCTAGGGAATTGAATGTCCACCACCACAGAGCCCCGCTTGTGGTGGTAAGGCTGGTTACTCCGGGAGATCACCAGGTATCCCGGAGGCACCGTTTCTGACTGACTTTCGCGCAGCCATTCATCCATTGCCACGGTAGCTAACAACGTAGATTACGGATTGTTTTATCGAGGTTTACTCCTCTAGGCTTTTTCTCACGGTTGCCTCCGGACGCAGTGGCTTCCGTTGCCTACACTACACCACAACATAGCTGCCTTCCCTATGTCGCTGGTTTTTTATCGAGGTTTACTCCTCTAGATTCCTGGGAATCTAACCTATTAGTCGCCTTTTACGACACGTGGGCTATCCCCTGGGGGTATTCTTCTGAGCCCGCCCCCAGACGGGGGTTGCTGCTACAGCTGTAGGAGAACTTCTTCCGCCCTATGTTGTTTATAAGGCGGAACGACTTCATGATAAATGGTGCCTAGGTGGACCCCCTGGAACTTGCTACAACAGAACGAAATCGGGCTGGTTTGACGGGCCGACGTTTATGGAGTGGTTTCAGTCTATGGTATTGCCATGGGCTAAAAAATTACAAGGACCCAAAGTTATTAGCGAAGACAACCTTTCGTCACACCTGAATATTGAAATATTGCGCTTCTGCCAGACTTTTGATATCCGTTTCGAGTTTTTGCCTCCAAACACAACACATCTTACACAGCCTCTCGACGTGGGATTTTTCAGATCCTTAAAAGCAGCCTGGAGGGAAATACTAAAGACCTACAAAATACAGAACCCGAATGTATCAACGTTGAATAAAATCTATTTTCCAGGTTTGCTGGGTAAAGCGTCAGGTATATATCCACTTGATAAATTTCAAGTAACAAAAACAATGCCAAAAAACAAAACACAAGAATTGAGAGAAGCAGGACTGATTAATGAAGCTGTTTTAGACTTTCTAAAAGAAAAGAGGAGCCCTGAAATGCAACAAGCAAGGCATAAAAAAAATTTTGTCTGTTCCTGCAGGGCAGTCTATTTCCTATTTGGATATGCTTCCAAGTGAATTGGACAAGCTTGAGAGTGGACCATCCAACGTAGTCCCTAAAGCTGAAGACACCCCTAATGTAGAAGCAGCACCAGGAGGTGTGGATATAGATGAAGCATACGAAAACGGATTTGCAATAATTCGGTATGACTAAAATAAACCAAAAGCTGGAGACTTTGTAGTTGTGAAATTTAGTACTAAAAAGAAATTCTAACATTTTATTGGTACGATTTTATCTCTTCAAGAAATAAACTCCTATGAAGTAAAATATCTGAGAAAAAAAGCGAAAATCTGTTTGTTTTCCCTAATATCGATGACATAGCATTTGCCTTCGAAGAGGATATCGAAACTATTCTCAGAGAACCAAAAATTGCCAGAGATATTTTTCGATTTAGTGAGGATTTAAGTGCCTTTAACTTCTAAAGATGTGATTTCTTAAACGTTCCTAGATTTATTTTTAAGATTTTGTTGACTTTCAGACGTCTATTTCCGCGTTTAGGCTGTTGAGAGAAAAAAAATCTGATTTTTTATAACGTTTATAATATTTTTTTAGTTGTAGCTTTAGGTTTTTTGACTGATAATGTTATTTTAGTTTACCTGCCTAGTAGGTAATTGTTGAAAAAGTTATCTGAATTTTTTATCTAGTTTTTCAAATTAATAAAATGTAAAAAATATTACATTCATTAAACTTTACTCATGTTTAATTTTTCTGACCCCTAAAAAACCGAATTGAACTGTAACTGTTTGTGGCAATATTTAAGTAGGCAAAGTAACCTCTTACCCAGTATATAGGCATCTTTATAACGATTTTATACGTAATGGCAAATTAGCCCCACATATGGGGTAACTGTGCCCAATACAAAATAATAAAAAATACACTGTGGCTCAAAATATGTAATTTAATTATTGGGATATGCTCTCTGAAACATTTTTACACGCCTAAAAATATATTATAAATTGCTAACCTTCGTTTCAAAAACATTATACAGCAAAATATCCCAAAAGCGTTGCAAAGCAAAGTAACCCCACTCTCTACGGTACTCCAAAATACACGCGTGCCAGGGCCGCGTCAGCTGCCGGCAGGTCTCAGTAAACTATCTTTCTCCTCCTTTAGCTACAAATAAGACTTTTTTATCGTGCTCATTTAAAATCTTTATTTGCGTCATGGAAAATTATTAAACACCGTTGAATTCGTCTGGCGATTAACACATATTTTTGATATTATCTAATGAACACGCTATAAAAATTTTAGAATGCCCAAAGTATATGTTTGAGGTGTAATTATTACATATATTTGGAAGGATCAGGTTACACTTTGAAACCAAAATTTATTTCTGGATTGAAGAGATGCTCTTAGACTAATAATTCTCGGCGAAATGTACGGAACCGATCCTTTCGAAGAATTAGTCCTTGAAGCAGCCAGTCCGGGCTAGAAATCTGGGCTGGACTAAAAATATTTGACTCAATTATACGAGTATTTACACGGTTTCTTATTATTGACGAAAATAGGTGACTGTAAAAAGGATAATACGGTTCAGGGGTTATATTATGTATAGTTGACGTAAGACTTTTAGTGCAGAGATCTAATCGTATATCCCCTTTAACCCGCAACCGCTATAGTGCGGTATCACATACCACTCCATTATTTAGGTTTATGTTATTGTCTTAAGAATGTCAGATACACACCTGGGTCCTTGTATATCTCTCAGAAACTGTTGCTTCTGCAACTCAGTAATATTAGTGGTTGCCTAGTTCTTGGACGTAGCAGTTTAGAACAAGATTTGGCCAGCGGTCAGTTCAAAACCAGCAGCAAATTGGCAATAATGGTTGGCAATGATGACAGAATGGCTACAAAAAAGACGTATTACCAATGTCCAGCCAAAATGAAAAGTAAAACATTCTATATGTGTCGTGAGTGACAAAAACCCATCTGATTGGAACACGCCAAAAAAATGTGTGACCATTGAAGTCTTAAAAAAATAATTTGAATGTATTTTGTTTATATTTTTAGAGTGTATACATTTTCTTATTGTTAGAATATATTTTGTTTTATTATAACTTATTAATATTTTACTACAAATTTGACAGTTTGATTTTTTTTTCATCAACCAAAATATCAAAATGTTTAGCGGTATCACATACCGCGCGGTAGCTTAAGAGTAACAATTTTGACGGTAGCGGTTGCGGGTTAAGTTATGTTGCGGAGCTAAACTCTAAAAGGTATTAATATTATTGTTGTCTACTTACCAAACATAATTCTAAATTGTATTTGATGTACGTAATTGTTGAAAAGGCGTTCGGTTTAAACGGTATACCAGACGTGAACTGAGCCCTTTTTGTATAAATATATATAAATATGCAGGTATACTTACAATTTCCTCAGAAACACATGTCACATGTCTATCGACCTGTTTCGATTTTACAGAATAAATCCTTTTAATTACCGCTCGTCGTTACTAGCCGCTTCCAATTATAGTTCTGTGATCCCAAATTCTTCAACCCTGACCATAAGACAATTGACGTCTGCCAACGGACGCTTCCATTTTTTCCAACGCCACGAGAAACACCCCTTTCCGTTATCGACTGCCTAAGGAGAAAGACCATCTTTCGTTATCTTTCATATCTTTAAGTATCTTATGAATTTTGCTGTGGTAAGTTCAAAATCATAATTTATAATTAATAAGCTTCTTCTAAAGTACTGTCTGATATAATTTTTGTATGCATTCTTTATTATTTTTTTACAGAGATAGACGAAATTAAATTCAACACGTGGTCATAAACTGTTCTTTTATACTAATTTGGTGGTTTTAAACCAAATATTCTTTTATAATTCACTGTTTCACTTTTATACAAACATTTTCAAGCTTTTTCAGTTGCGAAATAACTCTTTTAATTATAAAATAACATTTTTATAATCTGTTAACCTATAAAATATTCCTTCGTAACGCCAGTGCCGGTTTCATATATTTCCTAAGCACGATATTTTTTCATATAACTAAATAAATAACTTTTTGCTATCATTAGTTTCTTTCGGATCATTAGTATATTTTTTTAGTTTAGCCGATAATTGCTATTTTTACTGTTTTAACATGGGACATATAATGTTGGAAAGCTTCCAGTAAATTGAATCAATTTTTTTACTTTCAAATAACTGCCTTCCTTTTTTTAACCTGAAAAGCTGACCAGCATAATGTGCCATTACATTCAAGTTCCTATAAATCCCTGATCCACCTGTACTTCTAGGTAAGCACAGCCCCAAGGATATAACCCGAGGATATAACCCCAAGGATATAACCCAAGGATATAACCCAAGGATATAACCCAAGGATATAACCCAAGGATATAACCCAAGGATATAACCCAAGGATATAACCCAAGGATATAACCCAAGGATATAACCCAAGGATACAACCCGAGGATACAGCCCGAGGATATAACCCCAAGACCTAGGCTATGATATAAGCCCTAGCCAAGGATAGAACCCCAGTATACAGCCCTAGATCAAAATACCGCCCTAGACCAGGACACATCAGTTCAGATCAATACCTGCCTACCTACTTCAGGAAACTACTCCATATAAGCTAAAGTTAAAGACATACCAGCATTCACACATTATTACCTAGCCTAGACAATTTCTTGGTCGAAACATAAATCAAAGCTAGAATAATGCACAACTGCGTATAATTTCGGAATTATTTTAAGAAGATTGTCAAATGTTTTTATATACCAAATGATGGAGGTTATTTTTCGTGTGAATAATTACCAATCGATTATATCAAAGGTTGTAGCTCATAGAAACAAATTATCAAATTAAAAGTTAAAACGTGTTTATATATTATAGAATTTCTTTTTTCAAGAAAACTAAGCAATAAATAAAAGTATAGGCAAAGTAAACAAAAAACAGAAAAATTGAAATAGTAAGGAATAAGAAAGTATTTTATATTAATAATAATCATAATTAAATCTTTATTGTTTTTAAGAATTTATATTTCCATATCAACATGAAGTAACTATCACAATCACAAGTCATAAGATGAAAACATGAGTTGAAAATTATACGATTGTATTTTATGAGCAAGCTGCTTAAATTACGTGAAAAATTTCCTAATGTTCAAAATTCTACATTACTTAACGTACTTATGCAGAATTTTTTTTTCCAACCGTACAATAATTTTTTTCTAAACAATCGTACCAATATGTAATACTTCACTTCATTTAGAACGACTAACTTATTACACGATTGAGATGATATTAATTTTTGCAATAATAGATTTGGATATAGCAAAACAAATAGTACAAATTTTCATATTATACAAGAAAAATACAAAATTCAATCTAATAAATCTACTGGATCTTTAGGAAATCTAAAGAAACTTTCTCTGGAGCTCTTAACATGTTGACCACAATTAACGACAACCAACCATACCAAATACAGCTAAACTGGGATAGGTTGAAAGCATGCAGTCAGGAAGGAACGATGGTGTGGTACACAGAGGGATCTTTTTTTTCTTTTTTTTCCGGGTCGAGATGGGAAACTCATGTTCGAATGGGTCCAGGACCCAAACAGTGTTGGACTCATCCCCAAGGGTATGCCTACCAACCAAACCCACCTCAAACTCGCCGTTACCCCCGCCTCGGAATCACTACCCTAGCATACTTCGAGACGGACGGCGGTTCCTCGTACATTCTCCGATCACACCGTCGTCTTCTCCCTAACTATCAAACTCCTACGTCTCATGCCATATCGAGTCCTTCTCTCCCCCTTACCATGCTCTCTACTACGATACTCACCTCCATCCATTCCTCCTCCCCCCTCAACATTATCTCCACCATGTTCTCCCAATACACCGCCTCCCCTAGTTTCCTCTTCACCTTCTTCAGCACTTCCTCGTTCCTCCAGCATCTAAACTCATGCCCCACATCATCCTCCACTTCACACCTCTGGCACACTCCAGTCTCCTCTTTTTCAATCTTGTGGAGGGTCGCTACTCTCGACCCATGTCCGGTGAACACCTGTGTTAAGAAGAAGTTCACCTCCCTGAATTTCCGGTCCATCCAATCTCTCCTATTCGCAATAGCTCCTTTTAGCGCGCCCTCATACTCCTCCCACCTTTTCTCCATTTCCTCCTCCATCCATTCCTGTACTTTCTCTCTGGTCGCACCCCTCCAGCGTTTATTCCTGGCTCTAGCCATCTCGTCCAATTGGTAGTACTGCTGCTGCCAGTCCACCCACTGTCCTGTACCCCTGCACCAACCTCAGCAGTATCCCTCTCTGCACCCTCAGGCGTGGCCTAGCCCTTGCATTCACCCCCCGCTATTGCACCCTACACCTCCGCACCGTAAAGCATACTCTGCTCTACCGTCCTATCAATTATCCTCCTCTTCAACTCTCTCTGCCCTTTCAGATTACAGATCAATCTCCCCAGCCCTCACTTTTTTCTTCTCTGCCGCCTTTAACATGTGAGTTTTGAAGGATAATTGGCTATCCAACCACATCCCTAGGTATTTCACATATTCCTCCATACGAATTCTCCTTCCCTTCACCATCATCCCCACTTCACTAGTCTTGCTCCGTCCCTTCACTAGGAACCTCACCGTCTTATCTTCCGCCTCTTCCAGTCCGCACCACCCTATCTTCTCCACAATCTTCCTACACATTCTCTCCGCCTTTCTTTCGATTTCCGCCTCACCCTTTGCCGTACATACCAGACACACATCGTCCGCATACACAGTAATCTCACATCCCTCTTCACATCCTATTTCACAAACCTCATCAAACACACACTTCCAGATCGTCGGTCCAAGAACCGTGCCCTGGGGAACTCCAGCCTCCGTCTCAAACCTCCTCCCTCTAGAGTCTACTATCGCACGCCCCGTAAGGTAGTCCTCAACCAGGTTGACCAGCCCCTTCCCACTCCGTTAAGCTGCTTAATGACCAAATAGATATCAATCATTCCCTCTTATTAAACCTTTTTACCTAGAAGATGTGATGGTTGTGAATAAATTTTTCAGGATCTCTTTTTCAATACCTTTGTAATATTCATAGAATTCCGTATTAAGACAATTTTTGTACTTATCCCCATTTAAATATATTATAATACTTTTGTCAATATCTTAGAATTCCGTATTAAGACACTATAAAATTAAAAATTTTTCATTGTATCTTCACTAGTTTGAAAAAGCTACTGTGTAGCGAAACGCGTGACTAATTTAATTTGAACGTTAGTTCAAAATAAAATGAAGATTTAAACAAATTAAATTGTTTTATTTCATCGTTTAGTATGGATCTTCATCAAGTAAAAGCCTCATCTATTCAACTTATTTATTGCTTCCTTGTCTATATATGGTTGATTGAGGTCGTGATGATGTCGACCACGAAGCGCTTTCTCGACCCACTCCTCCTGTTTGTTAGAGTCTGTAAGTTTCTTATCAGGGTTTACAAGATCTAAGGGGAATAAGTTTTATCTGCTTTCTCGACCAGCTAATGCAATTTAGATGTTTGAGCCTTGCCAATGAATAATTTTTGGAGTTTAGATATTTGTTGTGATGTAAATTTAACTATGTCCGTTAGAGCTCTCCCTCCCTATTTTCTTGGTAGTGTGGTCCTAATAACTGATAATGTCGGATGGTCTCATTTGTGTTTGGTCATCATGGTACGCGTTGTTCTTTGAATATATTCCAGTTCTGTTTTTGTCCACTTCAGAATTCCAAATGAGTATGTCAAGACCGGTATGGCGTAGGTGTTAATTGCTTTGGCGAGATTACCTGCGCTCAACTGGGATTTCAATAAAGTAGTTACCCTTTGAGTGAGCTGGCCTCTTATTTTAGTTTTTGCTTGCTTTTGGTCTAGTAGCTTAGCTTGCTGAAATACTGGATATTTGTAAGTTTCGCCATTTTTAGGCCAGGAAATATATAGGGCCATGAGCATTGTTCACTTTCGAACGGCTGATTTTGTACAGGTAGTATAAACGATGTACAAGACGATATTATGCATCCGAAGCGTCAAATCAAACCTTAAGAGTCAATTAAAACTGTCATTTTATGGATATTTTACGTTTCTCTCTTATATTTTTTCCCTCGGATTTTACAGAAAAAAAGTTAAATACTTTCTTACTCGCCTTCAAAAGTCCTATGAAAAAAAAAATTAATTGGGTCCAAAGTTATCGATAAAAAATCATTGTTTATGCAATGTTAAATAAACAATTTCAAAATAAGCTCCTATCACTTCCGTGTCTAGGCGTTTCGTGAAATCATTCGTCCTTACTCACACACATTATGTGCAAAATCTAGAATCTGTAAGTGAAATAGTTAACAAATTACAGCGTTATTAACAAATTAAGTAATTATCGATCTACATCTACATCAAAAAAAAATTTAATATTCGTTGGGAAATAATGAAGTTACAGGCCGTCAAAGTCCGACAGTTCCCGAGAAAAGTGTTATTATAACTGCGCGGTCGAGTTTGAAGGTCCGCGGCTAGTATCTCTCTCGAGTCCTCTATCGACTTCTCCTCCGCGACACCGTGAGAAATATAGCGTTCCGCTGACCTTTGATTTTGTTTTTAAGAAACTTACCTTTCATCCAAACTCTCAATATTTCAAACGATGAAAGTTCTCAGTATTCCGGTACCGATTATTTTTTGTTTTTTCCGCTACTCACCCAAATTGTTTAACGATGGGCGTTGGACTTTGACGGCCTGTAACTTCATTATTTCTCAACGAATATTAAATTTTCTTTTTTCATATTAAAGGTCTTGCCGCCCTCTTTTATAGTATGAAATTATATATTAATATGACTTTCTCTATTTGACAACTAAAGCCCTTTTAAATAATCTCTGCCATTGTTACAAAATAACTTTTTCTTGAAAAATAATTATGTGTTGTGATTCTTAATGATGAAAGCTACCGATCAAAATGATTTTCGTATCTCTGAACGTCGCTCAAGCTAGTGTAGATCGATAATTAGTTAATTTGATATATATAATAACGCTGTAACTTGTTAACTATTTCACTTACAGATTCCAGCTTTGGTACGTAATGTCTGTGAGGCCGCCTTCACACTAGGTCACTGTGACCAGGAAGTGACCCAGGCTGTGACCCATGTTGTTTTATCCACGGTACCGGTCACTGTGTCGGTCACTCAAAAATGACTGCTATTTTTGTTCGGGTTTTGCATTACACAAGTACTGCTGGGCCGCTAGTCAAATATGGCACCTGCTAGTGACGAGGAGTTATTATTGTTTATGTTACTAATTTAAAAAAAACGTCGATCAAGAAGAAGGAAGATATGGGTCCACCCTATGTTAAGTTCTCGTATGGAAAAGGGTTTGTACTATACATTGTTTGACGACCTTCGTGCTAATGAAGAGAAGTTCTTCAACTACTTTCGGATGTCGTTACCTTCGTTCAAGGAATTACTGACCTACATAAGGAATGACGTTACTGGGACTGATAATCTTTTTAGGCGAAGTATTCCACCCGAGGAGAAGCTGGTTATAACTTTGGTGAGTTTTATGTTACTAAATAATTCTTAAATTAACAAAACGTAAACAAAAGTGGTGTACTAGTATACTACGTGTTGTCTCAATGGTACGGGAAGATGGTACATAAATACATAGTATATATGTTTAAATAATACATTTTTTGTTACATACAGCAGCAAATGTTGCAATCAGAAATATGTAAAACAGTATTGTGCAACTTATTAAAAGAAATTGAATAAATATTATGCTATGCTTTTTGGCGGGTGTAAAAATAACACACAAATAACCTGTTACAGTATATTAATTTTTACTATGAGAAGCACAGTAAATATTTGACCTATTACTTATTGAATACACTGTATAACAAAGGTTTTGGTAAAATAATAAAGTTTGCATACTGTGACAGAAATAATCAAATTAAATTCCAATCCTTATTACAAAACGCCTAAAAGTACTTATATGCTATCTGTATAACAAAAAAAAAACACACTCACACACACAGTAGAGGGAGAAAGTAAGCTAACTTCTTTACGAAAGTGTGTTAGGAAACTTATAACAACTGCTAACTGTTTCAGTATAAGACAAAACATTTAACACACACAAAATTTTAGGCGAATAATTGTAATGTCATAATGGTTTAAACTGTAAGAACTCTGATAAGCTTTCAGAATCGCTTGTTTCGGTATTTGTCATGGTAGAGGACTTAGGGGAAATTCTGTAGGTGGAATGGCATTCTTGTTGTAGCCCTACCATTTGTTTGGATTGCTGGAATTGGTCCACAAAGGTATTGCTGGTACTACTTGACGGATACACATAGTTTGATGAATTTTGTGGGTAAGAACCTTGATATGGATTGGAGACAAACTGGTTAGGTGTGGGATGGCAAGGATATGGTGGTGGACCAGGATTGACATTATGTAAAGGGTAATACGGATTTCCGACTGAAGGGAGGTTGGGGGTTCCACTGTTACTGCGGATGTACTGAGTTGCCCTGTGCCGATGAAATTACTCCTAGAATGTCTGACTTCACTTTAAGCTGTCTTTCTGGCGGAACTTTTCGAATTTCTGGTAGCAGTGAAAGTAATATTAGTGTTATTATTATTAGTGTTATTCTTAATCCTTTTTTTCAATACTTCTATTAACTCATCTCCTTTTTTCGCGGTAGTTTATGTTGTGTCTTTCTTGTTGATTTTTGCACTAATGTTTCTATCTTCCATAAGCGTGTCCGCATTTCCTGGCATTTCGGTAGCATCCCCGTCAATGATAGATTCGTTACTCTCCAACGAATTTGAGGTTTTCTTAGTTAAGGTTTCCAAAAATCTTAATTGTTCAAAATATAAATAAGGTTTCCGTGTTTTTCGTCCAGACCCAGATTTTTGTTCCTCTTTCATCTTCAAAATTTCCCTGGTATATGACGCACGGATGCTTTTCCACTTCCTGAGAACCATGTGTACTGAAACAAAGGCATGTGTATTAAAATTATGCAAGACTGTTGGTCCCCTTTTAGTTAAATTGTAATTAAAATGGTTGGTTTTAGTTTATTCGTCCTATGTAGCTTCTTATGTGACCAAACATTTTGACCCATGTGTTTTGTTACAGGTACTTGGCAACAGGAACGTCAATGACAGACTTACAATACCAGTACAGAGTAGGTCTATCAACGATCTCAGGAATAAGAGAAGTTTGCAATGCTATTTGGAGACGTGTAAAGCCCATTTGTTTCCTACTTTCAAAGAAAAGTTTTGGCTTGATACAGCAGCAGAATTTTTCGAGGAAACCAATTTCCCACACTGTATAGGGGCAATTGATGAGAAACACATTAGAATACTAAAGCCTGAGGCTAGTGGTTCCTTATATTACAACTATAAACATTATTTCTCCATCGTCCTAATTGCAGTATGTGATGCTTCATATAAGTTTATCTACGTTGACGTTGGGTCCTATGGAAAGTCAGCTGACTCTACCGTGCTGAAAGAAAGTAAATTTTACAGAGGAATCAATGATGGCTCCTTGAATATACCACTGCCGAAAACTTCCTTCACAGGATTTTCGGAGGCAATGCCATTTGTATTCGTGGGAGATGAAGGTTTTGGACTAACAAACAACATCTTAAGGCCTTATGCCGGCAAGTGCATATCGGTAAAGAAACGTATTTTTAACTACATGCTTTGTCGTGCTCGCAGAAACATTGAATGCTCATTCGGAATTCTAGCAAACAAGTGGCGTATTTTCCATCGTCCGTTGAATGTTGAGATATCACTGTGCGAGGACATTGTGAAAACTTGTTGCGTACTCCATAATTTCGTAAGAGAGAGAAACGGGTATAGGGTTGAAGATATCCTTAGTGCCAATGGTTTGTATGACCTTGATCTGCCTACCAGTCAACAAGAAAAGAAAGCTACCAAGCTAAGGGACAAATTCGCAAATTACTTCTTAACGGATCAAGGATCTGTTCCGTGGCAAATGGAACGGATATAACTACTAGGGCGGTTGTATGAGACATTATTAATTGTTACTATTTTTTATAATAGTAATTGGTGAATAAACATGTTGATTATCTATTGGTATACAATTCTTTTATTCTTTTTAATCTTCGTGAACCAAACTGGACAGTGTAGGGATAACTTTTATAGCCTAGCTTTATTTTTCAAATATATAATTTTTTTACCCTGTTTCCAAAAAATATAGTTTTTAAAATGCCTTAACCGGTCATTCACGAATACATTTACCGACTTAACCTACACAAAAATATTACTTAAAAAAAATAACAGATAGGCTTACTTGCCAATTTCATCTTTTTCGGCATTCTTCATCTCATTAAAATTTTCAATAAATGAAGAAATAACTGTAATCCATATTTTCACCTTCTCTTGTTTATTGGAGTATCCTTCCTCACCACTATTCCAGAGACATGGGTACTTTTCTACTTCACAAATAAAATCCTCTATGCTTAATTTGTCATCTACTAATCTCTGCAATCTTTTCCGTTCTTCTTCCTCCCTTAACCTCTTCTCGTCTTGCTGTACTTGCTTGGATTTGTTTTTTGTTTTTTTACTGGTGCTGCGATTTTCTGACAAAGTTTCTGAATTTAAACTATTCTCAGTCTCAAACCCAATAACACTTGGACTTCCATCCATCGCACCGTATATAACTTCCGTCCCTTCATCTATTACCACTTCACTTTCACTCATTATATTGCTCTACATAAACAAACTGGTTCTACAAAAACTTCACTTGTTCAGAACAATGCGCGCGCAGACAGTGACCCTAGTCGCAGTGTCCCAGTGTGAACTGCTCCATTTGAAGCAATGTGTCGTGCCTGACGAGTCACACAACAAGTGACCCAGTTAACTCTAAGCTTTAAAACTTTTCTGTTCACAGTGACCACAGTCACAGTGACCTAGTGTGAAGGCGCTCTAAGGTCGAATGATTTCATGAAACGCCGAGACCCGGCAGTGATAGGAGCTTGTTTTAAAATTGTTTATTTAACATTGCATAAACAATTATTTTTTCTCGATAACTTTGGACCTAATTAATTTTTTTTTTTCGTACAAAGCCTAGTTTTGTAGGACTTTTGAAGGCGAATAAGAAAGTATTTAACTTTTTTTTTTGTAAAATCCGAGGGAAAAAATATAAGAGAAAAACCTAAAATATCCATAAAATGACAGTTTTAATTGATTGTTAAATAATGTGAGGTTCGATTTGACGCTTCGGAAGCATAATATCGTCTTGTACATCGTTTACACTACCTGTACACAAAAAATCAGCCGTTCGAAATCGTAAAACGCGAAATAATCATTTTCGGTCTATATTTCTCGGCCTATTTGCATGGCATTTATAATGTTCCCATTAGGTAGTAATACATCTCCGTTAACAATTTTACCTTTATCGATATTTAAGGTTTTGCACTTGTCTAATCCAAATACCATTTGTATATCACTGGAGAATTTTTCAGTGATATTAAGTAAATGTTAAATTTAACGCTGGCTTGATGCGTATATTTTGATGTCATCCAAGTATAAAAGGTGGGAAACAGTGCAGCTACTGCTCCTGTTGGCTTCAATTTTAAAGTCGTAATCCGTATCGTTAAGTAGATTTGAGAGTGGATTCATTGCCAAACAAAACCAAAGTGGACTAAGGGAGTCACCCTGGAAGATCCCTCTACGAATAGAAATTTCATCAGTTTCGAGGTATTGACCATTTATTTGTAAATGGAGGTTCGTTCGCCAGTGCTCTATCGATGATTCAGGAAAAGTTACAAGAGTGGGGTGTACTTTGTGAATTTGCAAAACTTTAACAAGCCAGGAATTTGGAACGCTATCAAATGCTTTCCTGTAATCTACGAAGGCCGTGTAGATGTTGCGCTGTTCTTTTTGTTTTGGACATGGTCAACTCCTGGTGTCTTCCAATTATTGGTGCTCTTTATAGCTTCGGTTACCTCGCTTGTTGTTAAGCTAACGAAAGGCATTGGTTCAATGTTTATTCTTTCCTCCAGTTCTCATCCAGTGAGCGTTGGATTTATGTTGGATAGGGTTCGACCATAATGAAGACCAGTACTCGGTTAGCTCATTTTCATTTGGAAGACTTTGGTTGTGATTGTTTACGGAATCGCTTAGTCGCGATAACTTCTGATTGTTACAGAATAAGTAATTCTGTTGTTCTCCTTTCGTGCACTTGACATAATATATTGACAAATGTTTTGATTTTGCCTTCAACTTTTTGAGTAAATCCATATATTCACATACATGTTGTTTATGTTGTAGGTGACCTGTAAAAGTTTTAATTTTTCGATAGATCTTTCTCACTTTGTTAAGCGCCTAGACGGTTTCAAGTTGTTTTTAAACTCTGTAAGCTGCCCCAATTCCCTTCTGATGTCATCGACGGAACTTTCCAGCCGGAGTTGCTACCAATGCTTGAGCTGTTTGTAGTATTACCCGGTTTGTTTTTTGGTAATTGGATTTGTTGATTGTTACTTCGAAGCACGGCCACTGCTGTTCCAGTGCTTTGCAGTCTTTAACATAGTTCTGCAGTAGTGAGTTCACAGCTGCTAGTATGCTGTTAGTACTCTTTTTGGTTAGCAGCTTGGGTAATTTTGGCCGGAATATTGGGTTGGTGCCATTAAATTCCGCTAGTGCTTTACAAAGTTTGGTATTATAGTCATTATCGGGGGTTTTGTCGCAATCATTGTTCGTTTCCTCAACGCCATTGTGGTCTCCTTGTGCATTCTCCGATTCATCTGTATCATGATCGTAATTACGTCATTCTGTCCATCTTGAAGGTCAGGAAGGACTTGCATTTGTTGTAATGTCGGGCCGGGTAGTAGATTGTTTTTCACAATACTTCAACATTGGTCAGCATTACGTTGTACCGTAATACTGAAATTCTGGAAAATGTTCAACGAATGCACGGTGGAGGGCGTATCTGTATGCTGTATGCTTTAACTTGGTGATTTTATTATTATTATAATTATTATCAATATTATTATTAGGCTTATGCCACCTGTTGGATAGCTAATTATTTTTCGGTATATGAGTTTTTTTCATTTATTTAACCAGAGAGGAAGGATAATCGTTGACAGTAAGTGAAAAATCCCTGCATGCCTCGACAACGAAGCCAAATGAAATATTTATGTGCAAAGCTGACTATGAGTCCGATGGATAATTGAGTTTTTTTCGTATATATTGAGGTCCGGTTAAACAAATTTTCTTTGTGCGCGTGAAAACGAGTTCATTGTTGTCAGGGCCAAATCTGGTCGAAATTAACTGAGAATTAAATATCGAAATGTTTTTCTGCGGAGTGTGTTCGCCTCGGGATTTAATTTCGTCCATGTTTATCTCGTAAAAACCAATAACTGGTCTCATGAGTGTCTCCTCCGTTCCACGGCCAGACTGCGAGCGTAGAATAGGGCTATGCCCTCGGGGATCGCAAAACTAACACACTATTCACGCCGAATCTAATTTTTCACTTTTATGCTTCAGACCACCATGTCTTTTGTATACGTTTTAGCTTTGGAAATATATATTTGTCATTATATGAATTTCTTTGTTTCAAGTTCCCCAATTAAATCAAATCATTAATTGAAAATAACATAATGTATAAGCGATAACATTATTATACTCGTAGGTATTAAGGCGTAATGTTTAATTATCTTATACAATGTGTCCGTAATGTACCTACCTATGGAATAAATTCGATATTTCCTGGACGCAAAGCCTTTTTCAAAAAAATCTGTGACACGTCTTTTTTCAATTTTAATGTTCTACATTTTACATCAAAGTTTCTTTTTACAGGGTTGTGTATAATTTGATATGCGTGGGCCACAAAAAACAGTCCACCCCGATATTTGACAGTATTCCTTAGATTTTGAGCAAATTGGGAAACACGTCGAGTTTTGTTCTAAGGGGGACACATTTTTTCGATACTGGCATCTGTCATTTGTCAACCCCCTCCCTTCAACTTCACCAACCCCTTATTTTTAAATAGGGAATATACCACGTGCGGCACATCATTAGAAAGGCATTTAGATGGAGTATTCAGACATAATGATGGTCCACGATTTTTTTCGATATTTATACCATCTTTCAAAGAAGTCTTAATTAATTTAAAGTACAACGCCTTTGGTTTTCTAATGTGTCATTTTTTCTGTCACATCAAAAGTAAATGAAAACAAATATTGCAAAAAATTAGTAATTTGACATTAAGACAGTTTGTTTAACTAGTATTACAATTAATTATCATATTTTTTTCGCAATATTTGTTATAATTTACTTTTGATGTGACAGAAAAAATGTCACATTAGCAAACCATAGGCGTTGCGTTTCATTTTTAAGAGGTGTTGTACTTTAAATTAATTAAGACTTTTTTTGCAAAGATGCTATAAATATCGAAAAAAACAGTAGACGATCATTATGGCTGAATACTCCATTTAAATGGCTTTCCAATAATGTGTCGCTCATGGTATATTCCCTATTTAAAAATAAGGGGTTGGTCAAGAGGAAGGGAGGGGGTTGACAAATGATAGATGCCTGTATCGTAAAAATGTGTCCCCCTTAGAACAATAATCGACGTGTTTCCTAATTTCCTTAAAATCTAAGGAATACTGCCAAATATCGGGGTGGCCTGTGGCCCACGCTGTATGCATGTATGTATAATATTGGGGTGACATTCACCGACACCTAAAATATTTATTGTGCACATGATTATAGTTCCTGAGGAAATTCTCAGGGACTAGTAGCTCCTTTAGACCTATTCTCCGGAAAAATTTTAGGATGTCTGCAGGCTTTAGTTTAGGTAAGTGTCTCTCTTTTAGCCAGTAGTCTCCTAGGCGTTGTGCCGTAGGATTCTGAATTGCAATGCAATCCGCAAATATGTGGATGAAGGTTTCTTCTTCCATACCACATAATCTACATTCTTCTTCTTCCACTATCTTGAGCTTTTTCAGGAGCCCATTCAGGTGGCAATGTCCCGTTAGGATCCCTGTTAAAACCCTTAGTGCAGTTTTACTTTGCATTCATTTGATCTCAACAGGTTGTAGTCACCCAGAAGTATCTTTTATTGTCTAGTCCCTACTACATCTTTCCAGTGTTCAGATCTTCTATTTTTTTTACTTTGCCTATATGTAACATTGGAGCTGATACCGAAAAAGGGTTCCGGTACCCAAAAGGGGTTTTCAGTCCCCCTCTTTGCTAGTTCATCTGCTATTTCATTTCCCTCTACGCCAGTGTGACCTGGCATCCACAGTAAGGTATTATATTGTCATTGGCTAGTTCATTGAGTTTGCCTAGGTATTCGTATACCATTTTGGATCTGATTACACAAGAACTTAGTGTTTTAATGGCTGCTTGACTATCCGATATTATGATAATCCTTTGCCTTCTACATCCTTTATCAATATTGAACTAGGCACACTTTCCTATTGCGTGAATTGGGGACTTGGAGTTTTTCCCAAGCTTTCGGAGTGTTTGGTCCCAGGTTTTCTGATTTCTAAGAAGCGAGGAGGTGGTTTTTTTAATAACTCCCTCTCTAATTAGTATGTATCTTGTTATTTCTGCAACACATTCCACCACCATATGTAGTGGTGTGAGATTGAGAATCAGTTCCACGGCCGCCGTTGGGCATGTTATCATTGCTCCTGTAATGCATATACAGGCTAATCTTTGAATTTTGGAGAGGTTTTCTCTCGTCGTCAATAGGCTAGAACTACTATTCCACGCAATGCCTCCATAAGTGATAATTGGTCTCTCACTTTAATGTGATGCATCGGCAATTCGTTTAATGCTAAAGCCTATACATTTTTTTATTTTCTAAATCTCCTTCAGGGGCTGATTTTTCAAAAATAATACATTAGGTCTTCAGTGAATACTGTTTAATACTTGGCAAAAGGGTTTAAATATACCAATTTTAACGTAGATTATTCGAGGGAAAAACTCACTTTGCACCCTTGGAAAAGGATTCAAATAAATGCGGAAGCTTGGAAGTAGTAAAAAAGAGTTTAATTTCTTAACCAGTCCAAATTGTGACGGAATCCCTAATATATATAGTAGATTGTATATATATGTTACAGTCAATTTGTGAAAAGACGCCGTATATATACCGCGCAGACCGTTTATATACAGACTGCCCAAATCAGACCGTTTATATAAAAAATATTTATTTCATAAATCGACTAGTCATTATATAAACAGCGACGGCCGTATTATACTGCGTACTTATTTTTAGGCGGTTTGTGAAAAAATTCAATATTTACATCTAAAAACAAGACCGTAATAGTAATTATGCGCCAAGGTAGAAAAGTGAGGTATTATTGTCGAGGTCCATTAATACGCTTCTCTACCGTGGCTCATATAGCATTTTTTTCACTACTTCACTACTGGCATTTAATTTTTTTAAATATTAGTTTGTCGACTCCCGTTTCACATGACATGACAGCTGTGCACAAGTTAACCTCACATTCTATTAAATGGATTGAGATTTAGTTAAAATCAAGTAGGCTCTGTATTTTTCTACCTTGGTTAATAATGAACAACTTTACTACCTCAACAAAAGTCAATAAAGTTAGGTTTAGAGGCTAGTAGTGAAAAATAGAATTTTGTACTATACCCAAATATTATTAATCTATGGCAAATAAAATAATTATTTCTATGTCCCCCACAATTTAGAATTGATGTCTTGGTTAAAACAGATCATTGATTAATTTATCGAGAAGGGCCAGGAAAATCATTGAAGAAGCCATTTTTTTAACACTGTATGGCTTCTTCAATGATTTTCCTTGTCCTTCACGATAAAAAATACAACTATAAAATCTCCGAGCGGTTAAAAACAATGAACAAAATGAACTGACTAACTTTTTATGCGCGTTTTATATAATGCCTTGTCAGTTTATAATTTGCCGTATTTCATATATAGCGGAGTAAGTTCAGGTAATATATATATACCGGCTAGACTGTATATATAATGCCTAATTTCATATATTGACTGTAACATATATATATATATATATATTATGAAGCTGTATTTCTAGGCCAAGTAATAGAGTTAGCAAGTAGAGTAATTTTTGACAAAAATCCTAGTATAAAACGGATTTTATATATTCATATAAAAGAGAATACGTAGTATAATTTTAATATGTTTTGCAACACGTAAATGTTTCTCAGTAATTTGTTATGAACATTTAAACCGAAAAAACGTACTTTTTCAGTTTTTTTCATATAACGTGAAAAGTACTGGTACTCAATGGTATGTATAGAGAAATCAATTTAAGATTTGAAACTTTGTACAAAAGTAGTTCTTCAAATGCACTTTATATGTGCGAAGATCAGACGCCAGGCGTTGGTCACTGCAATTTTTGATGCGATAATTTGCAGCGTGTCTGGATTCGTTATGGATAGTCCGATATTAAATTTCGAATAGGTTTTGAAAAGTATAGAGATTCAACAAAACTTATATTTTCGATTTGTAATAAAGTGATGCGGAGTCGGCCAAAAATGCCCGATTTATCTATACAAACCAGTACTTTTTACGTTATCTACATGAAAAAAAAACTAAAAAAGTACGTTTATTCCGTTTTCAATGTGTATAACAAATTACTGAAAAACATTTGTGTACTACGTAATGTATTTTGTATGATGGCACAATCTGTTTTCTACTATCATTTTTGTCAAAAATATTTACATATTGCTTGGCCTATTTGTATCATTTACGTTCTAAAAATTTGTGTTGCTGCTGTGTTTCTTTGTGACATTTTGTATCGTCCGTCATGTTAAGATAATTATGGGGACAAACAAAATTTCAAAAAGTCTAATAAATAAGAATTAACCGAAAAACAAAGAAACACGTGGAAGCACTCGAGAAAACAAAGGAATATTGGCTGTTTTTATGGTATACCTTGTCGCATGGTCGTACGCGCAGTACCGAAAATATACTCTCCTACGTCACAACCAATAGCAATGCGTTTACAAAAGCTTCAAATAATTTGAATTTTTCGGCATATTAAATTCGTTATAGTTTTGTTTGTGACAAAAAAAAATAGTTTTTTTCATGCCAGTTGTTTTCATGTCAGTTGTTTTCATGCAATATATTCTTATGATTCAAGTTCCCTATTATACTCAGTTATGGACATCGTGTGCTGAAACATATTTGGGGAATATGCAAAACATATTACGATAACCATATTGGTGGAAATGGTTACAGTGACGAGGCCGTTTTTAAAACCTGACAACCAGCACCGAATACTGCCACACCTCAAATTTGGACAAAAAATGTATGAAAATGTGCAAACTGAATTGGATCGTGAAAACAGAATTGAAGAAATTAGTCCAATTATAATTTACAATCAAAATGAGGAAAGCAGCGACAGTGATTCTGACTCAGACTGTGAATCTTTTGATTGAAAATACTTTAAGTAGATACAACATAATTAGATGTATTCATTAAAATTATTTTAGTTCCATTCTCCTTCATTATCATTGAATACAAGCACAGTTCTAGGCAAAAAAATCGATTTTTGTTCATAAAAGAGCAATAAAAAAAGCATAATATAACAAATTTTCGGGTTTAATATAAGTGGAATTCACAAGTGTAAAGTACGACCAGAGATCTAAGAAGGTCGTAAATCAATATAAGCCGACGACCTTCATTATTAACTGTGACATATTAACATTTATATTTTTAATATGTTATAATTATTATTATGTTAATGAGCCGCCTATGGCCTAATTATAAAAAGTAACACATTGGACTTGACTGAAATTAGAAATAAAGTTTAGTTCTCAATCACATGGCAAGTGTTTGATTTCACACATAAAATATATGATATTAACTATTGTTCGAAATATAGATAAGCAATAAAAGTGCGTGTCCCTTAAAAGATTCCCAGGTCCGGATTAAAATATCTCATGAAATAGTTTGGCATTTAATTCAACGGCTTAAAAAGAATGAAACTGGTATCCAGTGTTGCAAAGAGACTTTAAGAAAGTCTCTTTTACAAAACGAATTTAAATTTAAAAAACTCACTAGTAGCAGAAAAATCATAATGGAATCTGTGCGCCTTAAGAAGTGGAGATTTGAATATTTATTGGCTATATACGAATTTAGAGAATATAGTAGAACAGTAGTGTATTTGGATGAAACTTGGTTCGATACACACGATATTCCAAACAAAAGTTGTGTAGAATCATCTGACTTGTGCCAAACTAATGCGCCATCTAATAAAAGAAAACGCATTACGATAATTCACGCAGGAACCGAAAATGATTTCGTACCAAATGCGTTGTCTTTAGCGGCAAAGAATATTTAGGACTCTAATCGATTATCATTATGATACTACAGCCGAATTATTTGAAGTCTGGTTCCAAAAAAAAACTGATACCAAACATTCCACCCACATTATGTTTAAGATTATGTGTGCTTTTGAGCATGGAGTAATGGCTCCACAATGTGGACGATTTATATTTCTTTGTCAATTCCTTGAAATATACTAACAAAGTGTCTTCGGAAAATGAATTGGTGCCATTTTGTAGTCGCCAGTCTACAAAGCTGTTGTATACAATTTTTTAATTTTTCCTTGATTTCTCTGGAAGTAATTCAAGTGATGCTTCTTGTGCGGCTGCACGAATTTCTGGAGGGGTGCATGGAATTTCGTTTTCACTGTTGGAATGCATGAGAAACACGCGTTAAATACAATTTAATCTCAACCGAAAACTGCAAACGTCTATTTTTATATTTCTAATGCAAAACTATATAATCTAAAAAACCACAATATATAATCACAGTTATTATATGACTAGAGATGAACAATACAATTTACAATTTATATATATATACACTGTGTTCATTTGAAAAGGACCCACCCTTAATATTTCAAAAATGGGACATATTAGAAGGAAATGCCGATACATGTAAACTTTAACTTGAGGGGGACACTTTTTGGCGCTAATGTCATAAACGTCAGATTCACCCCCTCCCTACTGGTGACCCCCCTTACTTTTTCTCAAATGGCATTAGGTATCAAGTCACACCTCATTTGAGAGGTCTGGTAAATCTCTATTCAATCATTTTGTTTTGCCTTTGATACCAGCCTTCCATTGTTATTTAATTGTTGTTTAAAATTGGCCCTTTTTCAACTTTTATTGCCTGAATGTTAACGGTGGTCACTTTGGACACATGATTAAATAGCAGTTTTTTCTTGTTAACAGTTGTCTTTTTCGTATTTGTAAATTTTTTATTTTTTAAAGAGTCTTTCTATCATAACACAATGCGGGGGCATACGAAAAATTGAAAGATGGCCAATTTTAAACAACGGTTAAATAACAATGGAAGGCTGGTATCAAAGGCAAAACAAAATGATTGAATAGAGATTTAGGAGACCTTTTAAATGAGGTGTGACTTGATACCTAATGCCACTTGAAAAAATGTAAGGGGTGTCTCCAGTAGAGAGGGGGTGAATCTGACGTTTATGACATTAGCGCCAAAAAGTGTCCCTCTCAAGTTAAAAGTTGACGTGTTTCGGCATTTCTTTCTAATATGTCCCATTTTTGAAATATTAAGGGTGGGTCCTTTTCAAATGAACACAGTGTATATATATATATATATATATGGTCAAACTTTTATTGTGGGGGATGCGGCAATGTGAAAAAGTGAACTCTTTTTAGTTTGTTCTAAGCTTTCGGTAATTTATTAAAACCATTGTCAAAGAACTACAAAAGATAGGTACATTTATAGATATTTTAAAATAAAAATAAATTAGTTTAAAAGTAAAAAACATCAATTACTTACAACTAAGTGAGGTTATTCACAATATCTATAAATCTGTATAAAATGGAGAAAAAACATGTTATATAATTTCCTATATATATAAAGAAGCAGTAGGGTAGTTACGGCTGACTAGTTGAAAAATAAACTAAATACTTTTTATGGGATACAGCCAATATGAAATTCATATTCCACAGGTGTGTAATATGAGTAACATTATGTAGTTACTATCACAAGCATAATGCGTCTATTATTAAATAGTCGTAGATAAATATATTTGTTGTTCATTCGATTTCCGAAATTTTCTACCAACCTGTATAAGCTCACCTGGACTGGTATCTCCATTACCCTCGTCTACCTGGGGAAAGTAACCTAACGAAATAATCTCTATGGAAGGAGTAATCTATTATTAAAGAAGTGACTACGTGCGGATTTTAAATGTTTTGTTTCATACAACCGTTAATATATATTTAATTGAATGGACTAACCATTTGAATAGTATTAGTCATTTAAAGTCAACAAAAAGACTAATTTAGTTTTAATTAATACCTGTAAGCCTTAGAGGTGGGGAATATTCTCTAGGTACTGTCTATTTTAGAACAAATATTTCCGGTTTAACTAAATTTAGCTACTAGAGAACATTGAAGGATAATAATTTCTTTAAAAAGATTTATTTTACTTTCCTTTGAACACTTCTGGTGGATTTTTGTATCTAAATTAGAAATTAACAGGATAATTAGTGGCTAGTGGTATACGTGTTCCTATTCATGTGTTTATTATTAAACAGTATTATACTGGTAATTTACCAAATTGACATTAGGTAGTTTCCTAATCTACGAACTAATTTAATTTGTTTTTAATTTTGTTTAAAAGTTAATTCGTTCCGTGAGGGGAAATACTTATAGTTGTCGTTTATACGGAATCTTTTGGCGATCTTTTGATGACATTTCAGGTCAATTAAATATTAGTTTTATTTGAACCGATCCCTAATGAGTTATATACAGTATGTAACGTTTGTCAGGCGTATGACCATTGAAATTTTTTAAATGAATCTTTCTGTATTTCTTCGCATTTCGCTATTCGCACAAATTTTTTATGACAACAGCACTCCCTGTTGAAATCTAGAACTGCATTGTACATTGTGCCCAAAATTCGAAACGTATGATTGAGATCTCGAAAACGGTAAGATATAGAGAAACTGTTGAATTGTGGCAAAGTTGGGCTTTTAAAGTAACAATAATTAGATCAGATATTTTTATTTTGCGTTTGAGATAATAGAAAGCAAGCCTTTTCTTGTATTTTTGTGTTAATTTTTTTGGAGACCCATTTTAAAAGAAATCTAAAAACAGTTTACAATTTTTCATTTTTTTCACATCATACCATCTGACGTGACGTGACGTGACGCAATACTACCTATTATACATGCATACATAATGAATATTTAGGTATTTGAAAACTGGAAACAGGTAATTTATTTGACAATAAAATCAGAAAAATAGTTTTCATTATACCTTACTGAAAACCCCATCTTAACATCCCTATTTAGGGTACCGAAAATGACCCTTTCCTGCGATCGCACAGAAAAATATGTTATTGTTTATTTCCCTTAGCAACACTAAACAGCAATTGTGTTATGACAGCAGATGTCAGTGTTTTGAATTATAGTATAGTAAATACTTACTAGTTTTTGTTATCAGAAAGGTATAATGAAAAGTATCGTTCATTACACATCCATAAATGCTTTTCGTCGTGCTTGCACGACTTCCCGTCGCGGAACCCGTCGCGCACACACGGGAAAAGCCTATTTTATGGACTCGTAACGAAATAATTAGCGTCGTTTTCTGGTGTCCTAAGACCATAATTACTTGTTTTCAAGGCATTGTAATTTTTGGTGACAACGGCTGTCAAATTTTGCCGCGGGTAAACTCGAAAAAATTGCTGACAGGCGCTGTCATACAGTTTTTTCATCTAGAAACCATTTGTAATCCAAAATTGCGCGTTTGTGATTGGTGGAAATTAAAACTCTCGGTAGTGATTGAGCTAAAAATCCAATGAAATCCGTTAATTTGAGGTCATCTGATTGAACTCGACCAATCAGAACAACATTATACTGAAAACAGATCCCATTGAGTGTTTTGAAATGAAATTATCGAATCAATTAAATATACAGAAAAATACTGTTTACAGTGAAAAATTTGTATGGAAAGCACTTATAGACTTTTGCAATGTTAGAAAGTATCAATGGGATGGAAATAGGACGGAGGAAGAATTGGCGTCGATTTTAAAGGATTGGGCTGTGAGCATGAGAATAAGAGATGGTACAGAGTTTAAAGAAGATCAAAAGTCATGTGGAACATAATAAGTAAGCTTTTACGATAAAAATATTATAAAGAAATGAAAGTTATTACTGAACCATTCAAAAGTGTTGTGATTCAACAAGCGCGAGCTACCCGCGATTTTATACGACAAAAACTGCAATCAGATCCCTATAAAATGAAACAAAGTTCAGCTGCATTAAGTTCAATAGTAATAATCAAAATCGTAAATTTGTGTGATGAAAACACCCCTGAAGGGCTGCAACGGAATTTAGGTTCTAGTAAGCTTCGCGACCATCGGAATTTTATGTTAATTTTATATTTGTTTGATAGCTTACCTTAAATAACACATTTAAATAAAAATTCTTCTGGATAACACAGTTTTTACTTAGAAATCACGAATTTAGTTCTAAAAATGGTCATTTTTAACACTAATAACCTACATGCCATTCTGGATAAATAATAGGTATGTATTTTCGCTTTAAACTTTAAAGGTTATTTTCTTAAAATGAATGAAATACTATTTTAGATAAAAAACAAAGAAAATATCTATTTAAATTTCATAAATATTTAGAACTGTTTACTTTTATAGGTAGGTACATATAAGAAACTAGTGAAGGTATATAATGGAGTTTTAAACAAATTATATTGTTTTATTTCATCGTTTAGTAAAAAAGAGTTTACTTTCTTAACCAGCTTACGGAGTCCCCAATAATATAGTAGATTGAATATATTTAACCGAGGTTGAAATCCCAGTAGTAAATTGGTCTGCTCTAAGCCCAGACCTAAGCCCAATTGAGCATCTTTGGGATGTTCTTGGGAGGAAAATACAAGCTCGTGTACCAACTCCTGCAAATCTACAGCAGCTTAGTGACAGTCTAATTGAAGAATGGAATCAAATCGACCAGCCTTACATTAAAAACTCAATTGAGAGCATACAAAGACGAATTGCAATTCGCATTAAGTCTTTTATGTTTTTCACTTTGTTTTCAGTTTTCCTGATGTAAACCCTTGTATCTTTTATAAAAATTAAGCTATTGTAATAAATAAATAAAAGGAATGGTAAATAAACAACCATGTCACTCCACACGTGGTTTTAAAGTTAGAGTAAAAAAACACTTTTTGTCACCCTGTACAAAATGACGTATCTACGCCCAATTTTCTTAAAATTCGAAACATGTGCTAGATTTCATATAACATATACAATACGAAAAAAAAATTTATCAAATCGAATTTGGAATAACAAATTTATTAATGAGCAAACTTCATCCATTTTTTGAGTGTATCGATTATTTTGCCGGTGAGTGTATTACAGACGAATTAAAAAAATATTAGTACACGGTGATCTAATCTAAAATGTTTGATTTCCTCGAGACGCAACCCTAGGAATAAGAAAGTTTAGTTTTTAATTTTGCGCACGTGTTGTAGAAACTACTATTTTGCTAAAGAAAAAGTTACTTTCCCTATCATTCTATATTCATTTTCTGTCTCGAGCAAATATATTGCAATTTTCATTATCTCTGTTCTGAAAGTTAAAATCCGGATCACTTTGTAGGTACCTACCTATCTATATTATCCATTATTGAATACTGTATTCAATAACATCAGCTTGTTATTAAATTTTGTAGTAATTTATAACTACCCATTATTAATATCTGTTGTTGGAATTCGTTCATTTATTAATGCGTATGTAATAATAAATTATAAGATCAATCACGCGAACATTAATTATCATCACAAAGCTCCTCCTCTTTCTCTCCTATCAGTGATTAATACCAACTCACAAATAATTCGACAAACAAAATGAAATTGTAATTACCTTTGATAATATAATAACGAAACACCTGATTACATCTTTAATCTTCTATTAATACATCGAATGTACTGTGCGTCCATAAAATAATGCATTAATTCATTAGTAGCTAAATAAACAGTAATATGAAATAATCCCGAAACAGGTCGATTTTTTATTTTAATTCACCAGTTAATAAAAATCTATCATATACCGTTTAAGTGATGATGTCAGCTTTAGTTTTTTTGAATTAAACACCATCCATTTTTTAAAATTGCGAATTTTCTTTCTTGAGCTGATTTCAAAAATATATCAAGAGATGATTCAAATTGTCAAAAAGAGTGGACAAAAACGCAAAAGTTGTTCGTTATTTCAATATTGTATCTATCTACTTTCACAAGTACCTAATCCTAGCCGTTTGGCTAAACAGAAAAAGTTTAATAGTTTCTCTTGTCTTTTACTTTTTTTAGTTTGAAGTGAAAAACTGTCATAAATATCCAAGTAGGTATACAATTATGTATTGTTCATTTAATTTATCAAATTTATCAATCAATTGTTAAAATGCCATTATATGAGAGAATTTAAATTGTAATGATGATAGGTGTTGGCGATACGATGCGAACTTAACAAGAGGCATGCACATTATTTCATGAAATTGATTCAGATGGTAAACGTAACTCAATCCACGGTAAGCATATAATACAGAGAAATAGGCCACGTTATAGGGATGTACCGAAGCAAAACCTACACTTAACGCAAATATTTACAAAATGTAATTTTGTCGGCAGGTGACGATCCACACTGTGCGGGGATTATATATTAATTTGGATATTGAGAAGTCTTCAGTATAAAATATTTTTAAAAGGCAAAATACCATCCTTATAAAGTACGTCTTATCCATGAGTTGGCTGAAGATGACTATGGACGCAGAAATGAATTCTGATGAAAAAAAAACAGTGATCATTTAAATATCAATTTGATAACGTTTTGTTTTCCGAGGAAAGTCTCTTTTAATCCTATTTCCTACAAAAAGTTTATGATAGCTTAGGTAGGTGTACCTCTTCTATCCAGCAGTCTCCCAGGTGTTGTGCACTAAAATTCTGTGGTAATATATGTGAATGAAGATTTCTTCTTCAATTCTACAACATCAACATTCTTCTTGCACCACTAGTTCGAGTTTTTTGAGGTGCCCATTCAGGTGGCAGTATCCTGTTAGATCACCTGTCAAAACTCTTAGTGCAGTCCTATTCTGGCTTAGGACTCTCATCTTGTTGTAGTTTCCCAGGAGTATATTTAATTGTCTTAGACCTAGTAGATATTTTCAATGGTCAGATCTCTATTATTCGTCGTTACTTATTTCTCCCAATATTACATTGGTGCTGATACCGCAAGAGAGTTCCCGTTCCCAAAACTGTGTTTCAGCCCCTCTCTTTGGTTGTTCATCTGCTATTTTACTTCCTTCTATTCCAGTGTATATCCTGGAGCCCACAGTAAAATGACGATGCTGTTCTTGCAATACTTCTAGGTACTCCACTATTTTAGAACTAACTACACAAGCATTCAGTGCTTTAATGGCAGCTTGACTATCCGACATGATGTCAATCCTCTGTCTTCAATATCTTATATCAATATTGAACTGGGCACACTTTCCTATGGCATGAGTTTCCGCTTGAGCTGCTTCGGGTGTCTCCCCAAGCTAACAGATCCCCAAAAAGTCAGACTATAGTGAAGGTACGATTCTCTTAGATAGAGGGAAGTATAGTTACTAGTGTCGTAGAAGAATTGAGCTGTTTAGATTCATATTTAATGGCAAAGCAGGCAGAGCCTAATGTACCTGGTGATTCAAGAATGATAACGAGGTACCATATTTCGGAAACCGTATGTCCTAGAGTTTGGGGAAAAATTATTATGAGAAAATCGGCCCTAAAAAAATGATTAAAAATGTTTTTGAGTCCATAGTTTTTCGCTAGGTGGCGCTATCTATCACTTACAAGATTTTTTTGGATTTTTTACAAAATATTCCTCAATTCAGGTTGGTAAAAAGTATCAACTTTAGAAACTACTGTTCCTATTATACAACTTTTGTAGAAGTCATTTATCTGTATCACCTATTCTGAAGTCGTGGGGGAAGTATTCTTTCGTTGACATGAAAAAGACTGTAACTTCCATATTCCTGTACCGATTTTCAAAAAAAACACACATGCATAGAGCATTAAAGGTATCTATGCATGGAGTCTATTTTTTTGAAAATCGGATCAGGCATATGGAAGTTTTCACGTCAACGAAAGAACACTTCGCCCACCACTTCAGAATAGGTGATACAGAAAAGTGACTTCTACAAAAGCTTTATAATAAGAAAAGTAGTTTCTAAAGTTGATACTGTTTACCAACCTGAATTGAGGAATATTTTGTAAAAAGTGATAGATTGCACCACATAGCGAAAAACTATAGACTCAAAAACATTTTTAATATTTTTTTAGGGACATTTCTCTCATAATAATTTTTTACTCAAACTCTAGGATAGGTATTCGGTTTCCGAGATATGGTACCTCGTAACCTCGTTACCCTTATTGAATCACCCGGTTCTGACCATTAAAGGTCATGATCCATAAGGAGATCAAGAAACTAATCGAAGATTTTATAAAGTTATTGTGAGAGGCTGAAAAAAAAAGAATTCTACCTAAATGTTAGCCTTGGAGTTCTCCTCTACCTACTTTCTTTAACATTTGCTCATAATTGTTTCCTACATTCAAGATAATATTTAAACCATTTTAAAGGAATGCCTAAATGCCATAAAATTGTAGTTTTCTTATTAACATTATATGATCAACACCGTCAAAGGCATTCGCAAAATCACAAAAATCTGTACCTATTATTGAGTTAGATATGTATAGTAAAATTAATACCTATTTAGAGGTACCAGCCATTTTAGTAACTTAACGTATGCGGCTTCTTGAACCATCTGAACCCGCATGAAAAAAATTAGGTTATGACCTTTGTCATGTCAAATGCTTGACATATTTCTTATTGCATTGGCGTAGTGACTTGAAATTTCATATTATCAGTGGCGGTTTGTAATAATACAAATTAATTTTATGAAATTCTTAAAATTCTAAAGATGTTGACATAATAAAATAATATAAAAGAAGCGCACTAATTTTAAAAACATTGTTTTATTAACTAGATACATAGTTTTATTAAAAAAATATGGCAATTCAGAGTTCGATTAAGTACAAATTCTAGATTTTAAAAAAATGACAACGTGATCTTCAAGGCAAAGTTTAATTAGTTTCTAAATCAGAATAACTTTCGGAAAGTGATAGTTCATCATCGGATTCATTGGATACAGAGATCACCATAGGTTCGATGTTTAGTAGGTCCAGTTTGTTTTCTACTTCCCATGCTTCAGAAATAATTTTCTCTGTATGATTTATGTAATTCTGCCAGTGTTGCTCCGGTACATTTTTTACAACGTCATTCCATACTTTTAAGACTTCAGTAGGTGACCTTGCAGTTTTCGTAATAGCTTGGTCATAATGCCTTTTAGTTTCTGACCATACCATTTCGATGGCATCAAAATGGCAATGATAGGGTGGTAGCCTGAGAACACAATGACCATGCTCGGCAGCGTATTTGTCTAAATGATAATTTTTTTCTGGCAAAACTTGCTTTTCAATTATATTCCAAACAGCATCCTTTAAAATGTGATCTGGAAAAGGAATATTCTTTTTTTTGAGCCATTCTAACATGCGTGTTTTACTCCAACTTTTTCTTGGGATTTCTTCATCCAGGCGACTGTGATACGTTGCGTTATCCATTATAATTAACGATGGTTCTTCCAAGTTTACAATTAGTTGCTGTTTAAACCAATTTTCAAAATTTTCGGTGTACATGTTATCATGGTAATCGCCTGTTTTTTTATTGCATTTAAAAATAAGCGATGCATTTGCCACAAAACCTTTTTTATTACCGGCATGAACAATTACATATCGTGTCCCACTTCCAGTTATTTTTAAATCACTGTGTTTATTAGTACCATCTTGCCACATTCTTCTGTCCCCGCTTTTACTAAAAACCCATGTCTCATCCAGAAAAACAGGTGTAAAGAGCTTTTCGCTTTTAGCAGCATGGTATTTGTTCAAAAATAATATTCTTTTTAATCTGACTGCAGGCATTTCCAATAAATGTTTTCTTCCATCCTGTTTTTTGAAATGAAAACCCATTTTTTTAATTCCCAAATATAACGAACCTTTGGATATCTTAGTTTCTGGAGACTCTTCGATAAATTGCCGTAAAATAGTTTCTACTGTGATTTAATCCTTTCGCGCATACATTTTATAAATTACTTCCCTCAAACAATGCAGGGTATTTTTTGTAATTCGGGTTTTGCTCCGGGAAACGCTTGCAGACATATTTCTTCTAAATTCGAAATCTGTAGCTCTGTTTGGTTTTTCAAGATTATATAATGTGCTTTCTGGAACTTTTAGTGCTTCGGACGCTTTTTGAATTGCCTTAAATCGAGATCCTAAATCGTTTTGAAAATAGTTTACTACATTAAGCATAAGTTTTTTGGATTCATCAGAATATCGCATTTTTATATCTTATTTTGCGTTATGACATTAACATGAAATCAAAATTTGACGTAACTTCAAAAACGTGACATCTAATAAATTAGTTACGACGTTCATTTTTGTTGGTAATTTTTTGTTTCAACCGATTTATTAATAATAAATAAGGATGGTCTTATTCTAAATGGGTATAAAATTTACTATACTTCGTTAATAACAGAGAACATTGAATTACTAGTGCATTTATTAGGTAGAAAACCAAATTGTTGCAAATCAATTTAAACTCTCCATCACACAGTACGGCACTGTTGTTGGAATCTGTAACCTTTGTTGTGGGTATCGCTAGATATCCTTGTTTTGGAATGAAAGAATCGATTTAGATGTTGGTTACAAACAAAGTGTGTTCACTTATTCATCTAGTCTGTTTAATGTTCGAAAATCACGACTATTAGATATATTAGAGCTTCTATTCTTGCTCACCTTAACAACATAATTATTGTTAAGTTCGTCTGGGTCCAGATCAACAAAGTTTGATGAACGAGTTTTGGTCCTTAAATCATTTTTAACAGCAAGTTTCTCAGGAGGAATTCATAGCTCTAGATAGGTAGGTAATAGTTTTGAGTGATAAATTTGAATGTTTTCAGGCAAAATTGATGTACATACCTAATTCAGTTTAAGAGGAATATCAGCGAATTTTTCAGTGATCTCATATTATTAGATGTGTAAGTTCCTTTTGTTGTCCATGGCTTATGATGGTATCAAGGAAGCCAAGAGTAAATGCTTTGTTGAAACATCCCAGATAACACATATGAACATACAATCATGGTTGTCCCATGAATATCCACATTGGACATAAGGGATAACCATGGGATATCCGTTCATGTCCTGAAGGATATACGATGGACATCCATCGGATATCCATTTGCCACAAAATTGGACATCCCATGGATGTAGTTTCGTACAAAGAATGGATATACCTTGGACAAATATGGACATTCACTGGACAGTATTTTTAGAGTTTTTAGACTTAAAAAAATATCACTGACCGTGGTAAATACAACACAGTCTAGCATCAAATTATTATTTATTTATACTAAACTTTTGCTACCTTCAATTAGTTTTTTCTTCATCATATGAAATTAAAAATAAAATACTGAATACCAGTGTAAAAAATTATTCGAATAGCGAATGGAAGGTATAAGTATAAAATATAGCGAACGTAGTACATTTTTAATGAGTCGTGATATATTTCGAATCGACCAAAGGATGTCCATTAGACGTCCATCATTCAAATAAATCTTCACGTCCGTCAGTGGTGAACGAGAACTGAAGGTAGTGAATGTCTCCAAAGGGATATCCATTGTACTAGTGGTAAATGGACATCCTAATGTCCATTTTGTGTCCATGTCCATATGGACCAATCGTGGACATTATATGGATATCCATAGGATATCCTGTGTTTACTGAGATATTAGATAATTTTACTTAGGAAGTCCAATAATTTAGAGTCAGTATCTTCAGAAAGATCAATCCAATCAGAGTTAAAACATAAATTCATTAGATTCTAAGCAACTGAGAGATTTTCTCCTGATATTTACGAGGCGAGAACTGCTAAATAATCAGAGAGACCTGAGCTAATTAGTACCTACTCCACATCAAGAATTCATGAAGCAAGAATAATGTAGGCGGAACATCAAACTGTTCACACAAAGATCAGTAACTGAAAATCAGTCTGAAAAGAAGTTTTATTTGATTTCCACAATACACCTGTCTGCAACTATTCACACCTGTCTACTTCTCCCGGAAAAATTAATAGTATTTAAACACGCGTATCATTACTATATAGTAGAGAAATCAATAAAAGCAATAAAATAATAATTATTTTTTGATGTTGATAATAACACACCTGATTACATCTTATTTTTAATCTCCTATTAATAAGCCCTACATAATCTATTTTATTAACTCCTAACACAATAAACCTATCATATATAATTGAACACACATCCTGAAACTGGCGTGGTTATGAGACTTGCGTATGCGCGCTGCCCTCAGACTACATATGATACTTTGATTGGCTGAAACGTCGAAAGGCAGTGACTACGGTCCCCTCAAAACAACGTTGGCAAGTAGTCTACACTGCCAGTCGAAAGTTGCAGTTGGAAGTGTTGATGTGAGAACTGGTTTTTGTTGACTTTGTAAAAGTGTTGTTTCATCATGTCACACTCTAATGTTTTGGCTGAAGAAATTAGACCCAGAGCTGTCTACAGCATCGATCAAATATTAGGAGTTAATAATTCGGCGACTACGAAAAGTAATATGGGTAAGTTTTCTATTGAATTTTTTTTAATGGTATGAGAAATGGTTTTTTGCCGGCTTTAATTAGGTTATGAAAATAAATGCTTCACGTTTTTTGAAGATTCTGTTCAATAAAATAAAATACAAAAATTAATTAGGGTTTTATAAGGAATTTCTTCGATAGATTATTATATTTACAGTGTGACCCAAAAAGTTTTATACAAATAGAGAAAGTTTAGTAGACATCTCACAAAAAAAATTATTGATAAAAAAATCAGCATGAATTGTGGATCCGTAATTGAGTCAAAAATTTAAAAAAATTCTCAGGAATACGGAGAAAGTAGAAAATCATTAGGAGTGAAAGTGAAATTACTTAGTTCAAACTAGTTTTGAGTAACATTTTCAACAGTAATATATTAAGTGCATGTAAAATTCCTGAAAATCATGCATGAAGGTTTTTTGGCCAAAAAGTGCTTGATCCGAAGTGAATAGCACTTTTTAGGGAAAATAATATAGATAGTGTATGAAATATAATTCTTTCATGATTTTCAAACGATTTTACATGCACGAAATATATTTTAATGACCACATTTCCTGAATAAAAAAACTACAAAAATACATATTGGAAAAAGTCATATAGGTAGGTATGTCTTTATTTCTGGCAATACAAATTAAGTGAATACAAATTGCGAAAACACATATAAGAAGAAAAAACTATTTAGAATAATACACTTCATTGCATTTAAAAACACAGTTATTGTAGCACTTGTTTTTAAATAATTTGTAACAGATTTAGAGGGATTATTAATTAAGCAGCTGATAACATATACTTATACAACTTTCAAAGATAATATTATATTACTTTTCACTGGTCTTCTTTACACGGCATACAATTGTTGTTCTTTCTTCACAAAATTGAATTTTTTTTCTCAAAAGACTAGGGTCGTGGTGGAAAAACTTTGTTTTTTGGATGTTTAAGAGTATAGTTTGTATTAAAAGAGCGTATTTATTTTAATTTTGAAAAGTTTTACTAGTAGATATCTATAATGAGCCAAATTAAATTAAAAAAGAACAACTCTATCAATCTGTTTTTTACAGCAGTAACAAATCATTTGTCTAAAATTGTTAGCTTATCATCAGTTATATTGGTATTAAGTGCATGTATAATTGCTGAAAATCAAGCATGTCTTCATTTCTGGCTAAACAAATTAACTAAATACAATTACAAAAACACATAAAAAGAGAAAAAGTAATACTATATCGAACAACCCAAATGATTACAATTTAAAACACAGTTATTATAGTAAATGGTATTTGAAGCTGCTGATTGAACTCCTTCAGGATTCGACGCTTCTATTATTGTTGGAAGCGATACAGTTACTACAGGCGGTATTGGACTTGATCTTGCCAAGACTTCTGGAGCTTTTGGATGTTCCCTCATTTTCTTTATTATTTTTTCTCGATGTTCTTCATCAAGTTGTGAGCATGGCCTAATCGAACCAATAGACAGTAACTTTTACTTTTATCAACTGTTCATTACCAACTCTACTCTTTGCCAAAGCAGTTACAGCAGAAGCTCTTTAGGAATGGTTTGTTATTTTCTTTAATTCTAAATTTTTGCCCGCAAATTTTGCTGCTTTCTGGGTCCACGTACAAATGGTATTCCGATCAACTGGAATATTTTTGTATGTAGTAACATTATTGATAGAACTTACAGTTAAAAAGAAACTGTCACGATTTATTTTCCTACCGTATTCGCATTCATTCTAATACTTACCATACGTATTTTTGAGGTATTGTTCCATGTAGTTTCAACTGTTTCTTTGTAGTCTTAGCCATCCATTTTTCTGCTATTGTCCGCTCAATCGCTGAGTATTTGCTAAGTACTCATCTGTACCTACCTTGATTTTTTAACTTGAAATCATTACAAAACGCAGTAAATTTTCACAAGATGTATGCTTTGGACCTTTGTGTACTTTACCAGATATTTTTTCCCATGTCTTCGGATATTTCATTTATAGAAATTGTACCGTAGCGATTCATTATTATGTTCTTAGCACCTAACGTCAAATTGACAGGAAATTTAAATAAAATTATGACATTGGCATCGATTTTGCTAGGCAACGAACCGAAACGGTGCAATTTCTGTCTGTTTTCAGTGTAATGTTGTTCTGATTGGTTGTGTACAATCAAATGACCTCAAATTAACTGATTTCATTGGATATCTACTAGAGCAAAAAAATTTTAGTAGTAATAACCAAAGGACATTGATAATTGTTCGAAAAAATTCTATAACAGATTTCGAAAGCTTGTTGCTTGGAAACAGACAGACGCCGCAGGCGGAGGTCTGTTGCCTCTAAGCAACAAGCTTGAGAAAGTTGTTATAAAATTTTTGAGCATTTATCAATGTTCGAGGGTTATTCGAATAGAAAATTTTTGCTAATTATAGAAAAAAATACAGAGTATATTTGCTTCTATAATTTCATTAATGTTCTCGTCAGTATTATGACCAAATCGTGACATTTTGAAATATTAAATATTTGAAACGTCAAAATCGAAATAAATCAAAATGTATCTATGGCAACGTACCTACCAAATAGTGTGAAAACAGCCCCATGGTCTGTTTTCAGTATAATGTTGTTCTGATTGGTTTTGTTCAATCAAATGACCTGAAATTAACGGATTTCATTGGATTTCTACTAGAGCAAAAAATTTTCAGTCGTAATAACCCAAGGACATTGATAATTGTTCGAAAAAATTTTATAACATATTTCGAAAGCTTGTTGCTTGGAAACAGACCGACGCCGTAGGCGGCCCTAATAGCACAAATATGTCCTTTGGACGTCCATCGGATTACAGCCTCCCATCCATGATGATATCCAATGGACAACTGAAATATGTTCTGCGTTTGTACAATGGATATCCATAAGACAATGAATTTCCGCAAAAATGGACATCCATACATTAGCCGTTTCAAGACATCCAATGGCTGTCTTGAGATATCCATTGGCTGTCCCGGGATATCCATACATTTCAGGATGGGCATACAGCTATGTCCATTGGATATCCATACGTTCCATCATGGACATATAGCTTTGTCCATTGGATATCCGGACAGAAGTATCCAATGGATGTCCATAAGGAGGTCTCCAATGTATGTCCATAAATAGGTGACCTAGAGGTATCGAATGGATGTTCAGTATAAAAAATATGAAATGCTATAGATAAGTCGTTCTTTTATTAAAATTAACGTTGCTACACTATAAATATAAAAGGTATTCTATTAATTTGTAGGCAAACAAATTTTTCGTACTTCTCGTTCCTGAGCCCTTCGTAAATATTTTCTAATCGCTTCCTCTATTTCTTTTTCTGTTGTGTTGACGATGCTTTCCTGTTCTGCACCCTCTAAAATAAAATTTAAAATGACAATAGAGCATAACAGAGAGGAGAGTTCATAAAATGTTCTATGTCTTGGTAATTTCTATAAAATGGCATTTTGAGATACATTAAGTTTTGTCATGTGTACAAAAACAAATCTACAATTGCTACAACTATTTAAACACATCACTTTTTTGCATTACCACTGATCTGTATTGTTTGTGGTAAAATAATTTGTAAATTTTGTTAGTGCATGTCAGAGGTTGTATGCTTTTGTGTATCTTTAAGAAGATCTTATAAAAAACATGGTTGTTTTGTAAGTTATGAATGTGTTTATCTTATATGTGAGGCGAATGTATGTCCATTTTTACATAAACTCATTGAAAAATTGCTGTAAATTCGGCGGACAGACTATAAATATATATGGCACTACTCAATAATTAATTAAATTGTTTTCCATAAATATGTTGCAAAACATGTACATATACAAGGGCAAAGCTAAAATATTCTAGATTTTAAAAGTTCCTTTTTATTTTACTTTAAAACCTAACCGGTTTTACTGAAACCATACATATAATGTACATTATACACATATACATTCAATTAGTAGAATTTAAAAAAATAGCGCTCACAAAAAACGAATCGGCTGATAGTGTGACATATTGCACTTAACAAGAAAATGTAAAAACTTACTTACAATTATGGCAGCTAATTTAGTGTGTTGAAGAGCTTTTTTAGTTTTGGTTCCCAGCCAAGTGTATTTTGTACACATTATATTTGTCATGAAATGTTGGAAAGTCCTTTTGACAAAATCGTAACATGAATTTCCTCCTATTTTTGAAACATTTAACCTGAAAATAAATTTAAATAAAATGTTTTTATATAAGTCTACTCTATACCATTAAATGCTTGTAGATGATATCACATATATACATCTGATGCTGTTCAATATCTGTAACATGTACCCTGTTGTTTAAAAGGGATTACAAAATACTAAGGGGCGAGAGAGAGTAGTTAATTTTATGAACTGTTATATTCAAAATCCCACTAATGTGAAATTTTAAAATCTGAACAAATACTGAAGTTATTAGAACAATAAATGCTTAGTAATTACTTGAAATTTGTTCTGTCTCAGTATTACTTACAGTTGCATTAAAATTGCTTTCTTCCTCCAAAACTTTTCTGATTCGATAAACTTAACATCTGTACCAATTGGGAAATCAAAAGCTTTTAATGGATCTGGATTCCTTGTAATATCTTCGTCTAATGGTAAACGCCAATTTGTCAGTTTCTCCACATTTACTGCAAGATCGGTCAATATATCATTCATTCATTTTCTCCATTAGTTCATGTACATTTTGATGCAGCAGATCATAATCTATAATATATAATTGGTACATTAAAATTTCTACAGTGAGTAAAATATATTAGTTTTAATGAAAAAGTTAAGAAGAAGTAATGAATAAAAGTTAAGTACACAAACCTATTTCAAAGTCATACAAAATATTGCACAAAGTATGTACTTACTGAATTTGCCGTGTTGAATACTCTAAACAGTCTTCATACAGCTATCCAAAAACTTTTAAATACAACAAACCACCAACAAACAACAAGATGCCAATTCTCGTTTCAGGAGGACGGCGGCCATTTAATGCCGCTATCAATTCGAAGTCATGCCAACCTACCATTTCATTTGTCCAACCGCATAGAGCAAAAACTCCCTATATTGCGTAATCAGCGTAATGCTTCTAAAGGACATTCGATGGAATGCGGCTTTTAGATGTCCAAGGGATAAAGAACTTTAGATGCCGCATGGATATCCGCAACATGCGTAATGATAACAGTGGACATCCGATGGACAGCGGTTTTTATATAGCCAGTGGATAGATAACTTTAGATGTCGTATGGATGTCCAGTTTGTGTCCAGGGACATCCTGGACATAAATCGGACATAATGTGTATGTCCAATGGACATTTTGTGCTATTAGGGGGAGGTCTGTTGCCTTTCATAAAATGATGCCAAGAATATTTACTAAACCTTTTAATAAGACAAAAGGTAACATCTAAAGTAGTAGTGTTTCAATATGTGACATGTACAAAACCAGAAGAGGAATTGAACACTAATACAACCGTATCAAATATTATTAGGGCAACTAATTAGCAGTAAATTTTTAGGTTTTAGGGCTGGGATGATGAGGCTAATTTAAAGGATGTAACTTTTCCAAGAAACTTGTATTTTGAGTATCATGATAAAACAGTTATACGTTCTCATAGAAGGGGGATATATACAAGGGCCGTCAACTTATCCCATTCATTCATTGTTCACTCCTCAACATTTTTTAAGTCCTTAAACTGCAGATACGTCGTATTGTCGGTCATTGGGGGATTAGTCACTATTAAAAAACTGGGAATTTAATTTTACAAGAGAGATCGTTTGTAATTTAGAAAACGTGAACAATATTTAGTAGTTTGGAATTGTTGAAGGGTCCTTTAAACTAGAAAAAAAACTAGTGTGTACGTTTTTGGCAGGTAGAGTTGTAGTATTTTGGGTATTCCTATTTTATTTTGTCCTAAGTTAATCAAGAAATTTGCTTTTTTAAAAACTACTATTTAAATTTATATCTTATAAATATTAATATATGTTCATATAATAATTATAATATTAACGGGAAGAGTAATTTTCCGTTATTTGTTAAGAACTCACCTCCCTCCAATTTCTCTTATTAACAAGTATCTATCCTTAATTAGAATTTAATGGAAACATTAAATGTAAAAAAAAATCATCTAATATCATATATTTTTAATTGATTACGTAGAAATTACCACCACTCCTCGGATATATTTGTTTATACTGTTAATAACAATAGTCATATTTAGTTTGAATACTTTGAAATCTACAAACAGGCGTATTAAAATTATCAGAATCAATTTAAAATATATTATCTAAATAATTCAACCTAATTGTTCAATTTTAATTAAATAAAATCAAGAAATGACAACTTCCACAACAGAAATATAACATTACTCGACCGGTTTCACAAATTACATTTGCATCGTCAAGAGTAGATTATACAAATTGAAATAAATAAACAAGTAACTAAGATACCTCATTTTGATATGTAACCTAGATGTCATATTAAGATATTTCATTATCTAAGATATCTAACACTTATAGTAAGTACACATTCATATGCTATCTGAAAAACAATCTAACATTGTGTGACGCTAGAAATTTTGGGTTTTCAAATATAATAGACAGTACTGCCAATCAGAAGGGTTAAGTTCTACGTTTTTATCTTTATAGCTGACAAGCTGACGTTCTTATCATTTTCGATTTCGTAAATCTAATTTTTAAATTCAAAATAAATTTGATGTTTGTAAATTTCCCAATATTTTTTTTTTAATATAAACTTTCCACTGGTATTTATACTCATTTTAATAACGATTAAACCATTTTGATTAGAAAAAAACGCTAGAAGTGAGGAAAATATCGGAATTAAAATTGACATCGAAAACCATTTAAATTACACTCTTTTACTACTTCTCTTGATAAGTTTAAATTGAATATTTTAATACTGGAAATATCCCAGGCGCCTTTCACAAATTAAAGTCATTTATATCGTTACAATTTAGTTTTTTTTTTGTATAGTCTGTATACTTGGGTTAACAGACTAAACAGGTAAGGTTTGTGGTGAGTGGGTCTATTAGGCACTCAACTGCGACTCGCGAGCGTCTATTGTGGCTCTCGCCTATACATATTTCACCAACGTGAATATTATTGTTCGTCACTCTGGGGAAACATTTTTTTGTTGGGTTGGCCTTGAAATGCTTCGCCCATTTTACGAATATTATTGAATGAATATGTGGAAGTTCACAAATATTGGATTTTTGTTAAAAACTATTAACTGTTTCATTCACCCAGGTTTTGTCTGTAATATACTGAATATTTACTTGCTTATCTGACTAGCTTTTTTTGTATAAGGCAAGTGGTTTTCTTCTGTATTTGCAAGAGTTTTACATCAGTTTTTGTTTCCACTTTCCTCAGTTAACTCTGATTTAAAATTTAGCATTTTTGTTTTGAATAATGCCTAGACATAAACTTGGTGCGAATGAAGCTGGTTGGGCTATTGGTTGGTTGTCTTCACAGAGAAGTTGCGGACATTTTCCAAGTCAGTGAAAGTGTCATATCGCGGCTCCTCCGTACGTATCGAGCAACTGGATACTTGAGAGGAATACCCAGAATTGGTCTACCAAGGGTCACTACCCCCGCACAAAATCGTTATCTGATTGAGTATACCAGTGTATACCTCTGAGTATTTGTCGGATCATAGAACAGCGACTTTTGAATGCTTCTGGTGTTTCGCTTTCAATTATTGAGACAGTATGTCGAAATTTACACGAGGTTAACTTACATTCACGACGACTCTTGAGAAGAGTTCCATTAACACAAATTCATATGCTTAATCGATTGGCATGGGCTAATGAAGGTGTGAATTGGAATGCTGAATGGAGGTCCTCATAGTTCACAGATAAGTCGAGGTATGGACGGTCTTCTGATAGATGTCGTGTTCGTGAATGGACTCTTCCTCTAGTGCTCAGAAATCAAAGAGCCGTGCATGAAGTTCATCCGTTCAGAGGTGGTAAAGCAGCTGTTTGTTTGGGGAGGCATTTGTTTTAATAGGCGTACAGAATTGTTAGTGGTTGATGGGAACAAGACTGCGCAGATTCACGTACAACAAGTTATAAACAACGTTTGGTTCATACTGCTATTGGACCAATTTTTAGACGATAATGCTCGACCGCATCGTGCAAGAGTAGTCGTAGAGGCTTTGGACTTCCATAGTATTATATTCATACATATTCATAAATCCTATCCTGATTACTTTGTAATATGTTACCATGACCAATAATTTTGTATATGTCAATTTGATTAATAATTTTCCGATTTTGTGAGAATAAAAAACTTTCATTGTACCAAAATTACATTTCATTTCATTTACGATACACAATAGTTTTGGCGACGAGGATACTTCTTACTTACGTGTACTAAAATTGTTAATACTTAGAAGAAGATGACAAATGGTGAACAGAAAGTTTCAATGTTTCAAATTCATTCGACTTTTACCGTGGAATAATTTGATCAATCTGTTACAAAGTGGTCAAGATGGGTGAAACTACTAGAAGGAGCTTTCAAGGTATTTAATATCAATGATGATATGAAATTACCTTATCTTTTACATTTTATGCGGGATCGGAAACCTATGATACCTGATGTGCCTGAAGATCAGACCTACACGAAAGTTGTAGCATTAATGGATTCATTCTACAGTCCTAAACCTTTGGAAATTGCAGAAATATTTAGGTTCCAGAGTAAAAAGCAAGCAGAGGGTGAAACCATACAAGAATACTTGCATTCATTACAAAATGTTATCAGAAATCAAGAATTTGGATAGTTCAGTAGAGATTGCCAGTGGCTTGGAAATTCCAGAAAAGGACAGTAATCAATTAAATTATAATAAAAGTAGTTCAGTTAACGCTTTACATTTACAAAAACCAAAGAATAAAAGGAGTTACAATAAAATAACAATGAGAGCATATAATAATCAAGCTTCGCAAACAGTTTCTTCCACTAACAAAAATACACCAATAAATACATTTTGTTATCGATGTGGTAGTACACCACACGTAGCTAATTCTTGTCAGAATTTTAATCAGAATTTGTTTTGTAATTTTTGTGAAAAAACAGGTCATATACAAAAGTTTGTCAAAAAGCAAAAAAAAAGAATTACAGAAGTTAATGTAATAGAAGAAGTAGATGAAATTAAAGCTATAATTTACAAAGAAAAATTTACTACTATTTTGAAAGTTACCTAATAATAAATTATTGAAGTTTGAAATTACTCTGGTGCAGCGGTTACTATAGTTAACAAACACATTTTTCAAGAAAATTTTTCTACATTACATTTACAGGACTCTGAGTTACAACTAACTACATATTGTAAAAACCAATTGAATGTTATAGGGTTAGTTCCTGTTGAGGTTGAACACCAAGGAATAAGGCGAACGTTAAATATGTACGTCGTGGATGGTGATGGACGTTCTTAAGTTGGTCGGGAGTGGATACGCGCTCTTGGAATTGAATTGCAGGAAGTAAATAATATTTCACATGAAAATAAACAGGTATCAGATTTACTAGAAAAATATAATCCTTTATTTGAGAACAGAATAGGGGAAATAAGGGTATGTAAGCAAAAATTTTTTTAAATCCTAATACAAAACCAGTTTTCCATAAATCGCGTGCTGTTCCTTTTGGATTACGTTCTAAAATAGAAAGAGAACTTGATATTTTGGTAGAACAGAGAGTTCTTGAAAAAGTCGAGTTTTTAGATTGGGCTACTCCGATTGTTCCTCTAATTAAACATAATGGAGATATCCGGATCTGTGGGGACTACAAAGTAACATTAAATCCTAACATATACATTGACGAGTACTCTCTACCTACACCAGACGAGTTACTAACTCAAATGGCTGGGGGTGAGAAATTTTCAAAAATAGACCTCACGAAAGCCTACTTACATTTACCTGTTAGAGATGATATGAAACATTTTCTAACATTTAATACGCACAAAGGATTATATAGTTTTGTGGATTATGGTTTGGAAATGCCAGTGCAACTGCTAAATGGCAACGGTTAATGGTACAAGTTTTACAGGGAATTAAAGGAGTATCGGTATACTTATTCGATATTAGAATTACAGCAACCAATACAAAACTACATTTAGAAAGATTACAACAAGTTTTAAAAAAATTATCTGAACATAATTTACATATTAACTCAGCCAAAAGTGAATTTTAAAAAGATAAAACTGAATATTGTGGGTTTAGGATAAGTAACAAGGGCATTATTCCTACGTTAGATAAAGTTAATGCTATCGTAAATGCACCACTACCTGAAAGTAAGACGCAGACGTTCTTTCATTGGTTTAGTAAATTACTAGAGGCGTTTAATTAAAGACACGAGTACAATATAACAACCTTTAAACAATCTACTTGAAAATAACGATAGGTTTAAGTGGTCAAAAGACTGCAAAATATCATTTGACAAAGCAAAAGCCGAGAAGCGAAGCCTCGAGGTCTTTAATGGATCCGAGACATTAATACACTTTTCTACCGTGGCTCATATAGCATTTTTTTCACTACTTCACTACTGGCATTTTATTTTTTTAAATATTAGTTTGTCGACTCCCGTTCAACATGATACAGCTGTGCACAAGTTAACCTCACATTCTAATAAATGGATTGAGATTTAGTGATAATTAAGTAGGGCTCTGTATTTTTCTACCTTGGTTAATAATGAACAACTTTACTACCTCAACAAAAGTCAATAAAGTTAGGTTTAGAGGCTAGTAGTGAAAAATGAACAACTTTACTTCCTCAACAAAAGTCAATAAAGATAGGTTTAGAGGCTAGTAGTGAAAAAAAAAATGTGTATAATTTGCAGGCTTTTTCTTTTATATCGCACTGAACACGTTTACAAACGAGCGAATTAGCTATAAAAGCTAACATCGGCGTAAATTGATCTAGAAGGGATTGACTTTCCTATAACGGCCACATATCCAGACAAAGTTTCCCTAGCTTGTTTAAAATTAGCATTCAATTTGCATGTATAAATTTATATGCGTCTGTCGTATCAAAGAGCATTTAAACATATAGGGTAAGTCTATGAATACCAAATATGTGCTCGTAGTAAAGTTGGTTGAGTGGATGGACATGAGAGAGAATCGCCGATTATTCCACATTAAATACGGTAAATTACTCAATTTAATAACATTTAAGCCTATGTTTCGGTCTTCATCTCGTTGTAAGCAAATTTGCAATCATTTTAGAATCAGTTTACAAAAATATCGTCATCAGTGCTTTTATTTCCAGGGCCGTATTGATCGTATCATTTGCTAGAGCCCTGTTATTTGTTGTTTGTTCCAATCAAATTTCATTTGAATCTGGCAACCTATTCTTTGCATACGAACCATTTTCGTGTCAGCGTCTTTTTTTAAAGATATGCTGAATGAATTTCCTCCTTCTGAAAGAGTGGATTCCAAGTGGACTGGTTTGTTTAAAGGTCGTACCAGTGTTGAATTTAATGCAATTTTCGTAGAGACCTCCAGTTTCTTTGAAAATAAGCCTCTGCTACCCGTTGATTATGTATCTTTTTGTAAGAGGAAGAATTTTTATCATTGGTTAAGTAGTTTTTGAGTTTAAACATAAATAACGAATATCTGGAAAAATGTCACCTTAGTAGCCTGAGACGTAAATGAAAAAAGATCAACAAAATATCAAAAACGTACATACCAACAAATACATTTTAAATAAAATTAAAATGAGGATCAACCCAAGGATTAGTTTAAAATTAAACAGCTTTATATTTGTATATGCAGCTATAACGGAATTACAATATGAAATGGAATTTTACGCTGTAATAACGTTATAAACTGATATTGAATTGAAATTATGATTACGAATTGAAAAAGTTGGATTTTAAATAATTTTTTTTATACACGTTACGGAACAATCCGATTAAGGAAAATATATAATCAATATACCGAGGGTTTTTAACTAGGTATTTGATTTGAAAATATGCCGAGTTAAAATACTGCAATTGTAGCAAGAGAGTTTAGAGAATATCTATAGAATAATTGTTTAAAACAATTGATATCGAGCACCCCATGCTTTTAATATTTAGTTTGAATTTGCTGAAACAGTATTATTGTTCAATAACCTTTAGACTAAAATCTTAATATTGACATTTGACAACATCTCAGGTGGTTAATTTCATGTCATCTCGACATATTAGAGACATCCTATATAAGGTTTTCGAAGTATCAATGTTGGCACTGCTTGCCGTCATTCTTAGGTAATTGTATCTTGCGTGCGACAATTTATGTTCCATGAGATTTCACTGTCTCCTCGAAAATCGGCTGAGTGCGAGGTGATTGGCTCCATGCCGTATATTTAATCTGGTTCGGGTTATTGTGTCCAAGACTCTAAGCTAGCAGGTTGTTTGACAAAGTGTAGGGATTTGATTCCATTTTGGTGAAAAATACATTGAATATGTTCAATGTTTTGTGAAAATATCTAAACAGGGGCCATGTAAGTGATTCTCAACTTCACATAGTTCATATAATAGCCTTCTTGGTGTGCGTCATCGTTTGTGACGTATAGTAAAATTAATACCTATTTAGAGGTACCAGCCGTTTTAGTAACTTAACGTATGCGGCTTCTTGAACCATCTGAACCCGCATGAAAAAAATTAGGTTATGACCTTTGTCATGTCAAATGCTTGACATATTTCTTATTGCATTGGCGTAGTGACTTGAAATTTCATATTATCAGTGGCGGTTTGTAATAATACAAATTAATTTTATGAAATTCATAAAATTCTAAAGATGTTGACATAATAAAAGAATATAAAAGAAGCGCACTAATTTTAAAAACATTGTTTTATTAACTAGATACATAGTTTTCTTAAAAAAATATGGCAATTCAGAGTTCGATTAAGTACAAATTCTAGATTTTAAAAAAATGACAACGTGATCTTCAAGGCAAAGTTTAATCAGTTTCTAAATCAGAATAACTTTCGGAAAGTGATAGTTCATCATCGGATTCATTGGATACAGAGATCACCATAGGTTCGATGTTTAGTAGGTCCAGTTTGTTTTCTACTTCCCATGTTTCAGAAATAATTTTCTCTGTATGATTTATGTAATTCTGCCAGTGTTGCTCCGGTACATTTTTTACAACGTCATTCCATACTTTTAAGACTTCAGTAGGTGACCTTGCAGTTTTCGTAATAGCTTGGTCATAATGCCTTTTAGTTTCTGACCATACCATTTCGATGGCATTAAAATGGCAATGATAGGGTGGTAGCCTGAGAACACAATGACCATGCTCGGCAGCGTATTTGTCTAAATGATAATTGTTTTCTGGCAAAACTTGCTTTTCAATTATATTCCAAACAGCATCCTTTGAAATGTGATCTGGAAAAGGAATATTCTTTTTTTTGAGCCATTCTAACATGCGTGTTTTACTCCAACTTTTTCTTGGGATTTCTTCATCCAGGCGACTGTGATACGTTGCGTTATCCATTATAATTAACGATGGTTCTTCCAAGTTTACAATTAGTTGCTGTTTAAACCAATTTTCAAAATTTTCGGTGTTCATGTTATCATGGTAATCGCCTGTTTTTTTATTGCATTTAAAAATAAGCGATGCATTTGCCACAAAACCTTTTTTATTACCGGCATGAACAATTACATATCGTGTCCCACTTCCAGTTATTTTTAAATCACTGTGTTTAGTACCATCTTGCCACATTCTTCTGTCCCCGCTTTTACTAAAAACCCATGTCTCATCCAGAAAAACAGGTGTAAAGAGCTTTTCGCTTTTAGCAGCATGGTATTTGTTCAAAAATAATATTCTTTTTAATCTGAATGCAGGCATTTCCAATAAATGTTTTCTTCCATCCTGTTTTTTGAAATGAAAACCCATTTTTTTAATTCCCAAATATAACGAACCATTGGAAATCTTAGTTTCTGGAGACTCTTCGATAAATTGCCGTAAAATAGTTTCTACTGTGATTTTATCCTTTCGCGCATACATTTTATAAATTACTTCCCTCAAACAATGCAGGGTATTTTTTGTAATTCGGGTTTTGCTCCGGGAAACGCTTGCAGACATATTTCTTCTAAATTCGAAATCTGTAGCTCCGTTTGGTTTTTCAAGATTATATAATGTGCTTTCTGGAACTTTTAGTGCTTCGGACGCTTTTTGAATTGCCTTAAATCGAGATCCTAAATCGTTTTGAAAATAGTTTACTACATTAAGCATAAGTTTTTTGGATTCATCAGAATATCGCATTTTTATATCTTATTTGCGTTATGACATTAACATGAAATCAAAATTTGACGTAACTTCAAAAACGTGACATCTAATAAATTAGTTACGACGTTCATTTTTGTTGGTAATTTTTTGTTTCAACCGATTTATTAATAATAAATAAGGATGGTCTTATTCTAAATGGGTATAAAATTTACTATGTATCCGTGTTTTGGGCATGTCGCTATTTAATTTGTTACTTTGACATACAGCTAACCTTTAATTTGATAAATAAAATCATCAGCATCGTATTCAGCCTAATTCTAAAAGGCTATGAAATTAATAGTACTTGGGATATCAAAACACTGCAAAATAAAACAAATTGTATATTCAATTTACATATTAAAATAATTCAATACTAGTAAGTATAGTCCTGCATTTGAATAAATAAAATGCTAACAATAAGATCAATATTCACTTTTCATAAATAATAATTTACCGTAAACAATAAAGTACAGACCTGCCGAGAACTGTCAGTGGGACAGTAGAAAAAGACGTAAGACACATTGTCGCTACGAAAGGAACGTCTGCATCGTATTTTGAACGATGTAATTTCGCCCGATTGATAGGTCGCGTTTGCGCGTAATCTAAATATCGACCAATCAAATTTTTGAAAGTCAAAGATTAGGGCTAACGTTTGTAATACGTTTAAACGGTTCATTATTGTGATATTTTGATTATGATTAATCACAGACCTGCCTTTTTTCCATTTCTTCCAACGTAATGTGTTAGAAGGAGATTAACAATCAATGTGGCACACCAAGAAGGCTATTATATGAACTTTACCACTACATATGGTGGTGAAAAGTGTCGCAGAAAGAAGATACAGACTAAGTAGAAAGGGAATCATTAAAAAAAAACCACCTCCTCACTTTTTAGAAATCAGAAATCCGGGAACATGCCACAGAATGGAATGATGAAAAAACATAACTTTTCAAAGAAATTCAATACGGAATTGAGTAACAATGAGGAATTGGATCACAACACCATTACCAGACTTGGAAAGAATGCCATTTAATGGCTCAAAAGCAAAAGAAGGTACTAGGATAGGAGTGTACGGGTCAGGAACTAAACACTCCGAAGGCTTGGGAAAAACCACAAGTATTTTTCAAGCTGAAATAGGAAAGTGTGTCCTGTTCAATATTGATAAAAAATATAGAAGACAAAGGATTATCATCATATCGGACAGTCAAGCACTGAGTTGTTGCGTAATCAGTTCTAAAATGGTATGGCTCAAAATTGCATAGCAATACAGAGTCCTAGGGCACAAAACCTGGGAGAGTACTGAATAGAAGAGGGATACTCACCCAAACTAAAGCCTGAGGATATCCTAAAGTTCCTTCAAGAAATGGGTCTAAAGGAGCTACTGTCTCTTAGACTTTTCTCAGGAAGTGAGTAGAAAAAAGGGGGCGCAATAGATCTTTTAGGTCTCAGTGAATATCACCCCAATATACATACATCATTTTCACCAGAACTTCACCGAATTTACCTCAATTGAAGGAAGTATCATTTATAAAGTTTGCAGAATCACTAGCAGTTTTTTTTTTGAAAAAAATGTTGCCTCAACACATATTTATAGTTCTATAATATTAATATATTAAGTTGCATATCTAGGGTATAAGTAGTTTGGTCCTGAGATCTGATCATATTACTTTCTTATTCTGATATCACTGGCTTGAATTTTATCAATGTTAGTCAAGTTTTTCAAGTTTAGTAAAAACTATTCCTAACTATACAATTTTCGTAATATTAAAAAACATTTCTTCCAAAATGAGCTGCTGGAATGGGAATTCGAGTTAGCTACTTGAACGAAGCCACTAACGGTGAAGCAGAAAATATAGTTTTTAGTACTTTTTCTCATGAGACTTCGTTTTGCCAAAGCGTAAGTTTAATATTCTCTAAACTAGAACAGGTTATTTCTCTTAATAAGACACCCAGTACAATATTTATTGACCATTAACCCATTTCATTTTTTGAACCTCTTCCAAATATATTTTATATTATGTTGGTGACGAAGAAAACCCCTCTTTTAATGTAGATATTGAGTACCTACTATTTTTTTAATTTGTTGCAGATGCCGAGATTAACAAGGGAGAATCCACAAGTGAAGGAGAATTGATAGAAGAATCCTTAGAAGACTCAGATTCATCGAGACCAAGAAAAATTAGGAGATCTAGGACGACGTTTACTACTTTTCAATTACATCAATTGGAGAGAGCTTTTGAGAAAACTCAGTATCCTGATGTGTTTACACGTGAAGAATTAGCGATGAGATTGGATCTTAGTGAAGCCAGAGTTCAGGTAATTTAAGCAGAAGGTATAAATAATTATTAGTGTATATCTTGGTGGGTGCCAACAAAACATCTGACGTTCTGGTGTCACGTGCTTAAACAAGAACATAGCAAACCCCTGGTTAAAAATCCCTCGCAGTCACTGCATCCTAAGGAAGCACAAGCATACCAGGGGCATATACAGGGAGGAACATATCTGTCGGTTGAGATTGGAAAAGGAAGAAAAAGCCTCGTACATAAAATGCAAAAGTGCTGACGCCTTGGAGATATAAACACCTGGGACTAGAGCGCCCAACAGAGGATTTCTCCCGAAAGAACATTATGAAAAGACTGTTAAGCCTGATAAGGACAACTATAAAGAAGTGGGATTCATATTCAGAGGGCAGTAAAGGGGTACAGGATAACTATGTTGCCAATTGTAAGTGTTCGTTACTTCTGCAATTGATTTTGGAAAAACTTTACCTTTCGTGAACATTTATTAATATTCAATAAAAGTGATCTAAAAGAATACCAGAACTACAATTCTCAATTAATTCTGATACTAGCCTCAAATGTCATCTCTCAATGTAATTTTGCATGTTCTCTACTTTCCAAAAATTCTTCTCGATTGACAAGGTTGACGTAACTTTCTCAATGCCTATTGCTCTGTGATTTTTCGTAACCTTCAGAAATCAATGACGTTTGGTTTGAAACTTGAGGTCTTTGAGGACACGTACCGTTTCAGTTCACTCCACACCATTTCTATTGGGTTCAATCCACAGCGATAAGGCAGAAGTCTTTGGATGTTAACATCGACGCGGTATTTTTCGTGTGATTCCTGAATTTTTCAGCAAAGAACTCTATTCTGTTCATGTCATAAATGGTTTTAAATGCATCAGCAGTTTTAAGAAGTTTAATTTTCAAGTTATCTTCTTCAAAATCAATATCATTTTCATACAGCCGTTTCACCCAATATTGTTTGGCAAAGCTTAGTTTTCTAAAATGATGGGATACCATCATTCCAAACCACACCAAAGCATTTTTCAAAAAGATTTCCCTCCACCTCTTCATGGTAATTTCTAGTATCTTTTTAAACAAGAATAGTCATGTCAGCACTTTCAACAAATCCAGATAACCCTGCATATAGAGCGGGTTGCACTAGGATAGTTGCCAGCCTCGATTTGAGGAAGCTGCTTCTGTCAACCATCGATCAGCTTGGTGTTATCACAAAATTCGCCGCCACCAGCCGGTGAATATTTCTAAACATGTTCAACTTATGGTAACAGGCAGCGGTAACCACTCTGGCAGCGCATCAGCGGAGTTGTCAACTCGTGGTCTACCGTTTAAGTGCTGAACTGAAAAACTGTGATATGGTGAGTAACCAGCCATCAGAATGTGACCAGGTTGATAGTAGCTGCTTGCTGGTAGAAGCAGTCAAGTAGCTGCCGATAATGTGACCGTATTGCCAGTCGGTACTTGCTGGTGCTACTTCCATCCGCTGAACAACAGCAGCGCAGTGTCACCGCCGCTATATACTATAATAAATATTGGTCCTTTTCCGCTCGGAGTTTTTAGGCCCGTGGTAAGTCCACTTACAAAAGCCTATCGTGGATTATTTATTGTTGTTACTTGCCATACTCGCCTACACGGCTTCTTGATTCTTCAGTTTTCTTTTTTCTTATTTCCCGAAGAAATTGGTGCCTCCAAGCTACTATTCCTTTCTATTCGAATAATCGAATAACAACTGGTTCTTCGTGCGGTTATGTTTGTCCCGGCCTTTAGTTATCAAATTATTGCTAAAATTTTTAGTTTTTCAAGTTATTTTGAATGTCCTATTTCAACTGAAAAACGATTTTGACTTCAAAGTTGAGTTTAAAAATTTTGGAAAATTGGCAAATTAAGATTTTCACAAAAAACTTCTTTTACAGCTCACGTAATAGCTTAACAACAAGGAATTATTTGTGAATTATTCAATTATTTTATTATATTAACACTAGGCGCTATTATGAACTTCAACTTCCTAAGTGTTCGAATATAATTTAAATGTTAATTATTCTTAATTAAGTACTTGATATATAGTAGAAATTTGCTTTTATATTTCGAAAAAAACCCTTCAACTCGGCTATGCACAAAAAGGACAAGTGCATACGTATCAGCACTCAGTTTAAATGAGTAATTCGCAGAAGTGTCTTTAACCTTCATTGCTAACAAAAAGCCTTCTTCGGTTGGAGGGTTTTGAAAGCAATCATTACAAGAGCTACCTTTTCAAAATTTCCACAAACCACCACCAGATAGTGAAATTTATATTTGACATTAGTATTGTGTATTTTTATTTTATTTTTAATTAAATTCATCCAGAAAGTGAACTGAAAAGTGGCCAATAGATACCGTAAACTAGTTGTCAATATACTCAAATTTATAAAGGAAAAAGCAATAGAAAACCCATTTAACTTTTGGCGACGGAAATAATAGTGAAGATGGTGATATTTCGATAATTTTACATCGAAGTAACTTAACGAACATAGATCACTTATTTATCTGGCTGGCAATCCCAATTTATCTCTCATAAAAAATTTAAACCTGAACTACTATAATGTCTTTATTCTGTACAAAAATGTTAGCGGTAATAGCGCTGTAAATTTTCAAGGTCGAGGGATGTTATGAAAATGCTATTCTGTACACTTTTAATGTAACATACATCGATGTATAAATAACATTTTCGCTGTTAAAATAACGCCGACCAAAACATTCGACGTTAGGAGCGTTTTGACACTGTTTGTGAAAGTTGAATTGTAAATTTTCAAGAAATAAATAAAAATGAACAATATCATCCCATTTTTGGCATACGGTTTACATGAGGCAGATTACCGACGGTAATGTCTTTATTCTGTACAAAAATGTTAGCGGTAATAGCACTGTAAATTTTCAAGGTCGAGAGATGTTATGAAAATGCTATTCTGTACACTTTTAATGTAACTTACATCGATGTATAAATAACATTTTCGCTGTTAAAATAACGCCGACCAAAACATTCGACGTTAGGAGTGTTTTGACACTGTTTGTGAAAGTTGAATTGTAAATAAATAAAAATGAACAATATCATCCCATTTTTGGCATACGGTTTACATGAGGCAGATTACCGTCGGCAAATGTTTATGTATGTGGTGTGTATTAGCCATAATGATAAATAAATAAACGCACATAATAGATATAACGATAACCTAAAAATTCTTCTTCTAGTTTCGTGACCTCTTGCTTTACAGCATCTGGCCAACAACCTAAAAATTAGGCAAATTCTACTACCCAACATAATATAAGTGAAGTTAGCTGCGATGTAATATTGCGCTGTCAATAACTTTTTTACATCGGATTGTTCAGAATACGATTTTTAACCGCGCTGTTGAATTTGATTTAACATTGCGATTTTAACTACATCGATTTTAGATTTACAGCTGTTACGGATAGTTGTACAGAATAACCCCATAAGTCTTCAGTAACCTAATGAAGGTGGTGTTTTTTTTTCTAGACAGTTCTGCATTTCCCCTCTCATCCAATGGTTGATTCCATAGAGCAGTTCCGGACCTATGAAATTCCCTTTAGAGCCTTCTTTAGCTAACTGGTCCGCCAATTAATTACCTGCAATCTCCTCATGTGCCGACACCCTTATTAGAAACACTGTGGTGTCTCTCGCCAGCAGTTTTTTCAACAGACGTAGTGGTTGAATTGCTGATAGCTTCAAGAAAAGCTTGACTGTCAGTAAATATTTTAATTTTTTATCCGGTACTAGAAGACCTGACAGACGTTGTCCTGTCCTAACATTGTTTTGTCAATAAGACATTATTCAAGCGGTAGTTTTCTGCCCGCTGAGTGGAGTGTCAGAGTAGCTCTTGTTTATTTCAAGCTTAACGATACCTATACAGAAACTTTAAATTTTAATTTACCGTCATTTTTTGTCCAAAGAATTTTTTTAAATAATTTTTTTCCCGTGCAATAACAAATCAAAAACCATGAAAATCGGTCCAGCCGTTCTCGAGTTGAAAGTGTCCCAAAAAACCCGACTAAATAAGATATTATGCAAGCGGTCGTTCTCTGCCTGTGGAATGGAGTGTCAGGGTAGCTTTTGTTTATTTGAAACTTCTATAAATGCCATCCTTACAATTAGCTAATCTCCAAGGAACGATACCTAAAAAAAAATTTTAAATTTGAATTTACCGCCATTTTTTGTCCAAAGTAGAATTTTTTAAAATAAGTTTTACAAAGTAGAATTTTTTTAAATAATGTTTTTTCCATGCAATTTTCCCACAAAAGTATGTCCGTCTCCTGGTTCTAAGCTACCTCCCCACCAATTTTCAGCCAAATCGGTTCAGCCGTTCTTGAGTAATAAATAGTGTAACTAACACGACTTTCTTTTATATATATATATCCTCTCCTGATGTTTTCATCAATACAGGCTATAACGAAAATCGTTTGTGCTTGAAAAACTGACGTGTATCAACCAAGGCTATAGAACATTCTCGTTCTAGGTCTGTTTATACCATTCCCAGCAGTGCAATAGTTTGTTTTAGAACTATCGGTGAACCAGATTATCTGGATCTATCTTTATTCATTATATCGACTAGGAACATTTTAATTTGGGAAAATCCTCTACCTCTTAGAACTCGGCGTGGAATTAATCTATGGGATCATGATCCCTTTAATTTAACAATCTAATATTTACCAGGGTCTAATATAACCCTATTAGTTAACGCAGTATTTTAAGTAAAAATAATCTATCTTCAGTACTAGATTTAACCACCGATTTTCTACGACCGAGATGATTGTTCTATATTTCTTAAGGAAGTGTCCGCTTCTTTTTCCTTCACGCTTCTCCCAAGTGTCACGAAAACTTTATCGACTTGTTTAGTTTGTTTTTGCAACTAATATTACCATTGTCTGTTAATGAAAACTTGAAATGAGGGACAGTACTTTGAAGTGATATAAACGGTATAAAAACACAAAATTATTTAGAAAAATAGTTATAGAAGTTTGAACTTTTTTTAAAGTGTCTCGCTGTAAATCTGGGCTTATGTTCGTCCCTCCTTAGAAATTTAAAATTCGTATCCAGTACAGTGCATGCTTTCGACTTATGGTCCGTGCGATTCAGGTCATTGAATCCATAATGCTGGATAATAGCGGACATGAATCGCATCTTAATTGGTAACAATTTGGATAATTAATCTGGCTTGTAGCGGCGTAAGTAGCATTGCAATTGGCCATTGTTCACCACAATAGCGGTAATCGGAACTGGTTCCGGACCCCAGGATTCTCTCTGATGTCTCATTTAGAGTGCCTTATACAGTGGTGGACTGCACGATTTCATTTTAGATAAATCTCTTGATAATAGCGACACAAAACTACATTTATCAAATAAAACCAGTCAAGGTTGAAACAATTAGTTTACTGAAGATGTATAAAAGAGTCAGTATATTGTGACAAAATTGGCAGCCTGTGGGGGCCATGTTATTTTGGTGGCGTCTGTATAATCTGTTGTTTATTATTGCACTCGATGGCTAGTTACACTATTGAGCAGCACGTCCAAATGAAAGAATTGTATTACCGTAAAATGGGTGTAACGGTTAGGTGACTGTACCAAAATTCTAGCAATTTTTATAAAAACTCCAAAGACTGTCTCTTCGTTAGCAGCAGGTGCTATATATATTTCTTTGACACTATTTATTTCGATTGAGGTATCAACATTAACCGTACCGTACGCCGCTGTCTTGTAATTTTATTACATGGATAAAATGATAGAAAGTTGTCTCTTTTATAATTGCCCCTTTAGCATCGATTTAGATAAGCTCCACTAAACACGTAACAAAAGTTTCAATAAATTCGTTGGCCCCTCTTCATTTATAAACCGTCTTAGTGCGCGATGAAAACAGTATAATATGCTGCAAATCGGATTTGAACGAGCATAAATCGAGGGTGCACATGCTGCAGTTGATTGGCCGTGTTGAGTATGTACCTGGTTGTAATTATGCATACCTGGCAATCTACATAATCACCCAAAGTATGAATGGATTAAATATATATAGTGGTACAAAGAAACTTTCAACTATAATAGCAAACAATAATTTTTATTAAATAAAACCATTTTTTGCAGGTATGGTTTCAAAACAGACGCGCTAAATGGAGAAAACGAGAAAAAGCCATGGGAAGAGAAGCAGTATCTTTCATGCACCCCGGAGATCAACCATCTCTACCAGATTTCTCCATTCACGGTCCAGTTGGAATCCCTTCTATACACAACGAACACTTTTGGCCAGCTGTACCGTTCCCACCGATGCTCAGTCCAGCTCTTGGCCTCCATTGGCCTCCTAAAACACCAATGCCAACATTCCACGCATTTCTTTCACAATATATGCTAGCTGGAGGTGGAGTACCGCCTCTTAGTCTCATAGGTAACTCATCCATTTCGGACGAACGTTCAAGAAGTTCTAGTCCCGAGATGCACAGTCCCTCCCAATTGTCTCCGAATGCCTTAGATGCTCTTAGGGTGAGGAGTCAAGATATTTCTTTACCACCTTCGTCACCGAGGAAGGTACATGCTAACTCGTAGGTAGTAGTCGATGTACATAATCTTTGTATATAGATGTAAAGATTTAGGTTAAGTCTTAATCCTCTCTAAATTATATCAAACATGTTTTTCGCTACCAGTTTTTTAAGTTAAAAAAATATATTGTTTTGAGAACTTTTTCTGATTTGTTTTCAATGTTTTAAATATATTTTCGTACTTTGTTAGTATAGTGAGGGGTAAGATATAAGCGACACTTTCATTTGACTACCTGCTAAGAGATTCTATACAGGACGTTCAGGGTTCTATAATGTAAGGGGAATTTTCACATTATGAATATCCACTTCTATAGCTAATCGAAAATTATTTAGGTTCCAAAACGAAGACCATTTTTCAATACTTTTTGTGTTATTGTAATATATAAAATTGTAAACAAACCCACGTGGATGAAAACGTATCGTGTTGCGTAAGTAGGAGCGGCTATGCCATCTGGTTTGTTTATCACATGATGACGTTCAGCTGAAGAGTCTAGAGATCGTCGTTTTTACAATAACGTGAAAATCATCATCTCCACTACGTAGTCCACTTTGAAAAAACATCGATGTTTTTTTCGATTCGATAAATTATAATATTAGTAAGCTGTAGTCATGTGAAAAGTGTTCTACATCTCAAATCAGGTCATCTTTTCAGAGTGAAAATTTTTGTATATGACGGTTATGAAAAGAGCTAAATCCATTATTTTATTAAAGCTTAGATTTTAATCTTTCATAAAATAATCGACCTAACTCCTTTCATAATCTGTAAGTATATACAAAAACATTCACTTTGTTTGTTTTGAGATATACCAACATAGGTATTACTTTTCACAGGACAGATCAGATATACTACTTCTACACAACTTTGCATGCAAATGTAATTCAATGTTTTTAAACATAGAAGCTCGCCGGCCGACACGACAAACAAAAACAGTTCTTTTTATTGTCACTGACTCTTGCGCAGTGCTGCCAACATCACTTCTGAATTCGGCAGGAGACTTTACTACATGTTGGCCGAGCCGGCTCGCCTAGCTCGTTTTGACAGATTTATATGGCGGTTTTGAATTGATAGATGTCACAAACGCAAACAGGCCTAGCATACGTTGGCCGCGACGGCGTTATATTGTCAGTTTACTATTGAAAAATAAACTTATCTATTTTAAAACGAAACAAATAGAAAGAAAGATTTTAGGTAAAATTTTAGTGGTCAACCATAGACCGCTAAGCTTCATATTTCAAAGTTATCAACAATGTTACAGGGTGTTCTATAACTCGGTCCCAGATCAAAGTTATGGTTTCTTAAATGAAACACCCTATATTTCAGTTTAAAACTGAAATCCGCTTCACTTCTCCACTGCAACAATATGGGGTTGTAATCCGTTATATGTACAGGGTATTTGAGAAGTTATAACCAATTTTCCGAAAAAATCGTAAAAGCCTTGTATAATTAAACAAGAGTAAAAGAATAATGACCTACTGCTGCCAAAGCTTTTCAATGATTTTCAAAATTTATAAATAAGAATGATTTTGGAAAATAATATGACAATTATTTACAGTTAACTGTAATTAAGTAAATAAGAATGATTTTGCTAATATTTATTAAATCAAACACATGGTGAGCAAAAAGTAAAGTACTACTATTATTTTCTCAGAAATTTTAAATGATCACCCTGTATTTTATATCACTGTCGAGTGGTACTATTACCATACTTCTATTTTTATTCGTTTTTGAGACAATTTCATTTTTCTATGCAAAGTAGTAATTAGGTATGTAATAATTTACCAGATGTTAGTTTGAAGTTGGTGGTTTGCAAAAAAACATTTAGTCCTATTTCTTGAAGGGATTTTAGGATATCCGCAGGCTTCAGTTTAGTCTTCCTCCTCTATCCAATAGTCTCCCAGGCTGTGACCAAGAATTCTTCAGCGCCTTACATTTCATTCCACACTGCATCCTTCCTTCTCTAATAGTTTGTGCTTTTTGTGCTGCATATTCAGGCGGCAGTGTCCTGTTAGGAAACCTGTCAAAAATCTTAGAGGAGTCTTATGCATTCCTTTGATCTGACTTGGTCGTAGTTTCCCAGGAATATCTTTTCTCTTGCCTAGCTCATTGAGTTTTCCTAGGCATTTTCATAACATGTTAGAACTGATTATGCAAGAATAAAATCCTCCCCTGTCTATATTTTCTCCCAATATTGGACTGGGCACACTTTCTTACTCATATCCCTTCTAATCTACTTTGCAGTGACTTACTTTCTTCCCACATAATATTAATCCATTTGGTATCCATCAATCAACATGTCCTGAATATTCTTAACTTTAAATTATTGTTGGTAAAACATAATTTCAAATTTCTTGAAAATTTTCATCCACTCTTGAAATCTGGTGATTCTCTCTAAGTCGACTTAAGATAATCGGATTTTACTGATAATCTTTTTTTTTGCAGTAATCTGTTTATTTAAAAAAGTCTAGCTTCCGGATTACTGATGACTTTCTAACTTTTGAAAGTAATTTCTCAAAAATAACGTCATGCAAAACAACAAAATTGAATTGTATATTATGTCTATATCAGTCTACTTCTCGAAAGGCTCGTTTGCTTTGGTAGCATTAATGAATGTTGATATTAAAAATGCCATTCTCATTTTTTTTTCCAACGCGTAGGTACATTAAACTCAACGAGTTTTATTTTTAGATCGGGTATCTCTCAATAAGGGTCAAATGTTTCAAATTTGGGCATTTACAAAAAAGTATATGGTTTGTGAATCCCCTACAAATACTTAATGTCGTTACCCACCCACAATACCGTACCATGACCAATCCGTGTGTTGATCAACATACGGTCACTCTTCAGCTTTGTTTTATAGAAAATTAAGAATATATTCAGGTAATCAATATGGTGGAAATTGTAAAGTTGATCTAAGAAGTTTGATTGACCAGTAAATAAATTCAAAGTAGAAATATAAGTCTGAAACAGTCATGCAACTTATTAACGTAGAAATACAGCATTAAGAATGAAGAGCCATAGACAAGTGCGGTATCTAAATAAACGAGTCGTCACAAGTTAACGTACGGATCGGACACGGCACCGGATTATGTGTGTACACCTTTATTTCATAATGAATTCTATTAAATATTCAAAGTATTGCAGCCTATTTACCAACAATTCTCGTTTTTCTTTGTACTCTTTTGCAAAAAGTCAGTAGCCAGCGGTAATATTAGCAAATTATCATAATTTGGACTGAGCACTTGCTCAGCCCAGAGTTTGAAAAGATTTTCTGTAATCTACAAATAATTTAGTAATTTTACTGGTTGAAACTTCAATATAATTTTATAACCTTATCAAAAATCGTGTAAGTATTAGCGTGAAAGACAACTAAAGATGCTGGTCATCAAGTATATAATTGAAGATCTCTAGCAGGTATCTTTGAGAGGGAATATTCTATTTATGTTACCTATGTATTCTATACAGTTTTATAATATCTTAAACGTTCAATTATTGTGTTAGTATCAGTGTGAAATATGAAAAAATTATTTATTTTTGTTTCAAGATGCTGGTCATCTAAAGAAAATGTACGAAATATGATCTTTTTTAAATTTCGTCGAAAATTATTATAACTGAAAAAAAAGAACCAGCTGTATATGAGCTGTGATATTTTCGAATTATTTTAAATACCTGGATATTGCAATTTGGCATTACTCATTGAAAATCTACTTAACAAATATGTTTTAAAAGACGATCAAAGCTTTCTCTTCAAGTTTAGTCACGAGTTATGACTCTTTTCAAATAGACAATCTGCTGAACTTAGTAGCCGAATATCTATCAGCAGGTAATAATAGTGAATGATTTGGGTCTGAAAGCTTTCCAAAATATTATTTTTTCTTAATTTTTTCCAAGAGATAGAAAGGATTTGTTGAAAAAGAATTGAGACCTATTGAGAATAATGTTCCTCTTAGTTTTTTCTTGCCAAAGATTTTTGTAATTTGAAGTCAGAAGTCAGTAAAAAGTAACAAATTGCACTATCAATATACAGAATTTCTGTAATAAAGGGCACGATATAATAAAGGTATTGAAATATTTAAGTTATTTCACAAAGGGCTTATACTATAAATGTATTGGAAACTATTCACAGGATTTTTATGAAAATTGGAACATATAACTTCAAACTTTGTTACATCTCCGCCCCCAAATATATAGGTGCCAGGGACAAACACTCAGTCGAAGCCTCTCTATATTTATAGAGGTTTGGTTATGGATTTTAAAACGAGGCTAAATTATAGACAATTTAATTTTTTACGCTTACAGGAACTAAGAATTTGGTAGCCTGAGACAAAATGCTCCAGTTGTTTCCCCCTCTGGTGAGGACCCTACTTTGTAAACTGTCAATAACCACAAATAATGTTATGTTTTGACATGTCCCCAATTACCTTAACCCTTTTCCTAACTGGCCCGAAAAGAAATTTTTTATTTGGTATTGGGTACCTATTAGTCCCCAGTACAAGGACCTTAAATTTTTATGACACATACAAATGCCAAACTTTGTGATGAGTCCGACAAACTTTCGGCGTCGCTGCGTTTTCAAATGCCCGGGTTCCCGGAATTGTCGAAATGACGTCACTATGACTCCCCTTATATACAAGTTTTATTTTATTGAAAATTGTTTAATAAAATTAATTAAAAAATTGTGGTCAAATTGTCCGACAAAAATCATGCAGCGTATGGGGTGTCCACCACCCCGAAAATGTCTATATGACGTCACCTTGACTCCCCATATATACAAGTTCAAATTTTTTGAAAATTGTTTAATGAAATTAATTAAAAAATTGTGGTCAAATTGTCCGACAAAAATCATGCAGCGTATGGGGTGTCCACCACCCCAAAAATGTCGATATGACGTCACCTTGACTCCCTATATATACAAGTTTAATTTTTTTGAAAATTGTTTAATGAAATTAATTAAAAAATTGTGGTCATCTTGTCCGACAAAAATCATGCTGCGTATGGGGTGTCCACCACCCCGAAGATGTCGATATGACGTCATTATGTCTCCCCATACATACATGTCGTACAAAAATAACAATGATAGATAATAGTATTCTATATGCAAATATCGACTTGTCCGACAAATATATTGAGTAATATAGTCAGTCCGACAAGAAAATGAAAAATAAAAATCATTACTAATGACAGACCTCTTTCTGACTGAATAAGCTTAAATATTCACAAATTTACTGTATTTAAATATACTAAATTCACATAAAATTTGTCGTATGAAATAACAATTGAAATAAAAATATGGAAAATTAATTGAAAAAATTTTTATTGATATTTTGTTTTTTTTTTAAAGTAAAAAAATACGTGTTTTATTTTCTATTTTAATATAAAAAAATTCACTCAAAATCATCATCATAATTATCATTATCGAAGTCTTCATCATCATTTTCATTGTCATCTTTGGAGAATGTATTAGTCACGTGGTTCGTGTGGAACTATGGCGCGTAAATTCAAATAAAATATGAAATATTCAGAAAAATTATTTTAAGTACTTTAATTTACCAATTGTATAAAACTTCTTAGTTTATAGTTTATAATAAAATATCAAAGATGGATTACTATGAAAAAAAATTAAGAAGAGGCGAAAGGGTTGCGTCTTTTTAAACATTACTAATCAGTTGGATTTCAACCAATTAAAGGTGGATTCATGCAACATCACTTTATTTAACTTATCTTAATTTAACTTATGATTTTCACTTAAGAAAGCTGACCTAGTTCATCCATCATAACTTTAGCTATTACTTAGTAGCCAAGGCGCATGCGCAAAAGATCCTAATTATTATGTTTTGAGAATGACAGACCCGGATTGTTTGTGTTCTGTAATGAATGGGAATGTTGAGAAAAAAAAATTATTACTATCTGCTTCTGCATTGGTCATCCCTAAAAGGAGGATACGCAGATTTGGGGTGAAGCCTTTTTTCAAAAGGAGGCCTTTATTCGGACAATATGAGAAAATGTTTGTCTATTTCATCAGTCATCGGCATTTATGTCTGGTGTTCTATGACCCTATGTTTCCGCACATGCGCATAAGCAAAATTACTGAAGAATCCTAAGTGAAAAGATAAAATTTGTCGAACTTCTTAAGATAAATTAAGATAAATTAAGTAATTGTTTGAATGCTTGTGTTATTTGTGGATACTTCATCTTATTAAGATAAGTTAAGTTAAATTAAGTGATGTTGCATGAATCCACCTTAAGTTAAAAATTGATATAGGTACATATTTATGACCTTGTCGAGGAGGTGATGTATAAAATTTTCGAAATTTCCCAAAAAAAATTTCCGACAAGAGGGAAAATTTGGTCAACCAATTAAGCTGAAAATTTTTATTCAGACTCTCTACGACATTTTAAGGGGTGTGCAACATTTATTCTCCGGAAAATTTAAAAAAACAAGAGGGAAAATTTCGGAATTTTTTTTTCAAATTTTCGAAAAAAACTCTACATCACGCCCTCAAGAATGCAACCAGGGACATGTAAGTGCATTTTCAGCTTATTGGATTTACAACATACCTAGAAAAAACTTTTAGAATCATTCCCGCCTCACCTTGAATGATTTTTCAGTTTTAAGATTTTTTAATTTATTATTTAGTTTGCAGTACTATATTTGTCGGACACATATTTTTTTATAATCAGTACATTATTTTGAATGGAAAAATATGAAATTCAAAGTTGTATGTATGGGGAGACATAATGACGTCATATCGACATCTTCGGGGTGGTGGACACCTCATACGCTGCATGATTTTTGTCGGACAATTTGACCACAATTTTTTAATTAATTTTATTAAACAATTTTCAATAAAATAAAACTTGTATATACGGGGAGTCATAGTGACGTCATTTCGACAATTCCGGGAACCGCGCATTCGAAAACGCAGCGACGCTGAAAGTTTTCGCATAGGAAAAGTTTGTCGGACTCAACACAAAGAAGGCGCTCACAAATTTTGGCATTTGTATGTGTCATAAAAATTTAAGGTCCTTGTACTGGGGACTATATGTTCACATATAATTTTTATTGTTGTGGTCTGCACCGGTCAATTTTTCATTAAAAAAATTAATATCTCCAAAAGTACACATTTTGGGCGTAGGGTATTCTACACAAAGTGGTATTAAAATTTAACGTGGAATCCGAAGAATTAATAATATACAGGGTTTTTTTTAAATAACAAAGTTTCTGTTCATATCTTGAAATCCATATGTACCAATTTTCATGAAAATCGTGCAGGTAGTTTTCGGAAACCTGGAGCCCGACTTGATAGCACAAATGTCAATTTACAGTACAATTTATAGAAAATATTGTAGTAATTTTTGTTTTTTTGTACTAGAAATATTAACTATAAAAAATGTAAAAACGTCTATTTTCCATGTCTTTTTTGTGATACATTCTAAATAATTTGTAGTATAATGTAAATGCTTTTTTATTGTGATATCAACAGAACTTACTACATTTAATTCGATAGGATTGTTCCAACTGGCATTTAGGAACCGTTCGGGAATCGTATCGAGTTCTGTATAGTGCGCAAACTCGAATTAGGGATGGACACATCAACTTTATCACCCCTTCCAGAAGGTAGTTTTTGTACCGTCCCAAACGATACTATAATCAGTTGGAGCGCGAAAGAAATACAGCAGTTGCGCGATTGATACGAAGAACGGTTCTATCGCCAGTTGGAACGAACCTTATGATATCTAGTAAGTTGGACTGGAATATGACACTTGTGCTATTATGTCGGGCTCCAGGTTTAGACAGCTGTAGCTTTCAGTATATAGAACGTATAAGCTCGTCGCCTATATATTTTTTCAAAATTATTACAAAATTTTTGAAAGGATTGTCCCGCAAGGAATTTTTATACATTGAAACATGGTTCACATGAGATAGTTTGTCTGAGAGGGGCAAAAGTTGCAAAATAAAGGAACCAACAAAATGGCCGAAGAAAATCAATTTTTAGTTTTTGAAATATTTTATTTTAATTTAATATTTTTCTGCAGATTATGAGTGATATTTCAAAAATAATAACACTTTTTACAGGTCTTAACAAAGGCGGAATCACTTTTCGAATCGTAATAAACATCAACTTTTTTTTAAACTGTCTTTATTTTTTCAAGTAAGGATTTTCTCAGCACACATACAGGAATGTACCTATCATTTAATTGCGTTCTAAAAATCTTATTCAACATCTTCAGGCAATTTTTGTATGCGAATCTGTATTTCCAAAAGTTGTAGAAAACCAACAAACTCAACAACGGGCTTCATAAATAACATTTTCATCGTCGGGAGTTAATGATAGCAATGCCTATAATTTTTCCTGACGATGCAAATTTTATTTGAAATTTGTTATTTATTGATTTTATTTAATAATCATGGAAAAATTCCACATAGTAAGTGTTAACTTTTCAATATATTACATAATTTAAAAAGGTATATAAAATTGGAAGATCATAACAAAATTATTTCATTTTTTTTGTAATTAATTTAAGTTATCACATTAAAGATAAAAATTTATACCTGGTACCTATAATTCCCGTGACAAAGTCAAATATTGTCATTGATATTTGAAAATTGTTGATAGCACAGGGTTTATGGCAGCAACTATTTATAAAAGGTTCATCTAATCTGGTTCTTAGCAGAAAAGTACAATCACAATCACAAAAATGCTACAGGGACTTTCAGTATCTCCACCTAGACCCAATCAAAATGCAATAACATCAAAAATGTTAATTATAATTAAATCACTTTATCTCTCGGTTTATTTAATAAAATTTGTGCTATCAAACATTTTCAAATAAAACAATAAAAATACTAGAAAAACAATATCTCTTCATACTGTGTTTCAGTGTTTGACAAAATTGTATATTTAACACTAATTATTTCATGTATGAAAGTTGTCTAATACATAAGTGTCTTGTTATTAGAGATGTGCGCCTGTATTCACTGCAATAATTGTATATATTTATATAAGTAATGATCTGTTTTATATCATTGTTTGACAAAAACAATGGTTTTATATATAAGTTATTTTATTGTATATATTGTAATAAATACGCATTTGCTCTAGGAGTATTATACATTTTTTATTTAATTTAAAATAGACAATAATTAATGCAGTAAATTACTGTTTATGTTTGAAATACCATAATGTTTGTGAAATATAATAAAATCTAGCTACCAATATTCATTAAAAACCAGTAATCTTAGCGAGAATTTGTTTTAAATGATCAGTGTCTTTTATGGATAATAAATTTATCAAATTAACTTTTCAGTCTTTTATTTGGTATACCTTTAGTGCAAAATATAAATCTCTATAATAATTATGCCGAATTAAAAGCCCTGATCTAGAACCATGCTACTTGTTTTTGTGTAATAGTGTGAAGAGGAATCTGGTCGGGTTGAATACAGGCATAGTCTATTCACAAGGAGGAGGATATTTACAGTGGATATGAAGAAAGTGGATGTATGTATTGTATATGGAGGCGACATTCACTGAGACCTGAAGGATATATTGTACCCCCTTTCTTCTCCTTAGTTCCTGAGGAAAGTCTAGTATTTGCTTTAGACCTATTTCCTGAAGGCTTTAGTTTATGTAAGTGTCCCTCTTCTATCCAGTAGTCTCCTAGGTGTTGTACCATACGATTCTGTACTGCTATGCAATCCGCAATTATGTGGATGGAGGTTTTTTTCCCATTCCTCAGAATCTATATTCTTCTTGCTACACTATGTTGATCTTTCAAAGGTGCCCATTAAGGCGACAGTGTACCGTCAGTACACCCGACAAAACTCTTAGTGCAGTGTTTCTCTGGCTTTGTCATTCATTTGTTCGCACCTGGTTATAGTCTTCCAGAAGTATCTTTGATTCTCTAAGCTCTACTAGATCTTTTCAATGGTCAAATCATCTCCTCCTTTTGGCATTCCCTATTTCTTTCATTATTTCATTGGAGCTGTAGGTATCTAATTCCTCGGACTATGATTTACCTACACTGTATTCATTTGAAAAGGACCCACCCTTAATATTCCATAAATGCGACATATTAGAAAGAAATGCCGAAACATGTCAACTTTTAACTTGAAGGGGACACTTTTTAGCGCTAATGTCATAAACGTCAGATTCACATCCTCCTTAAATATTTTCAAATGGCGCTAGGTATCAAGTCATACCTCATTTAAAAGGACGGATAAATCTCTATTCAATCATTTTGTTTTGCCTTTGATACCAGCCTTCCATTATTATACATATTTCTACCCTGTTAATAATTGGCGACATCAATCTCTTCAGTACTTCCTGGTGAAAACTACTATCGTGGCTTTAAGAGGGTTTATAGTTAGTTCCTCGTCTTTGCACCTCTTGTTGATTATGTTTAGGACAATTATTTGTGTCTACTCCGAATTTGCTTTCTGCAATAATCGCAAGGTCGTCGGCGTACCCTAAGCAATGAATGTCATCGAACGTTAGCCTGTCAGTAATTTGCCTATTAGGATAGCCCACAGAAGAGGTGATAACACCCCTCGTTGAGGACAACCCCACTTCATTATATTTTTCCTCGTTATCTCTGTAGCCAGTCTCCAGCACTCTCGGTACAGACTGCGGAAAATCCACAAATTCTATTAAATTTGTTACATTATGTCACCACGAAGAAAGAGAATATGGGCCTTTTCAGTAATTTTTGTATTGCTTTAATTTAAAGTATTCCAAAAAAATGACCAGTATTTTTTTATTTTTTTTGGAGCAGGATCTCTATCCAAAAAAAATTATCAAAAGTGCAGAAAGCAAGCGAGCGCTTTTAACGTGACGTCACGCACCTCTCCGTAATGATGTCAAATAGTCTACGATTGGCCAGCACAGGCTTGTTCGCTTTGTAGGCCAAGCAATAGGTAAATATTTTTGACAAAATTCCTAGTAGAAACCGGATGGTGCCATATTATGAAAGACATTACATAGTATAATTTTGATATGTTTTGGACACGCAACTGTTTTTCAGTAATTTGTTATGAATATTCAAAACGCAAAAAACGTACTTTTGTTAGTTTTTTGCAGCTGTTGCCTGGCGTCTTCTCTTCGGACATATAATGTGCATATGAAAAACTTCTTTTTTACAAAGTTTCCAATCATAAAATTGAAAAATGATGAATTTTCAAAAAAATGACTCGTTTTCCTGATTTCCGAATTTCTTAGGTTCCTAATTATAGGATCAAGTCCTTCGACCCCTCAATTTGTATATTAATTACCCTACGTTTTTTCTATATATGAGAAAATACCTCATATTTTCTAATTCTTTTTTTTAATGCCCGCATCATGGCGAGTATTGATATAAATGTCTTGGACATAGTTACGAATTGATGACAGTGCATGGGCGTACCCAGGGAGGGGCAGGGGAGGGCAGCTGCCCCCCCCCCTGGAAATTTTATATGTTTAAGAAGAAGTTTGTCGAAATTGTGGGAGGTTTGGAAAAACTTTCTCTAGGAGAGAATTCTTGGACAAGAATAGTAGCTTTTCAGTTGTTATCCACAGTTGAGCAAACCACATTTATATTGTCTTTACGTAATACAGACAAATACAATTCGCTGCAGCAACCCGTCGCAAACACATTGCAGTCTAAAACCTTGGGCGTAATTAATTATGTAGAGCTCATTCAAACCATAACAGCAGAAGGGAATGAATAATTATTAAAATCAGCTAATGGAATTGCTAACCCTTCGAATTCCAAAGATATTAAGCCTCCCTATTTGAATTCATTATTATCCTCATTAGAGGTAAGATTCGGTAAAGAGCAATCACTAACATTTGCTCTTTTATTGCTACACTTTTCTCAAATGGTAAAGCTCCAAAATTAAGAAAATGTATGGACGTAGTATCCAAATTTTATGAATTAGAATGGATCACATCAGAAGCTGATCTATGGCGCACACTTTGAATATATAAGCAGGAAGACTTGGAAGATTTGGAGGTAACGAAATTAAAACAACAAGCAGAATATTTTTATCCAGAAGTGAAAAGAGCACTAGAAATTTACTTGCTTGGTCCATGCCTGCAATTAAGAGGTTATTCAGTACAGTCAGACGCGTAAAAACATGGCTGAGATCAACAATGGTCCTAAACAAGTTTAATTGGGCCTAGTATTCTCAGTGTACATGAAAAACTTGTAAGCAGTATGGGCGATTTTTCCATGGGAGACGTCATAAACCATTTTACTGAAGATCCTCGAAAGTTATTTTCAAAATAAAAGTAGAATTGAACAATTTGAATTGAATGAATGTACCTAAATTTATGTTTATTTATTTGACTAACTCTACATGCAATATACCTTATGTAAAGGTGTCTTCGTATAGCGTGTATGATAGAACAAGCGCAGGGGTCCGTCCATAAAAAATCTGACTTACCCATCCCTTGTCCAGAAGCTGGGTACGCCCATGTGACATTGAAAAATATTAATGTCATAATTTCATTATAGGCATAATTATAATTTGTAATTAGAGAAAAGACTTTGGAATAATAGACATTTAATGTCGTTTCTCTTTTTACAGGTAAGATTTTGTAAATGCTAATGTTTGTAATTGAAAATAAAACCTCTTTTTACAGGAGAAACTCAATAGTGTCTTTATTCGATAAAACACAAATTATAGAAGATTATATCTTACAAAACGACATTAACGTCTAGATTAGTTCATAAAGTTGTACGGTTAAAGCTGCTGAAGATGTGAAGACCAATTTAATATGCCTAATCTCAATTACTACTCCTGCAGGCAAAACTTACAGCTTGCCAGAGCAATATCAACCAGTCCGACTTCATCCAGAATTGAAAAATACTCCAATTTTCACAAACATCAGGAACAAAGAAGATACCAAACAAGGAAAGTATGGATACCTCTAACAGAAGAATTGGAAAAAATATATTTCTATGAGGAAAATATCCAATTTCAAGATTACCTTTTGGAGGAAATAACATAAGCTACAGGTTTTGGTGATATCGAAACTGGTACTACAAACGAAGCACTAACAAATATCCTGAATGCAATCGCTAAGGAAGATAGTGGAATGAAGAAACCACAAAACAAATAAATCAGCAGAAAAGTTTGTTATAGAAAATTTTAGTGGCAAAAGTGCAAATGTTATCCAGTGGATAAGCCATTTTGAAAAAGTATGTGAAAGATTGGAAAAACAGAAAGATACAGAGAAAATTGAAATTTTCAAATTATTTTTAGGAAGCTCCTGCTTAGATTGGTGCTCATGCTCATAAAATTTACAATATATTCTAACTGGACAAACTGGAAAGAAAACTTCTGTGAAACATATGCAGATAAAGAATTATCGCCAGTTGTCAGTAGCCGGCCAATCCTTGAATCGAGCTGAGAAAATGAAAATGAGAGAATTCCTCTTGCAGTATCGAGACCTATTCGTACCAAAAGGAGAGAAGCTGGTAGAACATAAGCCGTCAAACACAAAATCGATACTGGTGATGCCAAGCCAGTCAGACAATCAGCTCGAAGACTACCACGAGCGAAGAGAGAGGAAGCTGAAAGAATAATTCAAGAGAAAGAAAGAAGAAGAAGAGAAAGTGATAGAACCATCCACTAGCCCTTGGGTATCTCCAGTATTGCTCGTCAAGAAAAAGGATGGAACTACCAGATTCTGCGTAGACTATCGTCAGCTGAATAACGTGACGAAAAAAGAAAGCTATCCTCTGCCTCGAATCGACGATACGCTACACACTTTGGCCGGCAGCAAACTGTTTTCCACCTTGGACCTGAAGTCCGATTATTGGCAAGTAGAAATGGACCCAGAAGACAAAGAAAAAACTGCTTTTACCACCGGATCTGGATTATAGCAGTTCAACGTCATGCCAATCGAGCTCTGTAATGCGCCCGCGACATTTGAAAGGCTCATAGAAAATGTCTTGAGAGGGTGATCTTGGAAAACATGCCTGGTCTATTTGGACGACTTTGTAGTATTGGCGAAGACATTTGAGGAACACCTGAAGAATTTGGAAGACGTATTCAAACGACTTCAAGCTGCCCAGCTCATGTTAAACCCGAAGAAATGTCAGTTATTCCAAAACCGAGTCAACTATCTGGGTCATATTTTGAGCAATAAAGGGGTAGCGGTGGATCCAGAGAAAATTGATCCCATCAAACAATGGCCACAACCTACCGACAAACATCAAGCTAGGAGCTTTCTTGGACTTTGCACATACTATCGAAGGTTCATGAGGAAGTTTGGAGACATTACCAAGCCACTAACTCGACTCACAGAAGAAACCAGAACTTTTCATTGGGATGAAGAATGTCAAACTGCTTTTGAAACCCTGAAGAAACCACGGCGCCAATATCCGTTACCCAGAGGGAGACTTCATTCTTGACACTGATGCAAGCAATGTAGGGATTGGAGGAGTGCTCTCACAGATCCAAAAAGGACAGGAATATTTTAGTAAAGTCCTCTCCAAACCAGAACGAAACTACTGCGTCACGAGAATAGATTTTTTGGAGGTAGTGAAGTCTGTGGAACACTTTTACCAGTATCTCTATGGAAGGCATTTCTTAATACGGGCTGATAATGCAGCACTGAAGTGGTTGATGCAGTTCAAGCATCCCGAGGGCCAGATCGCTAGATGGATTGAACGACTTCAAGAGTACGATTTCAACATCGAACATCGGGCTGGTGTGAGCCACCGAAATAATATTAATAATAAGAATAGATTTATTGACCAAAAATTAAAAAAAAATCTAAATATTACAATAAGTATAGTATAATTTTGGTCAAAAGGACTTCTGATTAGTAAAACTGGTCTTCCTCAGAAGCCGACTCTCTGTTTAGACGGAAGAAGTGTCACGATTTTAACCAACACTCAAGGCGTATTAGACTCAGTGGGACTCCCTTGTCCTGGAAGAATACCTATTGAAACGAATCCTTGAAAACGATGATGGTTTCGAAAATAGAAGACAGTTAGTTATCCCGAGAACAAGAGTAGCCGAGGTATTGAGGAAGTTACACGACAGTCCCTCAGGAGGTCATCTGGGAGTGAATAAAACCCTTCAGCGAGTCCGTGAAAGGTTTTATTGGACGAACAACTCCGACGATGTGAAGGACTGGTGTAAGAAGTGTACGACTTGTGCTACGAGTAATGGACCACATCGCAAGAGAAAGGCACCCATGAAATAGTATAATGTTGGAAGCCCATTCGAAAGAATTGCTTTAGACATCGCTGGACCATTTCCGACGAAAAAATGGTGGTAAATACATCCTGGTTGTCATGGATCATTTCACAAAGTGGGTAGAAGTTTACGCGATCCCGAATCAAGAAGCCACAACTGTCGAGTGCCCTTGGAAGTTCACAGCTGGTAATGAAGAAGTCCAGGACAACGGTGTTGCATCCACAGTCAAATGGAATGGTCGAGAGAATGAACACTACTATTGGAAAATACCTGTCCAAAGTAGTTTCCAGCCACCAGAAAGATTGAAACCAATATTTTTCCCTATTTGCATTGGCTTATCGATCCGCCATCAATGAGTCCACAGGTCAAACACCTGCGAAAGTCCTATTTGGACGCGAAATGAGGCTTCCTTGTGACCTGGAATTTGGTTGTCGACCTGGAGAAGATTATGTGATCCAGTTGAGAAAAAGGATGGACGATGTGCACGAATTGGTCCGAACGAATCTTCAAGTTGCCAGCGACAGAATGAAAAAACGGTACGACACGCAGGCTACAGAAGGCAGTTTCAAAGAAGGGGACAAAGTATGGTTACACAACCCGACGAGGAGAAAAGGCTTTTTTTCCAAAATTACAAAAATATTGGAAGGGTCCGTACTTAGTCAAGAAAAGGATCAATAACGTCATCTATCGCATAAGCAAGATCCCCAATGGAAACCCGAAAATAGTCCACCAAAACCTACTACCGCCATTCGCAGGGGACTATGACAGAGAGAAGGAAGTGAACCATATCCAGGAAGATCCCGACCCTGCCTTCGAAGAATTTATGGGCTCATATGGAGGTACCGGTGAAGTTAGATTTGGAGTCACTACAGAGCAACGACAAGACTTGTGCACGCTCCCGGAAGATTATTCACTGGCACACAACATCCCATCAAGTATCAAAAACGCACGAGGTTTGGCAACCGTCTTTCGAAAGAAGTTTAGGCAACTGGGAAAACGTGCAGAACAGATTCCAACCCCTGGCAAGACACTAAGACTCAAACACAATTCACGGTACGTCTTCTACCTGGTAACAAAGAACGAATTTCAAGATCGATCCACCTACCGGAAGTGTGGGAAGCGCTACGTAGCCTTCGAGACCATGTGTTGGAATCCAACGTGAAGAAACTAGCTATGCCTAAGATAGAGAGCAATGAGTTGGATTGGCGAATCATCAGAAATATGATGGAAGTGATCTTCGAAGATCACATCAATCTGCAGCTATACCCCCCGTTATCAGTGTCCAATGAAGACAGTGCCCTGTTATTTCCATACGACCGGAAAGGTAGGAATGGGTCCAGTTGCTGATTTAAACATCCAGTCCCGGCTACACAGAAGTTCCAGGAGGAACTTCCTATTAAGGAGGAGGCAATGTTGCGAGGTCAACAACTCAAAGCCGGCCATGTCTCTTGACTATAAATTTTGGCGAATGCGCTCTTCGAGAACATTCCGGAAAGACACTTTGTTTACTCATAGGACGAGTGCGGAAAATACAAGAGCTTTCCAAAATTGATCAAGAATATATATACGCGGGTTTTTGAGTCAGTTGACAATTAGTGAAACGAAGACAAAGAGTTAGTTCACAGATAGTTTACAGAAGTAATCGGATAGTGAATGAAATAGTGAAGATAAATAGTGTCATATTCAAGTAGTAAAAATAAATTAGAACTATTATACCGAGTGTAAATAAATTAGTAGACATTAAGTAGAGTGTGTATATAAATCAAGTTTACTAAATAAATCAATAGATAGTAATTAGCCATGGTGTGTATAATTTTATCCCACAAATAAAAACTATTTAAATAAATAACAAAAACATTACAATATTGTATCATCAATAAGAGGCAAGCGATGATGGAGTGGCTCATGATTACTTACAAGATATTCAAAAATATAGATGTGAAAATCGTTCAATCATCTACCTCGACGAGATAATAAATTTTATTTATGTTTTGGTATCTAAATTCTACCGACTACGGATCTGTCACTGTTTACTGTACAATGAGGGATTTATAAACTTTTATTATTAAATCCCTAAGGCCAGCTTCCGAGTCAACGAAATATTGCGAAATATTCTTTACAAGAGAAGAACTAAGTGACCCAACTAGAGAATTTTGCACTAAGTTATTTATGCGATCCACCGTATCGTTAAAATGATTTACGACATTAGTTATTCTCGCAAGTGGAGCCGTGACTTGTGTTCTGTGTAGATGTAGAGCAGTACTTTATTTCAACTAGGTTTATTTTTATTATAACTGTTTGCTGAACGAGAAGTAAGTTTTATCATTTATTAGTAATTAATTAGTATGGCATTTTTGACACCGTTCAAAACGACAGTTCGAGATATGATCTATCGCGAGCAGCTCATTTTTTGAAATTAAAATTAAGGTTGTAGGTTATGTTATTACGATCTACTCTCCTTCTCTTTCACTTTCACAGGGGCATTTAAAATATGCTCAAATACACTTGGCCCCCCGGCATTCCAATAATATAAAGGTTAACGGTTTGTTTTGAAAAATCGAAATGTGAAAACGGCGATATATATTATGTTGATGCAGTTTAGTTTTTTTTAATAAATTAGTTTATTGATAACACCTTCCAATATGTACCTAATACAAAAGTTGCTGGTACCCAGTCGTATAAAAAATCTTTCTTACACATGAAATGAATAATTCTAAATCGATTTAAGGAACCAAAACAGGCGGTAAATCATGATTTTGTCGTTGAAACGATATCTTGTTACATTGAAAAGTCCAGGTGGTTTTACATGCGGTAAACATCAGAACAACTATCGACAAAATAGAAAATAACACATTCAGATGGCATTACATGTTATTAACTAGGTAATATGAGAAAAGGTGTAAGTTATACACCGCTGTGAATAATACCGGTCATTCATATTTTTCTATTCATCCGACAAAGTAGCAAATTTGTATTGATACATATCTTTCAACTTGCCTTTGGAAACGTTGAGTATAGTTTGAGGACTTTGAAATTTAAGACGTGTGGGTTTCTTATTATTATACGAGGAGGATATCATACTACGAAGATCAAATGACTTTTTTTATCTTGTTCAAATTATTTCAAGTAAATCACACAGTCAAAGATTACACAAAAAATATGGTAGGCAACAATTTTAAGATAGATTTCAGGTGAATCTACTAATTGTTCTGGAATTAATTTTTCCCCTCGCCCTCGAGAGGTGTTTCGATTGGCATTGAATGGATAATAAGGGAAATTGTGGTAGCAATGAATGCATGAACATCAGCTGGCAATGATATTGAAAGAATTGATGTCGGCATTAGTAGAAATGTCAAAGATTCGATTAATTTATAATCTTTGGAAATGTTCTCAGAAATTATGTGAGAATATTTAAAGCCAGACCCGGTCAATGACGTCCACATGCTCTACAACTTTGTTCTTATAATTGCCAATATTTTGTACTTCATAAGTCTCCCTTGAATAATGACATGTTTAGACTCTGCCCAATTTTATTTTAGACCAACTAGAACATGGAAAGTTTTCGTTGTTCGTAACATGGTAGACGCCGGTTTTTCGAATACTTTTAAAAATTTCTCCTGCAACAAAACCGTCCTCCCCTGCATGTACGATTCTATATCTTGAGCACTCGCTCGTTTGCTTGAGTTAATACAGTATCATCTTGCCATGTTTTTCGTATCTCACCTTTGCTAAGAATCCACGTCTCATCCTCTTTCTTTGGAATTTTTTCTAAGAAGCTGTAATATCTTGAATCGTACCGTAGAAGCTCCATTGAAAATTATCTATTATTAGTTTGTTTAAGCTTAAAACCAATTTCAGGTATCCAGTTAATAATGGTTCTTTTGCTACATTCTACATCAGGCATTTCTTCTCGGAGCCGCTCACGAATTGTTTCTGCCGATACATGTTTTCTTTCGCTAAACATTTTATGCGCCACTTTTCGTAAGCTACTTGGAATAAGTCGTTGGCTTTCCGTGTGAACATCTTTCCTTCGTCGGTAATTCTTTTAACCATATTTATGTTTTGTGACCGGCTTGCAGCTGCAATCTAGAGACAATTATTTGAATAATACGTTTCGTCTTAGCAGTGACATGACAAAATTCGTTAATAGCTCCATTATCTATGAAAACGTGTTTTACCTGGGAGTGGGTACCAAAAATACAAAACTATTATTACATTACATATTTCAATTAACACTGTGGAGAGGAAGGTTTGTTTTATTTTACATATTTTTTATAAACTTATATCCTATAATCTGGGGGTGGTGACAAGAATAATGTAAGAAATAATTCCCCAACCCCAACGGTCCAGTTGGCTTATCTTTCAAGGGTTAATTGAACATCACCTGCTGCCGATGGTGACCAGTTGGCTTAGGACCTTTAGTGACGAATTGGCCTGTACCCACTATAGTAGTCAATTGAATTGGTGATATTGAACAACTTGCCGTATTATTATGAAGAGAACACTTCAGTACTAGACAAATATCCAGGAAATAGAGATGTTCCAACTCGACTTACTAACTAAGTTGTGCTAAGTTCGAGTTAACTCGAGTTGCATTCTCCCTATCTCGTGTTTGGGCTAACTTTCAAGAATGTTAACTTACAAGACAACATTTTTTCTCCGATTGACATTAAACGTCAGTTTCAGTGACATTTATCGATCAAAGAAGTAACACTTTTACTAATTGAATAGATGATAGGCTTTCACTTGATAAAGATCCATACTAGATGATGAAATAAAACAATTTAATTTGTTTAAATCTTCATTTTATTTTGAACTAACGTTCAAATTAAATTAGTGACGCGTTTCGCTACACAGTAGCTTTTCCAAACTAGTGAAGATACAATGAAAAACTTTTAATTTATATAGTGCCTTAACACTTTTACTGCCTAGGCATTACAAAAATCGTTTTTTCTTCTTTTTTTTTGAAATATCCCAGACTTTACTTAGCAGCGGCAATGATAATGTGATTTAAGCAGGCTCATGGAATCAAACAATCACTTCCACGTCACACATACATAGGTTAACTTCACTGTGCATACTATTATTGTCGACATTTAACATTATATTTATTAACTTTCGGTGGATATTATTATGTATACAATTTAAGGTCTAATCGACAATAATAATAAAAAAATACGATTTAATTTTCATTTTAATTTGATTTTTATAAACACAAATAACTATTGTAACTAGGCAGAGAAGTATCAGAATTACTGCCGCGGCTAGCATTGTCGAGTCGAAGCCGTGGCAATGACACTAACCAAGCAGTAAATCTGATTCTCTGCCGTGTGAAATATATAATTTTTTCTCCGATTGTTTGTACAGTGTGTTTAGAAAAATCAATTTAAAATGAAAACTTTTTTATGACGGATATTACTCACAATTTTCAATATATTTTCTAATCGTATTTTATATATTTTTAATTATTATTGTCGATTAGACCTTAAATTGTATACAAAATAATATCTACCGAAAAATAGTAAATATAATGTGCACAGTGAAGTTAGCCTATGTATGTGTGACGTGGAAGTGATTGTTTGATTCCATGGGCCTGCTTAAATCGCAATATTTCAAAAAAAAGAAGAAAAAATGATATTTTTAATGCCTAGGCATTAAAAATCATTTTTACTGGCTAGGCAGTAAAAGTGTTACTTCTATGATCGATAAATGTCACTAAAACTGACATTTAATGGCAAATCTACACATTCTACACATTCCAATTCTGAATTATTTATACATCTTATTTCATCATTCTTGTCTTCATTGTTTTTTATTTTGAACCAACATACTGATTCAAGGTGGAAACGGTTTTTTTGTTAATTTTTTCGCAAATTTCACAAGGTTTTTTTTTCTTTACATTCATGCTACTATTATTATTCTTCTCTTTCACTGTTTTTCTCTTCGTCAAGTGTTCTAGACTTCTCAATCCATTGAAAAGATCTTCTGTATTAATTAGACTTTTTGTATCGATCCTGTCTATTACAAAATCTGGTAAAACCACTGCAATTAGATCTATCAACGTGCGATTATCCATTTACTGTATTCCAATAAAACTCTCTATTGCATAATCTAATAATGCACCATTCATGTACTTAAATGTAATTGCATATTTGACATGTTCGAATGTGTCATTAGAATTGTCAGTTGTCGTTGTTTGACGAACTTTGGAGGTCACTGGTACGCAGGATCCAATTGCCTTCTTGATGGTAATTGGGTAATCGTTCACGTTTATAACACGTACTGGGATCTCCTTTGCTGCTGTAACCAATCCTTTTCCAATCAGTACTCCTCTACCAACATCTTCGTCGTGGTTCCATGGCTCCATCATAACCGGTGTACCTTACTCCATGATTCCCTGTAGCCGCGCTACTATCGTGGTTTCGCTTCGTGCAGGGAGAACGATATCTTCCTGTACAGCTGCCAACACCGTGCTGCCTTCATTTGGATGGAGGAATACCTCTTCGGAACCTACTTTAATAGCTCTTTTTCTAAAGTCTAACAAAAAACCATATAGATTCATTATGTCCATTCCCATAATCACGTCTTCTTTTATGTCAGCTACGATTACCGTATGCTAGTGGTTCGCACGAGACCAACGAGACGAGATTTTCACAAAGTCTTGTCTCGTCTCCCCGATGCAATGATAAGTCTCGTCTCGTCTCGTTTCTCGTAAGAGAGTCTCGTAAAAGTATCGAAATCTCATCATTCATAATCTTATTGTTTCAGTGCAATAAGGAATACTTAAATACTTGTTATAATATAAGAGTCGGAAGAGAAAATTACAATTGTTGAAAAATAACATGTATTTGAAAGTAATACAACTAACGAAAATAAAAAACTACCACTATCCACAACGAACAACGAATAACTAAACTGGGAAGAAATTTAAACTTTTATTTTCAATAATGATCTTTATTTATTCGATCACAATAGGATAGGACACCTACATATCGCAAAAATTATGGCTGTCGGAATAGGGTTCAAAGACGGCGGCGGCGGCGCGTTTCAGAAAGACAAAGTGATTACCGTCAACCGATAACGCCGGCAGAGGCTTTTAAAAGCAATTCTTGGTGTTATGCTTATAAATTTTTATCAAAATAAATTGATGTTCATTCAGAAATATTCACCTGCGAGACTCTCGCGCGAGACGCGATACCTCATGCACGACACTCGAGACGAGACCAACAAAAGAAGTCTCGTCTGGTCCGAGTATCGTCTCGAGTCTCGTCTCGGAAACGAGACGAGACCATGCGAGACTCTCGAAAACGAGAGTCTCGTGCGAATCACTACCGTATGCGTGAACTTTTCTCCACCAATTACCGATTGGATTTGTGTCTCTCCATGAACATTGGCACTCTCACCTATTGCGGCCCGGAGTCGTTCTAGTTTTCCTGGGACTGGGGTTCTTGGTTTGCTGGAGTCCTAGCGCGCTTACACGAACTGCGTACATGCCCTAGCTTGCCACAATTCCAGCTTCTAATCTTCTTTGGTCTTTTGTCTACCATGCTTTCTATCAAGTTGACGATCTGGACAAATCAATCTTCGTCACCTTCTTCTTGAATGGTCCTAACTTTGTTATACCCCGAAGCCTTCGTGGCTGCTTCATATTCAAGAGCAGCAGTTAATGCATTGACCAACGTTTTGGGATGGGCTAAACGAAGCGTCCTCTGCATATCAGGGTCACGTAAGCCATCAATAAAGGGCTTGATGCCCAGACATTCCATCATGTTTTCCGGTGCTGATGGATAAGCAAATCGAACTAGTCGGGCGATATCCACTTCATACTCTTGAAGATTTTCGTCACTTTTATGTCTTCGGTTCTTCAGCTGGGATTGGTACAAGTGTTCTAGATGTTCGTGACCATATCCAACCTCTTCTTCAGCTGCTCGAAGTCATCCGTTTCTATAAGGGGTATCGTTTGAAGCACATCTAAGGCATCTTCCCGAAGCGCGATGGTTAAGCTCACTGCCTTTTCCCTATCGGACCAATTATTCGCTCTAGCGGCTGCTCCAAACTGTTTAACATAGTTGGTCCAAGACGTCTTTCCGTCGAACGTTGGGGCCTTTACTCGGGCAAAACTTCCAATATATTCTGTCGTGGGATATGATTCTGGCTTGCAGGGTTTTATTTGTTCGATCTTTTTTTATCCTGCTGGCATGTCTTGTGTTCTTAAATCTGCCATTTTTCTTTTTTATCTCCTGGATTTTCTCGACTATTGTTGTTATCGTATTCTCCATTTTCTCGTCCATCGTTTAGGGACGAAATTTTATTTTCGACTTCAGCGGCAATGTCATTTTTCATTGATAATATATCGGCAGAAATATCGTTCTTCATAGCAAAAATCTCCTTCTTAATATTAGCAGAAATCTTCTCGTCCATATTGGAAATCTTCCCGTCCATATTAGCAGAAATATTGTTCTTCATGGTAGAAATCTCGTCCTTCATGGTAGCAGAAATTGACGAGATTAAAGTGGAAGCCTCGTCGTTGAATAAAAATGTTTCCACTTTCCAGTGGTATTTTAAATTTCTCAACTAATTCACTCTTCTTTCCGGACGTTTCCAACTCGCGATTTCCCAATTCCGCTTTCAGTTCCATCACTTTCAGCTCTCTTAGTCTCTTAGCTATTTTTACGTAATTATTTATTTCTACCACCCCACACCTGACACCAATGTAATGTTTTTGTTATTTATTTAAATAGTTTTTATTTGTGGGATAAAATTATTCACACACTATGGCTAATTACTATCTATTGATTTATTTATTAAACTCAATTTATATACACACTCTACTTAATGTCTACTAATTTATATACACTCGGTATAATAGTTCTAATTTATTTTCACCACTTGAATATAACACTATCTTTACTATTTCATTCATTGTCCGATTACTAAGAACTTCTGTAAACTGTCTGTGAACTTACTCTTTGTCTTCGTTTCACTAATTGTCAACTGACTCAAAAACCCGCGTATATATAGTCTTGATCAATTTTGGAAAGTTCTTGTATTTTCCGCGCTCGTCCTATGCGTAAACAAAGCATCTTTCCGGAATGTTCTCGAAGAGCGCATTCGCCAAAATTTATAGTCGAGAGTCAGGGCCGGCCCTTCCACGTTGAACGCTTGTGATGGCAATAAAAAACGCGGTTTTGTAGTAAAACAAGATATCATTGCAGGGTTATACAATATGCCAAGTTTGAAGGTTTTAGGTAGCGGTTTTTTTGAGATATGCTTGAAAAGCTGACCTAACAGCGTCATCTTCAAAGGGCGCTATCTTCCTTAGGAGGAACTTTTGGATGAAGATAATTTAGGCGAGATTTGCATAAAATCACATCTAGTATTTGTAGTTTGCTTTTGGCAGGGGAGTTTCGGGACACCCTGTATACATGGTTAACTTACAGTGAAATATTAACCATAATAAATCTGTTCGAAAAAAAATGCTACTGGCTGTTAGACTATTAAAGATTACAGTAAAATATCTATAAATAAAATGATCAGAAAGCATCGACACATTTTTTTGAAAAATACATGTTAATAAAAATAATTATAAACAATAAACAATAAAGTTATGTCTCTATTGTCTCTCTAAATGGCTTAAAATCTATTTTATTCCATTTATCGGAACTAAAAGAGTTTTGAAAAGTAATTAATATCAAACCATAGTTCTCAATAAAACCAAGTGCACGGAATTAAGGAGATTACGACAATTTAAACTTTCGGCTGCAGCTTTTAATCGATTTTTTAGAACATTTCAGTACCGCGAATATATGCCTAAAAACGCTGCGCATATTCCAAGAGCAATTCGAAAACAAAAGACCATTTTAATAAGGATCAAATTTAAGTTGAGCCTTTATTTGCCAACTGGATCTATTTTAAAGCCACTTATATTTTTAATATGGGCCTTCATAACGATTCTATAAGCTCTTGGTAAATATGGAGAAATTATAAACTGGCTTCCAAATTCAATACAAAAGTTTTATTTCGTAATTTCATATTGTACATTAGCAACACACTTCAAAAAAATATATTTATAAGGAAGAATGGAGTTTTAATTTAAAAGACTAGTATGCAATATATTCATAATGTTCTTCTTACTTCTTAGTAGTAGTAGTTAGTTCGTGACGTTCTTAGAAAAATATTTTTAAACATGGATATATAATATATACATAGATATAAATTTATTAGTTATCATTAAAATAAGTCGTTTAAAATTGCTAGGGAAAATAATTGATTAAAACTTACAGTGCAAGCCAAAAGTAAAGCTACAAAATATATCTAAAAATTAAAATATTAGGCACTATTTATTATGACAGTAAATTATAAAATTTATAACTATTGGTATACTCCATTCCAAGATATTTCGTTTTGACTTGATGATTAAAGACCAAAACCCACAGCAGGTAGTCGTTAATCCTATAACAATAGCTAATTTCTTAATTTATTCTATTATTTATTTGTGCTTCGGAGAATATATTTCCGAATTTTTATTTTTCAAGTTAAAAGTATTTTTCACGATAAATGGTTGACCACCTTATCTATAAATATTTTAATCTGATTGTGTAAATATAAAAAGAGCTTTCATTGCTTGTTTTCCTTTGTCTGATCTCTACTGCACTTATTTGCAATACCCTTTTTATATTTACATAATGGGATTAAAATATTTATAGATAAAATAGAAAGTGGGGATTTCGGGATAATTATTTTTAATATTGTCTCAGAATTTTAGTTTGTAATAAACATTTCACCCCGAAAGTAATATTGTGTTGAAAACTAAGCATGTGGCGTTCTAGGGCAAAAAAGTGCCTTTATCGCTGGATCTTAAGCGAATTGTGAAAAATGTGTTTGAATCATTGAAACATCGGGGTTATAGTATATCCGATTCAGCAAAAGAAACATGTAAGTTGACCAAATCCCCAATATCCACAGTAAAAGACATTATCAATAAGCCAATACATAAACGAAAAAAAAAGAAATGACGCTAATAAAACGAAATGCGTTGTCCAAATGCAAAAGGATATGATCCGAAGAACGATATATGTCCTATGCCAAGAACAAATGATAATAACCCTGGGTTGTATAAAAAAGCGGTTAATTAAAGACGAAAGGGGAATTGTTTGTAGCCGAACTAGTTTGTGGAGAGCTATTTCTAAAATGGGATCTAAATATTGTTGCGAGGTCACCAACTCAAAGCCGGCCCTGTCTCTCGACTATAAATTTTGGCGAATGCGAACTTTCCAGAATTGATCAAGACTATATATATAGGCGGGTTTTTGAGTGAGTTGACAATTAGTGAAACGAAGAAAAAGAGTCATCAGGAATATGATGGTGATCTTCGAAGATCACATCAATCTGCAGCTATACCCCCCGTTATCAGTGTCCAATGAAGACCGTGCCCTGTTATTTCCATACGACCGGAAAGGTAGGAATGGGCCCAGTTGCCGATTTAAACATCCAGTCCCGGTTACACAGAAGTTCCAGGAGGGGGCCATGTTGCGAGGTCACCAACTCAAAGCCGGCCCTGACTCTCGACTATAAATTTTGGCGAATGCGCTCTTCGAGAACATTCCGGAAAGACGCTTTGTTTACGCATGGGTAAGTTTGGTAAAATTTGTTGTCTATCAGTTTTTTATCAGAAATAAGGGAAATATGGCTAGTCCTTACATCTGATCATACTGTAAATATAGTTACAAAACAAACGTATTTTATTATTTCGGTGGTTCTCAAATTTCCTAAAACAATTGATCCAAGTTTTAGGTGGTGATGACAAGAGAGTTATCTCTGAAAATGCTACAGCTACTTTTAACTTTTTATTGTGAGACCTGATGCTCAGTGGTTGAGTGTAAGCCAAAGAAATAGTTCGCTGATCTCTAGCCTAGACAAAGATAGTCTCTCAGCTGCTAAGTAATAGTGCAAATACAAAACATGGAAATTCAAGATTTGAAATATTTCAGAGACCCTCGCCTTTTATCTTGCAATAAGTTAATACCTTCAGTATTATCTTGTCATGCTTTTCTCATCCGATCTTTGCTAAAATTCCACGTCTCATCCAAAGCCTTTGGTTTATATAAGTTGGGACTTCTTGGATCGTACTCTCGGAAAGATCTATCAAAAATTTTCTATGATTAAGTTGTTTAAACTCACAACCAATTTTATGTTGATAATGGTCCTTTTCGTATGAACATCTTTTCTTCGTCGGTAATTCTTTTGACCATATTTATGTTTTGTGACCGACTTGCAACTGCAATCTAGAGACCATTTTTCTGAATAATCTATTCAGTCTTCTTCAATTGATGTAAACAATACAAATTTGCAAACTACATCAACATTATATTCGGATAGAATGTTTAAGACAGTAAAAAATGATTCGGAAAATTCAAGTTTTAATGTCAATTAATATTAATTTAGGACGTGCCCAAATCTAGTAACTTTTTGCTCCATACATTTTATATATAAATAATAAAGAAAGAAAAAAGGAATTAGGGTATTTCTCCAACAATACCAGCGTCTCGAACAAAACACTGCAAGTATACATTAATGTTACACGCTTCTCAATAGAGGTTTTTTTTTTGGGTCGAGATGAGAAACTCATGTTCGAATGGGTGTTAGACACATTCCCAAGGGGACGCCTACCGATCACACCCACCTCAAACCCGCCGTTACCCTCACCTCGGAATGACTACCCTAGAATACTTCGAGACGGGCGGCGGTTCCTCGCACACTCTCCGCTCACACCGTCGTCGTCTCCCTTCCTATCACTCCTACCTCTCATGCCATATGGAGTTCTTCTCTTCCCCTAATAATGCTCTCCACTACGCCACTTACTTTTTTCCACTACTCCTCCCCCTTCAACATTATATCCACCATGTTCTCCCAATATACCGCCTCTCCTAGTTTCCTCTCCAACTTCTTCAGCACTTCCTTGTTCTTCCAGCATCTAAGCACATGCCCCACATAATTCTCCACTTCACACCTCTCGCACACTCCTGTCTATCTTTTCCTACTCTCGACCCAAGTCCAGTGAGCTCTTGTGTCAAGAAGTAGTTCACCTCCCCGTATTTCCGGAACATCAAATCTCTCTTACTCGCAATCGCTCCTTTAAGCGAGCCCTCATACTCCCCCCACCTTCTCTCCACTTCCTCTTCCATCCATTTCTGTACTTCCTCTCTGGTCGCACCCCTCCAGCGTTTGTTCTTGGCTCTAGCCATCGCGTCCAATGGGTAGGACCTTGACAGTACCGCTGCTGCCAGTCCACCCACTGTCCTGTGCCCCTGCACCACCCTCAGGAGTATCCCTCTCTGCACCCGCAGGAGTGGCCTAACCCTCGAATTCACCCCCGCTCTTTCACCCCACACCTCCGCACCGTACAGCATACTCTGCTCTACCGTCCTACCAATTACCATCCTCTTCCACTCTCCCGACCTTTTCACATTACACGTAAATCACCCCAGCCATGCTGCTCTCACTTTCCCCTTCTCTGCCGCCTTTAACATGTGTGTTCTGAAGGATAATTGACTCCAACCACACTCCTAGATATTTCACAGACTCCTCCATACGAATTCTCCTTCCCTTCACCATCACCCCCCCCCCTTTCCTCGTCTTGCTCTGTCCCTTCAATGGCAACCCCACCGTCTTATCTTCCGCCACATCCAGTCCGCACTGCTCTATATTCTCCACAATCTTCCTACACATTCTCTCCGCCTTTCTTTTTATCTTTGCCTTTCCCTTTGCCGTACATACCAGACACACATCGTCCGCATACACCGTAATCTCGCATCCATCTTCACATACCATCCCACAAACCTAATCAAACACACACTTTCAGAGCGTCGGTCCCAGAACCGAGCCCTGTGGCATTCCAGCATCCGTCTCATACATCTTCCCTCTAGAGTCTACTATCAGGTAGTCCTTTGCTAGGTTAACCAACCCCTCCCCCACTGCAAGCCTCAGTAACGCGCTCAACACCGCCCGTTTGCTGACACTGTCGAACGCGTTCCCGACGTCGAAGAACACTAGTAGGGCCAATTTCTTGTTACTACAGTTGCCCTCCGCTATCTCATACGCCTTTCCCCATGGATTGTTTTCCAATTCCCCCAGTAACTCTTCCCACTTCCCCTTTTTTTCCCTCTCCACTCTACGCTCCAGTTTCTTCTTTTTCTCCTTGTATCACCCTTTTCCCTCTATCCTTTCTCTTCCCCTCTGTATCCGTCTTCGTTCATTCTTACACTCCCCACACAGCTACTCTATTTCCTCATTACACCATAAATTAGCCCTCCTCTCACGCCTATTGCTCCCTCTCTATTACAGTCCTGTATCACATCGTACAATTCATCTACATCATGTCCAAATCCTCTTTCTATCTCCTCTCTTACTTTCTTCCTAATAGTCTTCTTCTCAATAGAGGGTGTCCAATAATATTACACCTTGCGGTGGGAGTGTTAATAATTGCGGTAACGAACAATGCGTTAATTGTTTGAAAAATATATAAGTGAAAAGACGATTAATTCATTTTTGTCGCTGTAACTTTCGCTGGTGTCAAATATCAATTGCATAAAGGTATATGCGATTTGTTATACATAAATTAGATTGTCATACAAGAGTTTCTTTACGGGTTTTCTAAAGGAAGAATCCGAACATATTTCAATATTTAAACAATCTTTGAGTCATTACTTCTTTAAATTTCTTCGGTCAAAAATATAATAGTTCTCATCGATACCAGTTAAGAGTGAATAGCATAAGTCACGCATGAAATTCCTTTTGATTCTCCCTTTTTTTGCTAACTAATTGAAGTGTGATCTTTTTGCTAGCGAATTTCGCTTTCTGGATTCTCGGCGGGTGTCGCTGCTCATTGGTCCGCAACACTGACCTTTTGCCATTCGTGAGAACTGGCAGGGATTTTTTTTTCGAAATATACAACTTATTGCGGTTGATAATTGGCGAAAATAATCCAACTACGGATAAATCGTTTACTGCACCCCTTTGTATATACAAGTATTTGTCGAATGAATTGTTATTTTTATTTGGGAACAAATTTATCGATAAAATTTACAGCAAGCGATTATTGAGAATCATAACTTTCGATAATCAGTGTCTAAATTAAACGATTTGAGATCGTGACAATATACAGGATGCTGCTTTGTTGTAGTTAAGCTTAAGATTAGGATTAATATGGGGATTATCTGCTACGAAGAGCCTCTTCACCACGACCTTTGCAAATATATTGCCCACATGTGATGTTAGAGTTCCTTGTATAGACCTCAAGTGCGGAGGACCACACCGCTCAAGCGAGTGCACAAGACCGAGGGACAAGCCAGCCACCTGCGCAAACTGCCAGAGAGAACACCCAGCGAACTACAAGGGATGCCCACAGGCCCCAAACAAGTGGACGACGAGAAAACCACCCCCAAAGGAAACGAAGCCAGGAGTCAGCTACGCCCAAGCGACACCCAAGAAGACGACGACGACCCCGAAGAAACAAGAGATTCTCGAACAGGTGACAAGGCTATTAGCTCAGCTAATGGCCTAAATTCATCTATAGAGAATCTCAAGAATACCCGCCTACGAGAAGGCCTGACACATCCAAAAAAAGATGAGTCGGGATTTCAACTAGGTCAACAAAAACAAGTGGATCCACTCTATAAGGTCGTCTTTAGTCGTAATAAGCCGGCTAAGGATTTGCCCCTTATAGAGGCAGCGAAAAAACACACACAACAGAAGACAAGAAACAACGAGGAGACCGCCGAAGATATAACCACCGAGGTTACACAGCCGAAAAGAAGACAGCTCGACTCCAGCCCACAGCCATTCGGCTAAGGACGAGCTGTACGCGAAAAAAGCGAACGTCGACGATGAGGACCCATCGGATGAGAGGGGGGGTGGATGGAAGGTTCTCCCCGGGATGCATCGCTCTTTGAGGAGTGCATCCTAGGAGGGACGGGCTCATATCGCGCGCGTGTGTGTCTAGACCTGTCCTTAATACTAGACTCCGTATACCTCAGATCCTCCATATGCTGGGAAGGGTGTGGTTTTTTCTCCCCCATAGTTGAAAACCTGAGCCTACTCAGGCATTTGCAGTAGCACAGTACGTGTGCTGAAGTTTACTTATCTTCTTGGTAAAACCTGCGTGTTGGTTGTCTCCTACGTTTCCCAGCCTATCGGTATTTCAGTCTTTTCTCCTCATTTCTCTCTCCTTTTCTTGTTTGGTTTTAACCACCATCCAGGAACTGCCCCGGTAGGTCTACGTCCTCTGCGAGTTCCCTTTTTTCGCCTTCCTTTGTAGGGCACGCGAATATTGTGTGCTTCGCTGTGTCAACTTCTTTCCCGCACAGTCGGCAGTTGCTATTGGGTATATGTCTTTTCCTATTAAGATACTCTCCGAAGCACCCGGGACCACTGAGTTTCTGCTTCTGGCGGTATTCCATCTAGCCGTGTTCTATGAGGACTCATTTTTCATTCTTCGATATAAGTGCTTAGGTCCATTCGCTATTCTTCGTCTCATTCCTCATGCCATCTTTTTAACAGCCTATCCCGCGCTTCTTATCCTGCGAGTTTTATCCTCTTCGAACAGTTCCCTTTGTCTTTACCGTAGTGATTCCTGTTCGTGCCAAACTTTGTTTCTTTCAAGGGCCATATGAGTCTCAGTGGGGCTGCCCCTACCAAAACACCACCCACTTATTATGCGGAGCTTTGTATTTTGTTGAATAACACCCGTATGTCTGTCCTCTGATGCAGGCTGCTCCCTAGATGCCCACGTCAACGCCCCATACAATTGTATTAAGTATACGACGGTAGATAGCAGCTTCATGCTGGGCTGGGACATGGGCCTCCTATATTCGGCATAAGTCTAGACAGTGATATGCAAACTGTCGACGGCTTTGCCAGTCCGATGTTGTTCAAATGTCTACAGTGCCCTGTCAGGAACCCTACCAGGATCCTGGCTAAATAGGTACGCTGTGAATTTTGGTTCTTTGATGAACTCTATGGCCTATCTCATTTCAGACGCCTTGTGCCACCATTCTCGAGAGAATCGGGGATATGAATTATCGTTGTTTCTCCAGAATCGTTGACTCCAAGTATTTTGCCTCTTGTGCAATTAGAGCTTCTAATCTGTAACTGGTGACTTCAATCCTCTTAGTACTTTCTTATTGGTGAAGACAACTATCGAGATTTTGAGAGGTTTTACAGTAAGTTCAACCCCTTGGCACCTCATGTTGATTGGTTTTAGGGCAGTTTGCGTCTGCTCTGAGATGTTTCTGCGAATTTGCCTTATTCAAAAATCGCAAAATCTCCGTTGTTTTTAAATAGGAACAAATTTTTCGATTCAATACACCGAATATTGAAAATTATAAATTTGGATGATAGGGTGAATTTTCACAAGTAATAATATACAGTGTGATTTAGGATCGTGTCAGTATACAGGGTGCTGCTTGGTTGTAGCTGTAACGATCTGCCATATTTGACCGATACCGCTCTATTATACAGTGCTCTTGTTAAGGCGCAGTTTAATGGTGCGTGGCTTGTTGATGAGCCATGCGAACTTCTCGCCGTAGATCTACGATACAGTGTTTTCTAGCATGTTATAAGCTTCATGATGCTGAAACTGGCAGCTGGAGCTAGATTAGATTAGATTTGATGAGGTGGCGGCTAATCGGCCTATTCCACTACGACCTTTTCAGATCTATTGCGGTCCTCTGAATCTAGATTACATTCTCAGCCGACTCTTTTTAAGTAGCCAATCAGCCTCGAGACTGAATCGTTCATGTAATTTCTGGCTGGAGCTAGCGGTCGGATGCGATTGTCGTTACCTTTTGAATTAGGGAACTACAAGAAGCAATTATTTTCCACAAACAATGTTCTATTTTCTATACGCATAATAAAATTTTTTTCTGAATACTCTAATAATTTAAACAAACATTCATTATCAAAGGAGCTAAAGCTGCCGCTATCTACACTGTTGAAAAAAAAAACGATATCTCGAGGAGGTTTTTTTTCTTTTATTTGGATTAAAATTTTCAACTTGTACATGGTGGCGGCTTTAGCAGTTGTTAATACCGAATGTTTGCTTCGATTATTAGAGTATTCACAAAAAGTTTTATCAAATTTCTATGTTGCGTATAGAATCTACAACATTTTTTGTTGAGTTTGATACTGTTATTTTTTCAACAGTGTGGATAGCGAAGGCTTTAGCAGCCGTTTATACTGAAAGTTTGTTTTGACTATTATACTCTATTCGAAAAAAGGCAGAGAGCAATATACACTTGTAAAATGATCATTACAATGGCGTACCTGCTTGTGATTCTAAAAATCTCAATAATTGTGAATTTTATATTTAAGAAATCTTCTAAAATCATGTGAAGTTCTTTTCACCAAAAATGGTTCTGACTCAATAATAGTTTATTTGTGTTTCGCCATCAAAGAGCCGTTTCTTAACATTTTTTCATTTATAGATTCATATAGATCTATTTATACCTAGAAAATAGTTAAAATCCGGCCTGCAATGGACATCATTTTGTATTAATTTATTATATTTAGAAATTGCCGACCACCGCTTGGAAAAAAGCGGAAATCATTCAGTGGCGTTTAGATAAAGAAATTACATTTAAAGAGGATGTGTTAAAAAAAGAACTGTTGGCAATTGTAAATATACATAAACATCTTTTCCTAAGATATACTATTATTGACGAAATGGTAAAAAAACGCAGGTATTTATACCAAGCGGTAGTTCCAAACTCTCTTATTTGTTATTCGGTGTCTTTTATTTTGCCATATCCTCCTGCTTTCATATACTCAGTTTTTTCCATGTTTATTGTTAGTCCACAGTCTTCGTATTGTAATCTTAACTTTCCTAATATGTAGTCTGCGTGTAAAACCAGTGCATATTGATATCTTTTTAGTCAACAATATTTTTTATTGCCTGAGAACAAATTTTGTCAATTTTTTTTTTGTTCTTTGCTAGCGTCTGGCTCTCTATCCCATGTTTGTTTCGGTTTTCTCTTTCTCTCTCTCTTGGATTCCCACACTTATTTGACAGGCATCTTAAGGCTCATTACTTGAAGATGCCCCCACCAACTGTCGTTTTTCTATAAATTCCAGCATTGGCTCCATTTTCATGCCTTCTCTTATTTTTGTTTCTCATTTTGTCTATTTTCTTGACACCCCTGACTCTGCTGATATATTTCATTTCTGCTGCCTGAATATGAATATTTTGTCGCTATATTCATATTCAAATGTAAGTACCATGTCTTGGAAAGACCGCATCAACCTCATCACTTTAACAAATAATTATTTTTAATCATAATGCCAGTATCCAGTATGGCCTAATAAATTCTCATCCACATTACAAATCAATTATTAAAAACGTCGAATTATCAGCTGGACTGATTCCTTTTGGGTGAAACCAACGCGGTTTAATTGTCATTTGAGACTAGCGTGGGGGTCGATCCTGCAGCTACGTATATATATCCCACCCCACGGGGTGTCCCAGGTGTGACTACGCCTTGTTTACGGTCTAAATAACCGAAAGTGGCCTTTACCTAAACAACTTGATGTGATAAAATAAGGACGAAGGAGGCTGTTTTTATCATTATTTTGTAAATTATTAGTAACGGTTAATTGATTTAGTATATAGAAAAATTTGAACATCAAAACAACATGCTGGAATTCAAAAACTTTATTTTTTAAATTACGTTTGTCAAGATGGACTTTTTGACATGTTGATTGTTCACTACATAATTGAAGCTATAGCCTACAGGGGCTGTGCCGAATTCCGCAAAAACCTACCTGCGTCTTTAATCCTAGGTCGAGTTCCGCAAAAGGCCGCGGGAGGATTAGAATATGGCTAACAGCTAAAGGTCAGTTTTTACGAGAGCTTATTATAATAATTTCATTGCACTCCAGACTAATTCGATAGGATTTAATTCGGGGTGATATGGAGGCAATCTGTTTTCAGCCATTTTTGGAAATTTTCAAAGTTGATCTCGTCATGATAGTCTCCAGATTTATTTCCAACGGACATTATGCATCTGGAACAAAGCCTTTTTCGCTGCCTGCATTTATTATTATCAACCGAGGTCCTTTGCTTGTAGGTTATTGAGCCCTAAAGTGCTACTGTTGCTCCATGCTTGGCCATGAGTATGACTAGAATGAATATAAGTTTCATCCGTATATACAATTGTTCTTCCGTTTTCCCTAAATTGTTTAATTTTTCTTAAAAATTCAAGTCTTAAACGTCGAATTGTATCCCTTTCTACTAACACTTTTCGATCATTTCTCGTTTTTCACCTATCATGTGAATTTCCTTTCGTAGCGATTCCATACTACCAAAGGTTCCTGTCGTGTAGCTTCTTCCTTCATAAACTTTAATAGATTGGACACTAGTTCACGGCATTGACCACTTAAAGGTTTATTTTTTAATTTACTTTCAGACTCCATTCTAATAATTATAACTAAACTATAAGCTAAAACCACACCTTCCAGAAACTAACTACTGATAATAATTACCGTTACTAAAAACTACTATAATACTACTACGCCAATGGAATTACTGCGATATTAACCGTTTGCGGTCAAAACAGAGACTGGGGTCTTCCATTTCAGTGAGCCTCGAGCGATCGGATGTTTTACCGCGCATCTCAGAAGTCCAAGTGCCAACTTACACTGTGCGAGTTATACTAACGTGGCCATTTTTTCAACACTGTATACCTTATTCAATCATTTTCCTCGCCCCTCTCGATAAATTTCAATTAGTTTCCTTGCCCCTCTCGATAAATTACGAGAGCTTCTAGTCCCACTTGCTAATAATGCGATAATCCCTCTTTCGCGTAGTTCCAGGTAGTTTTGCGGAATTCGACCCTAGCCGCCTACAGGGTGTCAGAAACTCTCCTGCCAAACGCAAACTACAGATACTAGACGTAATTTTGTGTCTATACACCTAATTTACCTCTATTAAAAACTTCCTCCTAAGGGAGCTAGCGTTCTTTGAAGATGGCGATGTCAGTTTTTTAAACATATCTAAAAAAACTGCTACCTACAAACTTTACATTAGGTTCGTTCCAACCAACAATTCTGTTATTGTACGTAACCAGTATTTGAACAGTTTAATTCGCATGCGTAAGAGAAATTAGTAAAGTTACCGGTAATCTTTTACCAAATGGTTGGAACGTATTTTGAACTAGTTTAGTAGACCAGTTGCATTTTTGTTATCAACGTATTTCTTATAGTTCCGTTCAAGAACTTTTTATCTATTTTCCACGTTCTTTTCGGAAATATAAGTATTAAAGATCTCTGACATTTCTTTTGCTATGTTTCCAAAACGCCTTTAAGTTCCTTACCTTCATTGACCGACCGTTTCTCTATATATCTTGTACAAATCGATTAATATTTTCTTCCAGTCCTACTTGTACAAAAAAAAGAATATTCATTAAAATTGACAAAAAATATAGGTATTACCTTCTGGCGATTCGGATTCCATTCTTCCCTTCTTTTTTATCAACAATCAACAACTACACGAAGAAACAGTCATAGATAAAAAGCAGTGCCTGATGAAAACGGTGTTTTCAAGACAGTTCAAAAACTAAAAACACACTTCCATAACCTATTTACACTTTCCATAAAAAACAAATTTGAAATTTGACAGTTTGAAACAAAAATGTTACCATTGCGCATGTTGGCTAGTTTCAGAACTTTCGGTTCTCGTTATCTAGCAAGAATCGTTTGAACGGTAATTTTACTCTTCTGCAAACGAGATGGAACATAGAACTGTTAGTAATCGAGTTCTGAACCGGTAATTTCAGGTGGTTGGAACGATTTTTTTCAACAGCGCATGCGTATTAGTAATGTTACTGTAAATCACTGGTGGTTGGAACGAACCTATTATATAACCCTGCAATGATAAATTGTTTTCTACAAACCTGCGTTTTTATTGCCATCACAAGCGCTCAACGTGGGAGGGGCAACGAGTAAATTGGGTAAAATTTTGTGTGTTAGTTTTTTGACCAATTTTACATTAAATTCAAAAGCTATAAGATGTTTAAAAAAATGTGTACGTGTTTGAATTCGCTATTATGCACCGTTCTGGAGAAAAACCAATTTTACTTTTTTGTATTTTTGGTATTCAATATTATTATTTTATTATTAAACGATCTTGACAGTACCTAGTTGGCTTTGACAAATTAACAAGAATTGACCATTATGTCAAATCTCTTCTTGATATTGTTGTTGCGTGAAAAATAATTTAAATTTTTCATGAAAATGGCTAATTATTCCTATGAAGAATATGCTGATATGCATTTAATCTATGTTTAGGTCAATGTAACGCTTGTGCAGCCGAACGAAGATAGGCGGAAGGATTTCCTAACTGATGACGCCAACGCCTAAGGGAAATTGGCACAGGGGTACCTGAAGGTACTGAAACTGTTATGCACCCGGATGCTACAGAGGTGTACGAAAATTGTATTTTGGACGAAGTAGGACTGAATACTGTGTTTAGTGCTATGGCATATTAGTCCGGTCAATTTAGACCAAAAAATAAGAGTAAAGCTACATAAACTCCCACCAAGCTGAAAATCAGTAAGATTGTTTGAAATATGAATAAAAATAAAATTTGGAAGCTCCCCATCTTTCCCCTCTATGGAAAAAATTTTATTCAAGGTCAAAGGCCAAAAAAATGATTTTTTCGCGATTTTCAGCAAAACGGTAAGCTTTATCATAAAAATACTTCAGCCCAAAATTGTAGATCATAAAATTATCTACAAAAAATGTATCAATACTTTTTTTCCTACGAGCCACTGTTTTTGAGATATAACGATTCAAAAAGTTGTAAAAGTTGCAATCGTCATAATATGCACACGTTTCCACGCCACCTATGAGGTAGTGTACTTAGTGCGTTTTTTTTGTCGTGGTTTCCCCAGTATGCCTATTCCACGGGTCTGTTGTGATCCTGTTTAATTTGAAACTATTTTCAGCTTGGTGGGAATTTATGTAGCACCGAATGTCTAAATTGACCGGATTATATTGTTCATGAAGAAAACCGATATCCGTTTCACTTTAAAGAAGCTCACGCGATGCCAGATGATGATTTCCCTACTCTTTTTGCAAACTGGTTACTGGACAAAAAGAACCAATATCCTAATTTTTCCTTAAATATTTTTTTTTTGCGATGAAGCCTCGTTAACTCGAAACGTACTTTTTAATTTACATAATGCACATCATTAACCCTGCATTGGTGAAAATCGCACGCCATAAAAGAGACTAAGATTTATCATAAATGTCAGGATATGTGTAATCGGCAATCAACTACTGGAACCTGACCGTTCGACAGGACAGGATTATCTTAACTTTTTGCTAAATAATGTACCTGATTTAATGGAGTATGTTCACCTAATGAAACGACAAAATTTATGGTTCATATATCTTGACATTACGTATTGAAATCGAAGAATTGGACAAGGAGGGCAAGTCAATTGGCATACAAGATAGTCTGATCTTAATCCATACGATTTTTGTTTTTGGGACTATTTAAAATCATTACTTTGAGCTGTTCTGATACAAAATCGTATTCAGCTGTTAGAAAGAATAGAGGGTGTTGTAATCAAATTCAAAATGATTCCTGAATTTGTTTGTTTGTGAATTTTATGTGAAATTTGTCAAAAAACTGGTACACAAAATTTTTTACCAAATTTACCGTTGGCCCTCCCACTTTGAACGCTTGTGATGGCAATGAAAAACGCGGGTTTGTAGTAAAAAAGTTATCACTGCCGGGTTATACTATGTACCAAGTTTGAAGTTTGTAGGTAGCGGTTTTTTTCAGATATGCTCAAAAAACTGACTTAGCAGCGTCATCTTCTCTTAGGAGGAATTCTTGGAAGAAAGTAAATTTGGTTAGATGGACATAAAATCACATCTAGTATCTGTTTCCGTTTGATAGGAGTCAGTCAGTCAGTTTTTTATGTTCGCGAGTTCGCTTTAACAACGACCATGGATGAAATTGAAGAAATTGAGGAACAAAATCAAATTTCTTTAGAAATATTGGGAGAATCGTGTGCAGCGAGTGTTGATTTACTGCCGAAAATAACTCAAGAGCTATATCAAAAAGAATATGAAATATTTGAACAAGTGATTTCTAAAAATCATCATTCTTAAAAAATCTTAACGGACGGAGGCTGTTAACATTAACTTTTCAATTGTCATCTGAATACCGTTAATCAAAATAACAGTATGGAATTACGAAAAATTATTATTTTTATTCTTTAAACGATTGCTCTTGAAAACAAACGACTAAAAATTTTCAATAACGGCACATTTCTCTATAATCTCACCTGGTGATTTTAGAAAGGGGATTTCGGTCCATTAGCTTTAAAGACACACGCTCGAACGCCCCTGTCGGTTCCTTTTCCTAAAAGATATTTTGATTTTTTTTCCTTTTATTTTCTACCTGGGTAATTCTTAACATTTCGAGATCGAGCAGAATGATAGGAACGGATTATGACTTAATGAAATTTGGGTAAACATTTTCAGAGAAAAAAAATTTAAAAGGTACCGATGAATACCTTCGAATAAGAAGATATATGCACTTCAAAAAACTTCTTAAATGGACTCCAAATACCTTCTTATTTTCTGTTTTGTTTATAAATACGTATACAAAGATTACATTTTTAAAATAATATACAAACCGAATTGTTTTTGGACTACATACATTTTATTTAGTTAATAAGAATATTACAAATAATGACATGAATTGAAGACCTTTTTCATGTTAATAAACATCTTTTTCTACTTGGATATATTTCTGAAAAAAAAAACGCAGAGAAATACACGCAAAAATAACTCGCGTATCTCCTGGCTGATGATATCACTCAAATATCCTTTCTCATATTCTACAATTTTAAAAAGTATCTTCCTGTTTGCTCACTATTATTTATGTAGTATGTAGGAAGAAAATATAGCATATAAAATCATCTTTATTTTAATATTATATAATACTTAGTGTGAGTGGACTTTTGGCGACCAGATCACTTTTGCGATTGAAAAAAATTGGTGAGATTAAAAGAAGACATAAGGCACTTCCCGGAGCACAACACCTGCGAGACTACTGTATAGAATATGAAGACTTGCCAAAACTGAAGCCTACAGATATCCTAAAAATACTTGAAGGAATGGGTTTCGTTAGATTTGTAGTGAGTGGGCACAGACAACCCTGAGACGCCCAAGTAAATGCAAAATTTTAGTTAGTTAGTTTTAGTTACAGATATAAGGATCGTTCCTAGATCTCGGAAATGTTTAAAAAAGAGCGCGAACTACGGAGCGCCTTAAAAAAGCGTTCGTACTACAAAGTTGCTTGAAAAATAATCAACAAAAGACTTGTTTATCACAAAGAATTGCTTATTGATAAATATAACGACAAATATGAAAGTGCGTAAACATACTACCGTTATATTATAATTAAATTACAGTATTTTTAAATCAGAAAAAATCTTTTCTTGTAAATCAGGACTTTGTCTTGCATATCATAACTGATATATCAGAAAGTCTGGACATTCTAGCAAACAAATTCCGTGTCTGCGATATCTGTTAGTGCTTTGATATCAGCAGCCCTTTTTTGCAAAGTGTTTTAAGTTTACGAATACGTGCCTCCTTACTTTCCACAATCCGTATAAGCGCTTCTTTCTAGGTGATGCCCCCACTTTAGAAAGGGCCTTTGATATTGCGAAAAACAGAGCGCTTAATTGGATCAGGGGTACATTGGCTCCTTTGAAACCTTGATCAACTTGCAACTGCTTCTGTGACAGGACAGCTTCCCCTGCAATGCAAAGCACAAAAATTATTATACTGCAAAAATAAGTACAAATTATGGTTTCAAAGAAGAAAACTGCAAGTCAATACTACATTAATGTATTGTTAAATTATTACGGCAACTTAACCATCATCATAACTGTGAGGGTGTTAAATTTGTGACGTGTTTTCCTCACCTGCCTCTGTTCTTACCACCTTGGCACGTCACTTTTGACACCTTTGAAACCTTACACTTTCTCGGGCGCCAGTTTTTTATCGTGGTTAACTCCACGGCCCCTTGACCTCAACCGTCAAGGGTTCCAAGTAGCCTCAGATGGAGGTACGGTAAATTCCAGGGGTCTAGTTGTGTCCAATCCGGCAGGGTTATGGCTAGAAAACGTTCTCACTTGGTCCTGAAACAAAAGTTATTCTCCTGGCCCACACTACGGAGAAGCTAAATTCATGCAGCCAAACAACTACTCTACCATAGGGTTATTCTAGTGTATAGTAGGTCAGTAAAACACAAAGGTTCGGTTACGTTATATTATAAGTATCTTCCGCAATATATACTTTGAAAAAAAAGACTATTTTACATAAAAGGCGACAATACCCTGGTATCCAAAAAGCACTGATATATATCCTAAAAAAGAGCTTAAACATACTTACAAATTATGGTGATATTTGGAACCCGAAGGTTCATTTGCGATAAAACCAGATAGAGAAAACTTAAATAAGTTTTGTTGAAATTAGAATGAAAGCAGAAAGAACAAAGAATAGGAGAGGAATCAGTTTCAATATTGACTTTTTTTCTTTTTTGAAATATTTTCTACCGCACTTGAGAAATTGACAACCTTTTATTTACAAATTATGGCGTTAATGTTGTTAACTTTAGTTTGAATGCGAATAATTGTTATTAACAATAGAAATACACAAGTTTTCTTCCATGCTAGCATGTGCTAGTAAATGTAGCACCCAACGAAGTGCTAGTATCTGCTTCGATTTGGTCTTTAGAATCATAAGAATATATACGTCGTGCATTCGAAAGCTTTATTTCAACTTTAGATTGTGTTTGACGGCCGCTTAGATTATCTAATGTTCCACCTTCGTCCTCGTCGGCAGAGTCCTCATCAGTAAGGACGGTTGGATCTGGTGGCTCCATAAATATATCTTCTGCTTCATCAATGTAGGCCATTTCAAGGGCCTCTTGTAACGTCAGGGAACCCCTAGAAGCCAAACATGATATTTGGAAAAAAAAGAAAGAAAGAAAGAAAGATACACACATCTACCGTACAAAGCAGCTGCCAAGTTAAGTATAAGCTAAAACGAAAATATTTCGTACAACTTACTCGAAACGTATGTCACTTCCTTGATCAGTATTCATAATTACTCACAAAACACTCGACAGCAAATTGGAAAACACGTGTAGTAACTGCCTGTAGCAACAAGCCGCTGAAATAATAGTTCAAGATGACAATAGTATCGCCATCTAGCCACAATTCATTCAAATATAGAATTTGGTTTATTTTGAATAGAGTACTGTGAACGTGACTTATATGTAACGCTAGGTCATAATGGGTTTAAGGAGAAATTCACGTTTTTCAAAAACTTACAATTTAAATTTAGCACCAAAACGCTAGAATATTAATGGCGACTCTATGACATCACTCATCTTTAAATATTTCACAGTCTGCAAATCAAAAATTTATTTCGATTACTATAATTTGAATTATATGAATATGAATAATATTCCTTTATTAAAAAAATTAGAAAAGGCATAGAAGTCGAAGGGGCCACGTAGAACATTTTACATGAGATTGCTATTTTTACGTTAAATTGTTTTTAATTCTGCTTTATCGCCGAAATAAAGCCTAACGTTACAAGTTTTTTTATTTTCTGTTGGTTGAAATCCCCTCCTGAGGCTCTGAACACTTCAATTGCATTTTTCTCGAAGACGGAAGAAATGATCGTGTTTGAAAAGAAATACTAATATTCAGTAGAAATGATGTCATATTTAAATGTTTAATTAGTGAAATCTTATATAGGGTGTTTAAAAAAAATGGTATTTTTAAATGCAAATATCGTCTATTTTTTCAATGAAACACCCTATATATTTTTATTCTATCTGAAAGCTGAACTATTCCCTTTTCTGAAAATGTATGGTTTGTTGAAGTTTAGATGAAAAATGAATAAGTTATTTGATTTTTAATGATAGGTTGTTATGTAGGCATCTAGAGGCGTATGCTTTGACTTGACGATTCCAGAATTTTTTATATGGTTTTTTATCGAAGGTAGATGTGATCATCCTATTCCAGAGACTCTGGAATAATTGCGAGGCAACATTGTCCGAATTTTTCCAGAAATTACCCCGGAAATGTTACGCAATTCTTTTGATCACTTTTTGTTCAGGTTGCAAAAATGTATGGATCAAAATGGACAACACTTGGAACATCTTAAATATTTTTATTAAATTAGATAATTTATAATAATTTTTTTCTAATCTTTGGTATTAGTTAGCAGGCAAATTTTGTAATTGTTTTTTATTTAAAACGTATGTGTCAGACACCTTTATCTAATAAACAATACCTAATTATTAAAAACCAAATAACTTACTCATTTTTCATCTAAACTTCAAAAATTATACATTTTCGGAACGGGAAAGAGTTCAACTTTCAGATAGAATAAAAATATATAGGGTGTTTCATTAAAAAAATGACGATATTTGCAATTAAAAAGTACCGATTTTTAAAAACACCCTATATAAGATTTCACAAATATAACATTTATACTGAAAAAACTTTATTTAAAAAGAAATTGTTCAACGAAAACCGCACCTCCCTATCGTTTCTGAGTTCCGAGATTTTTGCAGTTAAAATGGGTCAGAAACTTCTGGGACACCCAGTATTATTAGAAATATTACCAGCATATGTGATGGATTTGTAATTTTATATTTCTCTAGTTTTTTATTAATTAATTTATTTATTACATGCAATGGATAACCGTTGTGGCTATTTGTTTAATTATATTAATTTCCCTATGAAAATTATATTTGTTCATAGGAACTGAAAATGCTCTATGTATCATTGAATTGTATAAACCCGTGAACTATCTTTCGATTCCCAGAATCGATTTTTATTCACATTTCATTAATAAACCAGCCAACTGCCTACCTGACGTTCGAGAAACGTCAGGGGGTTGTCAATGCATTTTTCAAAACGAAAGTCAGTAGGTCTTTTAGCGGAAGTAAATTCCCATGAAAAACAGTGCTAAGTGCATAATTAACGATAAGAATCGTATTTTCAATCTCATTAGTGAACAAATTCGGTTCGCGAGTGTTTCTTTTCTCCAATCAACTCCAATTATTATCATTTACTGCGTTTGGTCGCAGGACAGGTTTTGAGACCAGCATTTGAGGTCTAGTGTTCTTAATTTTTATTTATAACTATATTTTAATCTGGAAGTGTCTTAATTTCAAAGTGACAGAAGTCAATAAGGCATCAATTACTGTAGCTTTACGACCTGTGGTAATTGATAAATTAAAGTTTTTTTCATAGAGAAGAAAGTCTTTTAGCCTTATACCTATTCCAAAACCCTTTTAAGCTATCAAACATCAGCAACTGCTACAGTCTAAGTGCTGTAACGTCAACGAGTTCGTGCAGCGCTCCTCACGCTCAGACATAAATATAATTCCAATCATCCCATGTCACATAAATTAGCAGCATACATTGTATTCAGCTCCGGATCTTCAATTTTTTTTGGCCTGGCAAAAACTGAAAAATGCCGCCCCCGCCGACATGTCCACTAATTGATTGACATTTGGACATATGCCTTCCGGAAATAATGCATCCATCGTTACCCGCTTTGGTTCTGGTAGACTTCGCGACCCTCGGAATTTTATGTTAATTTTAAATTTGTTTGATAGCTACCCTTAAATAAAGTAGATTAGAACAAAAATTTCGTTGGATCATTCAGAAATTACTTTAAAAATCACGAATTTAGTTCAAAAAATGATACTTTTTCAACACTATTTAATGCTATTCACGATAAATATTTTCACTTTAAACTGTAAAGGTTATTATCTTTAACTAAATGTAAGTCTGTTTCACAAAAAAAACCCGAAGAAAATACTTAAATTTTGCCAATTTTCAGAAATATATTCAAGCATAATTATTTTCACTTGACACTTATAGGTTATAAACCAACACACTCAAATCTTATGTCTAAGATACCTCACGATCACAAATCATGAATGTTGTGTGATCAGGTGATAGCTAAGCGGTGTTGTCAAATGGTGTTCATTTTCTTTTAGTTGAATTAATTTTGCATTGTAATAGATTACAGGAATAAAGTTCATATATAATATAATGTAACGTTTATTCTAATTTATATTTACAATTAATTTATATTTACTGATTTATATGTAATTCAGTCCTTATTTAATAATTTATGTAATACACTAAACACACTAATTATAATTTATATGAGAGTCACTTAATAAACACTTTATCGATGCGCGATTACTTTCCTTCGGTATCAACACTGACTAATTGCCTGCAGCGATGCTTGTGGCCTATTTATACTCGTGCGCCGTAATTCTAGAAGTGTCTCGGCGTTCTCGCGGGTGCATTGGATATTCTCGATATTCTGGCGGATGCACCCGGGTGTTCTGGATGTTTCTCGAAGTTTGGGCGGAGGAGCCATAGTCGTCTCATACGGGGATTTCACTGGGGGCACTAAGTGAGAATATTATTGCAGTAGCTCGCTTAACATTGCCCCCTCCTTAAGAGACAGTTCCTCCTGGAACTAGCTAGGAAACTGGAACGAGATGACTGTATCGGCAACTGGTCCCCTTGTTGTATTTTCCAGTTGTATGGAAGTAACATGCGACCGTCTTCTCTGTTGGCCGTGTCTCCCGAGCATGGCCGCAAACCAGTACCTGCACTTCGGTGTCTCGGAAGATTACTTCTACCATGTTACGGATTATTCGCCAATCTAAATGCCTACATTCCATCTTGGGCATGGCTAGCCTGTACACGTTCAATTCAAGCACATGCTCCCTCAGGCTTCGTAATGCTTCCCAGACATCCCCGTACGTTGGTCTTTCGTTGAAGGTGTTCCTCGTCACTAGGTGGAAATTGTAGCGGGAGCCATTTTGCAGTTTCAAAGCTTTACCTGGTACTGGTAACTGGTTTACCAAAGGTTGTGCGCCACTCTTCTTTATAAACAGAGATGCCAGTCCGCGCGCATCGGTTACGCTGGCAGGGATGTTTTTTGCCAGAGAGTATTCCTCCGGAACGGTAAGCAGGTCTTGTCGTCTCTCAGTGGTGACGCCGAATCTTGCTTTTCCGGTACCCCCATAAGCACCCATGAATTCTACAAAAGCAGGATCGGCTACTTCCTGAAGCTGGTTTACTTCCTCATCGTGGTCACCCTCGAATGGCGCTAATCGGTTACGGTGTACCACCTTTGGCTTTCCATTTGGGATCTTGCTGATACGATAGATGACATTCTTTATGAGGTACGGGCCGTCCCAAGCTTTCTGCAACTTTGGAGAAAACCCCTTTTGTCTTCTTGGGTTATGCAGCCAGACTTTGTCTCCTTCGTGGAAACCTCCTTCCGTAGCTTGCGTATCGTACCTTTTCTTCATCCGATCGCTAGCGATCTGGAGATTCGATCGAACCAGCTCGTGTACGTCGTCCATTCTTTTTCTCAGCTGGGTCACGTAATCTTCACCAGCTATGTCTTCTCCGGGTCGGCATCCGAATTCAAGGTCGCAGGGTAATCTCATTTCGCGTCCGAACAGAACTCTTGCTGGTGTTTGGCCGGTAGACTCATTGATGGCAGATCTGTAGGCCATCGCGAATAGCGAGAGATATTGGTCCCAATCTCGCTGATGGTTAGATACTACTTTAGACAGGTATTTGCCAAGAGTTCTGTTCATTCGCTCTACCATCCCGTCCGACTGTGGGTGCAAAGCCGTAGTTCTCGTTTTCTTCATGCCGAGCTTTTCACAAACTTCCTGGAACAGCTGGCTTTCGAAGTTTCTGCCCTGGTCGCTGTGTATTTCCAGGGGCACTCCATATCGGCAAATGAACTCATTCACAAGCACGTCGGCAACCGTTGCGGCTTCTTGGTTTGGAATGGCATACGCTTCTACCCATTTTGTGAAGTAGTCCATCACCACCAAAATGTACCTGCTGCCATTTGCTGTCGGTGGAAACGGTCCGGCAATGTCCAGGGCAATGCGTTCGAAAGGGCTTCCGACATTGTACTGCTTCATAGGAGCCTTTCTTCTCCCGTGCGGTCCATTGGTCGTAGCACAGGTAGTGCACTTCTTACACCGGTCCTTCACATCTTCGGAACTGTGCATCCAATAAAACCGTTCTCGCACTTTCTGGAGGGTCTTCTTCACACCTAGATGTCCTCCTGACGGACTGTCGTGTAATTTCCGCAGTACTGCTGCTATCCTTGTTCTTGGAATCACCAGCTGTCTTCTACTTTCGGAACCCTCATCGTTCTCGATTACTCGCTGTAGCAAACCGTTTTCCAAAACCAGCGAGTCCCACTGGGCCCAATACGATTTCATCGTTGGCGAGTACCTTGAAATCTCCTGCCAAGTAGGTCGACAGTTCTCCTTTTTCCAATGTCGGATTTTCTTCAAGTCGGGATCGTTCTCTTGTTCCTCTTCCAACTTTTCTGGTGTCCATTCGTCGGTGGTCACCGTGGTTCTTCGAATCGCAGTTTCATTAGCTTCTGTTTTGCTGCAGTGAGAGCACTCTGCAGGGCATGGTCTTCTAGAGAGGGAGTCTGCATTTCTGTGGCTTATTCCGGCTCTATGATCAATAGTGAAATTATATTCTTGGAGCCGCTCGATCCATCTAGCGATTTGACCTTCAGGGTTCTTGAATTGCATAAGCCACTTAAGTGCTGCTTGATCGATTCTGATCACAAATTTCTTCCCATACAGATACTGATAGAAGTGCTCCACGGACTTCACTACTGCTAGGAGCTCTCTTCTTGTGACGCAGTAGTTTTGTTCTGGTTTGGAAAGGACTTTACTAAAATATCCCAGAACCTTCTCTTGTCTTCCTTGAACCTGTAATAGCACTCCTCCAATTCCAACATTGCTAGCATCAGTATCTAGTATGAATTCTTCCTCTGGTAGTGGATAGCCGAGTATAGGTGCAGTAGTCAAGTGCTCTTTCAAGGTTTCGAACGAAGGTTGGCAAACTTCGTCCCAGCGAAACTCCCTTGCTTCCTCTGTAAGTCGTGTCAAGGGCTTAGCGATATCTGCAAACTTCTTTATGAATCGCCTGTAGTATGTACAGAGTCCAAGGAAGCTTCTAACTTGGTGCTTGTCGGTGGGTCTTGGCCACTTTCGTACGGCAGCAGCTTTTTCTTCGTCTACAGCTACACCATCCTTGCTGACTACATGGCCTAGGTAATTGACTTTGTTTTGAAACAGTTGACATTTCTTGGGGTTGAGCATCAGTTGGGCAGCTTGCAACCTTTTGAAGACACCTTCCAAATTCTCTCGATGTTCTTCGAATGTCCTTCCCAAGACTATGATGTCATCAAGGTACACTAAGCATGTCTTCCAGGACAACCCTCGCAATACGTTTTCCATCAGTCTTTCGAACGTTGCGGGGGCATTGCACAGCCCATATGGCATAACGGTGAAATGCCATAGTCCAGATCCGGTGGTAAACGCTGTCTTTTCTTTATCGGCTGGATCCATTTCTACCTGCCAATATCCAGACTTCAGGTCCAAGGTAGAAAACAATTTGCTGCCGGCCAGCGTATCCAGAGTGTCGTCGATTCTCGGCAGTGGATAGCTATCTTTCTTTGTAACATTGTTCAACTGCCGGTAGTCCACGCAAAACCTCGTGGTTCCATCCTTCTTCTTTACCAGAACTACCGGAGAGACCCAAGGGCTGGTCATTTACATTGATAATGCGTACATGTATTTCTTCGGCAGCCATGACTAACCCTTTTCCAACCAGGATTCCTCGACCAACCTCTTCATCGTGATTCCATGGTTCCATCATGACCGGTGTTCCTTCTTCGACGGTTCCTTGTAGCCTTGCCACAGTGAAAAATTCACTCCTTGCGGGTACAACTGTATCCTCCTGTACGGCTACCTGAACAGTCTTATCCTCGTGTGGGTGAAGGAATACCTCCTCAGAACCTACTCTAATCACTCGGTTCTTGAAATCTAGCTGGAAGCCATGTAGGTTCATAACGTCCATTCCGAGTATTATGTCCTCTTCGATATCAGCGACAACGACAGTGTGGGTGAACTTCTCTGCGCCAATTCCCAATTGCACCGGTAGTTCTCCAAGGACATTGGCGCTTTCACCTGTGGCAGTCCTGAGTCGCAGTCTCGTCGGTAAAAGTCTTTTCCGGGTGTTGACAGTCTCGGGGCGAATAATAGTCCTCGTTGCTCCAGTGTCCACCAATAGTGTATACTTCCTTCCATTAACTTCACCATCCACGTATACACTATCGTCGCGACATTTCAGAAAGGCTATTAGGATGAGAGGGTCTTTGGAAGGTCTTCGGGTCGAAGCTGCCCTCTGAAGGTCGACCCTTCGCTTGCACGAACTGCGTACATGTCCCGTTTCTCCACAATTCCAGCATCTCACAGCTTTCAGTTCTCCATTTGAGATGCTTTTCATCATGTTGACAATCTGGTCAAGCTTGTTCTCAACTTCTTCGTCTGCTACAGCCCTCACTTTGCCGTATACTCCGGAAGCCTGTGTAGCTGCTTCGTACTCCAAGGCTGCAGAGAGTACGTCGACCAGTGTCTTATGCCGAGCCAAGCGTAGAGTTCTCTGCATTTCATGGTCACGAACTCCGTCGATGAATGTCTGTACCCCTAAACATTCCATGACATTCTCCGGTGCCGATGGATAGGCAAACCGCACCAACCTCGCAATGTCTGCTTCGAATTCTTGCAGAGTTTCGTCGCGTTTTTGTTTGCGGTTTTTCAGCTGCGACTGGTACAGATGCTCCAGGTGTTCCAGGCCATATCTCATATTCAATCGCTTTTTGAGTTGTTCAAAATCTTCGGCCTCTTCCACTGGAATGGTCTGGAGGATATCCATGGCGTCCCTCTAAGGGCAAGAGTTAAATTTAACGCTTTTTCCTTCTCACTCCAGTTGTTTGCCTTTGATGCCGCCTCGAATTGCTTAAGATAGTTCGGCCATGACGTTTTACCATCGAATGTTGGCAGTTTCACTCGGCTGTTAATATCGTTTTCCATTTTCGGTTTCAACTCTACTTTCTCTGCCAGTTCGTCGTTATTCGGGGCTTGCCTAGTTGTAATATCCGGTTTATTACTAGTCTTCCTTTCGATTTCTTTGATTTTTTGTTTCATTTCTTGCTCCATACTTTTAATCTTTTCTTCCACGGCAGAAATATCAGTCTTCATGGATGTCATTTCATTTTTCATGTCCGTCGAAATTTTATTCTCCATGTCCGACATTTTGTTTTGCATGTCCGCCGAAAGTTTACTTTCCATGGATGAAATTTTATTTTCCACGTCCGACAATTTGTTTTCCATGTCCGCCGAAAGTTTACTTTCCATGGATGAAATTTTATTTTCCACGTCCGACAATTTGTTTTCCATGTCCGCCGAGAGTTTACTTTCCATGGCTGAAATTTCGTTTTTTATATCTGTCGAAATTTTATTTTCCATGGAGGAAATTTTATTTTCCACGTCTGACAATTTGTTTTCCATGGATGAAATTTCGTTTTTTATATCCGTCGAAATTTTATTTTCCATGTCCGACATTTTGTTTTCCATCGAAGACAATTCGTTTTTTATGGAAGAGGTTATAGAGGCGGACGCTTCGTCGGTGAATTCAAACGTTTCCGGGTCCAATCCATTGTTAATCATAGCTTCTTTTAGTCGTTCCACTAACACTGACTTGACCCCACTTGTGTCCAGTTCGTAATCCTCCAACTCTCTTCGAAGCTCTGAAACTTTTAATTCAAAAAGTTTCTTCGCCATCTTCCTGTATATTTATTTATTTATTTATTTATTTATTTATTTATTTATTTATTTATTTATTTATTTATTTATTTATTTATTTATTTATTTATTTATTTATTTTTAATCCCACTTCTGACACCAATGTAACGTTTATTCTAATTTATATTTACAATTAATTTATATTTACAGATTTATATGTAATTCAGTCCTTATTTAATGATTTATGTAATACACTAAACACACTAATTATAATTTATATGAGAGTCACTTAATAAACAGTTTATCGATGCGCGATTACTTTCCTTCGGTATCAACACTGACTAATTGCCTGCAGCGATGCTTGTGGCCTATTTATACTCGTGCGCCGTAATTCTAGAAGTGTCTCGGCGTTCTCGCGGGTGCATTGGATATTCTCGATATTCTGGCGGATGCACCCGGGTGTTCTGGATGTTTCTCGAAGTTTGGGCGGAGGAGCCATAGTCGTCTCATACGGGGATTTCACTGGGGGCACTAAGTGAGAATATTATTGCAGTAGCTCGCGTAACAATAATATAATATAATATAATACCCTTCTTGGTGTGCGTCATTGATTGTTAATGTCTTTCTAACACATTACGTTGGAAGAAATGGAAAAAAAGGCAGGTCTGTGATTAATCCTAATCAAAATATCACAATAATGAACCGTTTAAACGTAGTACAAACGTTAACCCTAATCTTTGACTTACAAAAATTTGATTGGTTGATGTTTAGATTACGCGCAAACGCGACCTATCAGTCGGGCGAAATTACATCGTTCAAAATACTATGCAGACGTTCCTTTCGTGTCTTACGTATTTTTCCAATGTCCAACTGACAGTTCTCGTCAGGTCTGTACTTTGTTGTTTACGGTAAATTATTATTTATGAAAAGTGAATATTGATCTTATTGTTAGCATTTTATCTATTCAAATGCAGGACTATATTTACTAATATTAAATTATTTTAATATGTAAATTGAATATACAATTTGTTTTATTTTGCAGTGTTTTCATATCCCAAGTATTATTAATTTCATAGCCTTTTCGAATTTGGCTGAATACAATCCTGATGATTTTATTTATCAAGTAAAAGGTTAACTTATGTCAAAATAACAAATTAAATATCGACATACCCAAAACCCGGATATACGTCACAAACGATGACGCACACCAAAAAGGCTGTTATATGAACTATATATAAAAATATAAAATGATTTGCATTTATAATTATAAAAATCGAAATATTAGGCATCCTTAGAATATAATGTTTATCTTAGATTTGCTTTATTTCTTACATTAAGTAATGTAAGAGTTTATAACAAACTTACTGCTGTACCTTACCTAATACAGTTTTATAGCAATATAGTGAATAATATATTAATTTAATTTATACATTATTCAATTATGTAGGTTAGGTTTGGTAAGGTTTGGTTAGGTTTGGTTAGGTTAGGATTAGTTAGGTTAGGTTAGGTTTGGTTAGGTTAGGTTAGGTTAGGTTAGGTTAGGTTAGATTAGGTTAGGTTAGGTTAGGTTAGGTTAGGTTTGGTTAGGTTAGGTTTGGTTAGGTTAGGTTTGGTTAGGTTAGGTTTGGTTAGGTTTGGTTAGGTTTGGTTAGGTTTGGTTAGGTTTGGTTAGGTTTGGTTAGGTTTGGTTAGGTTTGGTTAGGTTTGGTTAGGTTTGGTTAGGTTTGGTTAGGTTTGGTTAGGTTTGGTTAGGTTTGGTTAGGTTTGGTTAGGTTTGGTTAGGTTTGGTTAGGTTTGGTTAGGTTTGGTTAGGTTTGGTTAGGTTTGGTTAGGTTTGGTTAGGTTTGGTTAGGTTTGGTTAGGTTTGGTTAGGTTTGGTTAGGTTTGGTTAGGTTTGGTTAGGTTTGGTTAGGTTTGGTTAGGTTTGGTTAGGTTTGGTTAGGTTTGGTTAGGTTTGGTTAGGTTTGGTTAGGTTTGGTTAGGTTTGGTTAGGTTTGGTTAGGTTTGGTTAGGTTTGGTTAGGTTTGGTTAGGTTTGGTTAGGTTTGGTTAGGTTTGGTTAGGTTTGGTTAGGTTTGGTTAGGTTTGGTTAGGTTTGGTTAGGTTTGGTTAGGTTTGGTTAGGTTTGGTTAGGTTTGGTTAGGTTTGGTTAGGTTTGGTTAGGTTTGGTTAGGTTTGGTTAGGTTTGGTTAGGTTTGGTTAGGTTTGGTTAGGTTTGGTTAGGTTTGGTTAGGTTTGGTTAGGTTTGGTTAGGTTTGGTTAGGTTTGGTTAGGTTTGGTTAGATTAGGTTTGGTTAGGTTTGGTTAGGTTTGGTTAGGTTTGGTTAGGTTTGGTTAGGTTTGGTTAGGTTTGGTTAGGTTGGGTTAGGTTTGGTTAGGTTTGGTTAGGTTTGGTTAGGTATGGTTAGGTTTGGTTAGGTATGGTTAGGTTTGGTTAGGTTCGGTTAGGTTCGGTTTGGTTCGGTTTGGTTTGGTTTGGTTAGGTTTGGTTTGGTTTGGTTTGGTTTGGTTTGGTTTGGTTTGGTTTGGTTAGGTTTGGTTTGGTTTGGTTTGGTTTGGTTAGGTTAGGTTTGGTTTGATTAGGTTAGGTCTCAAAACGTCATACTTTCTACTTCTATCTACTTCTATCGTGAAGATTACATTAGCCATAATCAAAAGCTTAAGAGATTTAAACTATTTTTCAAATAAGGTATTTGTCCAAATAGTGGTCATGGTGAAAAAATATTGTTTTTTGGATTTTTCTCTATAAATTCTAAATCCTCCACAAATTTTTTAGTAAAAAACCTTGTGTAAAGTATTTCCAAGCCGTAACGAGTTACGAATATGAGAACTGGCAACATTGTTCAATCCACCATCTGATATCTAGACATAATTGTCAAAAATTGTCAAAATTTGAAAAAAAATGGCGGTTTTAGTACTTTCAATTGCGATTTTCTCTTTCAAAAGTACATGATCCAAGAATTTTTCTCTTTTAAAATGTTCTATAGAAATAGGGCTTTCTAATAAGAAAAAAATCGTTGCAAAATTCCGAGGGTCGCAAACCTTACCGGACCCGTTGCTTTTTCTATGTTAGGCCTATTTATTTACAGATATATAGGCATCAACGTTTAGGATATATATTTCATACACAGCACATGATAGGATTTAAAATAAAAATATGTATAATAAAAATCAAATATATTGTAACGTTTATTCTAATTTATTTTTACAATTAATTTATATTTACAGATTTATATGTAATTCAGTCCTTATTTAATAATTTATCTAATACACTAAACACACTAATTATAATTTATATGAGAGTCACTTGATAAACACTTTATCGAGGCGCGATTACTTTCCTTCGGTATCAACACTGACTGATTGTCTAATTGCCTGCAGCGATGCTCGTGGCCTATTTATACTCGCGCGCCGTAATTCTAGAAATCTCTCGACGTTCTGGCGGGTTCACTGGATATTCTCGATGTTTCGTATTTTGGATGGTCCTCGAAAATTGGGCGGAGGAGCCATAGTCGTCTCATACGGAGATTTCACTGGGCTCACTAAGTGAGCATATTAATGCAGTAGCTCGCGTAACATTGCCCCCTCCTTAAGAGACAGTTCCTCCTGGAACTAGCTAGGAAACTGGAACGAGATGACTGTATCGGCAACTGGTTCATGTTATGGATTATTCGCCAATCTAAATGCCTACATTCAATCTTGGGCATGGCTAGCCTATACACGTTCAATTCAAGCACATGCTCCCTCAGGCTTCGTAATGCTTCCCAGACATCCTCGTACGTTGGTCTTTCGTCGAAGGTGTTCCTCGTCACTATACTGTATCCATCGAACAAACAGAGCGACCCAAACTACGATAGATGCGTGATCACCATGCGCCTTTGCATCTATTGGCTAAAATAAATATGCCTCCATGCGCTGGCCAATCGGATTTAACTGCAATCGGCCGGCGGAATTATTTGTCCATACAGAGTTGGAGAGATCACGTGCACTATGCATGATACTGTTTTGGAACACTCCGTTGCTTGGATGGACAGAGTATAGGTGGAAATTGTAGCGGGAGCCATTTTGCAGTTTCAAAGCTTTACCTGGTACTGGTAACTGGTTTACCAAAGGTTGTGCGCCACTCTTCTTTATAAACAGAGATGCCAGTCCGCGCGCATCGGTTACGCTGGCAGGGATGTTTATTGCCAGAGAGTATTCCTCCGGAACGGTAAGCAGGTCTTGTCGTCTCTCAGTGGTGACGCCGAATCTTGCTTTTCCGGTACCCCCATAAGCACCCATGAATTCTACAAAAGCAGGATCGGCTACTTCCTGAAGCTGGTTTACTTCCTCATCGTGGTCACCCTCGAATGGCGCTAATCGGTTACGGTGTACCACCTTTGGCTTTCCATTAGGGATCTTGCTGATGCGATAGATGACATCGTTGATTCTTTTCTTTACGAGGTACGGACCGTCCCAAGCTTTCTGCAACTTTGGAGAAAACCCCTTTTGTCTTCTTGGGTTATGCAGCCAGACTTTGTCTCCTTCGTGGAAACCTCCTTCCGTAGCTTGCGTATCGTACCTTTTCTTCATCCTATCGCTAGCGATCTGGAGATTCGATCGAACCAGCTCGTGTACGTCGTCCATTCTTTTTCTCAGCTGGGTCACGTAATCTTCACCAGCTATGTCTTCTCCGGGTCGGCATCCGAATTCAAGGTCGCAGGGTAATCTCATTTCGCGTCCGAACAGAACTCTTGCTGGTGTTTGGCCGGTAGACTCATTGATGGCAGATCTGTAGGCCATCGCGAATAGCGAGAGATATTGATCCCAATCTCGCTGATGGTTAGATACTACTTTAGACAGGTATTTGCCAAGAGTTCTGTTCATTCGCTCTACCATCCCGTCCGACTGTGGGTGCAAAGCCGTAGTTCTCGTTTTCTTCATATCAGCAAATGAACTCATTCACAAGCACGTCGGCAACCGTTGCGGCTTCTTGGTTTGGAATGGCATACGCTTCTACCCATTTTGTGAAGTAGTCCATCACCACCAAAATGTACCTGCTGCCATTTGCTGTCGGTGGAAACGGTCCGGCAATGTCCAGGGCAATGCGTTCGAAAGGGCTTCCGACATTGTACTGCTTCATAGGAGCCTTTCTTCTCCCGTGCGGTCCATTAGTCGTAGCACAGGTAGTGCACTTCTTACACCAGTCCTTCACATCTTCGGAACTGTGCATCCAATAAAACCGTTCTCGCACTTTCTGGAGGGTCTTCTTCACACCTAGATGTCCTCCTGACGGACTGTCGTGTAATTTCCGCAGTACTGCTGCTATCCTTGTTCTTGGAATCACCAGCTGTCTTCTACTTTCGGAACCCTCATCGTTCTCGATTACTCGCTGTAGCAAACCGTTTTCCAAAACCAGCGACTCCCACTGGGCCCAATACGATTTCATCGTTGGCGAGTACCTTGAAATCTCCTGCCAAGTAGGTCGACAGTTCTCCTTTTTCCAATGTCGGATTTTCTTCAAGTCGGGATCGTTCTCTTGTTCCTCTTCCAACTTTTCTGGTGTCCATTCGTCGGTGGTCACCGTGGTTCTTCGAATCGCAGTTTCATTAGCTTCTGTTTTGCTGCAGTGAGAGCACTCTGCAGGGCATGGTCTTCTAGAGAGGGAGTCTGCATTTCTGTGGCTTATTCCGGCTCTATGCTCAATAGTGAAATTATATTCTTGGAGCCGCTCGATCCATCTAGCGATTTGACCTTCAGGGTTCTTGAATTGCATAAGCCACTTAAGTGCTGCATGATCGATTCTGATCACAAATTTCTTCCCATACAGATACTGATAGAAGTGCTCCACGGACTTCACTACTGCTAGGAGCTCTCTTCTTGTGACGCAGTAGTTTTGTTCTGGTTTGGAAAGGACTTTACTAAAATATCCCAGAACCTTCTCTTGTCTTCCTTGAACCTGTGATAGCACTCCTCCAATTCCAACATTGCTAGCATCAGTATCTAGTATGAATTCTTCCTCTGGTAGTGGATAGCCGAGTATAGGTGCAGTAGTCAAGTGCTCTTTCAAGGTTTCGAACGAAGTTTGGCAAACTTCGTCCCAGCGAAACTCCCTTGCTTCCTCTGTAAGTCGTGTCAAGGGCTTAGCGATATCTGCAAACTTCTTTATGAATCGCCTGTAGTATGTACAGAGTCCAAGGAAGCTTCTAACTTGGTGCTTGTCGGTGGGTCTTGGCCACTTTCGTACGGCAGCAGCTTTTTCTTCGTCTACAGCTACACCATCCTTGCTGACTACATGGCCTAGGTAATTGACTTTGTTTTGAAACAGTTGACATTTCTTGGGGTTGAGCATCAGTTGGGCAGCTTGCAACCTTTTGAAGACACCTTCCAAATTCTCTCGATGTTCTTCGAATGTCCTTCCCAAGACTATGATGTCATCAAGGTACACTAAGCATGTCTTCCAGGACAACCCTCGCAATACGTTTTCCATCAGTCTTTCGAACGTTGCGGGGGCATTGCTCAGCCCATATGGCATAACGGTGAAATGCCATAGTCCAGATCCGGTGGTAAACGCTGTCTTTTCTTTATCGGCTGGATCCATTTCTACCTGCCAATATCCAGACTTCAGGTCCAAGGTAGAAAACAATTTGCTGCCGGCCAGCGTATCCAGAGTGTCGTCGATTCTCGGCAGTGGATAGCTATCTTTCTTTGTAACATTGTTCAACTGCCGGTAGTCCACGCAAAACCTCGTGGTTCCATCCTTCTTCTTTACCAGAACTACCGGAGAGACCCAAGGGCTGGTCATTTACATTGATAATGCGTACATGTATTTCTTCGGCAGCCATGACTAACCCTTTTCCAACCAGGATTCCTCGACCAACCTCTTCATCGTGATTCCATGGTTCCATCATGACCGGTGTTCCTTCTTCGACGGTTCCTTGTAGCCTTGCCACAGTGAAAAATTCACTCCTTGCGGGTACAACTGTATCCTCCTGTACGGCTACCTGAACAGTCTTATCCTCGTGTGGGTGAAGGAATACCTCCTCAGAACCTACTCTAATCACTCGGTTCTTGAAATCTAGCTGGAAGCCATGTAGGTTCATAACGTCCATTCCGAGTATTATGTCCTCTTCGATATCAGCGACAACGACAGTGGCAGTCCTGAGTCGCAGTCTCGTCGGTAAAAGTCTTTTCCGGGTGTTGACAGTCTCGGGGCGAATAATAGTCCTCGTTGCTCCAGTGTCCACCAATAGTGTATACTTCCTTCCATTAACTTCACCATCCACGTATACACTATCGTCGCGACATTTCAGAAAGGCTATTAGGATGAGAGGGTCTTTGGAAGGTCTTCGGGTCGAAGCTGCCCTCTGAAGGTCGACCCTTCGCTTGCACGAACTGCGTACATGTCCCGTTTCTCCACAATTCCAGCATCTCACAGCTTTCAGTTCTCCATTTGAGATGCTTTTCATCATGTTGACAATCTGGTCAAGCTTGTTCTCAACTTCTTCGTCTGCTACAGCCCTCACCTTGCCGTATACTCCGGAAGCCTGTGTAGCTGCTTCGTACTCCAAGGCTGCAGAGAGTACGTCGACCAGTGTCTTATGCCGAGCCAAGCGTAGAGTGCTCTGCATTTCATGGTCACGAACTCCGTCGATGAATGTCTGTACCCCTAAACATTCCATGACATTCTCCGGTGCCGATGGATAGGCAAACCGCACCAACCTCGCAATGTCTGCTTCGAATTCTTGCAGAGTTTCGTCGCGTTTTTGTTTGCGGTTTTTCAGCTGCGACTGGTACAGATGCTCCAGGTGTTCCAGGCCATATCTCATATTCAATCGCTTTTTGAGTTGTTCAAAATCTTCGGCCTCTTCCACTGGAATGGTCTGGAGGATATCCATGGCGTCCCTCTAAGGGCAAGAGTTAAATTTAACGCTTTTTCCTTCTCACTCCAGTTGTTTGCCTTTGATGCCGCCTCGAATTGCTTAAGATAGTTCGGCCATGACGTTTTACCATCGAATGTTGGCAGTTTCACTCGGCTGTTAATATCGTTTTCCATTTTCGGTTTCAACTCTACTTTCTCTGCCAGTTCGTCGTTATTCGGGGCTTGCCTAGTTGTAATATCCGGTTTATTACTAGTCTTCCTTTCGATTTCTTTGATTTTTTGTTTCATTTCTTGCTCCATACTTTTAATCTTTTCTTCCACGGCAGAAATATCAGTCTTCATGGATGTCATTTCATTTTTCATGTCCGTCGAAATTTTATTCTCCATGTCCGACATTTTGTTTTCCATGTCCGCCGAAAGTTTACTTTCCATGGATGAAATTTTATTTTCCACGTCCGACAATTTGTTTTCCATGTCCGCCGAAAGTTTACTTTCCATGGATGAAATTTTATTTTCCACGTCCGACAATTTGTTTTCCATGTCCGCCGAGAGTTTACTTTCCATGGCTGAAATTTCGTTTTTTATATCTGTCGAAATTTTATTTTCCATGGAGGAAATTTTATTTTCCACGTCTGACAATTTGTTTTCCATGGATGAAATTTCGTTTTTTATATCCGTCGAAATTTTATTTTCCATGTCCGACATTTTGTTTTCCATCGAAGACAATTCGTTTTTTATGGAAGAGGTTATAGAGGCGGACGCTTCGTCGGTGAATTCAAACGTTTCCGGGTCCAATCCATTGTTAATCATAGCTTCTTTTAGTCGTTCCACTAACACTGACTTGACCCCACTTGTGTCCAGTTCGTAATCCTCCAACTCTCTTCGAAGCTCTGAAACTTTTAATTCACAAAGTTTCTTCGCCATCTTCCTGTATATTTATTTATTTATTTATTTATTTATTTTTAATCCCACTTCTGACACCAATGTAACGTTTATTCTAATTTATATTTACAATTAATTTATATTTACAGATTTATATGTAATTCAGTCCTTATTTAATGATTTATGTAATACACTAAACACACTAATTATAATTTATATGAGAGTCACTTAATAAACAGTTTATCGATGCGCGATTACTTTCCTTCGGTATCAACACTGACTAATTGCCTGCAGCGATGCTTGTGGCCTATTTATACTCGTGCGCCGTGATTCTAGAAGTGTCTCGGCGTTCTCGCGGGTGCATTGGATATTCTCGATATTCTGGCGGATGCACCCGGGTGTTCTGGATGTTTCTCGAAGTTTGGGCGGAGGAGCCATAGTCGTCTCATACGGGGATTTCACTGGGGGCACTAAGTGAGAATATTATTGCAGTAGCTCGCGTAACAATAATATAATATAATATAATACCCTTCTTGGTGTGCGTCATTGATTGTTAATGTCTTTCTAACACATTACGTTGGAAGAAATGGAAAAAAAGGCAGGTCTGTGATTAATCCTAATCAAAATATCACAATAATGAACCGTTTAAACGTAGTACAAACGTTAACCCTAATCTTTGACTTACAAAAATTTGATTGGTTGATGTTTAGATTACGCGCAAACGCGACCTATCAGTCGGGCGAAATTACATCATTCAAAATACTATGCAGACGTTCCTTTCGTGTCTTACGTATTTTTCCAATGTCCAACTGACAGTTCTCGTCAGGTCTGTACTTTGTTGTTTACGGTAAATTATTATTTATGAAAAGTGAATATTGATCTTATTGTTAGCATTTTATCTATTCAAATGCAGGACTATATTTACTAATATTAAATTATTTTAATATGTAAATTGAATATACAATTTGTTTTATTTTGCAGTGTTTTCATATCCCAAGTATTATTAATTTCATAGCCTTTTCGAATTTGGCTGAATACAATCCTGATGATTTTATTTATCAAGTAAAAGGTTAACTTATGTCAAAATAACAAATTAAATATCGACATACCCAAAACCCGGATATACGTCACAAACGATGACGCACACCAAAAAGGCTGTTATATGAACTATATATAAAAATATAAAATGATTTGCATTTATAATTATAAAAATCGAAATATTAGGCATCCTTAGAATATAATGTTTATCTTAGATTTGCTTTATTTCTTACATTAAGTAATGTAAGAGTTTATAACAAACTTACTGCTGTACCTTACCTAATACAGTTTTATAGCAATATAGTGAATAATATATTAATTTAATTTATACATTATTCAATTATGTAGGTTAGGTTTGGTAAGGTTTGGTTAGGTTAGGTTAGGTTAGGTTAGGTTAGGTTAGGTTAGGTTAGGTTAGGTTAGGTTTGGTTAGGTTAGGTTTGGTTAGGTTTGGTTAGGTTTGGTTAGGTTAGGTTTGGTTAGGTTTGGTTAGGTTTGGTTAGGTTTGGTTAGGTTTGGTTAGGTTTGGTTAGGTTTGGTTAGGTTTGGTTAGGTTTGGTTAGGTTTGGTTAGGTTTGGTTAGGTTTGGTTAGGTTTGGTTAGGTTTGGTCAGGTTTGGTGAGGTTTGGTGAGGTTTGGTTAGGTTTGGTTAGGTTTGGTTAGGTTTGGTTAGGTTTGGTTAGGTTTGGTTAGGTTTGGTTAGGTTTGGTTAGGTTTGGTTAGGTTTGGTTAGGTTTGGTTTGGTTTGGTTAGGTTTGGTTAGGTTTGGTTAGGTTTGGTTAGGTTTGGTTAGGTTTGGTTAGGTTTGGTTAGGTTTGGTTAGGTTTGGTTAGGTTTGGTTAGGTTTGGTTAGGTTTGGTTAGGTTTGGTTAGGTTTGGTTAGGTTTGGTTAGGTTTGGTTAGGTTTGGTTAGGTTTGGTTAGGTTTGGTTAGGTTTGGTTAGGTTTGGTTAGGTTTGGTTAGGTTTGGTTAGGTTTGGTTAGGTTTGGTTAGGTTTGGTTAGGTTTGGTTAGGTTTGGTTAGGTTTGGTTAGGTTTGGTTAGGTTTGGTTAGGTTTGGTTAGGTTTGGTTAGGTATGGTTAGGTATGGTTAGGTTTGGTTAGGTAGGGTTAGGTTTGGTTAGGTTCGGTTTGGTTCGGTTTGGTTTGGTTTGGTTTGGTTAGGTTTGGTTTGGTTTGGTTTGGTTTGGTTTGGTTTGGTTTGGTTTGGTTTGGTTAGGTTTGGTTTGGTTTGGTTAGGTTAGGTTTGGTTTGATTAGGTTAGGTCTCAAAACGTCATACTTTCTACTTCTATCTACTTCTATCGTGAAGATTACATTAGCCATAATCAAAAGCTTAAGAGATTTAAACTATTTTTCAAATAAGGTATTTGTCCAAATAGTGGTCATGGTGAAAAGAATTGTTTTTTGGATTTTTCTCTATAAATTCTAAATCCTCCACAAAGTTTTTCGTAAAAAACCTTGTGTAAAGTATTTCCAAGCCGTAACGAGTTACGAATATGAGAACTGGCAACATTGTTCAATCCACCATCTGATATCTAGACATAATTGTCAAAAATTGTCAAAATTTGAAAAAAAATGGCGGTTTTAGTACTTTCAATTGCGATTTTCTCTTTCAAAAGTACATGATCCAAGAATTTTTCTCTTTTAAAATGTTCTATAGAAATAGGGCTTTCTAATAAGAAAAAAATCGTTGCAAAATTCCGAGGGTCGCAAACCTTACCGGACCCGTTGCTTTTTCTGTGTTAGGCCTATTTATTTACAGATATATAGGCATCAACGTTTAGGATATATATTTCATACACAGCACATGATAGGATTTAAAATAAAAATATGTATAATAAAAATCAAATATATTGTAACGTTTATTCTAATTTATTTTTACAATTAATTTATATTTACAGATTTATATGTAATTCAGTCCTTATTTAATAATTTATCTAATACACTAAACACACTAATTATAATTTATATGAGAGTCACTTGATAAACACTTTATCGAGGCGCGATTACTTTCCTTCGGTATCAACACTGACTGATTGTCTAATTGCCTGCAGCGATGCTCGTGGCCTATTTATACTCGCGCGCCGTAATTCTAGAAATCTCTCGACGTTCTGGCGGGTTCACTGGATATTCTCGATGTTTCGTATTTTGGATGCTCCTCGAAAATTGGGCGGAGGAGCCATAGTCGTCTCATACGGAGATTTCACTGGGCTCACTAAGTGAGCATATTAATGCAGTAGCTCGCGTAACATTGCCCCCTACTTAAGAGACAGTTCCTCCTGGAACTAGCTAGGAAACTGGAACGAGATGACTGTATCGGCAACTGGTTCATGTTATGGATTATTCGCCAATCTAAATGCCTACATTCAATCTTGGGCATGGCTAGCCTATACACGTTCAATTCAAGCACATGCTCCCTCAGGCTTCGTAATGCTTCCCAGACATCCTCGTACGTTGGTCTTTCGTCGAAGGTGTTCCTCGTCACTATACTGTATCCATCGAACAAACAGAGCGACCCAAACAACGATAGATGCGTGATCACCATGCGCCTTTGCATCTATTGGCTAAAATAAATATGCCTCCATGCGCTGGCCAATCGGATTTAACTGCAATCGGCCGGCGGAATTATTTGTCCATACAGAGTTGGAGAGATCACGTGCACTATGCATGATACTGTTTTGGAACACTCCGTTGCTTGGATGGACAGAGTATAGGTGGAAATTGTAGCGGGAGCCATTTTGCAGTTTCAAAGATTTACCTGGTACTGGTAACTGGTTTACCAAAGGTTGTGCGCCACTCTTCTTTATAAACAGAGATGCCAGTCCGCGCGCATCGGTTACGCTGGCAGGGATGTTTATTGCCAGAGAGTATTCCTCCGGAACGGTAAGCAGGTCTTGTCGTCTCTCAGTGGTGACGCCGAATCTTGCTTTTCCGGTACCCCCATAAGCACCCATGAATTCTACAAAAGCAGGATCGGCTACTTCCTGAAGCTGGTTTACTTCCTCATCGTGGTCACCCTCGAATGGCGCTAATCGGTTACGGTGTACCACCTTTGGCTTTCCATTTGGGATCTTGCTGATACGATAGATGACATTCTTTATGAGGTACGGGCCGTCCCAAGCTTTCTGCAACTTTGGAGAAAAACCCTTTTGTCTTCTTGGGTTATGCAGCCAGACTTTGTCTCCTTCGTGGAAACCTCCTTCCGTAGCTTGCGTATCGTACCTTTTCTTCATCCTATCGCTAGCGATCTGAGGATTCGATCGAACCAGCTCGTGTACGTCGTCCATTCTTTTTCTCAGCTGGGTCACGTAATCTTCACCACCTATGTCTTCTCCGGGTCGGCATCCAAATTCAAGGTCGCAGGGTAATCTCATTTCGCGTCCGAACAGAACTCTTGCTGGTGTTTGGCCGGTAGACTCATTGATGGCGGATCTGTAGGCCATCGCGAATAGCGAGAGATATTGGTCCCAATCTCGCTGATGGTTAGATACTACTTTAGACAGGTATTTGCCAAGAGTTCTGTTCATTCGCTCTACCATCCCGTCCGACTGTGGGTGCAAAGCCGTAGTTCTCGTTTTCTTCATGCCGAGCTTTTCACAAACTTCCTGGAACAGCTGGCTTTCGAAGTTTCTGCCCTGGTCGCTGTGTATTTCCAGGGGCACTCCATATCGGCAAATGAACTCATTCACAAGCACGTCGGCAACCGTTGCGGCTTCTTGGTTTGGAATAGCAAACGCTTCTACCCATTTTATGAAGTAGTCCATCACCACCAAAATGTACCTGCTGCCATTTGCTGTCGGTGGAAACGGTCTGGCAATGTTCAGGGCAATGCGTTCGAAAGGGCTTCCGACATTGTACTGCTTCATAGGAGCCTTTCTTCTCCCGTGCGGACCATTGGTCGTAGCACAGGTAGTGCACTTCTTACACCAGTCCTTCACATCTTCGGAACTGTGCATCCAATAAAACCGTTCTCGCACTTTCTGGAGGGTCTTTTTCACACCTAGATGTCCTCCTGACGGACTGTCGTGTAATTTCCGCAGTACTGCTGCTATCCTTGTTCTTGGAATCACCAACTGTCTTCTACTTTCGGAACCCTCATCGTTCTCGATTACTCGCTGTAGCAACCCGTTTTCCAAAACCAGCGAGTCCCACTGGGCCCAATACGATATCATCGTTGGCGAGTACCTCGAAATCTCCCGCCAAGTCGACAGTTCTCCTTTTTCCAATGTCGGATTTTCTTCAAGTCGGGATCGTTCTCTTGTTCCTCTTCCAACTTTTCTGGTGTCCATTCGTCGCTGGTCACCGTGGTTCTTCGAATCGCAGCTTCCTTAGCTTCTGTTTTCCTGCAGTGAGAGCACTCTGCAGGGCATGGTCTTCTAGAGAGGGAGTCTGCATTTCTGTGGCTTATTCCGGCTCTATGCTCAATAGTGAGATTATATTCTTGGAGCCGCTCGATCCATCTAGCGATTTGACCTTCAGGGTTCTTGAATTGCATAAGCCACTTAAGTGCTGCATGATCGGTTCTGATCACAAATTTCTTCCCATACAGATACTGATAGAAGTGCTCCACGGACTTCACTACTGCTAGGAGCTCTCTTCTTGTGACGCAGTAGTTTTGTTCTGGTTTGGAAAGGACTTTACTAAAATATCCCAGAACTTTCTCTTGTCCTCCTTGAACCTGTGATAGCACTCCTCCAATTCCAACATTGCTAGCATCAGTATCTAGTATGAATTCTCCCTCTGGTAGTGGATAGCCGAGTATAGGTGCAGTAGTCAAGTGCTTCTTCAAGGTTTCGAACGAAGTTTGGCAATCTTCGTCCCAGCGAAACTCCCTTGCTTCCTCTGTAAGTCGTGTCAAGGGCTTAGCGATATCTGCAAACTTCTTTATAAATCGCCTGTAGTATGTACAGAGTCCAAGGAAGCTTCTAACTTGGTGCTTGTCGGTGGGTCTTGGCCACTTTCGTACGGCAGCAGCTTTTTCTTCGTCTACAGCTACACCATCCTTGCTGACTACATGGCCTAGGTAATTGACTTTGTTTTGAAATAGTTGACATTTCTTGGGGTTGAGCATCAGTTGGGCAGCTTGCAACCTTTTGAAGACACCTTCCAAATTCTTTTGATGTTCTTTGAATGTCCTTCCCAAGACTATGATGTCATCAAGGTACACTAAGCATGTCTTCCAGGACAACCCTCGCAATACGTTTTCCATCAGTCTTTCGAACGTTGCGGGGGCATTGCACAGCCCAAATGGCATAACGGTGAAATGCCAGAGTCCAGATCCGGTGGTAAGCGCTGTCTTTTCTTTATCGGCTGGATCCATTTCTACCTGCCAATATCCAGACTTCAGGTCCAAGGTAGAAAACAATTTGCTGCCGGCCAGCGTATCCAGAGTGTCGTCGATTCTCGGCAGGGGATAGTTATCTTTCTTTGTAACATTGTTCAACCGCCGGTAGTCCACGCAAAACCTCGTGGTTCCATCCTTCTTCTTTACCAGAACTACCGGAGAGACCCAAGGGCTGGTAGAAGGTTCTATTACCTTGTCCTTTTCCATCTCGCGAACAATTCTCTCCGCTTCCTCTCTTTTGGCCTGTGGTAGCCGTCGAGCTGATTGTCTTATCGGTTTAGCGTCGCCGGTGTCAATTTTGTGTTTGACAGCAAATGTTCTTCCTGACTTTCCTCCTTTTGGTACAAAAAGAGATCGGTATTGTAGCAAGAGTTCTCTGATCTTTTTCTTCTCTTGCAGGCTAAGGGATTGTCCAGCCACTGCTATCATTTGTTCAAATTTATTGATGGCATCATTGGAGGTTGTTGTTTGATGAATTATCGACGCCACTGGTACGCAAGTTCCAATTTTGGTATCCTTCTTCATAGTTATTGGATGGTCATTTACATTTATAATGCGTACAGGTATTTCTTCGGCAGCCATGACTAACCCTTTTCCAACCAGGATTCCTCAACCAACCTCTTCATCGTGATTCCATGTATCCATCATGACCGGTATTCCTTCTTCGACAGTTCCTTGTAGCCTTGCCACAGTGAAAAATTCACTCCTTGCGGGTACAACTGTATCCTCCTGTACGGCTACCTGAACAGTCTTATCCTCGTGTGGGTGAAGGAATACCTCCTCAGAACCTACTCTAATCACTCGGTTCTTGAAATCTAGCTGGAAGCCATGTAGGTTCATAACGTCCATTCCGAGTATTATGTCCTCTTCGATATCAGCGACAACGACAGTGTGGGTGAACTTCTCTGCGCCAATTCCCAATTACACCGGTAGTTCTCCATGGACATTGACGCTTTCACCTGTGGCAGTCCTGAGTCGCAGTCTCGTCGGTAAAAGTCTTTTCCGGGTGTTGACAGTCTCGTTGCTCCAGTGTCCACCAATAGTGTATACTTCCTTCCATTAACTTCACCATCCACGTATACACTATCGTCGCGACATTTCAGAGAGGCTATTAGGATGAGAGGGTCTTTGGAAGGTCTTCGGGTCGAAGCTGCCCTCTGAAGGTCGACCCTTCCTAGTTTTCCTGCTGGGCATCTTCGTTTGTAGCAGTTCTCGGTCGCTTGCACGAACTGCGTACATGTCCCATTTCTCCACAATTCCAGCATCTCACAGCTTTCAGTTTTCCATTTGAGATGCTTTTCATCATGTTGACAATCTGGTCGAGCTTGTTCTCAACTTCTTCGTCTGCTACAGCCCTCACCTTGCCGTATACTCCGGAAGCCTGTGTAGCTGCTTCGTACTCCAAGGCTGCAGAGAGTACGTCGACCAGTGTCTTATGCCGAGCCAAGCGTAGAGTTCTCTGCATTTCATGGTCACGAACTCCGTCGATGAATGTCTGTACCCCTAAACATTCCATGACATTCTCCGGTGCCGATGGATAGGCAAACAGCACCAACCTCGCAATGTCTGTTTCGAATTCTTGCAGAGTTTCGTCGCGTTTTTGTTTGCGGTTTTTCAGCTGCGACTGGTACAGATGCTCCAGGTGTTCCAGGCCATATCTCATATTCAATCGCTTTTTGAGTTGTTCAAAATCTTCGGCCTCTTCCACTGGAATGGTCTGGAGGATATCCATAGCGTCTCCTCTAAGGGCAAGAGTTAAATTTAACGCTTTTTCCTTCTCACTCCAGTTGTTTGCCTTTGATGCCGCCTCGAATTGCTTAAAATAGTTCGGCCATGACGTTTTACCATCGAATGTTGGCAGTTTCACTCGGCTGTTAATATCGTTTTCCACTTTCTCTGCCAGTTCGTCGTTATTCGGGGCTTGCCTAGTTGTAAAATCCGGTTTATTGCTAGTCTTCCTTTCGATTTCTTTGATTTTTTGTTTCATTTCTTGCTCCATTCTTTTAATCTTTTCTTCCACGGCAGAAATATCAGTCTTCATGGATGTCATTTCATTTTTCATGTCCGTCATTTTATTTTCTATGTCCGCCGAAAGTTTACTTTCCATGGATGAAATTTTATTTTCCACGTCCGACAATTTGTTTTCCATGTCCGCCGAGAGTTTACTTTCCATGGCTGAAATTTCGTTTTTTATATCCGTCGAAATTTTATTTTCCACGTCCGACATTTTGTTTTCCATGGATGAAATTTCGTTTTTTATATCCGTCGAAATTTTATTTTCCATGTCCGACATTTTGTTTTCCATCGAAGACAATTCGTTTTTTATGGAAGAGGTTATAGAGGCGGACGCTTCTTCGGTGAATTCAAACGTTTCCGGGTCCAATCCATTGTTAATCATAGCATTTTTCAGTCGTTCCACTAACACTGACTTGACCCCACTTGTGTCCAATTCGTAATCCTCCAACTCTCTTCGAAGCTCTGAAACTTTTAATTCGCGTTTCTTCGCCATCTTCCTGTATATTTATTTATTTATTTATTTTTAATCCTACACCCGACACCAATGTAACGTTTATTCTAATTTATTTTTACAATTAATTTATATTTACAGATTTATATGTAATTCAGTCCTTATTTAATAATTTATCTAATACACTAAACACACTAATTATAATTTATATGAGAGTCACTTGATAAACACTTTATCGAGGCGCGATTACTTTCCTTCGGTATCAACACTGACTGATTGACTAATTGCCTGCAGCGATGCTCGTGGCCTGTTTATACTCGCGCGCCGTAATTCTAGAAATCTCTCGACGTTCTGGCGGGTTCACTGGATATTCTCGATGTTTCGTATTTTGGATGCTTCTCGAAAATTGGGCGGAGGAGCCATAGTCGTCTCACACGGGGATTTCACTGGGCTCACTAAGTGAGCATATTAATGCAGTAGCTCGCGTAACAATATTATCGCATTTGTGAATTACAATTTTACTCTTCGAGCTTTTTGTTCAGCAAATAAACCTATGACCTTGTCATAATTTAACTCGTTGCAATTCGATTTTCTATCGCTAAAATTGCAAGACTGGATCGCAAATAATTTTTAACTGGTTTAAGTTTGCTAAGACTTCGCTTACAGCTTGCGGATGTAGTAGGAAGCGTAGAGTAAATTCGTAGTAATTTTTTGCGCAGTTTTGAGCAGACCATCCATTAGTGCTACGGAACGGGCAAGGATAATGGGTCTCGTGAATAAAAGGTAGCAAATGCTTTTACTTCAAATTCATGAAGCAAAACCTTCAAAGTATATGATTAAAAATTTGGAGCTTTTGCTTCACAACCGTAGTAAAAGCATTTGCTGCGCTAAAAGCAAATACTTTAGATTATATGAATAAAGTCATGCTTTTGCTAAGGATCTGTAGCAAAAACTTCATTTCTCTGAAGGTACCTTTAGTGCAGACTTCGCGACCGGGGAAGAAACACGTGTTTGGTAATAATGGCGTTTTTAAATAATATAAGAGCTGTAAAACGCTACAAGAGACGTCGACAAACATCACCGATTAACTTTAGACACCTTTATCGTTTCAACGAAACCAACCATTTCTTTGGTGCTGCATTATCATCGTTTCAGAAAATGAAAGTGTTTTTGCGTTATATCGCAGATCCAGGTTACCAAAGCGGCGTGGCGGAAATAATTGTAATTCACCGAAGTAGTGTGTCAAAAACAATTGCTGAAGTAATAGGAAAATTTGGCAGAAAGCACATCTTTGGATCAAGTTTCCATCTACCAATGACGAAATACGTGAAGCCCAACATCTTTGGCAGCAAGTTTACACGTTGGAGTTCTGGATTGCACACATGTCCGTATTTCAAAGCCCTCCCAATTTGGAGATGAAAACATAAACAGGAAAGGTTTTGCTAGCATCAATGTACAAACAACGTGCGATGCACAGGACAAATTTACAAGTGTAGATGTGTAATGGCCCGGTGCTACACATGACAGTAGAATCTGGAAAAGGTTTGATATTTGTGCCCTAATGCGTCGCAATACACAACGAGCTTTGCTCCTAGCAGATGAAGGGTATGGAGTTGAGCCCTGTTTAATGACTCCTTATCGAAATCCAAATACACCACAAGAAACACGATATGATAATTTGTTGAAAAGGGAAAGAGTGTGTATTGAGCGTTGCTTTGGACAGTTGAAGCAAAGATTTTCCATACTGCAATATAAAGCTCGACTGAAGCTGGAAAACATCTAAACTAATAGTGTGCGCATTGTCCTACACAACATTGCAAAAACATTGCGCTATCCAGACTTTCAGTTGGATGAAATTGAGCAAAATAATGACGCAAATTGAAGAAAACGATGAGGTCGATATTAACATTAGAAGGAATGGAATGCGAAGACGGGAGGAAACTGCTCACCTCATTCTTCAACAAAATTTGTAAAGTAAGTTGAAACATATAACCCCCTTAAGAGCGGATTTTCCTAAAATCCTTTCTGATTCGTTGCCTACGTCCTAATGCAAATCTCCGTGCAAAATATTCCTTCTGTACAATATATTCCTGTGTAGACTTGTCAAAAAGTGTAGCAAACGGTCTAAATAACGGAGCATTTGCTACGGAGCAAAAGCAAATCATTATTCATACGAAACTAAGTAAATGCTTTTTCTTCTACCTTCTGCTTCGATGCATTTGCTTTTGCTTTTACTTTGTACTTTGAGCAAATGCTCCATTTTTATTCATGAGACCCAATATCTTCTTTCTGAATTTCTATATTCACTCGCTTGATTTCGCGGAGAATATTGGCCCAAATAGTTAAATTAAGAATACATTTAAAACTCTTTATAACAGATGACCTGCCTCGTACTTAGCTTCTGGAGCATGCGAAGTTTTCTTAACTTCTTCTACGGCTTTCGCTATTTCTGGCAAATTATTTAATAGGGCATTCACAGCAACATGCTTCGCCGACCATCTCGTCTGACTACTTCCTTTTAAATTTCTTTTAACGTATTTTTTCATAATGTCCCACCTAGTAGTGGAGCCAACAAAAAAGCAATATACCTTTTGAATCAGTCCAAATAGGTTATTATTAATATCTTCCTGGCATGATGAGGCAGAAAGAACACCTACAAGATTTCTGCAATCCTGGCTTGTACTCCTTTATGGATGCCAGCCATATTGGACCCATTATCATAAGATTGGCCACGACATTGTCCAATATCTAAACTGCCAATTTTTCTACAATCTGTTGACAAATGTCCTCTCCTGTTTATACAGCAACTTCTATGAAATCAATGAAACTTTCTTTTATATCACACACATCATAACTTCTTTTCTGTATTGTCTTTGATAAATATGTCCCTTTTTTAAGTGTTCTAATTGGAAATGAGAGAATTTCATGAATCGGATAACTACACTGTCGTGTGGAGATCAATTTTTAAAAAGATTTTTTCTATATTTTATTAACAACAATAAGTTTATCCTGCGGGCGAGCGGGCGCGTATTTTGAACTATGCCTACGCGCCTGGCGAATAATAATGTTCGTGCAGCGCATCTTACTTCGCGCTCTCGTCGCGCCCGGTCGCCTTTTCGGAATTCGCCGACACATTAGCCGCTCGGAACAACTCGGATGATTCATAAAGTCTCGACGTAATAGACTAATAATGCGTCGGCGATTTACGAAATACTTGTTTTTGTTTCTAATAAGTTTCATAATTTTTTATTAAAACAGATCATTGGTTAATTTTTGAAGAAGGGGAAGGAAAAGTAACCATTCCATTTACCCTGTCCCTTCTGTTTTACTTTTTCAATAATTTTCCTTGCCCTTCTCGATAAATTATAAGGCAAACTGATCATGAAATGTGCATTAGTCTAAAGGTGGGTACAGACATATAACAAAACTTCGTATCGTAAAGCCGTCGCGTAACAAGTCTGGACGGCACTTCGTAACAGCGTAACACCGTAACAAAGTAACATCGAGGCGTCCCATCGTTTGACGTTTTTTTCGCGCCGCATCAAAGAAATGATACGCATCGATGTTGCACCACTTGTTATTCATGTATGGACAAGTCTGCGATACACAGTCGCGATTTATTTTTCGTTTATTTAATTTGAAGACATCGCTATGGAGTGGACTAAAGAATCTACCATTAATTTCATAGACAGTTACCGCAGTAAAGAAATTTTATGGGATACAAAACATCCCAAATATTACAATAAAATAAAGAAGCCTGATGCTTTGGAAGAATTTGCTGTAGAGTTTCGGACAACAGTAGATGAATGCAAAAAAAAGAATGTTCTTCTGTCAGCACTTATTCGAGAGAAAACCAAAATTAAAAAGGACCTCCATCGCGCACAAGAAAAAGACAACTACTAACTGTTCTGTTGTACAGACGGAGCGGCAGCATGTTCTGTTTATTAGATACGCGACGATGCATTGTACTACATATTTGTTGACACGCCGTATCTTCGATTCGTAACAAACAATTGTTACGCGACGGCGTTACGGTACGAAGTTTTGTAATATGTCTGTACCCTCCTTAATCCGCCGGGACTTTATGAATCACCCGAGCTGTTCCGAGCGGATAATGTGTCGGCGAATTCCGAAAATACCGCCCGGTCACGTGGTCCGTGTGCTGTACCTCTGGGTATCGGTCGAGTTGATATGGTCTCAGTAAAACAAGAGTGAAATTTCTGTAATTGTACTATTATTTATTCTGTGGTCAAAGTTCAGTAAATGATAAGCTGTCCAATCGTCTGTAAAGTGTGAATTTGGCCGCCCTCTGAACTTGCCGCCCGGGGCATAGGCCCCGGCTTGCCCCCCCCCTAGATCCGGGGCTGATTGTATTTACTGTATGCAACCGTACTTTGTGGAATCTACTCATATGGTTTATTCACGATAAAAAGACGATGACGTTGCAAAACAAAATATTGTGACGATGCCAAACAGTACCTAGATCTTTTCTTTACTTTAAGAAAACTAGAAATTTAAATCTGGCAGTCTTTTTCTATTGACCTGTGCCTCGTAATGCATGAATCGAAGGTGTTTATTCACAAATAAAAGGTTTGTATAATAGTCTCAGATATATTTATTATAAGTATTTGTTTATGTGAAAAGTGTGGATAAGATACAAGAAACAGTAACCAATCATTCATTCTATATAAAAATATATCAAGTTTCATCAACCTAACCTAACATTGAAAACTTTCAATCTTCTACTTTTGCATATTAATAATAATGATGTAAATATGTACCACCGACCAAGGATCGTTCCAAAGACCCTTTCATCGAACATCGGGCTGGCGTGAGTCACCGAAATGCCTATTCCCTGTCTAGACTGCTACGCCCAGCAGACTGTTCCCACTACAACAAGGCGGAATCCAAGCAAGCTCCTGTTTCAAGAACTACAGTAGTCAATGAAGAATGGTCACCCACAAGGATCAGAGAAGATCAGGGGAATGATCCTTACCTGAAGATGATCCGGCAATGGAAGAAAGAAAATCGGCGACCTACCTGGCAAGAAGTGTCAAGATTTTCACCGACACTCAAGACATATTGGGCTCAGTGGGGCTCCCTTGTTCTGGAAGAAGGCCTGTTGAAACGCATCTTTGAAAACGATGATGGTTCCGAAAATTGAAGACAGTTAGTTATCCCGAGAATGAGAGTAGCTGAGGTACTGAGGAAGTTACACGACAGTCCATCTGGGAGTGAACAAAACCCTTCAGCGACTCCGTGAAAGGTTTTATTGGATGAACAGCTCCGACGATGAGAAGGACTGGTGTAAGAAGTCTACGCCTTGTGCCACAACGCAAGAGAAAGGCACCCTTGAAGCAGTATAATGTTGGAAGCCCATTCAAAAGGATTGCTTTAGACATCGCTGGACCATTTCCGACGACAGAAAATGGTGGTAAATACATCCTGGTTGTGATGGATTATTTTACAAAGTAGGTAGAAGTTTACGCGATCCCAAATCAAAGAGCCACAACTGTCGCGGATGTATTGGTGAAGGAATTCATCTGCCGATATGAAGTGCCCTTGGAAGTTCACAGCGATCAGGGAAGGAATTTCGAAAGCCATGTATTCCAGGAAATTTGTGACAAGCTGGGAATGAAGAAGACCAGGACAACGGCGTTGCATCCACAGTCAGATGGAATGGTCGAGGGAACGAACAGGACTATTGGAAAATACCTGTCCAAAGTAGTCTCCAGCCACCAGAGAGATTGGGACCACTATCTTTCCCTGTTTGCATTGGCTTATCGATCCGCCATCAATGAGTCTACAGGTCGAAGACCTGCGAAAATCCTCTTTGGACGCGAAATGCGGCTTCCTTGTGACCTGGAATTTGGTTGTCGACCTTGAGAAAATCTAGCTGGAGAAGATTACGTGATCCATTTGAGAAAAAGAATGGACGATATGCATGAATTGGTCCGAACGAATCTTCAAGTTGCCAGCGACAGAATGAAAAAACGGTACGACACGCAGACCACAGAAGGCAGTGTTAAAGAAGGGGACAAAGTATGGTTACACAACCCGACGAGGAGAAAATTACCGAAATTACAAAAATCTTGGGAGGGTCCGTACTTGATCAAGAAGAGGATCAATGACGTCATCTATCGCATAAACAAGCGAAACCGAAACCGAAAACCGAAAGTAGTCCACCAAAACCTACTAACACCATTCGAAGGAGACCATGACATACAGGAAGGAGTGAACCATGTCCAGGAAGATTCTGACCCTGTCTTCGAAGAATTTATGGGCGCATATGGAGGTACCGGTAAAGCTAGATTTGCAGTCACTACAGAGCAACGACAAGATTTGTTCACACTCCAGGAAGACTGGCACACAACATCCCAGCCAGTATCAAAAACGCACGAGACTTGGCAACCGTCTTCCGAAAGAAGTTTGGGCAACTAGAAAAACTTGAATAACAGATTCCAGCCCCTGGCAAGACACTGAGACTCAAACACAATTCACGGTACATCTTCTACCTTGTAACAAAGAACGAATTTCTAGATCGATTCACCTACCGGAATGTGTGGGAAGTGCTACGTAGCCTTCGAGACCATGTGCTGGAATCCAACGTGAAGAAACTAGCTGTGCCTAAAATAGAGAGCAACCAGTTGGTTTGGCGAGTCATCAGGAACATGATGGAAGTGATCTTCGAGGATACCGATGTCCACATATTAATCTGCAGCTATACCCCCGTTATCAGTGACCAATGAAGACAGTGCCCTGTTATTTCCATAGGACCGGAAAGTGTAGGAATGGGTCCAGTTGCCGATTTAAACATCCAGTCGCGGCTACACAGAAGTTCCAGGAGGAACTTCCTATTAAGGAGGGGGCAATGCTGCGAGGTCACCAACTCAAAGCCGGTCCTGTCCCTCGACTGTAAATTTTGGTGGCTGCGCTCCTTTCGAGAACATTCGCTTTGTTTGTGCATAGGGCGAGCGCGAAAGGTACTGGAATTTTCTAGAGTTGAGAAGGACTATATATACTCGGGTTTTTGAGTGCGTGAATTGAAACAGTTAGTTGGTGAGAATTAGTAAAACGGACAGTAAAGAGTTAGTTCACAGAAGTTCTCATTAATCGGAGAGTGAATGAAATAGTGAAGATAAATAGTGTCATATTCAAGTGGTAAAAATAAATTAGAAATATTATACCGAGTGTAAATAAATTAGTAGACATTAAATGAAGTGTGTATATAAATTAAGTTTAATACAGTATGCGTTCCTTTAAATAAATAAATAGTAATTAGCCATAGTAGTGTGTATAATTTAATCCCACAAGTAAAAACTATTTAAATAAACAAAACATTGCAATATGATAGTGTATCCCTTCCTTAGTCGAATGTACCCGGCAGTATAAAAATGTATTCCCCAAGACGAGTTCTATCAACTGGTTAGAAGCGGATCCTCTAGTATCAACGGAAACTAACAAAAAGAGTTTCTTTTTAAAAATTACATTAGTTTAAATGGACAATGAATTTTATTTTTGTGATTTGTGGCTAAACGGTAACACTAGCGTTTGAAAGACACTTTTCAATTGTTATTCATCGCCATTGCGGCGAAACAATTACTCCAATCAAAAACAAAGAAAATAGCCATTTCTTTTCTGCTTCTAATGTTTTTTTGTTTGCTAAAATTGGCTGAATAATAAGCGAGAAACTTAATTTTTATTGGGAGGATGTCACTAAAAATGCGGCGCACTCAATGCAATCCGTACCCTCAAACGCACCCCGCACTGCCAGCTATTTCCCAACTAATACTCGTTTTAGATATTCTAATCGTGTTTTTTAGTTCTTTAGTCATAAAGGAACTCTTTTAATTTACCATAAGATATTAATAGTTAATTAAAACCATCATGCATTAGTTACTATCATTATTGAAATATTGAAAAAGTATTTAATGTCTATTTTGGTTTTAGCATAAAAGTTTGAAATTTTAATCACTTTCGGAACTGGAATCCACATCTGATACCACATTTTGTAGTATCGTATTATTACAGCTTTGTCCAAGACACTTGCATGATCCAATACATGGCACCTCTTACTTTATGCACGAACAGTTACATGCTTTGCAACCTAAAAAGAAATTATTAGTAGTATAGTATTTAAGCAAAAATAAAATTCATTACATGCATATACCTTTTAAACAATTACATGAAGTTAATAAATCCGTGTGTGAAGGAAACCCGATAATGCTGTAAGTATTGGTTGTAATTGGTCGTTGTGCATCTCCCAACCATTTTGTAAAGGGTCCAAAGTGGTAGGTTTAGATTCTAAACTATGTAACCAAATGTGTGTCTGGTAGTTTACCCTCTAACAATGCAATAGTAAGCTATCTCTAGTTGGAGGTAATTTACTGATATTTCTAAAAGAAGCTAAAATACCTCTTAGAGTATCTATGCAGTCAACGTCATCACTGTCTGCATAGAGTTTTAGAACAAATTTTTGCATTTGTTTAAAGAAGGTGTCCACCATTTCCGAAGTTCCAACGTCTTTTAGAAATGCGTGATGGGATTAAAATATTTTCCAACATGATTACGATACAACAAAATGTGGTATCAGATATGGATTCCAGTTCCGAAAGTGATTAAAATTTCCAATTTTTATGCTAAAACCAAAATAGACATTAAATACTTTTTTACTATTTCAATAATGATAGTAACTAATGCATGATGGTTTTAATTAACTATTAACATTTTATGGTAAATTAAAAGAGTTCCTTTATGACTAGAGAACTAAAAATCACGATTAGAATATCTAAAAAGAGTATATAGTTGCATACATTTGGGAAATAGCGGGCAGCGCGGGGTGCGTTTGAGGGTGCCGATTGCATTGAGTGCGACGAATTTTTAGTGACATCCTCCTAATTAAAATCAAGTTTCTCGCTTATTATCCAGCCAATTTTAGCAAACAAAAGCATTAGAAGCAGAAAAGAAAGGGCTGTTTTCTTTGTTTCGGGGTATTTTTGGATTGGAGTTTTTGTTTCGCCGCAATGGCGATGAATAACAATTAAAATGTGTCTTTCAAACGCTACTGTTACCGTTTAGCCCCAAATCACAGAAATAAAATTCATTGTCCATTTAAACTAATGTAATTTTTAAAAATACACTTTTTTTTTGTTAGTTTCCGTTGTCCGCTTTTAACCAGTTGATAGAACTCGTCTTGGGGAATACCTTTATTTTTAAATTTTTTCAACAAAAATGCTCCCCCCACCCTTCCCCCCGCCACGATTTTTATACTGCCGGGTACATTCGACTGAGGAAGGGATACACTATCACCTAAATATGTCAAATAATTTTAAAACAAAACTGCACATAGGTTGAACGATAGGGACCAAAGTGCACTATACTATTAAAAAAGTCTGGGATGTATAAACTTAAATGTCCAGAATGTAATGCTGTCTATATTGGTCAAACAATTCGAAATTTTGAAATTAGACAAATTGGACACTTACGAGCATACATATTAAAACAACCTGATAAATCCCATTACGCAAAACATGTATACAGTATAATACATGAATGTAAGACTTCACCACTCTGTGATTCATGTGGATTCGATTATACAGATCTGACTAAAAATCTGCCATATTTTTAAAATTTTTGACAATTATGTCTAGATATCAGATGGTCACAAATTTTAGAAAGAGCGGTGGATGGACAATGTTGCCAGATGCTCATTTTCGTAACTCGTGACGGCTTTGAAATACTTTACTCAAGGTTTTAGATCTTTTTACTAAAAAATTTGTAGTACATTCAGAATTTATAGAGAAAAGTCCAAAAATAATTACTTATGATATAAGTGCTAAAAGTGATATTTTATTTTGTGAGAAGGGAAGTTTCCATCTCTTCAAGCACTTTTAGCACTAGTGCACTAGTCCCGTTTTATTGGACCATTTCTCAAGATTATCCAGTGCAGCTTGGAGAATCCTTTGGTGGATTTTAGGTTTGTTCGCCTTAATAGGAGGACAAGGTCGTCTGCACACAGCCTTCCTTTAACTGTTAAGTGGCAATGTTCTAAAATATCGTTGATTGCTACTTAAAATAAAGTAACGCTTAAGTCTGATCCTTGAGGGACTCTGTCCGTTTGAGCGTACTCTCAATGTTCTGAGATGAAGGAAGTTTAAGATGAAGTTTAGGCAATTTCCATTGATACCCCAGGACTGAAGCTTTCTGCTGATTCCGTATCTCCATGTACAGTCGTATGCTTTCGTTACGTAACAGAATATGCATGGTCATACAATACTGTTTGTTTATTAGTGCTTCGTGTATTTCAGATTCAAGATAACTAGATTATCAGTTGTAGATCTGTTCTATCGAAGTCCATTCTGCTCAGGTATCAATTTTCCAAAAGCCATACAAGCTGGCGATTAGTGATATTGGACTATAGAACTGGGGGTCAGATTTAGACTTTTGAGGTTTCAGGATAAGGATTATATAAGATTCCGACCAGTATTTTGGGAAGTAATGCTTTACCCACATTATGTTAAGAATATTGAGCGGGTATTTTCTTGAAGTTTTTGGAGAACGATTATTGGAATATTATCTGGACCTGGGGTCGAGTTTTTTTGTTAGACAAGGCGTCATCCAGTTCTTCTAGTGATATTGGAGAGTTAATGTGATCATCATTGGAATTTGTAACTATCAACTCCTCTGCTTCGTTTGTGATTTTATATTGGAGGAATTTTGAGGTGTAGTTTGTGTAACTTGATTTTTTCTTCGAACTGATCAGCAAATGTCTCTGCAATATATTCTGTTGATGTAATTATTCCATTACGTTTCAAGAGTTTAATTTCATTGTTGTGGCATTTTCCAGACAGTTGGCGAATCTTTTTCCATATAGAAGGCAGCGGTGTAGAGTTGCAAATAGATGATACGAAAGTTACCCGACGCTGAACGGCATAAGCGTTTTAGAGAAAGAAGAAGAAGATACGAAAGTTTTCCAGCTTTGATTTTTGCTTTGTTTAGTTTGATAGCGAGCTGTGGCCCTTAGTTTCTTGTACTCGATCTGATGTTGTGTAGTAGGATGTCGTCTGAATTTGTTAAAGGCTCGTTTATATTTCTTGATAGCTTCTTCACACTAGTCGTTCCTCCATGGTGATGGTGTATGAGTCTTAAGTGCCTCAGCTTCACCAATCACCATGTGCGCTGCTTGTAATAATACATCTGAGAATTGTGAGAAAGCCAGAGATATATCTGAAGTAGCGGGATCCGGAGGGTCACGGAGGTTTTGATTTACTTGATTTGTGAAGAGTGTCCAATTAGCTTGGTCGAGTTTCCATCTCGAGAAAGGTATCGTCTAAGCTAAGTCAAAGGTACGGGTAATAAAAATGGGGAAGTGATCACTACCATACACGTAAAGGTGGACATCCCAGTTTAAGGATGCTTGAAGGGTCGGATCGCACATAGTTAGGTCGATTGAGGATTCTCCGTTTCGGATGTTGAATCTTGTGGGTTCGCCTAAGTTTAGAATGTTTATGTTGTGGTTGTCAAGTAGTGGTTCTATGACTCATCTTTTTGGTGAGCGATGTTTGGAGACTGTTGAAATCTCCTAATATTATTCAAGGTGTTGGGATTTGTTGGATTTGTTCTTCAATCTCATAAATGGTGAGATTTTCACCGGGAGACATATAAAGATTGCAGATCGAGAATTTCATGTCGCTATTAATTGTAACTGCGACAGTTTATAGGGAGGGGTTTAGGGGGATTTTATATTGGTTCTGTTTTTGTGAAAACATTTAAAAAAAATTTGTTTAGCAGAGTGAGAGTTTTTGAAGTTAGTTTCTTACTGACAAATAATTGAAGGCAAAGTTTGAGATATTAACATTTTTAACATTTCATAACGGGCATAATACCCCTTAAGGTTCCACTGAATTATGGATTTGAATGTCGAGAACTAATGTTTTCTTGGGAGGAGGAGAGTTCACTGTTCAGTGTGGCAGAGGTTCGGAGTTGGTAGTTGAGTTTTCGTTTAATTTTTGTTATTTTTGTTTTCATTCTTTTTGATATCTGAACGTATATGGTATTCATGATATTAATAAATCCTGGTATGTCTTCTGTGTGAGTTTTAAGAAGATCGAGTATATACTATATCTGCGTTGTTTTGGGCTGATTCAAAAAAATTTTGCGTTTGATTATAATTTAGTATAAAGTTGTCTTTATTGTCGTCGATGATTTGCTGTAATGATTCCATTTCCTCTTTAATTGATTTGTCTGATTCAGCTTTTTTGGGTGTGTGAAACATAGGTTTATTCTGAGGGTCTTCGAGAGGTGGTGTTGTCGATTCTGATATTTGACGTTTAACGGTGTTCATGGGGGTTTCCTGTTCTGTAATTTGGGATCTCTCCATTGGTATATTTTATATTACATTGTATTTTTTGTTATTATGGCTGTTCGTAGGTTGAGATGATGGAGTACTCATATTCACATTGGCTATATCTTCAGAACTTTGAGATGGTGGTGCTTCGGAAGTATATATTGATGATAATAGTGGGCATGATGCAGCTAAGTGTCCTATTTGTTTACAGGAGAAGCATTCAAGATTGTCGGCAGCTAGGAAGTTTCTGTACGATGTGTTATCAAAATTTACGTGGAATGATGCTGGAAGACCTTCATTGCTTTCTGAAGGATTGATATAGGATTTGTCGGCGGAAGCTATCTATGTAGCTAAATTCTGGGAAGGATACATTTATTTTAAGAAAATTGATGGGATACAACAGTTTAAGGCCTAGTTTTAAAAGCTCTGATTTCAGAATTGAGTGCGGAAAACTAGGACATACATTTGACAGGACAATTCTTTGGCTTGGTTCGATAAGTCTGCGTGCGGGTAGTACTGCATTGTTGATTTTGATTGAACAAAAATATTATCTTTAGGCTTTATGGTGCTCCCTAGAGGTATTAGATAGTCCTAAATTTTTACGTTATCAATAGAGTTGAATAAGATCGCTTGATGTTTGTCAGGGAATTGAAACGATGTTAGATTTTTACTTGATACAGCTGCGTATGATTGGGAATTGGTTTGGGATACATTGTTTGATGTTGAGGACGTGGAAGGTAGCTTAGGGAAATGAGTTCCATGATTTTGGTTGTCCATTATTCAAACGTCACATCTGTAAGTTCAGTAAACTCGTGTATCGATATATACTAAATGCTGTTTTATGTAAAAGAATTGGTATACTCACAGTTTTTCTTGTACTTATGGATGTTGATTTGGGCGAAAGGATGATGTCACTTTCAGGAATTGGTTTGGTTAATTTACCACTAAAATCGTCGATATATCAGGAGCTAATTAACACCGAACTATTTCGATTTCTTCTAGGGCTGGCTCCTCGGTCACAAGGTATTATTGTTCTCGGGAAACTGATTATCTTAGTGTTAAATGTTTCGACCGGGACTGAAGGTGACCATTTTTTATTGACAATAATTTTATTAATATTTTTCAACTTTGACTAGGGAAGCCAAAATTTCAAGCAAACTCTGTAAATAAATAAAAGTTGCTTGTATTTTTACTGATACTATAGAATGGCATCAAAAATATAAAGAAGGAGAGTCGTTTGCAAGGATACAGCAGATAAATTTAATGATCAAATATATGAGGAAATCTATTCTAGAATTGAATTGGTTTGAATAAAATATAAGCCGTTCAAATTGGGATTTATGTAGCAAATACCATTTTGATATACTATTTAAATATTAATACGCTAAAGCATTGTTACCGGAAAAAATCTACATGAATTTTTACTCAACCTAATTGAGAATTAAGATGTTCATAATAACCTATCAACGTTTAATGTCATACGGGATGTTCCAGGTAAGGAGAATATTATACTAATTATCATTTTATCACTTCAATAGAAATCTATAACCATTTTCTAGATTTTGGTTTAAAAGATTATTTAATAATTTTATTGGAGATATCAATTATTTCTTTTTCATTTTGTATCCCGCTTAACGCAGCAATCTCTCATGGTGGAGTGCAATAATGCAAATAGTACACTAGTAATGGATAGCATCTGACGGCAGAACAATAACCAATAGCCAATCATAAGCCTTGAATACACTTTGAATTTATGATGTTTTATGGTTGGCTTGCCAATTTGACAGTTCGCGGTTTGAGTGTGAGATTGAGACATAGAAATTGAAAATTTTGTGGATATCTGCAAATCAACGGAATTAATATTTTTCTGCATAAAGAACATATCAGCATTTTTTTCAAATTAGTTTGCAGTTTATCCCCTATCAACCATCTCTGGTATTTTTCAGTCATTGTTCACCTTTACTTCCAGTTTTCTTGAATCAGTACTTGTGTAGACCAGCAAGATCGAGTAAAATATTTTTCGTGAAATTGTGCTTTATCTAGACTTCTCACATGTAATGTATATGTTACAGTCAATATATGAAATTGGGCATTATATATACTAGAATTATTACAGTTTCCTGTAAAATTGTCGAATTTAGTAAAGCGTGTTACCAACAGATATCAAAGAATATATATTATTCTACGCTTCACAACTAAGTTTTGAAAAATATTTTTCAAAATCAATGACCGTTCAACGAAGAAGAAACAACTACTTCCCGGGCTACATGCCCCGACAGACATTGAATTACACTTCTAAGTCAAACGGGGTTGGTAAGTCTACAAGATTTAAACCAACCATTCTGGTTTGCAACTAGAAGTGACAACATAACTTGTAGACCGGTTTCGGCGTATTGCGCCTCATCAGTACAAGGTATATGTTATCGTCCGAGAGTTAATCCCGGACTGAAATGAGACTATAATCAACAACTATACATATCTTCCAGTTACGGAAATGTTTTAGTTGCGATTGACTTAGAAGTGTAATTCAATGTCTGTCGGGACAAGTAGCCCGGGAAGTAGTTGTTTCTTTTTCGTTGAACGGTCACTGTTTTTGAAAAATATTTTTCAAAACTTAGTTGTGAAGCGTAGAATAATATATATTCTTTGATATCTGTCCGATTATATATACTGTCTAGCCTGTATATATATATTGCCTGAATTGCTCCGCTATATATGAAATACGGCACAAAGTATAAACTGACTAGGTATTATATAAAACGCGCATAAAAAGTTAGTTTATTTTGTTCTTGTTTTTAACCGCCAGGAGATTTTATAGTTGTAGTTTTTATCGAGAAGGGCAAGGAAAATCATTGAAGAAGCTATACAGTGTTAAAAAATGGCTTCTTCAATGGTTTTCCTTGCCCTTCTCGATAAATTAATCAATGATTTATTTCAACCAAGACAGAATTTCTAAATAGTGGGGGGCATAGAAATAATTATTTTATTTGCCGTAGATTAATAATATTTGGGTATAGTTCAAAATTCTATTACGGTCCTGTTTGTAGATGTAAATATTGAATTGTTTCAGAAACTGCCTAAAAATAAGTACGCAGTATAATACGGCCGACTTTGTTTATATAATGACTAGGCGATTTATATAAACGGTCTGAAATGGGCAGTCTGTATTATAAACGGTCTGCGCGGTATATATACGCCGTTTTTTCACAAATTGACTGTAACATATAATTTTTTTTAATTACTACTTTCTTTATCTTTGAATATTTTAAATTACCTTTGGTAGGTACATCAAAAATTCCTGGTATTCTCAAATTCATTTTACATCTCAGTTTTAAATAAGCTGTAAGGTAAATGTCCCAATTATCGACAGTGTCCCAATAATCGACAATTTCGAATTATATTATATATAATGAGATGAAGATGGATCTCAGGTTCATTCGACAAGTTTCTAGTTTATAGTTTCTTGAACATATTTGAATTTACCACCAATTCCTTCCTAACATCCCCACCTCAAAAATTGCAACTAATCAGTCGAGTGTCAGTCGTCGTCGAGTGAGCACCGTTTTGCTAGCTGATCTGGTAAGTGTGCACCTTTTACTCAAGTGTCCCCAAATCCGCAGAATTTTAGTGAAGCATGATATTTCTAGGATGAGTATACTTCTATATGGTTAATTTTCTTCAGTTCAATGGAAAATGTATTATTCATTTAATATTTTATGAGAAATTGGGGTGTTAATAATAGGAACATCTGAAACATGTTGTCTTCTAGATATCAACATACGTGTCGATGAAAAGGCCACGCGAGATAATTTTTGACTTGCTATCAGAAACTAAAATCCAATGTTCTTTCAAACAAGTGTTTCGTTGGTATGTTCAAAAGACCCACAATTTTCTATGTACCAATTATCAACACACGGTTTTCCGTCAAATTAACAAATAGGAGTACAAAAAATTGTTATGTCGATATTACGTAAAACTCTGTGTCGATAAATGGTGTAACCTTCTGTCGGTTTTAATTACCAATTTTACAGGAAACTAGTCATTATTATTCAAGTTCTATTATAACCCTCACCTTAGAGAATATTGAAACTTTCCCTCCACATCAATCGACATTCGATTATGATTCAGTTAGATGATTTTATTATCCATTCTTTCACGAATGTCGATCATCGGAACATTCATGTGACGGTAATTAGATATTTCAATTTTCAGTTGTATCAACATTTCAAAAATGTCCAATAGGGTTCAGTACACCGAAGAAAATATGAAGAATGCTGTGTCAGCCGTTAAAAATGGAGTGGCTGCTTAGATAGCTTCCAAACAATTCGGGGTCCCGAGGACAACGCTTCTGGATAAAGTTACTGGAAGGCTTCCAATAGATAGAAAAATAGGACCCGAAACCGTACTGAAAAAGGAAGAGGAATCATTAATAGTTAAGTGGATGTTTCATGTAGCCAAATGTGGGTTTCCCATTACAAAAGAAGCACTTCTGGAAAGTGTACAAATGCTTCTCAGGCAAATGGACCGTGTAACACCATTCACTAATGGTAAGCTAGGAAGGCACTGGTACGAATTATTCTTAAAACGCCACCCAGAGATTTCTCAAAGAGTGACACAAAATGTAACCAAGGCCAGATCTTCTGTTACAGAATTGAAAATCAGAGGATGGTTCTCTGAAATTCAAAATTACATAGACGACAACAACTTAGCCGACGTGTGGAATGATCCTAAAAGGATATCCAATTGTGATGAATCGGCCTTTTTCCTCAGCCTTGAAGGAGAGCGAATGCTCTTTAAAAAAGGAGATAAAGCCATTTACTCATTCATAAACAATGACGAGAAAGCGTGCGTCACCACGTTAGTTATGTCCAATGCAGCAGGGGACTTACCATATCCAATGGTAATGTTTGCTTATAAAAGGTTACCTCAATATATCACAGCAAAATTACCATCTAACTGGACGGTAGGTCGTTCAGATTCAGGCTGGATGACCGGAGAGTCATTTTATGAATACATTGCGAATGTATTCTTTCTGTGGTTGAAGGGAAATAATATCACCTTTCCTGTGATACTCTTCGTAGATGGACATAGTTCCCACCTAACAATGACGTTAAGCGAGTTTTGTTCTAACAATGGAATTGTTCTAATCAGCCTCTTTCCAAATTCTACCCATATCCTCCAGCCATTGGATGTAGCACTATCCCGATCATTGAAACATGAATGGAAGAAAGCTGTCATCAATTGGCGGATGGAAAATCAAGGAGCTAGATTTAGGAAAGAAGATTTCACCCCTCTATTGCACAAAGTTCTGAATATATTCAAAAATACGCCTGACATTTTCAAAAATGGATTCCGTAGTTGTGGGTTATTTCCTTTTCAGCCCAATAATATCAAATATGATAAATTTTTCAAAACAAATGTTGCGGGACCACCAAATCAAGGCACAGGAAAGCGAAGTGAGGTTGAAAAGTGGAACATGAAACATATCTCGGATTATTTTGAAACAAAAAACAGAGAGAAAGCTGAAATGTTTCGCAATGTCAGAGTTGGTGAATGGACTGGTGCAATGGATGATAGAAATCTGTTTTTGTTTTGGAAACAAATACAGCATGATCTGTCGGAAGAACAAGGCGAGTTACTAGCAGATGGTGATATATCCCAGACACCGACACTTGTGAACATTCCAGTAGGTGACGATGGCATCAAACATAGGGATATAACAGTTCAAGATATAATTCAAGCACCAATTGTCATAGCGGTTCCTTCAGAAGCATGTACTTACGCAAATGATGTTTTCGAATCCAGTGGAATAGAAATCGCCAATTTCTCTTTCACCAACTTGGATTCGTCCCTTTTGAATGTCTCGGCAGATAACTTGAATGTAGATATGCTAATGGATTCTAATGACCTCCATGGTAACACTGACACTGATAAAAACTTCACGGAGCTACATCAAGAAATCACCGAACAAAAGGATAATGAAAAAGATGTCAATACATCAAATCATTCAATGAACACCCAAACGCTCAGTAAAGCAACAGTACGAAATGATGTTAAGATAATAGTGCACCAAATAAATCGGATCTCGGAAATGATTTAGATGAAAACCAAGCTACGGCAGAAGAAAGAACAGAAAATCATGAAGCATTATCAGAAAAAAACACCAATAAAGAGAATATCTGGGGAAGACAATATCCCCACTCCTTTCAAGAAAGCTTTGTTCTGGCCTTCTCCAGAAAATCAAACAACTACTAGAAATAACAGGAAACAAAGAGAAATTTTACCTGCTGTTGCATCTTCCTAAAGTTGGCAAGAATATCATAAGAGAAAATTAGAGAAAAAACAGACGGAGGAGAGAAAGAAAGAAGAGAGAAAGTTAGCAAGAACAGTTAAAAGTAGACAGAAATCCAGAATTGAGGGGGAGATTGAGCAAGAAAATCAGCCTCCATCGGGAATTGACCAATACGATATCGGTGACTACGTGATCGTTGAATATGATTCTGAGTATTTTCCTGGTTTAGTTATAGATACCTCCGAACAATCATATACAATAAAAGCTATGGCAAAGAGTGGGAGGAACTGGAAATGGCCAAATGTTGATGTACAATTGCAGAGCCAAAACAATTGAATAAACGTGGAGTATACGAAGTACCTGAGATGGATAGAATAGTTCCTAGAAATTGATTTCACACCAAAGTGTTTTTTTGTTTTGTTTTATTTTATTCAAGAATTTATATTGGTGTCGAAAACTGGTCCAGATACATGTCGATGATTGGTTATTCATATTTTCGAGGTGTCGAGAATTGGGACATCTGCTTCGTGTTTTGATTTATTTTATTAAAATTATCCCACCATTCCATGAATAGTATATTTATCTGCGTATTGGAATTGATTGTACAAAGATTCAGAATATTACTATCGCAACCAAATAAAAGTTCCCCTTGAATTCGTAAATTAGTCCTCATTCTCACGAACATGCTATTGTGTCGATAATTGGGACATTTACCTTACATCAATAATGTAAGAAGGTCGCCCAGTCCGTTCCTTGAATGAACATTGTTGCGACAATCTATAAAAGCTCTAGCCCACATCCTAAGCATTCCTTCACTCATAATGCTTTCTCCATAAATTTCACAGATCTGGCGATAAACTTTAGCTGCTTTCATGCTTGTAGCACCAAGAAAGCCGATAACAGCGCATACTTCACAGTCGGCGGGGAAATTTTAAATACGCCGAAGTTAGTGTAAACGCGAAAGATTGTTGACAGAATGGCGTCTGTTGCTTGTCAACAGAAGAAAAATCACAATGCGTATGCGCAGACTGCCGATTGCAGCGGCGGAATTTCGAAACGGTACTTACTTTAAGAACATGTCACGTTTTTAAAAAGCAAATATCGCACTCATTTTTCGATTAGTCTGCTGGTCAGCATTTTCGGAAAGCCGAAGAATTCGACTTTTCTTTATGATCAAATTATATGAAAATCCTTGCCAAAAAATTGACGAAGACCAATCTTCATTACTGAGTGAACATGTGAATCGCAAACATTTTTGGTACACCCACTATTCAGCCTAAATTTAATTTTTCATGCAACACAACAGTAGATTAGGTATTGTTGACCAGTTTATTCCATAATACGACAGCATCTATGTAATATTGTCCAGACCCAAAATTATAAAAATATCAAACACTAATTAAATGCAGCTATTCAACAATACACAAAGTGATATTAGGAATGTCATGTAAGGGATGGATCGAATTGTAGCTTTGGAAAAAAAATCGACATATGATTTTCGCCAGTCTGCGTGGCTAATTTGGTCCACCTCAGTAATTCATGATTGAAACTGCATATCAATTAGCGCCCCCTAACGTGCACGTTGCTCAATAAGTTGGATTGGGTATACCTATAATCTTAATATTGGTGAAAAAGATCTGTTTTTTACGAGACCAAGTCTGCAAAAATCGATTAAGCAGAACCGGACTTACCTACAAGCGTTTTTCCGTAACAAGGTTCCCACTCTCCCCCACCTGTTATTTGACTAGATTGACTAAAACTACGCAATAGACATAAGAAGATTTTGAAAATACGTTGTTTGCTTTTGTTATGCTACTTAATTGGTAAATTTTGTAAAATTAAGCGTTTCAAATTTTTTAAACTATGCCCACCAGCAGTAAACCTTCAAGACTGTAAATAATTTCCAGGTTTTTCTAGAGGCCGCCTTTTTTCTCCACGTATTATGGGGGAACAGAAAACAATTAAATTTTCTAAATGACAACCTGTCAAGATGTTTTTAATTCGAATTGTATATATTAATCTACTCCACAAAAGTTAAGGATGTTTACAAATTCGGAGATTTTGCTTTAACAAATTACGGTTTTTGGTCACCAAGAGTTTATGTTATGAATTGAATGTTTTTTATTTTATGTCGTGTGCATTTGCTTGCCCTTTTGCAGTTTTGAAGAACAAAAGTATAGAAATGGAATTTTAGATAGGTAGGTATAATTAGTATATTGCGTAACAAGTGCGTGTGAATTGCGGCACTCGACTTCGTCTCGTGCCGTAACTTTCACACTCGTGAGAAATTATCATTTGCGCACGTGTTGCACACTGTATTTTTCCTACGTCCACCATCCAAAACGACCACCATCCAGAAATCAAACAATTTGCTGGAGATATTTTTTTTGGGTATGCCCAATGTCACTTTGGCTATGCTTTATGTCACTTTGGCTATGCCTTATGCTACTTTTCCCACAACTTTTGTTGCTATGAGAAATTGTTAATTTTGCGTATTATAACCAATGTGCAAAATAGTGTTTTCCTACAGTCGCGCGTAAAATGACTAATTACTATATTGAAATAAAATCGTAAAGTCGACAAATGCCGAGGACTGTTACTTTACGCTCTAGCGCAAAAAAGGAATCTTTTTCGCTCGCTTATTTAATCAAATTTGGTGGGATTAGCCATGACGACGAAAAACAATAAATGAACGTCAAGTTACCAGATAATACTAGACTACCTACTTTATCAACCATTTTAATCGGCTTTATTAATTTCTCACAATATTATAATAATTTAAAAGAAATTAAGAGGTGAATTTCAAAGTCATTGTTATTGTTGATATCTCGGGCTCGCCTCTACCTAGAGCGACAGCGAATCAAATATCGATAGGGAAGGGAGGTATAAGCAGATTCTGCAAATTTTGACAAGTCTGAATAATTCAGTAGATCTTTTTAACGCCATAAAGAGAAAGCATCCAAAAACTCCAATTGAAATAGGTACTTAAATAGATAATAAACAGGTTATTACACGTTTTTTATATCATTTGTGAATTTCATTTTCAATCTTCAGTAATGGAAGAAATTTCTTCTGAATCAAAAATTGCAATAAATAATTGTAACAATTGTACTTTCATATTTAATATTAGTAAATAATATGACAACTAAAATGCCAGAGTACTATCTTAAATCATAATACACTCCTATTATAACCTAAGATAATATAAAAAACTGTTTTAGATATTAAAAGGGTGACTGTAGAAAAAATTATCTGTGTTTTTCGAGCGTAAAGTAAAATTGTCGCTTTCAAAAGATCGCCGCGCTCCGCTCCGTTCTTTCTCAAACGGCAATCTGTTACTTTACGCTTTAAATACACAAATAACTCTTTGGATGGTGGTCGTAGGAAAAAAGTTTTTTTATATATAAATGTGTCACTATAAAAAAATAAATATACCTATATGTAATTGATCTATTAGATAAGACAAGTAATGAAGTTATGTCAATTATTAAAAAAAAGAAGATAAAGACAAATGCCAGAATTAGAGGATGAGATAAGTATCAATAAGGATTTTGATTAGGGAGACTCCATAAAAAAAACATAGGTATATTTTCATGAATATCCTCAGAATTATTAAATTTAAATTGATATAATATCATTAAAAAAAATTGTAGGCCTATTAAAGTTAATTTAAGAGCTCCATTATGATAGAGTGCAATGAAGATGTGGTTACAAATAAGATAAAAAAGAAATAAAATTATCAGATGTTAGTTATTGTTTAAAAAATGTACCAATATCGAAAGTGGGTTGAATATTAAGAGTCAATTATTGATGGGCAATAATCAAGAATTAAATAATGGATGAAAAATGAAGCAAGTTAGGATAACATGAAGTATAGGAATTTTAATAGTTGATTGGATAATAAGGATAGTTATGATAATGGTATATGGATAATAAGGAGAGTTATGATAATGATATGGATAATAAGGAGTAGATACTTGTTCAGCTGTCTGTTTATTCTCCTTCTGCCTTTTCAAAAATCTTTGCAGTATTGACCTTGGTACGTTGAAAGATTTACTTGCGATTTTTAAGCCCATACGATGGTTATTCACATTGTCCAATGCCCTAACCATATCTTCGGACTTCCATTTCTTTCTTAAATTCTTTGGTAAGTTCTTTGGTTGGTTACATGGCATGGCTGCGGTTGCGTTTTATAAGGTAATTTGGGCACGCAGAGTCGAATGGCACTATTCGCAGACTCCAATTTAATTCGCGTTTTCTCGGTAACTAATTGATTTATCGAAAAAAGTTTCGAATAAATGTTGTAGAGCGCAAAATTTTACGTCGAAATACTACCTCACTTGTTAAATTTCATTCAGTATTATTGATTTTCCCGACCATTTCCGAATCCGCTGGAAATCCGCTGGGGACTGTTAGATTTCACATGTACAGAATTTTATGTGACATGGAAATGCATCGAGAGAGTGGGGAAAGGAGAAGGGTGCGCAGTAGCGGCTCGGGAAGTTCCCGGCGGATTTCCAGTGGATTCGGAAATGGTCGGGAAAATCAATAATACTGAATGAAATTTAACAAGTGAGGTTTTCGACGTAAAATTTTGCGCTCTACAATATTTATTCGAAACTTTTTTCGATAAATCAATTAGTTACCGAGAAAACGCGAATTTTAAGTACATTTCCGCGATTTTCACTATTTCCCGGGAAAATTGGACTCTGCGAATAGTGCCATTCGATTCCGCGTGGCCAAATTACCTTAAAAAACGCAACCGCAGCCATGCAGCCACCCATGCAGAATCTCGGAACTTCTTACCGGACAAATATCCACAAATGCATTCACCACCCCTTGACAACAGAATAACAGAACAAAATAGTAACCTATCTAGTAAGAGTATTTTCAGCAATTTTATACAGATGTCGCTTTATCTTATACTGAATAGTTGAGTGGGCCCATATTAAATGCAGGGCCCATATTCAGGCCTTCTCCTCTACCTATAGGAGTTATAATAATGGAATGGATAATAAGGAGAGTAATGCTATGAGATTGGTTATTAATGGTAGATACGAAGAAATAATAGATAATTATTTATAAAATGAATATGAGTTTTCATGAAGTGTTAGAATGAAAAAAGAGTAATTGATGTAAACAATATAGAAGTTGAAAGGATAATATAAAAATATAAACAAAATAGGAGGGAACTAATTTATTTCGAGGGGTTTTCAATATTGAAAATATATTTAAACTTGAGGAGTAGAAAAATATGGTAACAAGATAAAAGTTCAATAGAAAAGTAGGGAGTTTGTTGGTTAATTTCAAGTTGTTGTTTTAATGTAGTTTGGTTTGATTTTGATTCAAAAAAGTTTATAATTGAATCGACATTTCTACTTTTTTGTGACCTTTACACACACATTATGCAGACCCAGCAACGACATTGATCAATCTTAAACAATCTTATTTATTTATTCAAACCTATTTTTTATTTGCTATGAATAATAATTTCAATAATTAATCAAGTAACTGTCATGAACGAAAATATTTTTGCGGATTACGATATTTATACGTCTCTCCCAAATGTCTGTTTAATATGTGACCAGCAGCGCAGACTAAAGATACTGTACCAGCATCATAAAGCGCAAGAGTAAATAAGACGTTAAATCCAAGATAATTACTTACAAACCAGTCACAACAAATAAAATTCATAAAGCAAAGAGTGAGAGAGACGGAGGACGAGCGCACAGCGATGATTCTAATATTGAATAAGGGTAGTTTAATGCAACGGCAGCAGCAACCAACTAAATTCAAATACAAAGACAAATAGAGGAAGGAAAAATATAAACCTCGAGATCAATGTAAACGTAATAAGTTGGCCCTAATGCCATTGTGAATGGATTTCTGTAGGCGATTACCATATGAAAGTCGATGCGACATAGCGCGCCCTCTGCCTTCAGGCCTCCCAACCCAACAACTATATTCATACCCTGCACCAACCTCGGATATTGGTTTCTGATTCACCCGGAGTCCGACAAGATCAACACTCACTTACATTACTATCGCATTTCGAACTTCCAGTAACAGCCCGGCTGTAATTTTTCTTTCAGGTTAACATTCATTAACTTAACGTTTAATAAATCGATGTACGAGGAGTACTCGCGGAATATTTAACACAAATTGTTAATTAAACGTGAGAATACATTAAGTTTGAGACACATGTAAATATCTATAAAATCTTTGATTTAATTTCATTACTTTTTATACAACACTATACAAAGTACGATAATAGTACCTATATTATTCAACAATGGCTATTATTCATGTAGGTGCGTTTATAAACACCTAAGTGAATATTAGCCATTATATGCGAGAAGAATACTATATTTTGTCCACCACTATTAATTACATATTTATAAATGATTTTTTTTCTCTTTTTTCCAAATTAGGAAGGGGTTATAGGCTTTCATATATAATTTTTTCGACTTTTCTGGCAATAAATTTAAGGACACTATTTAATCTGCTTCTCTCATTTTTGGCGGGATATCATTATGTATATGATAAAAATTTCAAAAGGGGCTAATTAATTTGTAAACATTTTTATATTATGAGCGTACCATAAAATTTTTCGTCTCACTTTTTTTCCAAAGGCATAACCATCATCTGAAATGTTTAATAATTCAACGACTGCTTAAGCTGGTCATAGCATGTGGTATATTTTCGGATTCGGAAAAATTTGGGCTTTACGAAGATATAATAAAATACAGGGTGTTCCAGTAAATAAAAATTATATATTACTTTGTACCACTTAGCTATGATAAGCCACTGGAATAAAAACTATTCAATAACCTTCCCGCAAGTGCAAGCAATAAGTTGTCAAAGTCTTATCGAATGAACGGTACGGTAGCGCAAAAAATTGAACAAACAAAAATTAATTTTTATATACAGGGTGTTTTCAAAGTAATATAAACATGTTTGATAAGTTTGTCGTTTATGAGAAACAGGGTGTTGACTCTTTAGTAATAAACGAGCTCTGACTGTAAGTGAAATTTATCTCGACCATAATTTTTCCTCAGTGACGCTACTGGTTTCCAAAACTAATAAGAAAGAACATGTTTATTCTCAGTGGCCTTTGGAGTTTTGACAATTACTGTGTCAAACCTGAAATCCACGCAAAAACAAACAAGAAATTTTATCATTCTAATTTTGTTGTAGCACCTATTCTGTTATCATTTGTGTTCAGTTAACTACGATGCCTGTGTTTACTAATGCTGAAATAACGAATATGCATTTTTTATATTGATAAGCCAATGGTAATGGCTTGATGGCAAGACGTATATTGAATGCCCTGCGTTATCCAATCAACCGCTTACCATGTTCTGAAACGTTTACTAAATTGCGTCTTTGTTTACAAGAAACTGGAACTTTTGCAAAATCAAAGACTATTATTGGACGACCTATGAATGAGAGAGCTTCACAACTCGAAGTTCTGGTTCTTCAATTTATTGACGAACATTCTGAAACGAGTACCAGAAAAATTGCTCAGCATGTAAATGCTAGTCACAAAACTGTTTGAAATTTTCTAAAAGAAAATTTATTGTATCCATATCATCAACATTTGCTACATAATGCCATTCCTCTCCGTATGCAGTATTGGAAATGGATTTCAAGAAAAATTGCAAGCAATCCCAATTTTGCTACCACCGTTTTGTTTACAGATGAAGCCAACTTCTCAAGACATGGCATTATGAACTTTCATAATAACTACACATAATCTGATGCAAATCCACATGCCACAGTTGTAGCACGGTTATAACACTCCTTTTCGGTCAACGTTTAGATTAGTATTTATTTATTAGGACAATTTTCCTTCCTCAACGATTGAACGGTGATACATATGTTCATTTTCTGGAAAATAAACTTCCAGTTATTTCGGTAGATGTACCTCTCATATTTAGAAGAAGTACCTATGTGTTTCATGCATGACGGTGCTTCTTCACATACTAATGGTACGGAAGTTGTTAAATAACCATTTTCGAGACCGTTGGATAAGACGAGAATATCCATACTCATGGCCCCGACTGTCACCTGAACACAACCCTCTGGATTTTGTGTGTGGGGATATTTAAAATTACCCCGATGTTAAATTGACATCTTCAAAATCGCATCATAGGAGGCTGTAATATGATTCGCAATATTCCTGGTTTTTTCGAATGTCTTTGACAATCCATTCGACGTCGAGCGGATGTTTGTACTTTAGCCGGAGGTGCACATTTTGAACATTTGCTCTGAAATGTACTACTTTTATGTTCATCACAATGTTATTACTTCTATTAAAATAATAAAAACATTGAGCACCCTGAGTCTTATTAACCATAAAACTTATCACACATGCTGATAGAAACTATTTGTCTTAAAATTGAATCGCCTACAACAATATTTCAGATTACTTTGGAAACACCCTGTATATGATAAAATGATTTTTCTATAAAAATCTGCTTAGAAAAAGCTGAACTATTTCACAAATTTGTGTAAAATACCTCCGAACAATGATCCTACCATATAGAAGTGTAAACTCACAAATTGTATGAACCCAATATTGACTAACTTAACCTAATCTGACCTGACCTAACCATCACAGATATCTTATCCTATTATTAAGAAGTAATAATAATATCCAATGACTTCACTTTTTTGTGGTTCATTAATATATGTCATTTGATACTTAAATGATTTAGATCAAGGATGCCCAAGTACCCCAAGGGCCGCATTAAAAAAATGCCATTTGGTTATAAAATACTTCGTATACAACTTTGTTAGTGAGTCTTAATAGATTTGGTATACCAAGTTGGGAACTCTGGTACCGTTGGTGATATTTGATACCAAACACAAGTTACACTACTACTACACCAAAACTGTCACTACGCGTTTTACTCTATCTGACACGCTTTTCGATAACCAAGTCATTATCTTCAGACACCTGACACCAGAGACAGTTTACCTTCGGTTTCTGAAGACGATAACTTGGTTATTGAAAAGAGTGTCAGATAGTGTAAAACGTTTACCTACTGTCAGTATAGTGGTAGTGTAAGACTTGTGTTCGTTAAGGTATTGTATATATACAACGTGTCCCAAGTTATCATTTACAGGCAATACAGATAATCCAATACTGTAAAAACTGTTGTGAATGGCATCAAAACTCCTTCCTAATGACGTATCAGAAACATTATTTCACTTAACAGTCCTTTGACAGCCTCCCCTCACTTTCTATTTTCAAATGGCACCCCCTGTATATTTTCCTTGAAAATTGCTTGTCTCTCTATTTGGAATACAACGATTTAATATTTTGTAATTTCCTTATTGAAAAAAAATACAAATATACATTGACAGAAATTCGATAATTTTTTGGACATTTCAAAAATTTCAAATCTAAAAATTAAATAATTGGAGTGGGAATAATATAATAATAATAATAACTGAAAAACAATAGTAATTCTTCATACATAATTAAATAGATAGTTTTCATATAAAAGTTATGTAATGAAATTTATATTGTACTAATATAATTGAGTTTAAAAAAATTTTTGCTACACAATTTTATTGCATTAAAAGGAATTCTTTTGAACCACATCCTGAGAAGAGTTTTGGCTGGGGCATATTAGAATAAAAAAAATATTGACCAAATTGAAATCAATATAAATGGCGCCCAACGTGGGGCATTTAAAATAGCATTGATAATGATATTGCATGGGATCTTAATAGTTTAGAGAAAAACATTTTCGAGAATTTTAATATATTTTAATCTATCTGGGGGGCGTCGGCCCAGCTTTGTAGTGGAACGCTTCTGATGCGATAATTATAACCAAGCAAGGTCGAGCGAGGTTAGTACTTGGAAGGGTGACCACTGGGGAAACACCGTCGTAGAGCCCGTACAGCCTGCAGCGAAACAGATCCCTACCACTGGTTGGAACACTAGTGGGTTCGGCAAAATTTCCGGTTAGGGGTAGAGTGCTCCCGGCGTCGGTGATTAGCCTGAGTTAGACCGAAATAGACCGACGTTAAATAACCGAATAAAAAAAAATCTATCTGGGAGTTACCCATAAAATCATTAAGTAAATAATATTCTAATATACTGGTTAAAAAAATGGACAAAACAAGAGAAGACAAGTTAATGAAAATGATGAGTATGATAATGGAAAATATCAAACAAGTACAATATGAATTAAAAAATGATATTAAACAAGGACAAGAAGATATGAAACAAGGACAAAATGATATTAAACAAGGATATGATGAATTGAAAAATAAAATGGAACAAGGATATAATTAATTCAGAAACATAATGAAACAAGAACAAGATGAATTTAAAAATAATATGATACAAGGACAAAACAGATTGTTACAAAGACAAGATGAGTTAAGAAATGATATTAAACAAAGTACAAAATGATATGAAATAAGGACGGGTCGCGGAAACACCGTTTTCGAAAAACAATTTTTCGAAAACATTCTTTCGAAAAACAATTTTCCGAAAAACATTTTTTTCGAAAAACAATTTTTCGAAAATTATTATTTTCGAAAGGTATTTTTTTCGAATAACAACTTTTCGAAAGGTTCCTTTTTCGAAAACCTTCATTTCGAAAATGCGTTTATTCGAAAACACTCTATTTACTCACCTACGATGGACGCACGAGGAACCCTGCATATGAGTAATATTTCGCAATAATTGTCAGTGAAGTTAAACAGTCTGTCAGGTATTTGACAAGTAAGTACCTATATAATAATAGATATCGATAAAGATTATAAAGATGAAAGATAACAAAGCTCTTAAATTAATCGAAACACCGCGCGGAAAAACTAAGGCATACTTGGATGGATATTTCTATCTTAAAGACAAAGTAGCAAAAGGTATTATATATTGGAAATGTGGAGACTTCAACAAGGGCTGTAAGGGACGACTGAAGAGTATAGAGAATGAGAATATTGCTGAAACTATATCTGGAAATCACAACCATCCAGGTAAACCTGAGAAACTTGAAATAGAAACGATTCTTAGTGATATTCGCAATATATCACGTAAGTCAAAAGCGACGCCACAGAATATAATTGCTGATTCTATCGGAAATGCCAGTGTTTCAGCCTTGGTGAATCTTCCGTCAATTCCATCCATGAAGAGAACTATACGTAACATAAGAACTCGAGAAAGTAGTGCAATTGCACAACCTTTGGATACAATGTCTCTGAATTTACCGGATAAATATAAAACGACGGAAAATGGTCATAATTTTTTACTTTTCGATTCAGGTCCGGAAGATCCACAAAGGATCATAATATTTGATTCAGATTTGGGCAACTTTGAGTATGGATGATTTCCACAACTATTAAAAATGTTTTTAAAAAGCTGTTATTCGAATGATATGGTTCTCGAAATTTTGTTTTTCGAAAAATTTAATTTTCGAAAATAGACATTTTCGAACAATTGTTTCTCGAAAAAGATGATTTTCGAAAAACTGTTTTTCGAAAAATTATCTTTCGAAAACAAGTATATTCGAAAATTTGTTTTTTCTGAAAAATGTTTTTCGAAAAATTTTCCGTTCGAAATTTCGTTTTCGAAAACAAATTTTCGAAAAAATTTCCGCGACCCAATAAGGACAAAACAAATTTGGGACAAGGATTAATCAAAACAAAAAAAGAAATTACAGGAAATGGGGACGAGATTACAAAATAAATTTGAAGAGGGACAGAATAAGTTGGAGAGGAATATAAAAATACAAGTTTTAAAGAGTTTTGAGCAAATAAGAGAAGAGGTGGCGAATAAACAAGAAAAAATTAAAGTGGAAATTATAGAAAAAATTAACATAGAGGTGAATTTAAGACATGAAGAGGTTCAGAAGTAAGTGTAACAGAAAATATTGAAGAAAATGAAAGAATGAATATAAAATGTATAGAAAATTAAGATAATAGTAATAAGTAATAAGAAAAGAAAATAAGGAAGAAATTAGCAGATCCAATGATTATTGGAGGGAAAATATTAATAATATATGGAGTGAAACAGAGGAAATTGACCAAAAATTGATGGTACATATGCAAGTGATGAAAAATAATATAGAAAATGTGAACAGTAAAATACTAGTTAATAGAGATCAAATGAGATTATAGTAGAACAAAAGGTGGAGATATGGCAAACAAGTCAACAAAAATATTTAGAAATTATAAGAAAAAATTTAGAAAGAAGTTTAGAAAAAAATGTTCATGGAAGAGAATATATGGTTTTTGGAAGTGGAGAAGAAAAAAAAAGAAAGAAACAAAAAGTATAAGTATCATGGAGGGAATATCAATGGAAATTTTGGAAATATAAATGGAAATAATATTTAATATAACAATTAACAACAGTATAATGAGTTTATGGGAAATTTTTCAGATAGATGTTATAAAAATAATAATATTATAACAGAGGATTTCAATTTAATAATAATTTTATTCACCTGGCAGTTGTTCAGGTAACCAGTTTCCCAGAGAATCACACCGATACTGCCCATTGATTGAAGTAAATAAACGATATGTAATATTGACGCCTTTAGGAATTTTATGAAATGTTCATTAGAGTGTATTTCCTTACTTCCCCTATGGAAGCTGCTCAATGTATGTCAATCTAGGTTTTTAACGCCTCTCCAACTTGAATTAAACCCAGGTTATTGCCTCTCTAGATACATAAGGCATGGATTAAATTTTGGTTATGTGAGAGTATTCCAACGTTTTCAAACTGTTTGCTTGATATTTGAGTTAGGATTTAAGCTGAATGTATGGAACGAGTTTTTAAAATTGCGAAATGTGAATCCTATGTATGCAGTTTAAGAAACGCTTTTGCAAAAACTCTTTTAATTAACTAAACTCGTTTTTCAGCCCTTCGTACAGATTATTAGTTGAAAATATCAAAAAATATATTCAATTTGATATTATTAAATTGCATCGAATAGTATTTGATAGATTGTAATCATCAGCAAAGTAACCAGCATGTCAAAAACTTCTTTATTGTGAGCTTTCCGAAAGTTATTCTTAACGGAAGTTTCCGTGTTTGACTAAGAATGACTAAATCTATTAATTGTGCCCAAAATATATTGGGATAATTTTGATAATTATTATTTGCTTTTAAAACCATTTTATATTATACAGGGTTTTCCACGAACTAACCGACAGATCGTGTTGAAAATTGGGGATATTATGTCTGTATAAAGATATAGGCAGAATATTTATGACAGTGAGGATTTGCCGCTTATACCAGAAAATAAAAGGTGCCTTATTTGAAAAGCGGAAGGTTTGAAAGAGCATGGACATCATTACTTTCTTAGTCTACCCCCATTATTTTTGTCAATATGCTTCTAGTGAAATGGACGGAGGAGTTTTGTAAGAATTATTACAATAGGAACCGAGCTTAGAACTTATGGTCCGAGGTCAAAATGTACTCCAGATATGTAGGAGCAGAGTAACTTAAACATGCTAAGACGATGATTGCAGAAACAATAGAGGCAAGAATCACTCCCTACCATCCTTGAGGATAACAAACGTTTGATTGAAAATTTATCTTTACTTAAAAAAATAAAAATAAACAAACACATTTTTTCGAAAAGTAATTTCTCAAAATTCCCCTATTTCAGCTCTAAGCTAAGGCGACAATTGGCCGTTCAGTTATAGCTGTATTTCATGTTTTTCTGAAATATAAATCTATTTTTGAAAATGAAAATTTAGAAGGAACTGAAATTACAGTAACGATGCACAAGCATGAAATCCCGCCAGGACACCTGTTAAAACTCTTAGTGCAGTTTTACTCCGGCTTAGGCATTCATTTGTTTTTACCTGGTTGTAGTCTTCCAGGAGTTGGACTATCTAAGCCCCACTAGATCTTTCTAATGGTCAGATGTTCTCCTCTTTTCGGCGTTGCCTATTTCGTCCAGTACCTAGTATATTGGAGCTGATACCGCAAAAAGGTTCCGAACCCCAAAAGGGTATTTCAGCTTTTCTCTTTGATAGTTTATACGCTATTTCATTTCCTCCCATTTTCGTATGTCCTGAAATTCATAGTGAGGTGACGATGTTGTGTTCGCATAGTTCATTGAGTTTCCCTAGGCATTCCCATACCATTTTGGAACTGATTACGCAAGAACTCAGTGCTTTAATGGCTGAATTAATTTACTAAATGAATCTTTGAAATATTTCAAGAAACCCAAAATTAATTTCTATATTTTAGTTTCATTCCTTAAAATGTTTACATCGTTAGAGGACTTTTCATTGATTCGTAGGAACTTATTTAAATATAAAAAAACAAGATGTAACAAAGATCACCAAATCAATAACAATAATAACACCAAACATTTAGGGGTAAATAAAATAAGCTGCTGGAAAATTAGGGTAGATCGTGAGTCTCCCACGGTCTAAATGGCATTAACGTAATCTGATACAGGCGACCATACGTGTTTTTGCAAATGAGAAACTATTTATTAACTGCTTCTATTGTTAACATCCGTTGGTAAGAGACCTGATAAAGGTTATTAGGTATTACAGGGAAACGTTTGAGGGCGCTAATAGGAAATAGGCGTGGGGCAATTAGGTATTTTTAACGACGTCGTTTACAATTACTTTTACAGCTTGTTTAGAAATTTTTTTCTCCTAACCGACAGTATCTGTTTGTAGCTGATATTTCCGGCATCGGAAATGAAAAATACAGGGTTCTCCCAAAAAATATATGCATAAAACATTGTAGTAACAGGGTGTTTCCTTGAGAAAGATCCTAACCTCAATTGTAGATGGACATCACTATTGTGGTTCCAAAAAGCTATATTTAATGTATCTTCTACACTTTATAACCGATATACAGGGAGTTTTATCAATTTGGCATAGTTCTTTCGGACCTCATAACTTCCGAAATACCCTGTAGATTATTTTGAAATTTGGTTCACGTAATAACCATCCACCTGAAAACTCCATCCACCAAAAAGATAATCCAGGTCCGACTTGGCAAAAAATTTCAAAACTCGTCTTTCCTAAAAACAACACCCTGTATATAGCTTTTGCTGCATTTGCTTTTCAGTTTTCCGCGAACAGTTATACTATCAAAATTTACTGTCAAACTTATAATTTATGAAAGTTTTGGGGGTTAACAAATGGTACTCGTATCGGAGAGTTTTTTTTAAAATATTTAAGAAAATTTATCACTTTGTTTATAATAATTCTTTGAAGTTAATAAATAATGATCGATTTTCCAATTCTTACTATGAGCCTGTAATGCACCGAAGCACCGTCTCGTTGAATATACACACCTGCTACATTTACATCTGCATCATCATTGTTCAACGGCATCATCTAATAGCACTGGCAAAATATTCTGCAGAAAATCTAAATAGACTCGCCAGTCAGTCTATGTGGAAAGATGTGTGGTCCTATCAATTTATTATCAATGATACCACACCAAACAGAAATTTTGCTTTGGGATGAGCCTGTCTTGTAGTTAATGGATTTTCTTCTGTTCAAATGTGCGAGATCCGTAAATTATTAACGCCGTCTCTAGTAAATGGAGCGTCATCCGTAACTATAGTTCTACTTAAAATTCCTTCATTACCAATGATCCAATTACTAAAATTCATGCGTTTAATTTCCCTGCCTGAGGCCACTGTACTTCTTGTATAGGAAATTGATAAAAAAAATTTCAGTTGCCGCCAAACAGTAACGTGGGGTACATTAGTAGCATGACCAATTCTACCTGTACTAATCTCCTGATTATTATTAACAATATTCAAAATATTTTGTTCCATATTCAAATGCCTTTCTTCGTGATGTTCATTTTTAATAAAACCGTTAGAAATCTACCTTGTTCTCTCGAGTAATGAAAAACACGAATGAATGTTTTACGGTTTGGTAACCTTTTATTGGGAAACCTTCTTCCATATTCAGTTTCTGCAGCTGTACCAATACCATTACAAAATCCACATTTCCATTACAAAATCCATAAATACAACTCGACTAGAAAATAGGGTATTTTTTTTTGGGCCGAGATGGGAAACTCATGTTCGAATGGGTCCAGGACCCAAACAGTGTTGGACTCATCCCCAAGGGGATGCCTGCCAACCAAACCCACCTCAAACTCGCCGTTACCCCCGCCTCGGAATCACTTCCCTAGCATACTTCGAGACGGGCGGCGGTCCCTCGCACACTCTCCGCTCACACCTTCACCTTCTCCCTACTATCACTCTTACCTCTCATGCCATATCGAGTCCATCTCTTCCCCTAACCATGCTCTCTACTACTCCACTCACCTCCATCCATTCCTCCTCCCCCCTCAACATTATCTCCACCATGTTCTCCCAGTACACCGCCTCCCCTAGTTTCCTCTCCAACTTCTTCAGCACTTCCTCGTTCCTCCAGCATCCAAACACATTCCCCACATCATCCTCCAATTCACATCTCTCGCACACTCCAGTCTCTCTTTTCCCAATCTTGTGGAGGTACCCTACTCTCGACCCATGTCCAGTGAGCACCTGTGTCAAGAAGTAGTTCACCTCCCCGAATTTCCGGTCCATCCAATCTCTCCTATTCCCAATCGCTTCTTTTAGCGCGCCGTCATACTCTTCCCACCTTCTCTCCATTTCCTCCTCCATCCATTCCTGTACTTCCTCTCTGGTCGCACCCCTCCAGCGTTTGTTCCTAGCTCTAGCCATGACGTCCAATGGGTAGGACCTTGCCAGCACCGCTGCACACACTGGCCTGTACCCCTGCACCACCCTCAGCAGTATCCCCCTCTGCACCCGCAGAAGTGGCCTAACCCTCGCATTCACCCCCGCTCTTTCACCCCACACCTACGCACCGTCCAGCATACTCTGCTCTACCGTCCTTCCAATTACCCTCCTCTTCCACTCTCCCGGCCCTTTCACATTACACATCAATCTCCCCAGCCATGCTACCCTCACTTTACCCTTCTCTGTCGCCTTTAACATATGAGTTTTGAAGGACAATTGACTATCCAACCACACCCCTAGGTATTTCACAGACTCTGTAACAGGAGATCCTGTTTCTCTGCTCAAAATAATTCGTTTTGTTTATATATTACCTATTTTAGTACCTCTCGAGCCATCTAACGGCAATGCCTAGGAAACGCATGTAACTACATTTAATTATAACGTCGACGCACGCTAGATTCCTTACTTATGTTCTCATATCTTTTCTGAGAGGGCACTGTTAAAGATTTAAAACATCCGAAAATTGTCAGAAATGATGTGCGCAGAAAAGTTTGTTGGTAATTAGATCTCCATTTTGGAGACAAGCCTGACCGGCGTTCTCTTGATTGTCTAAAAAGAAAGACAATTATAATGTGAGTTGTGTCGAAGGAAATTCTAAGTAAGTCAATACCTTTTCATACATTACTAATGATTGTCGTGTATATATCTTTGAAATGTTGTGGGATGACTCAGTCATTCTAAATTAATTACTTTCGCCGACAACACTTGTTGCTTGTAGAAGCTTCTAAAAATTCCTGTGTCTTTTTAGATTGCAACAACTCACCATTCTACTTTCTCCATTCTACGTTCTACATTTTACAATCTACAATCTACCTGATTCAAATAGCAACTTGATTTGAAAATCAATTCAGTTCGATTCTCTACTTCCGACACTACGTTATACTTGCTTTTACAAGTATGGATCATATTATGTCCAGTACTTTATTGACATAAAATTCGGTTCTCTTCTCCATTGGAGAATACGAAAACCATTGATAGATGCATAAGCCGATATATATTTATAATATTTGATTAATCATATTTTTGTAGAACCTTTAGCACTGAACTAATTTCCCTAGGAACCTAATTAATTTGTATATTTAATGTACGACGGCCAAGGGCCATATTTGTAAAATAGTAGGGACCAAAGTCGACTATAAGTAGGATATTCTTCATTAGATAGTTAAGTTACTTTCCCGATTTTTATTTAATGATCATCTAAGTACCTATAAAAAACCATATACTCTGTTTTTCGTCATTTGATCAGGGTAAATTATATTATTTCATTTTACAAATGACGTGGCGCTCAACTTAGTTATATGCCAGACAAATTTTTATTATCTAAGTGTTATACAACATTTAGGCGAAAATTCACGACCCATTGTTTTACCTAGAGCTTAGTCGAAGGCATACAGTAAGTAACAATAGAATTATTATCTTTTTTATCGCTATAGCTACCGGGTAAGTTACAAAATGGCGCCCAAAACGTGATTGTTGGATACTTCGGATATTAAAGATTTGTTTGGACTATTATCTCAATTATTTACTTCGTATTTTTTGCATATTTCTTTCTCTTTCAGCAATTATTTGTGTTATAAATTTGTGACTTAAGGTATCTATCTTTTGGAATGTCTATATATAGGGTACGTTCAATAATTATTTCGCTTTCGGCCGCTATATTTTTGAATTTTGATTTATGTTTCTATATATCGGATAAATATCGAGGTTGTTAAAATTTTGTGTTTTTGATTTGACGATACCTACACTGTAAAAAAAATATTAGTTGGTTTACGAAAATAATTGATTTATCTTTACTTATTTTATCGAAAATTAGTTTGATCAAAGTTTAACATTTTGTAAATTTTACATACACTGTGAAAAAGTTTGTAGTTCCTACACTTAGAAATTTAATTGTTGAATTTTTTTAAAAATTTTTTTGCGATTTGACTTGTATTTTTCAAATTTTTGAATTTAATAATGGCTAATTTTAACATTTATCACTTACGTTCACATGAATTGGCTTATGAAATAACAATTCGAGATACCGATGTACCTGAATTAGTGGAAGACCGTAGACGTATACTTGTGGGTTTATTATCACAGGAACGCGGTGAACGGAGTTTTTCAGAACTAGATAATACAATAAAATTTGATGATGATTTAGAAGGAGTAAAAACTTCATTGTCTGATATTAAAATGCAAATTGAATCTATACCGGAAAAAATTGAAGACAAACTTTTGAATAAATTAACTTCCCGACTCATTCATTTAACTAAAAGAATTTCAAATTTAAACACAGAAACTGACGATGATATTAAAATTCAAAGAAAATTAAAAACTGAACTTTTATTGTTAGAAGCAGGTTTAGATGAAAAATCTTCTGGTTTATCTAGTAATGTAACAAATGTCTTACCTAATGTTTTATCGAATAATGTAGCTGGCAATGCAATTGCACTTCCGAGTTTTAAGAATACCGATGTTCATAAATGGAACATATTTTTTGATGGTCAAAATTCGCTTCACGAATTTCTTGAAAAAGTCGAAATGCTAAGAATTTCTCGTGGATTAACGGAACAAGAATTGTTTGTTAAAAGTTTCGAACTTTTTAGAGATTCTGCCTTAACGTGGTTCATGGCACAAAAAGATAAAGTAAATTCATGGTCACAACTTGTTATTAAATTAAAAGAAGATTTTTTACCTTGCAATTACGAATTAGATTTAGAATCAGAAATTAATAATAGAATCCAGAAATCAAATGAAAAGGCAACGATATTTATTGCTACTATGGAAAGTTTATTCAGTAGACTTGATAAAATACCGGATGAATTAACGAAAGTAAATAGAATCAGACGTAACTTATCTCCATTTTTCTTAGCTCAATTATCGCTTCAGTCACCTACAACGGTGGAAGAATTAGCAAAACTCTGTAAACAAATAGAGGATTCTCAAACTTGGGTAAACCGTTATAATGATAATGATTTTAGCAGCAATAGAAAATATCGTAACTTTGACAATACTCAATATTTTAGGAAACAAAATAACTCTAATATCGATAAGAAATTTTCTAATTTATCTTTTACCGAAAGGAAGCCACAAAATAGTATTTCTGTAGTATCGTCAATATCTTGTTGGAATTGTGGATTCCAAGGTCATTCTTATACCTCATGTCGTGCCGCTAAAAGTATTTTTTGTTACGGGTGTGGTCGAAAAGGTATCATCAAATCTAAATGTCGTCAATGTTTGTCAAAAAACGCGAATGCGACTGGTTCACGAAACCTGGCTACAGTATCCAGTCACGACAATGTACCGCAATTACAGCCAGAGCAAAATACCGAAATTGTCTCCAAAAAGAAAAAAGACAGACAGTAACTTTCTCGACTTCTTCTGCGGAATGGCAAAATTATCTAATCTTTGTTAAAAATTTCTTAAAATTAATTTCAGAAAAATCTCGAGTCAGTAACGTTTCTAAAATTTTACCTTCAAATTCAATGTCTCCCTCAGAGAATTTATCGATTTTAGCTCAAAAAGGTTCCTCGTTGCATTCTGTGGATAACACAAGATTACCTTTATTAAATGTTTGTCCAATCTTTGTGAAAAAATATAATGATAATAGACTTTACCTAAACATAAAAATTTATGATGTAGAAATTTTAGCTATGGTTGATACAGGCAGTAACGCGTGTGTTCTTGGCAGTGCAGGTTTGCAATTTTTGAGTAAATTAAAAATAAATATTTTGTATGATGAAACTTTAGCTGTCACTACTGCAGATGGTACCTTACAATCTAGCTTAGGTTATATCTATGTCCCGATAACTTTAAATAACTTGACAAAAAAATTAAAAATTTTAGTAATACCTTCAATATCGCATTCCTTGATTATCGGTATGGATTTTCTAAAACTTTTTAAAATTGACGTAAATTTTCAAACATTATCTTATTCGATGTTATCTTCCCTTTGTGTCATTAACACAATTCAACCTTTATCGACATTATCTTCTGAACAAAAGTCTCAACTTGAGAATACCGTTCAACTTTTCTCTAAAATTGGTCCCAAAGATTCTCTTGGTCTCACTCATTTAATTAAACATGATATCGATACCGGGGATTCAAAACCCATTTGTCAACGACAATATCCCTTAAGTCCCACTATGCTGGCACACCTTAAAAAAGAGGTCGATGAACTTCTTCGTTTAAAGGTAATTCAGCCTTCTAACTCTCCCTATTGTTCACCTATGTGGTTGGTCCCGAAAAAAGAAAAAGGTGAATATCGAGCTGTTTTCGATGGTCGAAAACTAAATTCCGTTACCGTGTCTGATACCTACCCTATGCATTTAGTTGACTCAATTCTAAATAAATTGAGGGATGCAAAATATCTTACCTCTATTGATTTACGAAAAGATTTTCTTCAAGTTCCCTTGACGGAGTGGTCAAAACCCAAAACTGCTTTTTCTGTTTTTGGTCTTGGTAGCTTTGAGTATACTCGTATGCCTTTTGGACTCAAAAATGCTCCCAGAACTTTAGCCAGATTGATGGATCACATCATAGACCCTACCTTACTCCCTTATTGTTTTTGTTACCTTGATGACATAATTGTCGCAACCCCAACTTTCGAAACCCATATTGAAATACTTGAAAAATTATACCTCAAACTAAAAGAAGCTGGTTTAGCTGTAAATATGGAAAAATGTAATTTCTGTAGAGATTCCCTAAAATACCTTGGTTTCATTATCGATCAAGACGGCCTTCGCACAGACCCCAGCAAGGTTGAGTCTATCTTAAATTATCCCGTCCCTAAAACCACTACAGAAATCAAACGACTTGTCGGACTGATTGGTTGGTATCGCAGATTTCTTAAAAATTTCTCTTCTGTTTGTTCCCCTGTCACAGATCTTCTTAAAGGTAAAAAGAAAGGTCAACCTATCGTTTGGACTCCCGAAGCTGACAAAGCATTTTCTGAAATAAAATCCCTTTCAACTTCAAGTACCGTTTTAGCTAGTCCCGACTATTCTCGATATTTCATCATCCAAACGGATGCTAGTGATACTGGACTTGGTGCGATTTTGTATCAAGAACACGATGGTATAGATCATCCGATAGCTTATGCTAGTCGTTGTCTCACTACAGCCGAAAGAAAAATGTCAACTACAGAGAAAGAACTCTTAGGTGTCATTTTCGGAGTCGAAAAATTTAGAGGATATGTCGAAGGCACTACTTTCACTCTGGAAACAGATCATTCGTCCCTACAATATCTATATAAATTATCCAATCCCAGTGGTCGTTTAGCTCGTTTAGCTTTACGTTTATCTCAATTTGACTTCACGATAAAACACAGAAAAGGTTCGACTATGGTAGTAAGTGATGCCCTTTCTCGTGCAGCATCTGATGTTTCGATTATCGATATCTCTTCTCTTAAACCCGACAAATGGTACCGTTCGATGCTTGAAAAAGTACAACAAAATCCCGATGAATTCCCTACATTCAAGGTTGAAAATAATGTCCTTTACAAACATGTCTTCTCTCAAATTCCTATTGAAAGTAATACTAGCAATTGGAAAATAGTCGTACCTTCTGCAAATCGCTTAACGATTTTGAAACAATGTCATGATGAACCTACTAGTGGTCACTTAGGTGTTTCCAAAACCTTTTATCGTATCTCTGAATTATATTATTGGCCTAGATTACGACAAGATGTTTGCCGTTATGTCAAAAGATGTAGTATCTGTGCTTCATGCAAAAGTAGTAACTTACCGAAAGCCGGTCTTATGGGACAATATAAAAATATCGATTTCCCCTTTCAGTGGATATCTGCCGACATTATTGGACCCTATCCGAGGTCAAAGTTAGGTAACAAATATGCTTTAGTTGTCACTGATTGGTTTACGAAATTTTGTCTCGTACATCCCATGTCTCAAGCTACTTCCTCTAGTATCGTTAAATTTATCGAAAATCAAGTATTTTTAATTTTTGGTGTACCTATGGTCATGAGTGTTGATAATGGTTCCCAGTTTATCAGTAATGAGTTTAAAAATCTCATGAAAAAATACAAGGTTCAGAAAACGTTCTATAACCCTTCGTACCATCCTCAGGTAAATCATACCGAACGTACAAACAAAGTTATAGTTACCGCTCTCCGTTGTTATATTCATGATAATCATAAAAATTGGGATCAATACATTCACCAAGTTGCTCAAGCCATTAGAACTGCACAACATGACGTAACAAAACACAATCCAGCTTTTCTAAATTTTGGTCGAATAATACCTGTGTCAGGTGATCAATATGGTAAAATTGATCCAAATTCCGATAATACCTTTACCGTTAACGATACTACTCACAGAGTAGAAGATATCGAAGCCTTACCTAAATTATTTGTTGATATAAGAAAAAAGTTGAAGGATGCATATGACAGAAATGCAAAATATTACAATTTGAGAAAACGTTCTGTTGAATATCATGTAGGTGATAGACTCTGGAAAAGGAATTTTGTGTTATCTAAAAAATGTAATGACTTTGCTTCTAAATTTGCTCCTAAATACATACCGTGTATCGTTAATAAAGTTTTATCTAACCTTGTCTACAACTTAAAAGACATGGATGGTAACGATCTTGGAAATTTTCATGTATCTGATTTGAAACGAGATTTTACTGATTTTGATGATAATTTACCTAACAATGTTGACGATGACGAAACCGACAAACGTATCTTACGTAATAGACTCCCTATCGCAATATCTGATGATGATTCTAGTGATGACGAATAACCTTTCCTTTTACCGTTCGTTCCTCTTTACCTTTGTATGTCGTACCTATTACTTTTAAAGTTAGGAGAATATAACTCCAGATAATGTGCTTCTTCTTGATAGAGACGTTGTGTTTCGATAGTACAATATCATTAAACATTAAATAATTAAATAAAACAAATAAATTAATAAACCAATTGAAAAATCAATGATCATTGTTCTGGTGAATACTCGTTTGACGTTTTGGACTGGTGATGGTAAACAATATTCTCCGAGCGTAGATCCGAATCGAATATTTTGGTTTCGAATTAGGCAACATCCCTTAGAATGGTTCATTGTTACTCACGCCGAAGTCGCTTCATTCGTTTATTTACTCGGAGTAATAATAAATACAAACAATAAAATGTAAACATAAATAAATAAAACATAAACAATTAAAACTAAATAAACTTCTAAAAAACAAAATAAAATAAACAAAAACTATTGTGCGATCGAGCATTGCTGATCTAAAGAGAGGTATGCATATATGTCCTGCTGTATCCCTAACGAAACTATAATACCTTTGTTATACCTTATCTACCTAAGTAGGAATTTACCGATTATCTTACCTTTCTTATCTTAAAGATAGCCTACCGTATACCTTACCTTTTCTCTTAATTTGCCGTGGCCTATCATTGAATATTTTCAAAGTACCTGTACATTGCCTCAGGGTGTCGTTTTTGCGTTATATATCTACCTTACCGTTTACCTACCTTTTATCGTATCTTGTGATAAATCACGAGAAGAATATATTTTGTTTTGTTACAAATTCTATACATGTGAACAATCGATTCCTGTGGAATATATCTTTACGATAACTTATTTTGTTTAGTGTATAAATTTGGATCTTTTTTCAAAAGTTTGGATCTGATTTTCAAGGTGAAAATATAGCTTTTGAATTTTCTTTGACAAAATATACTTTTCCTGCTTATCTTGTACCGAAATCTATCTCATTTTTACCGTATACACACACTATGAATAGTGTATGTTTACCTTGATCTTGCTAACAAACTCTGTGATGGGTGTTGTTATATCTTACTGTCATACAAGAATGTATGTACTTATCTTATCTTACCTGATGTCTAACGCAATATCTTATCTTTATGTATACACTGAGAAAAGTGTTTACATAATTTATCGTATCTTTTATGTTTCAAGGTTATTTTGGAAATATTAAACTACCCTTCCTATATCGTTATCTGCCTACATTACCTTACGTATAGTCGTTACTTAGTAATCATATATCTTTACTCATATTACCTTTTCGCGTTTTCTTTATATCGTCACGTTACCTTACCGAATGCTACCTTTATTACCTTACCTTATAGACATGTTACATGTTCTTGTTGCTGTAGTTTATCTTCAATTACCGATTTTGACGTTCTTGGGTTTTTTTCTGGTATTTTTTCCCCTCGTAAGAAAATAAAAATATACTTCCATATCTGCAATAGCATTCCCATGACGGAATTTTTGGAGGTCTTTCACGTTCCCTGCAAAAGAAAGTTACCGCGTATCTTTGATTTTTTGTTAAGGGCTGAGGTCGCATTGGGCGCGGTCATAGTTGTTCTGTCACCCTTAGGGTAAAATTGTCGAATCTATTATCGTATGATGCGTGAAGCAGTGTCGACGGACACGCCGTATGGGAACCGTCACCTAGGCACTAGGCGGATGTAGTATACGGGATGGAGGAGATAAGACAGTACAGCATTGGGGCGCGGTGCTGCGATTTCAGAGATCCAGTCATTTATATATTTAGGATTAAACTCCTTTTTACCTAGTTATAAGTTAGTTTTAAGGCCCATATTTTTTTCTTTTCTTATCGTATCCTACCTTATCTTATTTCTTAATTTTTTCACTTACTCATATCGTATATTTCTAGAAAAGTTTCTTTTCTTTACTGGTTTGGTTGAGAATGATTGCTTGGATCATAAATACTAGAAAGTTAGCCACGACGCGAACGAACATCTCTAGCGAGGCCTTTCACATTGTGTTGTTGTTCCAATGATCATTCACAGCAATCGCCTTCGTATCTTTATCTTATGTCTCCAATCATTTAGCTCTCTTATAGTGCCTGAACATATTATCTCCCTTATCATTTTCTAATTACATTTAGTACTTTAGAGTTATTGTTTTATTTTTCTGATGATTTAGAGGTTTGGAAAATCTTCATGGAAAAGCTCCCAAGTGCTAGGTGGACGCACGATAGGCAACCTTCCAGGTGTGATTGACCTATTCCAATGATCATTAGAGTATCTTTGTCTTATCTAGTTTTAGTTCTTTACTCTTGGAGGAGAGGGGGAGAATGTGCTTAGCACATGCTGCTTCAAAGCATTTTTTCTTATCTATACTATACCTTTATTATTCCTTTACATTTACCTTTACTGTGACATACTTAAATAACGGTCACTTTTGCCTACTGTTAATATTGATGATGTCAGTTACAAAATACCGTGTATAATACCTTTTGTTTACGCTCCTTGCTTATTTTATATCTTTTCGCTGATACCTATACCGTTATTATTTTTGTAATTGTCTAATCTGATTTCTCTTTTAGCTAGTCTATAAGTTAATGGTTACGTATGTATTTACTAATCTATTATGTCTCTCTTTTAGCTAGTCTATAAGATATGTTGTATATATTTATATATTTTTTGTATATTTTGTATATTTGAGTATTTTAATGAAGAAGGTTCTTCATAAAGAAAATTTCTTCAAAATTTTCGAAAAATTTCTTCCAAATTTTCGAAAAATTTCTTCAAAATTTTCGAAAATTTCTTCAAAAATTTTTTACCGAGGAGAGGGAATGTAACAGGAGATCCTGTTTCTCTGCTCAAAATAATTCGTTTTGTTTATATATTACCTATTTTACTTATGTTCTCATATCTTTTCTGAGAGGGCACTGTTAAAGATTTAAAACATCCGAAAATTGTCAGAAATGATGTGCGCAGAAAAGTTTGTTGGTAATTAGATCTCCATTTTGGAGACAAGCCTGACCGGCGTTCTCTTGATTGTCTAAAAAGAAAGACAATTATAATGTGAGTTGTGTCGAAGGAAATTCTAAGTAAGTCAATACCTTTTCATACATTACTAATGATTGTCGTGTATATATCTTTGAAATGTTGTGGGATGACTCAGTCATTCTAAATTAATTACTTTCGCCGACAACACTTGTTGCTTGTAGAAGCTTCTAAAAATTCCTGTGTCTTTTTAGATTGCAACAACTCACCATTCTACTTTCTCCATTCTACGTTCTACATTTTACATTCTACAATCTACCTGATTCAAATAGCAACTTGATTTGAAAATCAATTCAGTTCGATTCTCTACTTCCGACACTACGTTATACTTGCTTTTACAAGTATGGATCATATTATGTCCAGTACTTTATTGACATAAAATTCGGTTCTCTTCTCCATTGGAGAATACGAAAACCATTGATAGATGCATAAGCCGATATATATTTATAATATTTGATTAATCATATTTTTGTAGAACCTTTAGCATTGAACTAATTTCCCTAGGAACCTAATTAATTTGTATATTTAATGTACGACGGCCAAGGGCCATATTTGTAAAATAGTAGGGACCAAAGTCGACTTTAAGTAGGATATTCTTCATTAGATAGTTAAGTTACTTTCCCGATTTTTATTTAATGATCATCTAAGTACCTATAAAAAACCATATACTCTGTTTTTCGTCATTTGATCAGGGTAAATTATATTATTTCATATTACAAATGACGCGGCGCTCAACTTAGTTATATGCCAGACAAATTTTTATTATCTAAGTGTTATACAACATTTAGGCGAAAATTCACGACCCATTGTTTTACCTAGAGCTTAGTCGAAGGCATACAGTAAGTAACAATAGAATTATTATCTTTTTTATCGCTATAGCTACCGGGTAAGTTACATACGAATTCTCCTTCCCTTAACCATCACCCCCACTTCCCTTGTTCTGCTCCGTCCCTTCACTAGCAACCCCACCGTCTTATCTTCCGCCACTTCCAGTCCGCACCGCTCTATCTTCTCCACAATCTTCCTGCACATATTCTCCGCCTTTCTTTCCATCTCCGCCTCTCTCTTTGCCGTACATACCAGACACACATCGTCCGCATACACCGTAATCTCACATCCCTCTTCACATACTATCCCACAAACCTCATCAAACACTCACTTCCAGAGCGTCGGTCCAAGAACCGAGCCCTGAGGCACTCCAGCTTCCGTCTCATCCGCCGTCTGGGGGCGGGCTCAGAAGAATACCCCCAGGGGATAGCCCACCTGTCGTAAGAGGCGACTAATAGGTTAGATTCCCAGGAATCTAGAGGAGTAAACCTCGATAAAAAACCAGCGACATAGGGAAGGCAGCTATGTTGTGGTGTAGTGTAGGCAACGGAAGCCACTGCGTCCGGAGGCAACCGTGATAAAAAGCCTAGAGGAGTAAACCTCGATAAAACAATCCGTAATCTACGTTGTTAGCTACCGTGGCAATGGATGAATGGCTGCGCGGAAGTCAGTCAGAAACGGTGCCTCCGGGATACCTGGTGACCTCCCGGAGTAACCAGCCTTACCACCACAAGCGGGGCTCTGTGGTGGTGGACATTCAATTCCCTAGCTACTCGTGGGATGGAATATGGACAAAGAAAAATAGAACAGGAGGTTATGGATGAAGAAAGGCAAGGAAATGGAATTTTTGGTAAGTCGACGAAGGTAAAACGAACGCCTGATAAGGCGGGGGAGACGAGAGGATGGAGTGATACTGGAGTAAAGAGAAAGGAGGTATCGCCTCTGGAGGACAAGGAACAGAAGAGGAAACTGAAGGAGAAAGGAAAGAAGGAAATGGAGGATTGGGAGGAAGAAGAGAGGGAGAGTGTAGAGAGATTGAAGGATATGGTAAGGCGACTGGAGGAGAAGGTGGAAAGGCTGGAGGAAGAAAAGGCAGCGGCAGAGGGGCGGGTCAAGGAATTGGAGAGGTTGAGGGGGGGGGACGATAGCAACGGGATAATGCAAACACGATGGGAGGTGGGGCAAAGAGACTGGGAAGGATGGCTGGAGGTTAGAGATAGGGACTGGGATGGTAAAAAGGGGGAGGGAATAGAGGTGAAGGTGGGAAATCCAATATTAGGGGATGAAAAGGTAAAGGTGGTATGGGTGACCAAGGAAGACAGTGGAATGGAGAAGGGAATACAGAGGATGTTTAGGGATAGGTACCCGATGCTAGGGGGAAAAGGAGAGGAAATGGAGTGGGTCAAGGAGGTACGCACTACGGAAAGGAATGGGGTAAGGGTGAAGACGGAGGAGTTGATCTGTCGGATGGAGGGAGATTGTAGGGATGAGAAAAAGGTGTTTGAGCTGATGAGTCGACTGTTTGGGGTAGTGGGGAGCGGGGACAGCATTGGACTCCACAGGCTTAAGCAGGTAGAGGTGGAGGTGCTGAACAAGATGGTGGCGTGGGTGAGAGGTGGCGGAGGTAACAATCTATACAGATGGGGAGAAGGAAAAGGAGGGTAGAAATGGGGCGATAATCCTGAAGGATATCGGGGAAGTCGATCAGGAGGGGATCGAGAGGATTAAGAAGGGGTTGAGGGAGATGACAGGGGAGTGGGTGGATAGACTCAGAGTCTCAAGAAATAGGGAGGTGGTAATAGAGGCAAAGAAGGGGGTTGAGGTGAGTGGAATTCTGGGGGAGGTAGGAAGGGTAACAGGAGCTAGGGTGGTCGAAGCGGGGAGGGGAACAAAAACCATTAAAATGGTAGTGATAGAACCGTGGATGGAAGATGAAAAGGTGAGGGGGAAAATAGAGAATTTGATTGGGAAAGGGACAACGGTGATTAAAGTGGTAAGGGAGAGGAACGGGATGAAAATGGCGGTGGTGAGGGCGGAATGGGAAAAAGCGGTAGCCTTGTTGAAAAAAAAAAGGAGATTAGATTGGGGTGGAACAGGGTAAATATTATAGAGGGTAGAGAGGATGACAGATGCTTTGGATGTGGGATAAAGGGCCATAAAGTAACAGGGTGTAAGGTGAAGGTAGTCAAGGAGAGGAGTAAGTGTTGGCTTTGTAAGAGCGAGGATCACATGGCGAGAGACTGTCGGCAGGCTTTCCTTTGTAGGGTATGTGGGGAAAGGGGAGACAGGCCAGGGGAGATAGAATGTAGTAGGGGAAGGGAAGAAGTAGAAGGAGACGATGGAAAAGGTGAAGGAAAAAATGGGAGGGACCCTCTGGACCCCTCAGATGGGACGAGTCTGGTCAAATAGGAGGAAGGGGACAGCATTGCGCGGGAAGGAGGAATGTAGGGGATATATGGAGAGTGTTACAGATAAATTTAGGGAAATGCAGGATAGCGCATGATATATTGGATGAAGTGATTTTTAGAAGGGAAGTGGATGTAGTGTGTGGATCCGAGGTGAATGCTAGATATGTGGGGAAGCAGGGATGGATTATTGGCGATACAGGAGAAGCAGGAATAAGAGTGGTGGGGGATGGGATGGGTGGATGAAGTGAGGAAGGGAAACGGATGGGTGGTAGTGCGAATGGGAAACATGGTGGTGTACAGTGTGTATATAAGCCCAAATGTCAGCCTGGAAGAATATGAGAGAAGCATGACAGGATTAGAGGACGATCTGAGGGTGTCAAAAGGAAAAAGGAGGATCATAAGGAGAATGGTGGCAGGGGACTTCAATGCGAAGAATACTATATGGGGGGGGGGGGAAGAAAACGGACAGGAGAGGGGAGATCCTTGAGGAAGTGTTAACATCCAACGGGCTGGTGGTGCTGAATGATGGACTACTGCCCACCTTCGTGAGGGGTGACGGGGGTTCATCATTCATTGATATAACAGCATGTGATGAATGGCTGTGGGAAAGAGTGTTTAGTTGGGGGGTGCTGGAGGATGAGGAAAGCTTGAGCTTACATAGGTATGTGGAGACGGATATAAGGAAAGAGAGAAAGGATTTAGTGGAAGAGTGGGAATGGAAGTGGACGAAAGCCGAGGCAGAGAGAATGAGGAAGAAAGTAAGAGAAGAGATAGGAAGGGGACTTGGACATGATGCAGATGAATTGTACAATGTGATACAGGGCTGCAAAAGAGAGGGAAAGAGGGGCAATAGGCGTGAGCGGAGGGCCAATTACTGGTGGAATGAGGAAATAGAGGAGCTGTGGAGGGAGTGTAAGAAAGAACGAAGACGGATGCTGAGAGGAAGAGGAAGGATAGAGGGAAGAGGGAGATATAAAGAGAAGAAGAAGGAACTGGAGCGTAGAGTGGAGACGGAAAAAAGAGGGAAGTGGGAAGAGTTACTGGGGGAATTGGAAAACAATCCATGGGGAAAGGCGTATGAGATAGCGGTGAAGAGGATGGGTGGAAATAGAAACGAGGTTCTAGAGGAGGATTGGGAGAAGGAGATTATAGAGAAATTGTTCAAAGGGGGAGAAGGAGGAGTGGGTGGCAGAATTCAGGAAATCCAAGATACAAGGGGGGTAGTGAAAATGAGGGGGATAAGGCCGGTAGAGAAGTGGGAGGTAGAAGATTGGGGGAGAAATATTAAAGTGAGAAAAGCCCCAGGGATAGATGGCCTGAGGGGTGATATGGTGAAGAGGCTGTTGGATGACAATAGGGAGTACTTCTGGGAACTATTCAACAGGGTGCTGAGGGAGGAGGAGTTCCCGGAAGGATGGAAGGTAGCCAGGGTGATACTGATGAAGAAGGCGGGTAGAGAGGGGAAGCGGGCGGGGGACTATAGGCCTATCAGCCTGCTGTGTGGTATGGGTAAATTGATGGAGGGGATAATAAGGGATAGGATTGAGGAGGAAGTTGGTAGGAATGGGGGTTTTAGGGGAAGGGGAAATCTTGCATCTCGGCACTGAGCAAGGTGATGGGTTTGGTGGAAAGAGCTAGGGAGGGCAGCTGGAGGAAGAAGAAATTGGCCCTACTCGTGTTCTTCGACGTCGGGAACGCGTTCAACAGTGTCAGCAAACGGGCAGTGTTGAGCGCGTTGCTGAGGCTTGGAGTGGAGCAGGGGTTGGTTAACCTGGTGGAGGACTACCTGACGGGGCGTGTGATTGTAGACTCCAGAGGGAGGAGATATGAGATGGAGGCTGGAGTGCCTCAGGGCTCGGTTCTTGGACCGACGCTCTGGAAGTGTGTGTTTGATGAGGTTTGTGGGATAGTATGTGAAGAGGGATGTGAGATTACGGTGTATGCGGATGATGTGTGTCTGGTATGTACGGCAAAGGGAGAGGCGGAGATAGAAAGAAAGCCGGAGAGAATGTGCAGGAAGATTGTGGAGAAGATAGAGCGGTGCGGACTGGAAGTGGCGGAAGCTTCTCTCGGTGGGGTTGCTAGTGAAGGGACGGAGCAGGGCAAGGGAAGTGGGGGTGATGGTTAAGGGAAGGATAATTCGCATGGAGGAGTCTGTGAAATACCTAGGGGTGTGGTTGGATAGCCAATTATCCTTCAAAACCCATATGGTAAAGGCGGCAGAGAAGGGTAAAGTGAGGGCAGCATGGCTGGGGAGATTGATGTGTAATGTGAAAGGGCCGGGAGAGTGGAAGAGGAGGGTAATTGGTAGGACGGTAGAGCAGAGTATGCTGTACGGTGCGGAGGTGTGGGGTGAAAGAGCGGGGGTGAATGCGAGGGTTAGGCCACTTCTGCGGGTGCAGAGAGGGATACTGCTGAGGGTGGTGCAGGGGTACAGGACAGTGGGTGGACTGGCAGCAGCGGTGCTGGCAAGGTCCTACCCATTGGACGTGTTGGCTAGAGCTAGGAGCAAACGCTGGAGGGGTGCGACCAAAGAAGAGGTACGGGAATGGATGGAGGAGGAAATGGAGAGAAGGTGGAAGGAGTATGAGGGCGCGCTAAAAGGAGCGATTGGGAATAGGAGAGATTGGATGGACCGGAAATTCGGGGAGGTGAACTACTTCTTGACACAAGTGCTCACTGGACATGGGTCGAGAGTAGGGTACCTCCACAAGATTGGGAAACGAGAGACTGGTGTGTGCGAGAGGTGTGAAGTGGAGGATGATGTGGGGCATGTGTTTAGATGCTGGAGGAACGAGGAAGTGCTGAAGAAGTTGGAGAGGAAACTAGGGGAGGCGGTGTACTGGGAAAACATGGTGGAGATAATGTTGAGGGGGAGGAAGAATGGATGGAGGTGAGTGGAGTAGTAGAGAGCATGGTAAGGGGGAGATAAGGACTCGATATGGCATGAGAGGTAGGAGTGATAGGAGGGAGAAGATGACAGTGTGAGCGGAGAGTGTGCGAGGGACCGCCGCCTGTCTCGAAGTATGCTAGGGTAGTGATTCCGAGGCGGGGGGTAACGGCGAGTTTGAGGTGGGTTTGGTTGGTAGGCATCTCCTTGGGGATGAGTCCAACACTGTTTGGGTCCATTCGAACATGAGTTTCCCATCTCGGCCCGAAAAAAAAAAAAAAAAAGCTTCCGTCTCATATCTCCTCCCTCTGGAGTCTAAAATCACACGCCCCGTCAGGTAGTCCTCCACCAGGTTAACCATCACCTGCCCCACTCCAAGCCTCAGCAAAGCACTCAACACTGCCCGTTTGCTGACACTGTTGAACGCGTTCCCGACGTCGAAGAACACGAGTAGAGCCAATTTCTTCTTCCTCCAGCTGCCTTCCCTAGCTCTTTCCACCAAGCCCATCACCTTGCTCAGTGCCGAGATGCAAGATTTCCCCTTCGTGAACCCGTTCTGGTTTACCCTAAAATCCCCATTCCTACCAACTTCCTCCTCAATCCTATCCTTTATTTTCCCCTCCATCAATTTACCCATACCACACAGCAGGCTGATAGGCCTGTAGTACCCCGCCCGCTTCCCCTCTCTACCCGCCTTCTTCATCAGTATCACCCTGGCCACCTTCCATCCTTCCGGGAACTCCTCCTCCCTCAGCACTCTGTTGAATAGTTCCCAGAAGTACTCCCCATGTATGTATGTATTGTATTGATATATTATAGGTAGGTTAAGTTACGTTAGATCCATGAAATTTGATGTGTAAAAATATGTCATTTGTGGTTATAATTAATGTCACATTGAAAGAAATATTTTTTTAATAGTTATCGGGGGATAAAATAAAATTTGAATGTGGGTAGTGATGGTAATTTTTATTGATAAGGAGATTGATAGACATTTTTGAAAAGCAAAGATATAATATGAAAATATATAATATGGGAATGATTATTAATAATAGAATATGAATAGAATTTTTTTGAAAAGCAGAAATATAATATAAAAATATATAACCGAAAATTAGGAAGATTGGAATAAAATTTATAAAGCAAAATTGTAGAAAATTGAAAAATTTTATACCATCATAATAATTATTATTCGATTTGGAAAGGAGGAGATAGAATATTTGACAGGCAGAGAGAGAATATAAAAATAAAATAACCCATTGAAAATTAAAAATATTGGATTGAAAAAAAGATTTAAAGCGGTGAACATTCGGATCATATATACAAATGGAAAAAGAAATTGTACTGCAAATGGCATATTTGGTTTTTATTGAAATTATTTAGGAAGATTTGACATTATAAACCAGGGAAGTAATATTACAACATTTGTTGCTTGTATTATAAGTTTAGTTTCCGTAAATTAAAAATTTTGGATGTTTTATAGATGTGATTTAGTTAAAAAGTTATAAGACGGGGTCATTTCATTAAACCGATTTGTTTGATAATTTAAAAGTTTGTATTTGTGAATGAGATTGTTCAATGAAATAATTAAATATATAACCCAACCTTGAGATAGGAAATTTTTTTTTATGAAGTATATTAACAACTAATTTGGATAAAGGTAATAATATATGATTGATTGCATAAAATTTAGTAAAAACAAAATTTAGAGTGTAATAATAAAATAGGACAATTGTGAATATCAATATAGTATGTACATTGGGGTGACATTCACTGAGACCTAAAAGATTTATTGTACCCCCTTACTTCTACTTAGTTCCTGAGAAAAGTCTCAGAGACTAGTAGCTCCTTTAGACCTATTTCCCGGGGGAATTTTTGGATATCTGCAGGCTTCAACTTAGGTAAATGTCCCTCTTCTATCCAGTAGTCTCCAAGGTGTTGTGCCCTAGGATTCTGAATTGCTGTGCAGTTCGCAAGTATGTGGATGGAGGTTTCTTCTTCCATGCCACAGAATCTACATTTTCTTCCTCCACTATTTTGAGCTTTTTCAGGTGCCCATTCAAGCGACAATGTCCCGTAAGGATGCCTGTTAAAACTCTTAGTGCATTTTTACTTTAACTTATGCATTCATTTGATCTCAGCAGGTTGTAATCACCCAGAAGAATCTTTGATTGCCTACGTCCTACTAGATCTTTCCAATGGTCAGATCTTCTCTTTTCTTCGGCTTTGCCTATTTCTTCCAATATTACATTGGGGCTGATACCGCAAAAGGGTTACGGCCCCCAAAATGGTGTCCCCCTCTTTGCTAGTTCATCTGCTATTTCATTTCCTTCTATCCCTGTGTGTCCTGAAATCCACAGTAAGGTGACTATATTGTTCTCGCCTAGTTCATTTAGTTTGCCTAGGCATTCCCACACCATTTTGGAAGTGATAACACAAGAGCTCAGTGCTTTAATGGCTGCTTGACTATCCGACATTATGATAATCCTTTGCCTTCTATATCCTTTATCAATATTGAACTGAGCACACTTTCTTATGGCGTGAATTTCCGCTTGAAAGATACTCGGGGTTTTTCCCAAGCTTTCAGAGTGTTTGGTTCCTGGCCCATACACTCCTATCCCAGTTCCTTCTATTGCTTTTGAGCCGTCTGTGTACCATTGAATGGCATTCTTTCCAAGTCTGGTAATGGTATTTGGATCCCATTCCTTCTTGTTGCTTAATTCCGTGACGAATTTCTTTGAAAAGTTACACCTTTTCATCATACCATCTTGTGACATGTCCCAGGTTTTCTGATTTCTAAGAAGTAAGGAGGTGGTTTTTTTTAATGAGTCCCTCTCTACTTAGTCTGTATCTTGTTCTTTCTGCAACACTTTCCACCACCATATGTAATGGTGTGAGGTTGAGAATAACTTCCATGGCTGCCGTTGGGCATGTTCTCATTGCTCCTGTAATGCACATACAGGCTAGTCTTTGAATTTTGTAGAGGTTTTCTCTCGTTGTCAATAGGCTAGCTCTACTACTCCACGCTATGGCTCCATAAGTGATAATTGGTCTTACTATGGCAGTGTACATCCAGCTCAGGATTTTTGGGTTGCTCCCCCAATTTTTCCCTGCCAGATTCCTGCACACCATTAGAGCCATTTTTGCTTTGTATATAATCTCCTTTTCGAGGTTGTTCCACAGGAGTTCACTGTCTAGAGTCAAACCTAGATACTTGACTTCTTGTCTCCATTCAACATCGCTCCCATCAAGTTTAATGGTTTTGAGGTTGAGCTTTCTTTTCTTAGTGAATGCTATTAAGATGGTTTTGGTGGGGTTGATGTTAAGTCCCACTTGCCTACACCAGCTATTTGTATAGTTCAGACCCTTTTGTACTATGTCACAAAATGTATTTTCGAATTTTCCCCTGGCTGTTATGACAATATCATCAGCATATCCTTGGCAGGATATTCCGAGGTCAGTCAAACCACACAGGAGTTCGTCAACCGTCAGGCTCCACATTAATGGGGAAGCTACTCCTCCCTGTGGACATTCTCTGGTTGTACAGATGGAGACAATGTCTTTACTCGTCTTTACTCTAGTGGTGAGCAGTTCCGACATCCATTTGGATGTTGTGCTGTCTACACCTCTTCTATTTGATGCTCTTTTGACAGCCTCATGAGGAGTATTGTCAAAAGCTCCTTCTATGTCCAAAAAGACGCATACTACGGCTTCTTGGTTGTCTAGAGGACCTCGGATATCCCAGGTGGAGAGGTAGTTTCTCTAGGATTTTAGCTCTAATGTAATTGTCAAAAGCCTTTTCCATCGTTTTGTGCACAAACGATGTTAGGCTAATTGGTCTGAAGGATTTGGGGTTTGTTGTGTCCCTTTTTCCAGCTTTTGGAATTAAGGTTACTATTGCCCTTTTCCATGCTTCTGGTATATAACCCAGTTCTGAGCTGCTTCGACTGATCCTAACCAAATGTGGTAGAATTTCGTCTTGACCTTGCTGGAGCAATGCTGGGAAAATTCCATCAGCTCCCGGTGCCTTGAATGGCGATAAGGTGTTCATAGCCCATTTTAACCTTTCGTTACTACAAATGTGCTTAGCCATTGTAGTACTTTCTCTCGAAGGTCTGATATGACCTTTTTTTTCGGGCCGAGATGGGAAACTCATGTTCGAATGGGTCCAGGACCCAAACAATGTTGGACTCAGCCCCAAGGAGATGCCTGCCAACCAAACCCACCTCAAACTCGCCGTTACCCCCGCCTTGGAATCACTTCCCTAGCATACTTCGAGACGGGCGGCGGTCCCTCGCACACTCTCCGCTCACACCGTCATCTTCTCCCTCCTATCACTCCTGCCTCTCATGCCATATTGAGTCCTTCTCTGCCCCTAACCATGCTCTCTACTACTCCACTCACCTCCATCCATTCTTCCTCCCCCTCAACATTATCTCCACCATGTTTTCCCAGTACACCGCCTCCCCTAGTTTCCTCTCCAACTTCTTCAGCACTTCCTCGTTCCTCCAGCATCTAAACACATGCCCCACATCATCCTCCACTTCACACCACTCGCACACACCAGTCTCTCTTTTCCCAATCTTGTGGAGGTACCCTACTCTCGACCCATGGCCAGTGAGCACCTGTGTCAAGAAGTAGTTCACCTCCCCGAATTTCCGGTCCATCCAATCTCTCCTATTCCCAATCGCTCCTTTTAGCGCGCCCTCATACTCTTCCCACCTTCTCTCCATTTCCTCCTTCATCCATTCCCGTACCTCCTCTCTGGTCGCACCCCTCCAGCGTTTGTTCCTAGCTCTAGCCATCACGTCCAATGGGTAGGACCTTGCCAGCACCGCTGCTGCCAGTCCACCCACTGTCCTGTACCCCTGCACCACCCTCAGCAGTATCCCTCTCTGCACCCGCAGAAGTGGCCTAGCCCTCGCATTCACCCCCGCTCTTTCATCCCACACCTCCGCATCGTACAGCATACTCTGCTATACCGTCCTACCAATTACCCTCCCCTTCCACTCTCCTGGCCCTTTCACATTACACATCAATCTCCCCAGCCATGCTGCCCTCACTTTAACCTTCTCTGCCGCCTTTACCATATGAGTTTTGAAGGATAATTGGCTATCCAACCACACCCCTAGGTATTTCACAGACCCCTCCATACGAATTCACCTCCCCTTAACCATCACCCCCACTTCCCTTGTCATTCTCCGTCCCTTCACTAGCAACCCCACTGTCTTATCTTCCGCCATCCTCCGTGACCTTCGAGAGGACTATCTCCCCTATTTGGGCTAGTCCCAGGAAAATGAGTTTCAAGTAAGAGTTTCACTCTTTCTTCCTCATTTTCGGTATATTTACCGTCCGGCTTCCTCAAAGCCATATCTGTGTTGACCCTACTTCTTGTCATGACTTTGTAAAGTCTTGCCGCAGCAGGTGTTGTATTTATATTTTCACAGAATTTTCTGAAGCTATTTCTTTCAGCTTTTCTAATTTCCTTATAGTAGGTGTTTCTCACTTCGGTGTATCTCTGCCAGTCTCCGGTGAGTTTTGCTCTATTAAAAAGGTCCCGGGTTTGAGATCTTAATTCTGACAGATGTTTATTCCACCAGGGTGCATCTCTACTGCTTCGTTGTTCTTGAAGAGGGCAGCTCGATTCAAATGCATCGATTATTGCCCTGTTCAGGTCCTCAAGCTCATTTTCCAGATCTAGATGTTGCTTATAGCCCTCTCTTTTCTCTGGATATGTGCTAGGTTTTCTTTCAGACAGGTGTTATAGTTGTCCCAATCTGTTTTTCTTGGTTTTCTTCTGGGGCTCACCCCAGGTTTGCCTAGTTCTAACTTGAATGTTATGATGCTATGATCGGAGAGTTATGGTTCGCCCGAAACTCTCCAATCTTTTACTATATGTTTTAGATCCTGTGCTGCCAGTGTGACATCTAAAACTTCTTGCCCTACCCTTGTTATAAATGTGGGGGTATTCCCTATATTGTGAATATTAAGGTTTTTATTAAGGATATATTCTAAAAGTTGCTCACCTTTCTGGTTGGTATTACTACTGCCCCAATTAGTATTGTGTGCATTGGCATCACACGCTAAGAGTAGAGGTAGTCTCTTCTCTTCACAGTACTTCACCATCCTTTGTTCCTTGGGGTGTGGTGCTATCCCGTCTCCCGCAAAGTACCATGATGCTATTACTATCTCCTTGTCCTCCTTCTTGTGTTCGAAGAGTGCTCGAAATGGAACGAGGTCTCGAGTCATGTATTCTGAAAGACAAAAATAGTTGATATTGTCCCTTATCATAATACATGCTCTTGGTATATCCTTACCTGAGTGATACACTATTTTAGCATCTTTACATGCTAATCCTCTTACCTGGTTATTATTGACCCAAGGTTCTTGGATCACACACATCCCTCATTGGTCCTTAGTGAACAATCTTGTGATCATCGCCGCAGCTCCTTTGGCATGGTGAGCAATAATCTGAGCTAAGTTAATCCCCGCCATCCTGTTGGTTTTCAGGTTGGGTGTTACCCTCTTCCATCAGGGTGATGCCCCCTTCTGTAAGAGTGCTGCTCCCACCCAAACTCCATTCCCTCCTCGGACAGCGGCTACTCCTCCCCAAGAAGTTTAGAGATGTGTAGGCTTTCTACACTACTCGAGTCGTCGCTGGCCTTGGAGGAGATAGAAACCTTCTCAGGGTTTCTTTCCTCTTCTTTTCTGAGGCCATGTACGGGGATTTTCCCAAACCGGTAATGAATGGTGAACCCGCTGTTCTTGATTTTTTGACAGGATAGATTGTCTATTCCTGCCCTCAAGACTAGGCCTTTGCCCTCGTCTTTAAGGTTGAGAACCTTCCACTGGTCTGTTACCAAACCTTCATTCTGCGCTTTCATCAAGCGAAGAATTTTTCCTTCCTCTACGCCTTTGCTTCTTGGGAGAAACATCGTAGCGGTATGCATTTTTGGGATGTTTTCTACCTGGCACACCATCAGTTCCACTCCCTTCCAGCTTTTCAGCTGTGGTAATATCAACTGGAGCCATTCTGCAGTCTGTGGTGTTTCACAGTCGATTAGAACGACTCCTGGTCTGAAATGTATGCCAGTAAACTGGCATCCAGCATACATTTCTTCTTTTATTGCGTTCTCAAGCAAGGTTTGGTCGTCCGCACTGAGACTGGTCTCAGGGTACTCCCTAGGGAGTACTCCCCATTGTCATCCAACAGCCTCTTCACCATATCACCCCTCAGGCCATCAATCCCTGGGGCTTTTCTCGCTTTAATATTTCTCCTCCCACCGGCCTTACCCCCCTTATTTTCCCAACCCCCCTAGTATCCTGGATTTCCCGAATTCTGCCCCCCACTCCTTCTTCTCCCCCTGTGAACAATTTCTCTATAATCTCCTTCTCCCAATCCTCCTCTAACACCTCGTTCCTATTTCCACCCATCCTCTTCACCGCTATCTCATACGCCTTTCCCCATGGATTATTTTCCAATTCCCCCAGTAACTCTTCCCACTTCCCTCTTTTTTCCCTCTCCACCCTACGCTCCAGTTCCTTCTTCTTCTCTTTATATCCCTCTCTTCTCTATCCTTCCTCTTCCCCTCAGCATCCGTCTTCGTTCTTTCTTACACTCCCTCCACAGCTCCTCTATTTCCTTATTTCACCAGTAATTGGCCCTCCGCTCACGCCTATTGCCCCTATTTCCCTCTCTTTTACAGCCCTGTATCACATTGTACAATTCATCTGTCTTCTCTTCTCTTACTTTCTTCCTCATACTCTCTGCCTCGGCCTTCGTCCACTTCCATCCCCACTCTTCCAATAATTCCTTTCTCCCTTTCCTTATATCCGTCTCCACATACCTATGTAAGCTCAAGCTTTCCTCATCCTCCAGCTACAACTACTCACTCTTTCCCCCAGCCATTCATCACATACTGTTATATCAATGAATGATGAACCCCTGTCACCCCTCACGAAGGTGGGCAGTAGTCCATCATTCAGCACCACCAACCCGTTGGATGTTAACACTTCCTCCAGGATCTCCCCTCTCCTGTCCGTTTTCTTCACCCCCCCCCCCCCCCATATAGTATTCTTACCATTGAAGTTTCCTGCCACCATTCTCCTTATGATCCTCCTTTTTCCTCCCATCCGTTTCCCTTCCTCACTTCATCCGCCCTCAGTCCATCCCCCACCACTCTTATTCCTGCCTCTCCTGTATGGTCCATAATCCATCCCTGCTTCCCCACATATCTAGCATTTACCTCGGATCCACACACCACATCCACTTCCCTCCTAGAAATCACTTCATCCAATATATCATGCGCTATCCTGCATTTCCCTAAATTTATCGGTAACACACTCTCCATCCATCCCCTACATTCCTTTTTCCCGCGCAATGCTCTCCCCTTCCTCCTATTTGACCAGACTCGTCCTATCTGAGGGGTCCAGAGGGTCCCTCCCTTTTTTCCTTCACCTTTTCCATCATCTTCTTTCCTTCCCCTACCACTTTCTATCTCCCCTGGCTTATGTCCCCTTTCCCCACATGCCCTGACGACAGTCTCTGGCCATGTGATCCTCACTCTTACATAGCCAGCACTTACTCCTCTCCTTGACTCCCTGCACCTTACACCCTGCTACTTTGTGCCCCTTTACCCCACATCCAAAGCATCTGCCCTCCTCTCTATCCTCTACAATAGTTACCCTGTTCCACCCCAATCTAATCTCCATTTCCCCAGTAAGGCTTCCGCTTTTTCCCATTCCGCCTTCACCACCGCCATTTTCATCCCGTTCCTCTCCCTTACCACATTAATCACCTTTGTCTCTTTCCCAATCAATTTCTCTCTTTTCACCCTATAATTATTTAATACTCACTAGTCGAAAAGAAAATACTATGTGAAGTTCAAAACATCAAACACTGTTTGACAGAAACTAAAAATTTAAAAACAATTTACAGAAACTTCAATGATGTGTCTGTTCCATATAACCTACTTGAAGTATTATCCAGTATCAGTCTAGTTAACAAGTTAAAAATAGTGAAAAATAGAGATAGAGTAATTAAACTTATGGATGAGCTGAGAAAGTCCCTTCAAGATCACTTGTGGATTACCATATTTTGGGATATCTAAAATCAAAAGAATATGACACCGACATCAATAGCCGAGGAAATATTCTTCTTGGAAGAATAGATAATGACTGCGGAGGAATAAAAAATAATCCAGATGTGATCAGAAGGTCCGTTCGCAATATAACAAAAAGAGCAAGAAAATGCAAACAGCAAAATGGTGGCCATTTTGAGCCATTTTTGTAGGTTAGACTTGCTTGGTTGTTCGGATAATGTTGTTAGAATTTATTTTTTTCATTTTCATTTCAATTATTAAATATAATTATTCATAATTAATGAGAATAAATAGACTTGTTGGATATTATTGTTTCACTTTTCCCATTATATGGTCCATTTTTTTACATTTCATCCAATTTAACTTAACTGTTTGATTGTTATTACTATAATATCATGAATTAAATGTCAAAAATTGTGCATAAAAATTTTTTTTAATTCGGTTATTATAACGTCGGTCTATTACTGCAACTGAGGCTAATCACCGACGCCAGGAGCACTCTACCCCTAACCGGAAATTTTGCAGAATCCACTAGTGTTCCAACCAGTGGAAGAGATCTTTATCGAGCCCAACATCCATGGACTCGGGGCTCATCCGAAAGTCGGCATATTTACATTATAACTCGTGCTCATTGGTAATACCTGCGAGCTGTGATATATGCTACTGGCCCTAGAAATCTGTAGTGCTTCGCTGCAGGCTGTATGGGCTCTACGACGGTGTCACCCATCCAAGTACTAACCGCACTCGACTCTGCTTCACTGTAATTATCGCATCAGAGGCGTTCCACTACAGCGCTGGGTCGACGCCACAACCTTACCAAAGCTGTTACAGCTTACTCGACAGGCTCTCAGGGTGGCGCCATCTATATGATTAATTCGCCATTAAAGTGCCACGAGTCAGATGCTCACCTAGAAGAAGGTTATCTCTGGTTGTATTTACTTAATTATAATTTACAATGATGTTATTGTTGGTTGATTGAGACTAGTGCAGGTCTGGTTGAACATACTGTAATATTTGCAATCTGTGAGATAAGAACGTAAGATAGTTGTTTATAGGTACTAACGTGCTATCAATAATTTTCAAATAGACTAGAGTAACAGCTAACTATGTAGAAGGAAATGCGATTTTGAATAAAAGTTCGATTGGCTTCTTTTGTTAATGACAGCTTCACAGAGTAATACAGTTAATTTTATCCTTCCAATCAAACACCATAATTACCTAAAATATGTTGAAAAAAGTTAAAATGCATTCAGTATAAATCTAAATTCCCAGAGATAAAAAGATGTTTAACAGTTTCACATTTTCTACTCGGAAAGTTGTGGTATACTTCATCTCCGAACCCTTCTGGACATCCTGTACCTGTATCTTCTATAGCTGGAAAAAGTCATTGATAAAACAACACTAAGTAGGGGAATCAATTATGAGCGAGGATTTTTATTTAATAGGTTCAAGATATTTGCCATCTTTTAATCCCGTCTAATCTCTATTTTCAAATTTGAAATGTTCACAATTATTACAAAATAGTAATAAACATTAAAACCCTTTCTTAAACTGAACACAGAGCTTACTCCACCACTACATCAACACTTTACACTGTCTTACACGCCTTCCGAAAACCAATTTATCTTCTTCAGAGACTGAAGGTAAACTAAAACAGTATCGACAACGATTCCAAAAATTCTCAACCTTTTCTTAATCAAATATTATTTTCTTCTTATTATACGTTTAATTACTATTATATTTAAATACCTACCTTAACGGTAATTACTGAAACAAATTATTTATTCCATAAGTTTATAAAAGCTTTTTTCTTACCTTTAGGCGCTATAGAAATCTATACCTCGTATATAATAGTGTTTAAATCGACAAATTTTTCAGTTGCATTGCATTGCCATCTCACGTTACTTGTTACAACTACAGACTCTTTTATTGATTTTATACTTGCCCAACAGATAGCGCTTCGAGTTTCTTCGGAACTTTTAGACCGGTTGAAATTCGAAAAAATCAACTTTAAAAAATGCAAAGTTTATACAGAAGGGAACGTTAAAAAATGCTATTAAACATCCCACTCAAATATTACTAAATCACGATTAAATAGCTGATCAATACTTATTACTTTCTATTATTTGAGTAGTTCAACAGTATAATTTAATGGGTAAAGTGTGTTCATCATTGTAGTGAGGTGACTTACTATTGTTAAGAAAAACCTGTATCGTTGGAAAAGGTGGGAGCCTTAGGAGGTTAATTAAGAGGTTAATTAATGGCAGCAATTTTCAAAAGCCGAATATGCCGACATTATTTTGCTTACGAATTTTGTGGTTTATCGAGGAAATATAAATTAACGGCAAGAACTAGTTAATTATTGATTCTCGTAGCATTATCAGAAATAATCCCTTAACAGTCAGTAAGTTAGTTAAACATTCGATAATCCGACAAAGAAGCAGATGGAAGCAGATAGATTTCATTTCGAAAATCTGTCATAAATCTCAACCATTTTCTTTCTTTCTTTTCGTTATGTCGTTTTTTTATGTAATCGTCTAACATGTGTATTCCCAAATTTTTTCCAACGTGAATCAATTATTTCAATAGTAATTTAAAAAAGATCAAACTTTTTTTTTCTCGAAAAAATGTTCTGAGAGTTCGATAAAGTGACAATACCGATGAATCTCTGAAGAAATACTATAAAGAACCATGTTTTAGTATTATTGAAAACAGCTTGTATCTAAAAAAATTAAATTTCTGCATTTTTTTTTGAAATATAAACTTTTAATTTTGAGACAAATATAATTTTTTTATTAAAAATTTAGTGATCGTGCAAAGAAAAAAATTAATACGCCGTTTTTGCGACCCAATTCTATGGGACCGATCGAACTTACCGTTCAAAAGTAATGACCAAAAGAAATTTCCGAAAAAATTCACATTTTGCCCAGTTATATCAGTAAACAAGCAGACGCTCTTCAATCCTATATCATCCTCAATACAAGGTATACTTTTTCCAAAGTTAATGTAAAAAGAGAGATTTTTAATCCCATTGATGACAAACGCCGTCCAAAGGCGTGCATCCAACGGGGTGCATATATATTTAATCAATTCTGAGCAATCTGTTGAATAACATTTTTTGTAGCATTGTCAACCGTACACGTTTCGAAGAATGATCCGTAATAGTGCCTAATTTAATTACTTTATAAATCGTCGTCAATCCTATTTTCGTTAATTCGTAAATTCTCGCGATAACCGCATTATCAGAAAAACAAGTTTTTGTCTTTGAATTGGGCACTATCATCAGTATAATTTATTGCTAATTAATTTGACTGTGGCGCCAAATTATTACCGCGATAGATCATCCCGAATTATTGTTTCAAATGGTCTCCAAAACGCCATACTAATTAATTACCATTCAATTATATTTATGAAACTTACTCGTCGTTCAGCAAATTTAGTTGGAATACAATACTGCTCTATATCTAAACAGATCACAAGTCACGGCACCACTGGCGAGAATAGGTAATGTCGTTAATTATTTAAACGACACAGTGGTCGCACACACAACTAACCACAAAATACTGTAATTGGGCCACTTTAGTTCTTCTTTCGTTTTAGTAGCCATGCTGGCGTGTTGCCAGCTCTTCAAAATTTTCCTAGGAATAGTTATATTCATAAAGCCGTTCTTATTTAAAACGCCTTATTTTAATGCTAATCGCTGTATTATTTTCCAACCTAACGTCAGGAATTAACAGTTTACTGAAGTGAGAAGAACATTCGTATAGTGGGATTAACAATTTTGGAAAATATATCTGACAACCTGGCTTTTTTTCTCATCTCATTACGTTGACTTTAGATAGAGTATAGGAGTGTTCCTTAGGACTCGCCCTGTATGCATAAATATCGTCAGTTAGTCATGTAGGTCATTGGTTTGAAATATCTGAAGAATTTTAAATTTCATTACAACACCAACGTTTAAAGGTTGAAAAATCGATTTAGCCCATTTGAATTATTGTTGATGTTATTAGTTAAGTAAAACTGGGCAACTTTCTAAAATTACAGAAAGCTTTTAGTGTTATTAGTAATATTTTTATCATAACAAGGCAAACAATTTAACGAAATACCTTTCATTATAAACGATTCAAATATGTTACTTTAGTGTACAACGCAATTAAAGGTATATCAAGTTAATGAATTTATCATTTGTCGAGTGACGTCCCTAATGACGTTTTATCAATTATTCAATAATGACTTGTAGGTGTCTTTATTTCTGAATAAAACATTAATCTTTAAATTTGTATATTTTATAGATACTCGTTTATTGTAAATTTCTCATTAATGTCCGAATTTACTGATAAAATCAGATAAATTACGTAATTTGCTAAACATCATAAAGATTTATGTGAAATTGTCAATTACAGATGTCAGAGTGAATTTAATTCTTTTATCGACTGTTTGTTATTAAACAATGTCAAATTATTTCACTTTCATTTGCTTTTTTTTCACAGATTTTACCGTTCGTCGGGGCTCGAAGAATGTGATATGCCTAAAGGTAGGTGATTGTTCTTACGAATAACAAAAATAAAGATATTTCCGAGAATAATAAAAAATTAACATTTTTTTATTAATTATTGGCTAATTACAAAAATTCTCGCAAAAATTTGACAGATAAATTAAAATATACTTTATAACCTTAAGGAATAAATTGAGATTTAATTTTAAAAATTTTCTCTGTTGAACATTGAAGTTTTATAATATTCAACAATTATATTTTTCTTAAATTTTCTGTAACTATAAAATCTACACAATTTTTGCGGGTTTTATTGACCATCTGCTGAAATTTTGTATCAATATTCAACTTTTGTCAACGAAAACTAATTTTTGTATAAAAGTATAGCTGGTTATTTTTTACAAAAAATATATTTTTTAAATGTTTACTAGTGAGTTTGTAGTTTATCTACTATTTGTCTGTATACTAGTTATGTATTCGTTTTATAACATGTATACAAACGCTGAGATGATCTATTACCATTTTGTGTATAGTTTGGCAAATGGTAATTCTCTAGAAGCTAGACGCCTATGCTAGAAAATACCCGCAACAGGGACACCTCATCATTATTTATTTGCACCACCGTACATCAACTGTTGATGTACGTTGTTTGCACGTACCTATTCACCAACGCTTATCGGATAATGGAAGAAATTCAAACAACACTAAATCGTTCCCGGGCAGTTAGAAATGTAAGGGTAGAACAAGACATTCTGGATGAAATTGATCAACACCCAGAATTAAAGACTAGAAAAATTGCTTACACCCTAAATATCAGCCAGACACCTGTATGGCGAGTTTTAAAAGAGCAGGAATTATATCCTTACCACATCCAACGTTCTTTTACCTCGAGATTTTGTTCAGCGAATTACATTTTGTGATTGGAAACAAACGAAATCCTCAATTTTTAAAAAAACATATTGATTACAGACGAGGCAAATTTTTCTAAATTATTATAATAATCACGTATGGGCAGACGAAATCCCGCACAATTCTATAGAGCACAAAAAATGCTTTGTTCAGTTAATGTGTGGATTGGAATTTTTTAGGGTCCTACTTAATTGTGTCACATTTTCTGCCCCAGCCATTCAATGTAACAAGAATGTTGAAAAAATACCGATAGTGAGATGTTTTCAAAAAATATGCCTGAAATATTTTTGCTACATTTATTTACGATAAAAAGACTAAGACGTCATTTTCAGTTACTTTTCTGCTTATCAGAATAAATATAAATTTACCAACCGTGAATACAATTTATACTTAATGGATAGGGCAATTTACAGTCTTCGGGTTGGCAAAACTTCAAAACGTTGTCAGATCAATTGGTAAAATTATTTAGTTTAGTTTGACATTTATTGACATTCGATCATCGTCTTACTATTATTTTCATACCTTATTATTCAGACAAATCTGTATTGTGTAGTTGAACGCATTAAAATGCCCAAAAAGTTAAATAGTAAATGTCAAGACATCTTTGTTAAGTTATTTTGAACTAAAATGCCCGCTTCTCCCGCTTAATGCTGTAAGAGACGTAAATTATACTATCTACATTCATTATTATTAATATTAATGTTATATATTTAAACATAGAAGATTGAAAGTTTTTAAAGTTAGGTTAGGTTGATGAAATTTGATATACAGGGTGCTTCTAAATTCATGCGACAAAATTCAGGAGGTGATTGCTCGTATGAAATTAAGATGGGTCTTTCCTATAACAAATTTTCCTCAGCCCACCCCTTTCCGAGATATCACCCTTAAAAGGTGGTGACTAAAATTGAGTTTTTATTTTTTTTCTAAAATTTCAGTGAAGCTAGAAACTTGAAATTCTGTAATTTTCGTGCACTCGCAAAGGACTAGCCACGGCTATTTTTTCAATATTCCTGTTACATTATACGGGGGTGAAATTAGCAACCATTACTTTATTTCATGTCAAAACTTTTTTTCGAAATGAAGTTTTATGAAATAAAATTTAACTTAAAATCCTTGTTTTATTCAAAAAAAATTTTTATTAAATTTTTTTCCCAAAACCAATAGCTGCAGAGAAAAAAAAATCAACACCATAATTTATAATTTTTTTAATATTGAAAATATTGAAAAAATAGTCGCGAGTGCACGAAAATTACAGAATTTCAAGTTTCTAGCTTTACTGAAATTTTAGAAAAAAAAAATAAAAACTCAATTTTAGTCACCACCTTTTAAGGGTGATATCTCGGAAAGGGGTGGGCTGAGGAAATTTTGTTATTGGAAAGACCCATCTTAATTTCATACGAGCAATCACCTCCTGAATTTTGTCGCATGAATTTAGAAACACCCTGTATGTTTATATAGAATGATTGGTTACTGTTTCTTGTATTATACAAGCCTTTTATTTGTAAATAAACAGCTTCGATTCCATTGAGGCACAGGCCAATGAAAAAGAAGGACTGCCAGATTGACATTTCTAGTTTTCTTGAGGTAAAGAAAAAGAACTACAATTTGGCAACGTCACAAAATCTTTTTTTGCAACGACATCGTCTTTTTATCGTAAATAAACCATATTTATCATTTTTCGTATAGGTTGAACATTGGAAACACTATTATCACAAAATGATATATTAGGTACAATTTGTTTCCGTTCCTTGTTTTAAGTGTAGTTTTTTTAGCGTAGCATCGTACTGTGAGCCAATCAGTCAACCACTTGAATAGTAGACATAATTTTATCTTTTTGAACTCAAAGAAAATTTGGCTCTTAAGTAATGGTCTAAACTGAAATGGAACCGTACTTAGCTCCTGCGCTTTCTATGCTTTTTATTATCGAAAATTATTTTTAGACCCGGTCTCATAAAGGTAGTAGTTAACTGACGGATGACTAGCCTGCGATTGAGTTTTCAACAGGCATCGATTTTATAATCGCTATCCAGCTTCTGGTTACCCAACCAACAGTTGAAAATACTTCCTATAGGTTGGCAAACCTTCGATTTGTGTTCCAACCAATCAACAGCCAGCATTCAATGACCTATTTGAACATTTTTAACTTAACCTCATTTCAATTGAGTAAAGTGTGAAGTAAGTAGAGTCTTGTTTTCTCGAGCTTACCATCGAGTTTTGCGGATGTTCTGTGGTTAGCACGTGAAGACGTGAATCGTGAATAAGTTTGAAAAATTCACTTTAGTACAATCATTAAATATTATTATATTCCTACGTTGAATACATAATGTATTAATATTAATCGAATATGTAAAGTTGATGAAACAGGTCCAATGATATATTTTTGAGAAGTATGTTCGATAAGCTACTCATGGAAGTCATAGACATGGTTCCAGATTCACTGCGAGGTACACCTCCCATTAAGAAGAAACTTGGATAGATGTCTCAGCAGGAGAGACGCGATCACATTGAATCTAAAAAGAAAAAGAAATCGAGTCTTGTTTACTTTGTTTAGTTTATACCAAAATTTGCAAAACAAAACAAAAAGCTAAACGGATAAATTATAGTGACACCGAATGTCACCGACTTGTTGATCCAGTAGCATCATCACGGTTTCCTTTCTCAAGGAAGTCTGACGAAGAATTCTTGATTTCTCCACCTTTTAAAATGGTAAAATATGTGTCGGAAATTCAGTCGAATCCTGAATCTAATTTATAGATTTTCTTCATCATTTGAAGACTCTACTCAACAAAAATCTCCTCCTGTGGTTCATATAGCGATGGCATCTCTCAGACCTAGAGTTTCTTTATCAGATGTGGATGTGGCATTGACTGATTCCATTTTCATCTGTTGGATCTGTGAATGAATTTATAATAGTCCAAAATAGTAATCCAGAGTGACCAGCGTGAAATAAGTGAATTTATAGTATGATTATTATGTGACAGGTTTGACTCCCGGTTAACTGCTACTTCAACTAGCGGTTGTTTCAACCTCCAGTCGATCAAAGGTAGAAACTGAAACCGGACATTATAAAACGCAAAATACATTTAAGTACCCTAATAGAATGTCATCGTCGTGTAACATTCACGATAAAAGCCAGTCAACAACGAACTGAAGCCGGTATGGTGTAGTCGAATTTATTTCCGCTGCAAGTCGCTGAATGTAATGTTGGCGGCAAGACCGCTTGTGCCGCCTGCCGATCCTGTTTGACGAAGCTTCGTCTTTAGATTATTGTTTTTGAATAATATGGTATTACAACATCTGTGGTGGAAAAATGAAAATCTGTATTTCAATGTTGACTTGAGACATTTTGTAGGAACTGTTACCTTTCTATTTAGTATGTTTATTGTAATTATAAACAAAAAAATTTATGGAGCAGATGAATTTATGGATGAGAAGCAAAAAGAAAATGAAGATAAGAAACGTACAGCAGCCGATCGTTCTCCGGAACATAGAGGAGGCAACAAAGAGAAGAAGCCAAAAAAACTAGTAGATAAAGAAAATATGATAGATACAAACGAAGAAAAAGCAATGAAATGGATAATGAGTAAGGGTAAAAATAAGAAAAGTAAACGCAAGAGTTTTGTGAGAATGGCAACATGGAATATCAGGACAATGCTGGCAATGGGAAAAATGGAGGAAATCGCAAAAGAGATGGTGGAATATAAAATAGACATATTGGCAATTCAAGAAATACGATGGAAAGGTGAAGGACAAATAAATAGAGGGGAATATACATTGTTTTATGGAGGGGAAGAAAGCAGAGGGAAGAACGGCACAGGATTTATGATAAGTAAAAGAATGAGAAATAATATACTAGAATACACAGTTATAAGCAGTAGAATATCAAAATTAAGATTAAAAAACCACATGGCAAATATTGCAATAATTAATATTTATGCACCGACGGAAGAAGCTAAAGATGAAGATAAAGATGAATTTTATGAGAAACTGGTAAAGGTATGTGAGGAAGCCGCAAGACATGACACGCTAATAATTATTGGGGATATGAATGCAAAAATAGGAAGAGAAGACTATTTAATTAATGTTGCAGGAAAGTATACTATACATGAAATATCTAACAATAATGGACTGCGGTTATGTAATATGGCCGAGGAGCTCAACATGTATATTAGTAGCACTAGTTTCAAGCATAAGAAAGAACATAAAATCACATGGATTATACCTGGGACTACTACGGGGAACCAGATAGATCATGTTCTGATATCAAAAAGAAGATCAAAGATGATACAAGATGTAAGATCATACAGAGGAACAGGTGTTGATACTGACCATCAATTAGTAATAGTCAAAATGCAAATGAGAATTGTAAATATAGTAAATAAGACAATAAAATGTAGAAAATGGAACGTGCAAAAATTGAAAAAATGTAAAAATGAATATAGGGACGAGGTAAAGAAGCAACTACAAAAGAGCAAAGAGCAAGATAATATTGATGAGCAATGGAAGGAAATTGAAAGAAGTATAATAGAGGCAGCAGAGGAAGTGATTGGTACGAAAGACACAAGAAAGAATAATGAATGGGTTGATCAAGAATGTAAAATAAAGATGAAAGAGAAAAAAGGTGCCAGACTAAGATGGATGCGAACTAAGCAACAAAATTATTATGACGAATATAGAAGAGTAAGAAAAGAGAGTGCAAAGTTGATAAAAACAAAAAGAATAAAATGGTTGAATGATAGTATGGACATATTAGAGAATGATAATAATAATAATGTAAAATTGTATCAATATATAAAGAAACAAAGCAGAAAACAAACTAAAATAAACATCAAAGAAAAAGAGTGGAGCCAGCATTTCAAAAATTTATTAACGGAAGAAGATGGGGAGCATGAAGAAGATGATATGAGTGATATAGATACAGGGTTAGAAAATGAAGAAAAACCGACCGAAGAGGAATGTAACGACATAATTAACAAATTGAAACACAACAAAGCAGGAGAGACGGATGAAATAGTAAATGAGCTAATAAAATATGGAGGAGATGATCTAAGGCATAAAATATTTAAAATCATAGAGAGAATATGGGAATCAGAAACAATGCCGTATGAATGGTCTAGTGGAATGATTATACCAATATTGAAGAAAGGAAATCCTAATATTTGTAGCAATTATAGAGGAATTAGTTTACTCAATTCCGCATATAAAATATTAACAATGATAATAAATGAAAGACTAAAAAAGATAATGGAATCAGAAATAGGGGAATATCAAAAAGGTTTTCGAGAAGGAAAATCAACCGTAGATGCCATACATACTATAAATCAAGTAATAGAAAAATGTTATGAACACAATATTGGAGTCCAAATGCTATTTATTGACTTTAAGCAGGCTTTTGACAGCCTGAAACGGAGAACAATTATAAAAGATATGGAGCAGCTAAATGTACCACGAAAGATAATACGGTTGGTAAAAATGACGATGAAAAAATCTAGAGCAAGAGTAATGACTAGGGAAGGTCCATCGGAGGAATTTGAAATAAATCCTGGTGTAAGGCAAGGAGATGGGCTATCAGCGGTATTGTTTAATATAGCAGTGGAAGGCATAATTAGGACTTGTAATATCAAAGGAAGCATAATTAATAAGTCAAAACAAATAATAGCATATGCTGACGACTTAACCATAATAACGAGAGACCGAAGGAGTCTTGAGGAAACACTAGAGAAAATTGTAAAAGAGGCGGCAAAAAGAGGACTAAGAATAAATCAGGAAAAAACAAAATATATGGAAATGAAAAGAGAATGAATTCAGTTTTGAAGTGGTTAACACCTTTAAGTATCTGGGAACAATTATCAGTAACAAAAATGACATAAAAAGCGAGATAAGGCAAAGAATTCAATCAGGGTATAGAGCATATAATAAATTTAAAAATATCATGCAGAGTAAAAGAATAAGCCGAGCAACAAAGTTAAGAGTCTACAGGACTGCGATAAAACCTGTAGCAACCTATGCGGCAGAAACTATGAGACTTACAATTGAGGACGAAGAGCAACTAAGGATATATGAAAGGATAATAATTAGAAAAATTTATGGACCAGTGAAACTAGGGAATAACGAGTACCGAAGACGTATGAATTATGAAATTAGGAATATATTAGAAAATGAGGATATAGAAAACTCTATTAAATCGAAAAGGATACGTTGGTATTGACATGTTAAAAGAATGGAGAAAGCACAGGAGGTAAGGAGAATTACAGAATGGAGACCTAATGAGGAAAGATTACCAGGAAGACCAAAAGCTAGATGGGAAGATCAGGTCGTGGAGGATATAAAAATTTTGGGAGTACAAGGCGGGATGAGACGGATGCAGGACAGAAGGGCGTGGAGAGCAATTGTTGAAATTGCAAAAACATCTAGTAAATTGTAGATATGCAGCAAGAAAAAGTGGGCTGACCCCCCACAAGATACAGGGTGAAAAGAGCTCAAACTGAGCGGCTACAACTCCAACTGGAGTGTATAGTGTATACATATATATATATATATATATATATATATATATATATATGTTTATTGTTCGGAAAATTTAGGGGTGGCCAATCATTAGCTATTAGCTTTTATTCATAAATACGAATATAGCGGACCAACTTTCTTTATAAAATTTTATTTTGAAATATTAATAATTACAGGATATTTTTGTTTAAAGGCCTCCTTAAAACGAAGATTATCGATGGTTAACTTATTTGATGCAATATATCATATCCAAAATATTTAAATTTTTCAGCCTTCTTAGACAGTTTATCCCAATAGTCTTTTTCCAATCTCCAATTAAAAAGAGAAATTAAAAATTATCAAAACCTTTTATTTTCTATTTTTTCACTAGACTTGAATTCCAGCTTAACCCATTTAACTGTTTCAAAATTTGATTCGGTAAGTTTATTACTAATAACTTCATCCAACTCTCAATTTGCCAACAAATAAATTTACTAATTGCAATCCTCCAAAATAGGAATCCCTGAAAAGCTTCGCGCTACCACGGTAAAAATTAATTCTCCTCTTATTACTTTATTGGTTTGTGTCTGTCTATTGGCCCTTCTCTTTTTTAATCAGAATGTATTCAGACCTCCCAACCATTCTAATTGCCCTTTTATTGCCAGCGGTCGACTCGCTTCATCTCACAGAAATTTAACGTTACTGATGCGATGCTTCAATGGGCAAGAACAGAGACGCAGCAGCCAGGGACAAAAAGGAGGATAGTGAATCCGACCAATAGGTTTGGAAAGATAACGGTTTTAGTCCATAAAGCTTTAGTCGATACCTTGACAAAATGTATAAATTGAAATTGAAAAACAGTGCTTAAACTACTTTAGTGGATTTTACATTCAGATAGTAGCACAAGAGTATTGGATAACAGAGTTGCCAAATAATCTGTGCCGTCTTTACGAAGAACACCAAAATATCTGGTTAGATCAGGATCTGTTAAAGAAAAAAGTTTTAGTTTTAGAATATTCGAGAATGGAATACGATTTCTATTAATACCTATTGCTCTTTACTTTTTCGTAACCAACATAAATCAAAATTCTAAAGTTGTTTGGTTTTAAACTTGAGTTCTTAGAGGGCACGTACCGTTTCACTTCCTACCATTTTTATTAGGTTCAGTTGGCAGTGATATGGCGGAAGCGTACTCCAGTGTGAAGGAGTAGTTTATGAAAGCTTTCGTTATTTTCTTGATTCGGATTCGGTTGACTGCGTTATTGACTGATTGAAGAGATCCATGCAATCTACTTCTCAGATTTTCAGCAATTTCATGTTGTCTATGGTTGACGCAGAGTATTGCTACAATCCCGGGTACAGTTTGTTTTAAATGACTTATAAATCCAATAGCAGATTTTTTGATCCATAATAAAACAAATATAATTGTTAACGCCTCAAAGACTTTTTTCAAAATAGCAGTGCGCTTGTAGCGGACCTAGTCTGGTTAAACTCGGACTATCGCGATATCTTTATTTTTAGTTTTGTTTCGTTTAAAAAACGTTGTTATATTTTGACAGTAGTTTTGACTTTTGGTAATAATTCTCACGTCAATGTTATATTCTAATGATATAATAAAATACTATCTAAAATCAAGAAAAATTACTGGTTTATATTACTTCTTAAGTTAAATAATAACAATAATTATGTCAATAATAATGATTTATTACCAGGTAAACTTGATTCGTCCATCTGTATAGAGAAATATGTCGTTTGCAAATAATTACACAAATAAATTCCAACATTATAACTCATTCCATCAATAGGTATTTGAACTGTGCTGTTGCTTGAGGAATGCATTTTTCAATGATATCACACGCAGGTTTTTTTTTTAATTTTTAGGACTTCTTCAATGACTGGCAAAATTAATTTTTCTCCGATAGTATACGGTTTTCCAGGTTTAACTATCAATAGCGAGATATTGTGAGACACTATATCATGGAGTCCCATTCACATCTCACTTTTTTCTTCGCTAATATGGAACCTTTGCAGTTCATCGTCAACCCCTGTGGATTGATGTAGACCACTTTGGATGTCACTGATCTAAACTTACCAATACAACTTCTCCAAAGTAGTGATTTTCCATTCACTTCACCAAATCCTGTCTTCAGATACACAAACGCTGTTTTGTTTCCATTCGATTTCCTTGATAATAACTGTCTCAGCGCAAGGATTGCTACTCTTCGTACGTTACCACTTCTGAAACCAAATTGATTCCAGTCCAATTTGTTTCCAATCTTCTTTTTTAATCTGCATTCAATTTAATCGAGTACTTTTGAAAATGGCATAGATTCAGGAGAATCAAAGATTTTATTGTGACCCGAAAAAAGTAATATAGAATATATGTTCAAAATGTGGTAATCCAGATCAAGGTTCAAGGTATATTAATGGACAGATTGGATAACAAATGACAAAATCTTGAGACAAATAGAGGAAAATACGTGAGTGGATTTCATTGATTTAAAGGAGAAAATAAGAGCCAGATATTGACAAAATATACCTATAATTTTAATCAAGTTGTATAAATTTATACCTGGTATAGAATAAGCGTATTCTCCACTCGAAAATACAAAATCTATTTGATCTCATGATGCCTTCATAGGATCAGTCCTATTCTTGCTATACACTAGTGACATCATTTTAGAATCTAATACTGCTACCAATACCACGATGAGGCAGCAAATGAACTTCAAACCACTGTTGACTAGATCTACACTTGGGCCAGAAGATGGAGGATAAAGCTTAACGAAACAAAATCTGTACATATACATATACTTCACCAATAAAAGGAAACAATACCTACCTATTAGTCAAACAACAAAGTATCTGGATATTACCCTTGATACAATTTACGCTGGAAGCTTTACATCAAAAGGAGCGAGAAGAACTGGAAGCAGTTTAAAATGAAATATTGGGACGCAATTTCACTTTGTCTAGATATAATAACTTACTGTTATACAAGCTAACTATAAAACCTGGTAGGTGGACTTACGGTATATAGCTTTGGGGTAGGACCAGAGCAAGCATCATACCTATTATATAACGCTCTCAAAACAAAGAACTGAGGAGTGCAGTAAATGCCCTTTGGTACTGCCGGAATAGCTATCCAGCTCCTTGACCACGCCAGACACATAAGATGACTAAAGATAATGAGTTACGAGTTAGTTTGATTGAATGTCAGTGTAACGCAAAGCAAATTGCGCATTTACACAATAGTGTTAGTGTTCATTCATATTAGTGTCTAAGGAACCACTAACGACTGAGGACTTTAATTTAATAAGCCAACTAGCAGTTCTGATAATTGTTTCCTTTCCAGGAAAATAATGATTTCTGGGACATTCTATAAAAATTGGCCAGGTAAAAAATGTTATGTTTTCATAGCGAGTGCTAAAATCCAGAAATTTGTTACGGCACTGAAACTCTCATCTCCATGCTTCACCTCGTTTCCATTGAACTACGTCTAATTTGACATCTTTTATTTTCAATTTAGTTTTTTTCATTTTCAATTGTTTTTTTTCGATTGAGTTTTTTCGTGGTGCTTCCACAAACGGTAATGAATTATCAGGTCTGTTTGTGTTCCAAAATGACATTACAATAGCTTGATTTGAAGATTACTTTCAATTTTCAACGTCGAACTAGAGCATTCCAAAGAATTTTCTCGCAAATTACAAATTTCTCCAAGCATCTATCAATAGAAACAATAATTGGAACAGTGGTCGTTATTTTCTTTTATTTATTCAAATCTATTTAAACTTGAATTATGGAGGAGTGAAGTTTATACAACACAATCGCACACCCAAAAACTTATACATACATTGATACCCACTCACTTAAACATGTACTCAAATTCACTGACTCAAACATTGATACATTTCCACCTTAAACATTGAATCACACTTACTCAATTAAATATTTACATTCACTCTCTCAATGATTGATACAACTCACAAGCTCAAACATACAGCTAATCATACAGATTTGGTGTATATAAGATGGAAAAGGTTAAACGAAAAACATTAGTACAGTACCGTAGGGCTACCTTCAATTTTTCACTCAAACGTTGACTCGCACTTACTTATTCAAACCTACACACACTTTCACTTCTCAAAAATCGACTCACACCCACTCACTGAAACATTGTCACTCACTCACTTATTCACTAAAACATTGACACGCACTCACGCATACTCACTGACTCAAACATTGACACACCCTTACCCACCGAAAAATTGACATACACTCACTGACTCAACATTAACACACTCACACAATTGACTAAAACGTTGGCACCCACACTAATTCAAACATTGACAAACACACACACGCTCTCTTACTCGAATTGACACACTCTCATCCACTCAAACATTGATACAAACTCGCGTACTCCAATATTGATATACACTCATTCACCCACTCAAACATTGACTCACACTTACTCACTCGATCATTGCACATACTTACGGACTCATTCAAAGATTGACTCGCACTTACTCACTTAAATATTGTTACATACGTTCACTCAAACATACACACACTTGGAGTGGGGCAGGGGATGGTTAACCTGGTGGAGGACTACCTGACGGGGCGTGTGATTGTAGACTCCAGAGGGAGGAGATATGAGATGGATGCTGGAGTGCCTCAGGGCTTGGTTCTTTGACCGACGCTCTGGAAGTGTGTGTTTGATGAGGTTTGTGGGATAGTATGTGAAGAGGGATGTGAGATTACGGTGTATGCGGACGATTTGTGTCTGGTATGTACGGCAAAGGGAGAGGCGGAGATAGAAAGAAAGGCGGAGAGAAGGTGCAGGAAGATTGTGGAAGTGGCGGAAGATAAGACGGTGGGGTTGCTAGAGAAGGGACGGAGCAGGTCAAGGGAAGTGGGGGTGATGGTTAAGGGAAGGAGAATTCGTATGGAGGAGTCTGTGAAATACCTAGGGGTGTGTTTGGATAGTCAATTAGCCTTCAAAACTCATATGGTAAAGGTGGCAGAGAAGGGTAAAGTGAGGGCAGCATGGCTGGGGAGATTGATGTGTAATGTGAAAGGGCCGGGAGAGTGGAAGAGGAGGGTAATTGGTAGGACGGTAGAGCAGAGTATGCTGTACGGTGCGAAGGTGTGGGGTGAAAGAGCGGGGGTGAATGCGAGGGTTAGGCCACTTCTGCGGGTGCAGAGAGGGATATTGCTGAGGGTGGTGCAGGGGTACAGGTCAGTGGATGGACTGGGAGCAGCGGTGCTGGCAAGGTCCTACCCATTGGACGTGATGGCTAGAGCTAGGAACAAACGCTGGAGGGATGCGACCAGAGAGGAGGTACAGGAATGGATGGAGGAGGAAATGGAGAGAAGGTGGGAGTAGTATGAGGGCGTTCTAAAAGGAGCGGTTGGGAATAGGAGAGATTGGATGGACCGGAAATTCGGGGAGGTGAACTACTTCTTGACACAGGTGCTCACTGGACATGGGTCGAGAGTGGGGTACCTCCACAAGATTGGGAAAAGAGAGACTGGTGTGTGCGAGAGGTGTGAAGTGGAGGATGATGTGGGGCATGTGTTTAGATGCTGGAGGAACGAGGAAGTGCTGAAGAAGTTTGAGAGGAAACTAGGGGAGGTGGTGTACTGGGAGAACATGGTGGAGATAATGTTGAGGGGGGAGGAGGAATGGATGGAGGTGAGTGGAGTAGTAGAGAGCATGGTTAGGAAGAGAGAAGGACTCGATATGGCATGAGAGGTAGGAGTTATAGGAGGGAGAAGATGACGGTGTGAGCGGAGAGTGTGCGAGGGATTGCCGCCAGTCTCGAAGTATGCTAGGGTAGTGATTCCGAGGCGGGGGTAACGGCGAGCTTGACGTGGGTTTGGTTGGTAGGCAACTCCTTGGGGATGAGTCCAACACTGTTTGGGTCCTGGACTGAGTTTCCCATCTCGGCCCGAAAAAAATACACACACACACACACACTCAATCAAAAATTAACCCATGCTTACTAAAGAATTAACATTTACTCACTCACTCGATATAACATGAACAATACTCCTCAGACACGTTTATGTGTGCTTAAGCTTTGAATTTTCAACAGTAGAAATTAATAAATTTAAAGTAATTATAATATCTTTATTAACAAGATCGCAGAATTAAATTAATTTTCCAACGGCTAGATAAAATCTAAAACGTGAAATTAAAAAAAGGAAAATAGTTTGTAAGTGGGTAAGACGAATGCTAATGTGTAATCTGGCATAAATTTTAGGGGGAAATTGTACCTACGCAGTCGACAGTGCGTGACCGGGCACGATATTGTTAATCGTGTGTTTAATTAAGTTAGGATTCAGATTATCATAAAATACAGTCACGTTATTTATACATTTACGATTTTTAAACGCGCGGATATACCCTAAATTATTCCGAATATTGCCAAATATAAGAGGTCAATCAGATCCACGAAATGATAAATACAATTTGAATTAATTTTTTTTCCTTTCAGTTTAGCAGTCACAGTCAAAAATAAGTTTTCATTTTATGAAATCGACCCTTGTTAATGGGTTAACTTGACGTACTTGTGTGTTTTCTTATTGACTTGGGTCGTTTTTTTCTTGCCGAAACTGTAATTAAGTTATGATAACAATAATCCACTGCCAACAAACAATTTGAAGTTCAATAATGCGTCATGAGTAAAAGTCGAGCTTTTTTGGTCGCGAATAAAGTCTAACAATGCTGTCACTGGCGAAAGAAAATTGAGGATTACGATTTCTGTTCATTTGTGCCGAGATTCTCAACTCTACATTACACTCTGTTGCTAGATAAAACCACTAGGGCGTTGTTTCTCCAATAAGTCTATCACCAGTGTGAAATTTGCTTTATATAAGAGTATAGATTGACTGGATTGACTATGATCAAGTGATGAGGTAATTTGATTCATTTTTAACAAGAACAATATAGTCACCTTACTGTGGGTTCCAGTACACACTGGAATAGGAAGAAATGAAATAGCAGATATATGATCTGGAACATGTGGGAACAGGAACACTTTTACGGTATTAGCGCCAATATGATATTGGAAAAAATAGGCCACGCCGAAGAAAAAAAGAAGATCTGACCATTAGCAAGATCTAGTAGGTCTAAGACGATCAAAGATAATCTTGGGAAACTACAGCCAGGTGAGAACAATTGAATGCCTAGCCAGAGTAAGACTAAACTAAGAGTTTGGACAGGTATTCCAACAGGTCACTGAAGCTTGAATGGGCACTTCACAAAGCTTAAACTAGTGAAGCAAGAAGAATGTAGATTATGTGGAATTGAGGAAGAAACCACCATTTACATACTCGTGGAATGCATATCACTACAAACACCTGAGAGACTGCTGGATAAAAGAGAATCACTCACCCCAAGTAAAGCTTGCGGATATCCTAAAATGTTTACAGGATATAGAACTGAACGAATTACTAGTCCCTGAGATTTTCGCCAGAAACTGACAGGAAGAAAGAAAGCATAATGGATCTCAGTGAATGTTACCCCAATATACATACATATATACTATACATACATACATGAGTCCTGGAACTGCAAAATTGCATTTTATAACACTAGACTCTAGACTAGAACATTAGTAACCAAAGGATAACCACATTTCGCTCCAAGTTTTTTCTAAAAAAAATCGCAATATAAGTAATAAATGATGTGAAAGACTCCTGCGAAAATTTAGTATTCAACACTTTAATAAAACTTTTAATTTGGACTAATATTTCACTTGATAAGTTTATATGTGCGAATTTATCGGAAAAATTCTAGAATATCCCTCCAAAGATCAGAATTATTCCCATTTATCTTTAAAAACGATGAAATTAGGCATCACGAGTGTGAGATTTTTCTCGTCTTGTCTCGTCTGCAAATAACGAGACAAGAAGAGATCAGACTTTTTCAAAAGTGTCTTGTTCCAGGCTTCGTTAAAATTTTATTCATGGAATTTTCATTAAAAAAATAAAGGTCTAGATAATACATTTGATGTAATACAAAATCTGGTTACTATCTGTGAACAATTTCAGGAAGAAAAAACCTTTCATTTCAGATGGAAGTGGCGGTTAAAAAAAGTTCTTCTAGATTTATTTTCAAAAATTTTCGGATCCAATTTTTTGGACATAAACAATTTTTATGGAAATTCATAGTTTCAGCAACTGCGAACAAATTGAAAAATATTCCCTTTCTATTAATTTTTGTATCTGTATTAATTTTAATACCCAGAATTATTTTGCTCATATATCTCCCGATATTCGGAGAAACAAGCCGAGACAACTGGTTACAAAACCACACCGAGACTTGAGCGGCACATAATTTCTTCAGAATTGACGGGACGAGATGTTCGAAACATTCGCCTCGTCTATTGTTAATCCCAATTTATAAATGAAATGAACACGAATTTTTGATGGTAACTCCTCAATCTGAGATGCAGTGCGATCAATTGATCGTTAAAACATCCCGTATATCATATCCTACCAAAAATTCTACTTAGATTTAAGACCAAAACCAACAAACATAAAGATGCACGGTTGACACAACGGTCAATCAGAGCTATTGTTCTGCAATCGATTAAACTAGCCGAAAGATCGATTTAATTTGTAAGCAATAGCCTGGCAATATCATCAACTAATTTGGAATTAATTAGTATTCAGGCAGAAGTTCTTAGTGAAGATGGTGGAGAAACTGAAACTCGTGCCGCTCGTAATGGTTGATCAACGACGACAAACAGGTATTAGCATTTTATTGCTTTAGTCGAACCCTCCACGCCCTCTAGATAAAGTGGAATTAAAACTGAAGAGCTCTTTGATCTCAACTGTATTAACTAAACTGAGCTATTGGCCACATTTATTAAATGAGAGGGAGAGAAAAGTGACTCGTTTATTTTTCTCTTTTTGGTTGTGATGGGAATAACTCATTTAATTAATCGAGTTTGTTCGTCAAAATAACTGTTACAAAATAACTTTTTTCTACAAACGTCAAAAAATCACAAACAAGGTTTGCGCGTTGACAACAATATGACACTTTTTTTCGGATTCTTACGTTACCATGACACCGTGCGCGAAATACTTCGCGCACTGGGGTGCGAAGTATTTCGCACACTGCATGTAAATTTATAAGACTTTTGTATTTCAATCTTTGAAAAAATGAAGCAAAACTCATACTGCGGACACTACTTGAAGCTAACATATCGATGACTGATCGGAGCTCCGCGTGACCGCGAATATAATCTATTTCTATTCGACTCCATCACGTCTGTATACATATCAAATACATTGAAATACTCACTGTTTAAATCTGTAGTTATTGACCTACTTATTGATCAATGCAAATATATTATACGGGGTGTTGCATGTATTTGGATGGATACATTGCAATATCCAAACATTCCAGTAATATTATTTTAATCCAAACACGCCATAATGTACACTGTACACATATCCTTCCAACAGGTGTGGAAGGAGCAGGAGCAGACCCTAGATCTTTTTCGTGATGAAATTTGAATCCTCCCAATAATATTCGCCAAATAATACCTGGTGTATCTAGACTTCCTTCCTTACCTCACAATAGATTTGAAGACAAATGAAGACAAATAGGATAGTAATTGGACGCACTAGTATAACTCACCAATAACTATTCTCTAAAGAAGCCTCTTCTTTTCGTTATCAATGTCAGTGTTTTAAATCACTAAAGCACATAACAGATTGATTGATTGATTAGTTCGGCTCCACCAGTTAGAGGCTTAGAGTATCTCCAATGAGATAGTGCTTCGAAGATAATGTGTTAGACTGTATGTACTATACAAATTGTCAAACTGCCAATGACCCAAGTGATTGACGTAGTGTTTGTATAAGTCAAAAAATTGTTTTGTTTTTATATCCTCTAAAATTATATAAAATACCAAAAAAAGGCTTTACACTTTCACCAACAATAATCTCATTTATGTTTTGAAATAACCATAATAATAAGTAATTACCGTTAATAATAGTAGATAAATATTCATCAAGGTGAAATCCCAGTTATAGCAGTTCAGGTATGAATTTTTATGAGGAATTCCAAACAGGTGAATAAGTGAGCTTGGTTTGTTGTGTTCCTTCCACGTCTTAAAAATGTCAATATAATATAATTACCCGTTTTGGCATTTTTTTAATTACTCATAATTAATTAACATTGCGTGTCAAAACCTAAAGAAGAGGATCTGTAGCTTCTTCAGCCTCTCTCTGTCCAGTGCTTGATATATGCATAAATTATTTTGTAACAACTAACAAAAAGGTACATTCCATCTCTACACATTTCATTTAAATGGAACCAAGCGACTCGTAAAACCCGTTATTAAACAGCAATTAGAATTTTATTTTCGTTCAAAATTAACAACTTTAAATTAAATTTCGTTCTTCAGCGACAACATTGATAAGTTTGTATAATTTAAGAAAATTATAACGACTAAAGATTCGCGACTCATTTAACACCACAAAGTGTCCCGGGAATTTTGATACAATTAATTTTTTTTTCGTATAGCTACTGTTGAGGTTAGAGCTGAATTGTTATACGAAAATTGAGTAAAACTATTCAAGACTGTAATGTAAGGATTATTTTCGGGTGACTTCGAAATGAATGCAATTAAATCCTTCTCTCAAATTCTTTTTATATGTACATCGTAAAAAGTAGGCCACTTAAAACAATCCACCCTGTTATTTGGCAGTATCCATAAAATTTCAAAAAAATTCTGGAACAGGTCGATTTTTGAAGTTTTTTTTTAAATCACAACCTAATATTCAGGGTGTACTATATATAGTCGGGGGTAAGATAACTAGTGTTACGATTATTATCGATGATAGGTCGAGTTAGAGCCGATGAAGATGGGGTTATTTAAAATCTAAAGCGCATAACATACCTGAAAATATCCGTCAACTACAAGACCGAATTAGACAAGAAATACTGTACATAACACCCGCTATGCTACAGAATGTTAGAGACGAAAGTAATGCCCGGTTCAGTCAACGATCAATGGAGAACAATTTGAACATTTATTGTAAATTTTCGTTTGTTTGTTTTTGGTAGTGTATCACAGTGAATAGTGCATATCTACGTAATTCCATCTAATTTGTTTGTTACATTCAGTAACGTATAACTTTCCATAAACAATTTTCATTTTTTTTTGTATTTTTGCCCACCCTGTACCAATTTGAAGCAGCGTGTTATACATTTTTGGAATCAGCTTAGCAAGGGAAATCCGGAAATTAAAAAAATGGTGATGACGTCATCACACGAAGGTGGTACACCCTGTATATTTGATTATAATTTGAAATAATAGTAAATTATAATAAAAAATCTAATGGGCCCAGATCAGGTGATCTAGCGGGCCATTCCACTGGTCCCCTTCTTCCTATCCACCGTTGTTCTGTTTAAAAAATCACGCACAGTTTACTGCGGAATGTGGCGGTGCGCCATCCTGTTGAAACGAGATTCAGCGGTCTAAATTAGTGGGTATTTGAATATCAGGAAAAAGCTGGATCAGATCAGGAATTAATGTATTTCGTAGGAAATCCAGATATAATGCTCCTGTTAAATTTTCATAAAAAAAATATGGACCAATAATTGTATTTCTTACAATACCACCCATACGTTGGTTTTTTGTGGTCTTTACGTATGGTACTCTTTCATCCAGTGTAGATTTTCATCAGACCAATAACGGGTGTTTTGCCGGATAACATGACCGTTCAAACGTTGCTTCGTCCGAAAATAAAACGTTATCAATTAAATTGTTATTTTGGTTCATCATATACTCTTTGGTCAAAGTCGTCTTCAGTCAATTCATGGATAAGACGTACTTTATAAGGATGGTATTTTACCTTTTTAAAAATCTTTGATACGGAAGACTTTCCAATACCATAATCCCTAGATAATCCTCGCACTGTAGAGTGTGGACTTTCTACTGCTGACAAAATTATGTCTTGTTGAATATTTTCATTAATTTTTGGTCTACCCTGCTTTGCTGCATCCCTCACATGTCCTAATTCTCTGTATTTTCGCTATATACTGCTTACCGTAGATTGTGAAATAGGGTGCATTTCATGGAATAATCGGCATACCTCTTGTTAAGTCCGCATCTTATCGCCAAAACCAATCATCATTAATATTTCAATCCTATTACTTTCGGTTGAAGGCATTTTGCAAAAAAAAGTTGCAAATGATAAATTGCTTGGATAGTTTTCACGTAAACGTAGCTTCTCTAAAGCGTTAATAATACAGAATTGTACTTTAACGTTTATGACAGTTTTTAACGTCAAATGAAAAAAAATGGTAAAAAGTACATTACAAAAACAAACAATAAAAATATTTTTCATTATACCTTACTGAAAACCCTACCTTAACATGCCTATTAAGAGTACCGAAAATGACCTTTTTCCTGTGCGCTAACATGCGTTGCCAAAGGAACTGTGTTCAGTTCCCTTAGCAACACTAAACCACAATTGTATTATGACAGCAGATGTCAGTGTTTTGAATTATAATAATTGTACTATGACAGCAGATGTCAGTGTTTTGAATTATAGTCTAGTATAGTAAATACTTACTAGTCTTTGTATTAAGAAAGCTATAATGAAAAGTATCGTTCATTACACATCCATAAATGCTTTTTCATACAGTCGCGCGTTAAATGACTAATTACTATATTCAAATGAAATCTTAAAGTCGACAAATGCCGAGGATTGTTACTTTACGCTCTAGCGCAAAAAATTAATCTTTTTCGCTCGCTTATTGAATCAAACCACTTCCTCCGAATTAACTCAATTGGTGAATATTTAACAATTTATCAGATTAAAAATCAAATAAAATTATATGAAAACTGTCAAAAATTTTGAAAAATTGTCAAAAATGGCCAATAATTGTCAAAAACTATAAAAAATGGTCAAAAACTGTCAAAAATGGACAATTATTGTTAAAAATTGTCAAAATTTTGAAAAATAGTTGATAATTGTCAAAAATTGTTAGTTTTTGAAAAATTGTCCAAAATTTTGAAATATGGTCAAAAATGGTCAATAATTGTTAAAATTTTGAAAAATGGTTAATAATCGTCAAAAGTTGTCAAAATTTTGAAAAATACGAGCCGTTTCCGAAAATCGATTTAAACACGAAATTTATAAAATAGATTTTCTAAAAATCGATTATTACTATAAAAATCGATAACTAAAAATCGATTATAAGAAAATAATAATCGATTTACATGAAAATCCTTTCCTTATGCATGCTTGATTATATATCTTGAGCACTCGCCTGTTTTCTCTCTGTTTCTCTCAGCTGACCTTTTCTAAAAATACACGTATCATACAAATCTTTTGGATTATATTAGTTGGTAAAATACCTTTTTCTTCGGAATATTTACTAAAAAACTGTAACCTTTTGAATCATACCGAAGGAAATTCCATTGAAAATTATCTAATATTAGTTTGTTCAAATTTAAAACCAAATTTATGTATCCATGTACATCGGGCATTTCTTCTCGGAACCGTTCACGAATTGTTTCAGTCGATACATGCTATCTTTTGCCGTATATTTTATGCACCACTTAGGGTAAACTACTTATGTACATCTAGTTTTTATTTCAATTACTGCCTCAGAGAGTTCTTTTGAATTTAGCTATCACTTTTTTTGTTCTACAAACAGTTTTTGGTGATATCCCCAACGCCTCTGTAGTTATTTCGGTAGCTGACTTATTTAAACTTCCCAAAAGATCAATGTATTTTTTGGAAAAATCGTTGGTTTTCCTTATGAACATCTTTTCTTCGTTGGTGATTCTTTTGACCATATTTATGTTTTGTGACCGACTTGTAACTGCAATATAGAGACAATTTTGCTTAATAATATATCTCGTCTTCTTTGATTGCTGCAAACGATACAAATTTGCAAACTATATCAACATATGGGATATAATGTTTGAGACAGTTCAAAATTATTCTGACTATTTCACTAGAATAAATTGATAACTGACAAAATTTGAAGGTTTTGAACTGGCAATTTTTTGTCTTGTCGCGGCAATTTTTTGACGTTTAATATATCAAATCTATGTGTATAAAATTCTATCACTCTGTGATAAAATTCAATATAAAATCTTTGTTAGTGGTTTCTAAGGAAACTAAGTTGTTTATTTATTTATTTAACTGTCTAAAAATTATTAAAACTGTTTCAAAAATTTAAATAAGTATTATTAACATGAATAATACAAGATTTGGAAATACTTCAATAAATGATTACAATTAAGCAAAGTATACCGCGAAATACAATGAAGACAAAAAAGTCTGCGTGGGAACAGTTTAGAATGTTTCTGGACGCACGTAATTATACGTTAGAAAAGGATACTTCTGAACAAGTTATAGCAAAAATTCTTGAAGATTATGATGCAAAACAATCCCCAAAATAATGCTACAACGTACAATTATAATAATTGTACTTTTTACATAAATAAGTAATTTTTTTTTCATAATGTTATTATTTTTTGGCTTTGTATAATTGAAATAGTCATGTCGAATACCACTCAATTAAAAATTTTGTAAGGTAAAATTTTTCTCTTGTCGTATTCAAGTTTGTTGCTTTAAGGTAATTTTGCTCATGACATTTAATCCAAAACCACTCGCTTGACGGCTCGTGGTTTTGTTAAAAATGACATTCGCAAAATTGCCAAGCAACAAACTTTCATGACAATCGAAAAATTTTGCCGACAAAATTTTCACTCTCGTGGTATTATATATGATAATTCAAGTTTTAATGTCAATTAATTCTTGCCCAAATCTACTAACTTTTTGCCTCATACATTTTATATGTGAATAATAGGGAAAGAAAAAAGGTTTTGGGTATTTCTCCGATAGGGTGTAATGTTTTTTACAGATTTCGAAGGATACATATATTATTCGAACGCTTTACAACAAAGTTTTGAAAAATATTTTTCCAAAACAGTGACCATTCAACTAAGAAGAAACAACTACTTCCCGGGCTATATGCTCCGACAGTCATTGAATTAAACTTTTAAGTCAAACGGGGTCGTCTACAATATTTACCCCAACCATTCTGGTTTGCAATTTGAAGGGACAACATAACTTGCCGACCGGTTTCGGCGTATTTGCGGCTCATCACTACAAGGTATATGTTCTCGTCCGAGAGCTCTAAGAGCCTAGTCCCGAACTGAATTTGACACTAAAATCACAATCAATACATGTTCTATATCTTCTTTACTCATTTTTATTTTTGCATTTTCCAGTATATTAGTAGGGATTTGTTCAACTCTATCTCTCGTATCATCAAGTAATTCTTGATAATATTATTTCCATCTTTGCATGATTCCTTCTTCTTGTGTGAATTTTGCGCCGTTCTTATTTTTTAATAGAATATGTGTTCTGCTTTTCTTATGTTCAACAGAGCTTCGGATTGTTGAAATAAAAGATATTTTGAGTGAGAGTTGTCGTGTAGCTTTGAGACAGGAAGCTGATGAAAATTTTCTTAGCCACGAATTAATTCTTGCCTATAACGAGTGTTTGGGCATGAAACGAGTTGCCGCTCGACTAGTGCCGAAAAACCTGAATTTCCTGCAAAAGCTCAATAGCGGAAGGGTAGACATGCTAGAACAAATCAATTCCGACCGCACATTAAAAAAACTCTGGTGATGAGACATGGGTTTATGAGTTTTACATGCAAACCAGTACAGTCGCTTAAAAAAGGCGCATTCCAACTAAGTAACAACCGAAAAAAATACGTTGAAGTCGATTAAAAGTGGATGTATCTTCTTCGATTATCGTGGCAAGACAGAAAATAAAAAATAGCATCCGAGCATTATGTAGCGCTTGAAAGAGCAAACCAGAAACGATGGTTACTAGTAAATTGTTTGACAGGGTTGTTATAAATGACATATCCTGTGCCGCAGAGATAAATTTGATACGCCTTGTTCCGCTATTTTATACACCAAATAGAAATCAATTTTAACCTTTACCATTGGACACAATTCTTTTAACACATTTAGTGATCGTTCTTCATTTCCTTTTATTTGCCGTTATTTTAACACACCAATATTCGTTCTTTAAAACTGTATGTATGTATGTACGTATTTTTATTGGGGTGACATTCACTGATAAAGATCTATTGTGTCCCCTTTCTTCTACTTAGTACCCGAGAAAAGTCTCAGAGACTAGTAGTTCCATTAGACCTATTTTCCGGAGGAATTTTAGGATATCTGCATGCTTTAGTTTAGGTAGTGTTCCCCTTCTATCCAGTAGTTGTGCCGTATCGTTGCCATATCGTGTCATTTTGACATTTCAGTTTCTCTCCAAAGTGACAATCTGATTTAAATGATATTATCCAGTTCAGCTTTCACAAATTACCCTATGCAGTGTAACTGTAAAGGTAGTAATGTCAATTGTTAATAAAACACTGTCAAATTAGAAGATTATTTATTGCATTATTTACAAAAATTCACAGCACTAAATAAAGAAAGAAGTACAATAAATATCGATTGGAATCATTTTTCGATATTTTAAGATATTTACAATTTCATGAAATCACTATATAGAAATATCTGAGATCAAATAGAAAACGTTACCCATATCTAATAATACTTTTGGTGATATATAAATAAAATAAAAAATTGTTTGATCGGTATAATTACAGTATATCTAATCTAATTCTCTCAATTTAATATTTTAAAAATGATCACTAAGGCGAAATTTCGTAATTTTATCTTAGTGATGATAATCATGAGCCAGAAATTGAAAAATTCCGATCTGTATACAACTTATAGGTTACGTAAGCCAACAAAAAATTGTGGTTTATTGTGTCACTAGGAATATTCAGTACTATTTTCTCAAATAATTATTTGATTCGGTTTCTACCATGTTGGTTTGGTTTTTGAAAGTGGTCTGTACATTCTCAGAATGTGTTCCGCCGATTAATATTTTCCTTGACATTGCCGTATTACGCTCAGATGATAGTATAATCTGCAATGTCCAGTGATAATTGGATGGATGGACCTGATCTCGGTAGAAACAGGATAATCAACATCAGAAGGTTTTCCAACTAATACCGAAATATTTTATCTAACAATAGGCCTGGAAACATCGAAGGTTTTCAAAGAAACTCAAACAAAATACTTAATCATTGAAAACGAAAAAACATTTGATAAAGCAATATTAGATTACAAAAATCATAAATCTTAAACAAATGGAAGTACATTTCAATTTGTTGAATCCATTTGTTTTCGTTAACTTTGTAAGATCAAGTAATATTAATAAATATATTTAACTATCTGCTAACCTTCTGATTTGAAGTAATTATATTATATATTGTGGTTTGACTTTGATTTTCTTTGGAAACCCTTATTGGTTTTTAAACACATTTTAAAAATGGATGAACACTTAGACTGGAAACATTGATAACTGATACAATCAACCAAAAAATCACATCAAATGTGTAGAAATTACAAATGTTCACCTTATCAAAGGTAAATCCGAACTGTATAACATAAATGTAGATATACTGTATTACATTGTTGTTACTTTCAAGATCTGGAACGAGTAGGTTAGTTTTTCTTAAACCTACAATATTTTAGTTCCATTTTAAACTATTTTACGGTGTTAAAAATAATTATTCCATAAAATAAAATATTTAGAACGATTTAACATATTCAGGTTATATTTTTACCTAGTTTTTTTGGTCTCTGCGAATGAAAATTATATGAAGTGGAATTAAAGAGTTTGCTTCTTACTACTAGAAGAGAATGTAACCAAAAAGAATTCTGCTCTGTTCTAAAATAATACTATCCGTGAGGCCAGAAAAATTATTTAATGAATTTAGACCTTCCCTCAGTGGGGGTAGTAACAAAAAATTGAGCGTTTTCTCATGCAATAGACTAATCCTGGAAACCCCTTATTACTCATTTCTAGATTTTTATTCTGATCGGCTTTGCCATAATGCCACCGAAAAAAAATGTAATTCCTAGAAGGTGTCTATAAACTCTCCTGCCAAACACAAACTACAGATACTAGATGTGATTTCATGTCCATCTAACCTAATTTACCTTCATCCAAAAGTTCCTCCTAATGGAGCTGGTGCCCTTGGAAGATGACTCTGTTAAGTCAGATTTTTAGCATATCTAAAAGAAACTCTACCTACAAACTTCATATCTGGTACATTGTATAACCACCGTACATCAGTCGTTAGTTGATGTACGGTGGTATAACCCTGCTTTGATAATTGTTTACTAAAAACCCGCGTTTTTTATTGCCATCACAAGAGTTCAACGTGGTAGGGGCCACGGATAAATTTGGTTAATTTTTTTGTGTATCAGTTTCTTGACAAATTCAAAAAGTATGAGATATTTAAAAAAAATGAGATCCTGTTTGAATTCGCTATTATGCACCGTTTACAGGGAAAATAAATTTTAATTTCTGACCTCCGTTTTATTTTCTGAAAGAATGAAGATTATTAACTAGAATATTATTGAATTTTATAATATATTGGATAAATTTATACTAGTATCTGTAGTTTACGTTTTTCCTCATTTTAATCTGTCTGAAAATTATTTAATTTTAGTTCATTGTCTTTCTTTCGCCGTTTAATAACATTTTAATGATTAAAAACTTTTCACTTTGATTTGATAAAAACCAGGTTTTTAATTTTTCAAACCACTATTACATGTTCTGTCTCTAAACGAAGCCAGTGGTTACATGATGTTTAGGATATTGGAACAAACTTATAATATCATCGGTTCTTGATAAGTGTGCATAATTTCAATTCAATATGACGTTTTACGTTATAAAAAGAAAAGCTAATAAAACACGAAGAAAACGACGTATTTAGCAGTTACGTGAAAATGAAAAAATCCGAATTGGATGAAGGTAGTTTGGATGATAAATTACATTAGACCAGTTAAATACATAAAAAAATAAGCTGTCATGGGGAAACTCGTCACATCAGTATGTCGCATGCCGGTGACACGAACCCATAATTTTTAACCTTACCAAAACCCGCCCAATACGCACATAATACAGCCGAGACGCAACACGTTACATTAGCCTGTCGGTGACGCGGACCCATCAGTTTTGTCTCTGCCAAAAATGGCTCACCGGGGCTAAAGAGGTTTTCAAATTTATTTTAAGCTAGGAGAAAATGAGTATCATGTCAATTGTGACGTGTTTAGCACTTGATTCACATCCCTAATGTTCAAATACGTGCTTTTTTATGAAAACTTAAAAATTTTGTGTCTTGGTCCAACAGCTACGGTTATTTACGCCCGGTCTTTTCACCATCGAATAGTTATTCATCTGGTACTTTATTCTGTAGATAAATAAAGTACCGTAACTTCACTGTCAAATATAGTAATCTATCAGATAAACTGTCGAATAGTTATTTGCCAGTTCAAGTTCCAGATAAAACTTTATTTGACGGATTAGTCATACGTTTCTATATACCTAACCTAAAAATTATCTTTCAACTGTGTTGGTGTTTTTGGATAACATAATAGTTGTAAAATTTAAAAATGGAACAAATTTTTGAAGATTGCGATTTGATTGAAGGAATTAATAATGGTGGCCATAATCGAGAATAGCTTTTTCATCCTTCCAAACCAAAGCATTTTTCATTTTCAATAATAGCTTCAAATCTTAAAGCTATTTGTAATAACAGTCTAATTTCAGCTTGCCTGAAATTAGGAGCCATCGATCGTTTTTGTTTATCCATGACATATAATTATTTGAAAGACACTCTCTGAAGACACAGACAAAACTATGCAAACTTAACCAATCAACCGCATGATCTGTCAAAAATCAACTCAATGACGTTAAAAATTTAAAATTCCAGGTCCGTTCTTGGTTACAAAAACCGTTATTTGATTACTATTCTGGTAATCTGGTAGATTACTATTTGACAAGTAATCTACCAGATCATATGACGTGAAAAGACGCATTGGACTTATTCGACGGATAAATAATTATTCGATGGATAACTATCTGTCGGATAAGGCTTATTTATTCGTAGGTGTACAACAACTCGTTATGTTAAATTGCTCTATATAAAATAAAACGGCCATTTTAGAAAGTCTAGTATCAAATAAGGTTTACTACAAGTGATAACATCAATACTCATCAAAATAGTCCAACAATTATATAATAAGTACATTGTAATATACACGATTATTTACAAGAAAATACTGCTTCAGATATACTTAATTTCCAATAATTAACGGATTCAAATGACTTAGAACTTCGACGTATATCAAACTAGCGCTCTCTCCGGATTCAACTAACATATATAACGTATAACTGATCTTAAAAATTCATAGAATTGTATCGATCATAATCATAAATATACATAATTCTTAAGGCAAAACTAAAACTTCTGGTCACACCGAATTGGCGCAGTCAATAGGATATTTAAGACTAAATATTACACACTCAAACCATTTGCAAACCTTTAGTAATATTTTCAACATGTTCTTTTGCTTTAAGCCGAAGGGCAGCAATAGAAGTGGTTCTAAGGTCAGGAGGAGTATTGTTAGGTGAATGGGAATGTGTGTGCGCCATAGGAGGTCTTCCAGGGTCTGCAGCTATTGGAGAAGTAAGGTAACTAGGATACCCGGTTTGAGGGTGACTCAGAAAACCCGGTAGAGCAGATAGAAGTGGTGGTGATAACCACGGATCCATTGGTAAAGTGAGACTGGAACCAGCTGCTCTTGAAAGGGTAGCTGCGTGGTATTCGCTCAAGCCTAGTCGAGCTGCTTCCATTTTCTCCTGTCTTCTCCATTTCGCTCGTCTATTTTGGAACCAAACCTGGAACAAAGAGTTTTATTTTTGAAATAAACTTAACAATAAGTTTTGTAATGAGAAAAGTTTATACAGGTAGGTAAGGATTTTTAAAGAAATAATAACAGTAGGTACAGTACATTTGTTTAACAAAGTAAGCAATATAATATAAACAAGAATACCTAAGGTGAAGATAAAAGAACAAGCTGAGAGATATTACCAACTCACAAAAAACCAATTTGTAAAATTATATTTTATCTTATTTCTTCATGTAAAATAATACAATTTACGCTGACATATATTTACTACAAATAATAATCCTATAGACAGTTTCAACATCTCTTTAGGTACACTAGGGGTTAAATCGGTCTCTTTCACGGTTCATTCACCAGTTTTTTCACAAAATTAAATCATTGTTGTCAAAAACTAATTAAATAGGAATGCTGTAATGTCCTAATGTATTAGGTAGGGCAGTTCGTCCCCAGAAAACACATTGTCGTTTTAGGGAAACGAAAGTGCAAGAACCAATGTTTGTATGCACCCCTCTCTTAAAGATATTTTGCAGACGAATGAAAAAGGGAAGACTTGTTTCGGAGTTCCACCCCTATTCTCCCTAACACTTTTGATCATCTGAATTCTTGGGACGCAATCTTAACAGCCATGTTGAGATCAGGTATGGACTGGAATTTGCAGCACTCATTTCAATATAAAGTATTATCAAACTAGTGCATCATATATTGTGCAAAAATTTCACAAAAAGTAATGCAATCACAATTTATCAGAAGAAAGTGAAAAAAATTATAAAATTCGGTCTAAGGTGTATTCTTGATAACATAATCTTACACGATAGTTGCATGGTGAATGAAGTGACCGTCATCACCGAGTTTTATTAAATTAAATTCTATTTCGTCAAAATTGTGCCCAGACTATTTTTTAATTTAAGTTGTACGTAGATAAAATCTAGTGGATTATATGTGGTATACATATATTGTAACGCATTAATAAAAGTACAGGCATCAGTTTTCAGAAGTATTAACCCAAGGACACTGATAATTGTACGAAAAAATTTTATGACAGATTTCGAAAGCTTGTTGCTCCGTTGCCTATAAACAACCAGCTTGAAAAAGTTGTTAAAACATTTTTGAGGATTTATCAATGTTCGAGGGTTATTCGAATAGAAAATTTGTTGCTAATTATAGAAAAAAATACAGAGTTTATTAGCTTCTATAATTTCATTAATGTTCTCGTAAGTATTATGACCAAATCGTGACATTTTGAAATACTAAATATTTGAAGCGTTAAAATCGAAATAAATCAAAATGTATCCATGGCAACGTACCTAATAGAGTGAATACAATGAAATCAGTTAATTTGAGGTCATTTGATTGAACACAACCAATCAGAACAACATTACACTGAAAACAGACCATGGTCTGTTTTCAGTGTAATTTGTTCTGATTGGTTGTGTTAATCAAATGACCTCAGATTAACTGATTTCATTGGATATCTACTAGAGCAAAAAATTTTCAGTAGTAATAAATCAAGGACAAGGAAAAAATTTTGAGCATTTATCAATGTTCGAGGGTTCTTGGAATAGAAAATGTTTTGCTAATTACCTATAGAAAAAAATACATAGTATATTTGCTTTTATAATTTCATTAATGTTCTCGTCAGTATATGACAAAATCGTGACATTTTGAATTATTAAATATTTGAAACGTCAAAATCGAAATAAATCAAAATGTATCCATGGCAACGTACCTAATAGAGTGAATCCAATGAAATCAGTTAATTTGAGGTCATTTAATCGAACACAACCAATCAGAACAGCATTACACTGAAAACAGACCATGAGCTGTTTTCAGTGTAATGTTGTTCTGATTGGTTGTGTTCAATTAAATGACCTCAAATTAACTGATTTCATCGGATATCTACTAGAGCAAAAAATTTTCAGAATAATGTTGTTCTGATTGGTTGTGTTCGATTAAATGACCTCAAATTAACTGATTTCATTGGATATCTACTAGAGCAAAAAATATTCACTAGCTATCACCGTTATCGTCTTATGTTTGCATAAGCACAGTCTTTGGCTTGGCTATACAGTGCTATTCAAAAGTCTCCCCCCCTTCTTATCTTTGAAAAGATTATACATAAACTAGTGAAATTTGGAAACTGAATATTAAAGGTTGTACTTATTCGTCAAAGGTCATTGATGGTAATGGTAACAGTGACGAGGCTGTATTGAAAACCTGGCAACGAGTACTGAATACTACTACTCCTCAATTTTTGGCAAAAACTATAAGATGATGAGGAAATTTAATAAAGCAATCGTGGGTTCGTGAAAACCAAATCGAAGAGATCAATCCAATTATATATATAGTATCAACAAAATCTTAGTTGCATTCCCTTCCAGTATCATCACATTCCAGCACAGTTCTAAGCAATAAAATAGATTTTTGTTCATAAAAGAGCAATGAATAAAAGCATAGTATAACAAATTTTCGGGTATAATAATGGGAGAATTCACAAGTGTTCCACTTAGTACTGTCGTACTATTTAGTCGATGTAATCGTACTTCATCCGAATCAGGCGTATATTCGTGAAATACTAGGAATGGGATCCAGTGAAGTGCCTGTTCCAGAAACGGTTTTTTAAGGAATACCTATTTTAATAATGTTCAAATAAAACGCGTTTGCTGTTATTTTTTGTAAGATATTATAAGTATTTTTGTTTTGAAATGATTGACTAACAACAATGCCAACAATAAATCATAAGAAAACTTGGATACAAACTTGTGATACTATCCTGACAATGAAGGCAATTGATTATTGTGAAATCAATATATCAAAAAAGTATTAATAAAGCCTTGTTACATAGAATATATTTTCATTCACAATAATTTTCATCAAATATATAATCTACTGTGAATGGACTTTAAGAATATTTGACAATCTTTTTTCAATCTTATACTTGGAAATATTTTCAAAGTTTGTCTAGTTGTCGAATTTTTAAGAAGTATCAACTGGAGAAAATTTAAAAAATACAATAGTTTTTCATAACGAAACGCTACCTGAAGGTAGAAAATATTGAAAATAAAACTTGTGGTTTTATTTTGATCGAAAACAAAACAAATAATAAAAAAGAAAAAACTTTTATTACAACAAAACGAAATACGCAAGTCCTCCTCTGTGGCTGCATATCTTTTTTCGCAGCTATGTCAAGACGCCTTGGGCGAGCTCAAAATTGGTTTTGAACTGATGCATTAATTGACAATTTGTTGGCATTCTTTGCCTGGGCTAATAGCGACTGAAGCTGTCTTAAATTGACTGAATCCAATAAGAAGTTTTAGTGAACTCCCATGTTTGTCGAATGCAATTTTCTCGTTGTGTTGGCAATTGTGTAACTTCATAAAAGTAAGCTGACGGCACAGAATGAACTTTTTCATTTCGTTTTCCGAAAATTGAACTCGACTGAATGAAGGAACTAATGACTAAAGTTATTAAGTTTGTTATAATGATTTTGCTACGAATAACCATATTGCTATTACTTAAAATTAAACGCTTACTACTATGTGAAATTTAATTATATCCACCATACCAGGTGTTCTAAAATATATTTTAATTCCTACAAGTGAAAAATACAATATTTTCCAAAAAGGAACAACCAATTAATTTACTACTTTTTTTCTACAAATGTGCGGAAATATAATATATATAATAATTTCTCTGCAGCCGTCTCCAAAATAAAATTTTCGGAATGAATAATTACATAGAAAGTACTTTAGACAAATGATACCGAAAGTAGCTATTTTCGGGACTTTCGAAACGAAACTTTGTATTTTGTTATGACAACGCTTGTCATGTAACATTAGTGTTTTTTTTTGCTTTTTAATTCCAAAAAAGGGGAAATCAGTGGTGAAAAGATTTCACATGAGATTAGTGAATCTGCTAAAGCGGCTACTTATGAAATATTGCCGGTAAAGTCAAGAGAAAGGTATGAATTGGTCTATAATTTATTTAAAAAATGGACCGATGATAAAAATATGCATACCATTAATGAACAAGTGATTCTTGCACATTTAATGGAAAAATCTAAAATATTAAGGCCATCAAGCCTCTGGAGCAATTACTCGATGCTTAAGTCCACAGTCAATATCAAAAATAATATAGATAGAAGCCGCTATCCCAAAGTTATTGCTCCCCTTAAAAGGAAATCCACTGGTTATTAACCAAAAAAATCGAACGTATTGAAAAAATTCCTTTTCTTCCTTGTGGTTAATTTTAATTTTATTTTAGGTTGCATTAATAATTGGTTTGGCAGGCGCTTGTCTTCTGGAAGAGTTTTGTGAAATGGTATTGGATTAGGTATGTAGAAGATAAGACCACCATGCTAGTAATTAAAATTCCTGTTTCTTAAACGAATATGGAAGGAACCTTTGTCGTCATTGGAGAAACTAATATTTCTTTATACAAATGATATTTGTCATTACGTCAAGCAAACTAGTAGATTATTTGTTTATTACAAACGGAAAATGTACTATACAACCGAATGGCATTCACACTTTTGGGAAAATCGCCTGCACAATTGCTGAATTTCTCAAATAACCGGATGCCAAAGAATATACCGGGCACTGGTCACGCAGGAGCTCAGCCACTTCACTGGCTAAAAGTGGTGGTAGTGTACCAATGTAGCAGAGGGATACGTAGAAAATCTTTAAGACAGAAAATTCACATGGCTTCACAGATTGAAAAGGGCCCTAACGAAATTAATATCTTGAAATTAAGTACAATTTTAATTTTAACAGTACCACTTCTGATAATATCCCTAATAATGTTAATATAAATAATTGACATGATTGTGTAATTAATATTCATAAGTAATGTATTATATATACACTGTGTCCGTAAAGTATGGAACAAATTCATTTTTAGCTAAACAGACCATTTTAAGGAATAATCCTGAAACACGTCGATTTTTGATTTTAATTTACCGTATTTTAAAATAATAATCTAATATACAGGGTGAATTACTTTCGAGTAATGACGTCACCGTCATTTTTTTCAAATAGAACACCCCCATTTTGTCTCAATTTTCGGATTACTCTAGCTGAGTTGATTCCAAAAATGTATCACATGTTGATTCCAATTGGTACAGGGTGGACAAAAATACAATAGTTTTGTGTGTGCTCATAAAGTAACGCGTAACATTCTTTATTAGTTAAATTAACAATATTATCAAAAATACTTATTGTCTAGCGGACAGAATATGATGTAATACATGACTTTATAAATGTTCGAACTGCAGCCCTTGATGTATTTGACAGTAACCCAAACGGTGTACAAATTCTTGTTGAACCTTGTTTATTGTGTCTTGAGAAATATTGTTTATTGCTGTCCGAATTCTCTCTTTCATTTCTTGAATATTTGCTGGTTTCGTTTGATACACAACATTCTTCAGACGGCCCCACATAAAATAATCCAAAGGATTGAAATCTGGTGACCTCGCTGGCCATTCAATAGGTCCACGTCTACCAATCCACCTGTTCGGAAAAATTTCATCTAGGTACCTTCTAACATCTACAGCATAATGTGGAGGTGCACCATCCTGTTGAAACCATAAACTTTCATCAAAACCTCCAGAATTACGTCTGCTGGGAAACAAATTACGTAAAGTAGGTACGAGATACCCCCTTAAAAACTCAAGGTACGTTGCCCCGTTTAAATTACCTTCGATAAAGTAGGGTCCGATGATTCGATTTCTTACAATTCCAGCGACGTGTTTCAGGATTATTTCTCAAAATGGTCTGTTTAGCTAAAAATGAATGTGTTTCGTACTTTACGGACACAGTGTATATATATATATATATATATATATATATATATATATATATATATATATATATATATATATATATATATATATATATATATATATATATATATACGAGTGATTGTTATATGTAATTGTCTATATGAAGTTATTATCCATCGATATCTTTTTTATAAACAACTACAAAAAAAATATTGCACGTAACACGATCCAAAAGTGATTTCAAGGGAAACGCAATTCTTACTCATCCCCTAAAATATCACTTTCAGAACTTGATACGTAAATTACTATTTTCCGTTCTATCAATGATAAACTCGTTATTTTCTATAGTTATTCTATGTCTAATGAAATGTTATTTTTTTCATTTTTCGTCCGCTCGTAGAAAACATGTTGTTCCTATCACGTGTGGAAAGTGTATCTCTCCACACGAACACATGTCCGGACAACTGCGGTTGCCTGCGAAATATTTTCATTTCAGTAAGGAAAATAACTATACTATACCTATAAAATTAACAAATGATAGATAGCGTCACGTCACGTCTTCTGTGAACGAATATCGTCTCTCTCCAACAACGAAACGTTGATTAATTCACTCTATGTAATGTCCTTACATCATTATCCTACATTATGGTAATGTGATGTAAACAAACTACTCAAAACATTTCGAAAAAACTTTTAACTCATTTTTGATTGCCGTATTAATAATTGAAGAGCACATATAGCAAAATAGAGTCGTGAATATTTAATTAAATACCCAACAACGATTACTTTTAGTTTCTGTGAAAGTTAGTTCTGTAGTTAATGTATACTATATGTATATAGTGAATATATCGATCTTCTAATGACATTATTTTGTTTGGAAAACATGATTATATTTGTCAAGTAATCCAACTACAATACCGGCAAAGTGTACATTCAGTGGCAACACGTCACTAAGTGGCTGAAAAACGTTAAATAGACAGCAAGGTGAAACGTTATCGTTGCCATTTCAAATATGAAAATATTTCAACATTTCTTAAAATTTATGTTTTGGTGGAATAGACAATATTGGGACTAAACATCAATAACTATAGTTTCTGGTTATTATATTTACCACGAAATTTAAAATATTCAAATTTTACATGAATATGAACGGAGAGGCTTTCGGCAGGCTGTTCATCATTGCCTTTGAAGCCACAAAGTAATAAAGATTGTGCATTAGCCATAATATCGTTAGTACATTTTTTTTTAAAATAATGATGAGGAACCTACTGAACTTGATTTTAATGAGAGAAATAGTACTGAAAGTATGTGGTTTTTGACTAAAAATAACACTATAGTTAATGCTAATAAACGTAACTCATTGTAAAGAAAAAATGTATATCTATGACGCAGGTTAAAAAAATTATGAAGATTTTCTCGAGTTACCAATTCGGACATCTCGTTTATATATTTATCCGGACCGGTATAAAAACAAAAATGATTATAATAATCCGAAACTTGATTCTTTAACTGACATGAAGTGTAAACTTTTTCCTTTGGAATACAACGAAAACCTAGTATTTTTCACTTCACTTTAAACTTTAGATATGTTTTTATTTAATTCCACTTATTTCAAATATTTGAGGTTAGGAATCTCTCTGCAAGGCGGAACTTCATAGTAGCATATGGAACTATTGTATATATATATATATATATATTGTATGTCACCAGTGCCTGGCTATCAGAGTTTTTGATTTTCATAGTAATTTTTTAGTGGCAGAGGCTACCAGACTGTAAAAACTCAGAAAAGTACTTAAAATTACAAAGTTCCAAAGTAGAAGCTGGAACTATAAGTGACTTTTGGATAGTAAGAACTCGTCATCTTAAAGTGAAAAATGGGTAGTCCCTGCTACTTTATAGGGAGAATCCTAACTTTATCGTAGAGTCATTTTCAATTTTCAATGATTCTCTAACTAAAACAGCAATACACTTTTTCACGATAAAAATTAAAGAAGTTGATGGCATTTCCGGTTAAACGGGAAGTATATTATTAACAAAAAAATGTACATCAGATGCATTTTGATCCTTGCACTTGCCTGCAAATTTTCATAAATATCGTTCTTTGCGTTTAAAAGATATTTACTTGGTTCCATACTTTATCCCAACCCTGTATATGCGATTCACTTGGTCTGAAATTTTGACGGCCCGTTATACTTATACCATTACTTATTTTACATATCTGTCATAGCTGCCTCTTCCAGATGTAACTGTTAATACTAAGACCAAGGTCTCTGAGAATGGGAGTGCTCCAGATTTACTTGTAGGACTTTACCTTGTAGATAATGTATCGTTAAAAGTTAGTGGGACTGTTTGGATCCATTGCAATACAACAGGGTTTTTTGTGGATCAAGTCAATCCATACTCGATATATTGGTTCAGAACCTGCACTCGAGGCTACTCAATCTAGCATCCGGGGATGCATACGAAACTGGGTGAAATGAAAATAAAGAGAGAGGTGGAATGAAGCCCCTCTCACGACCATGGGGAAACATTGACTAACTAACCATGGAAACACAAAACTGAGGAGCCACTTAAGGTGCGCAGAAATCAAATCAGAACCTTAACGGGCCCTCTCATTGATCACAATCCAATGAGAGGACACCTGCATAGAATGGAGCTGTTCAGCGGAGAACTTTCCTGCAGGTAAGGTGGTGAAGGGACAGAAATGGCACAGCATATACTGTATACGAGATATTAAACTGCAAAGCACAAGCAGCATTCAGACAGCCTAGGCTAATTACCGGAGAATACAATCACCAATCGGCGAAGAACCGGTACACACTACAAAGGACCAGGGTCACAGAGACTGAGTTGTAGATAGCATCTGAACAAAAAAGGCAATTCATATTTTACCAAAACACGTTCAATTGGTGAATGATCTTTTCAGTTCGAGGCAAGAGTGAAAATCTTCGAAACATCTTAAGCCTAATTTGGACCAGGTGGATTTGGCAGAGCTGTTTCCGCGGTTTCAGATATTCCAAGTCTTGTCAAATAATTGTTCAGACGACAGTTACTTGTGAGTAGACCTGTTGAGCAACGTATACCTCTCATAGTCCAATAACATGCTTGGAAGGCTGCATAAAAGCCTTGGAATAACTAAAACTGTCCTTGGAGTCCGGGTGCCTAGTATTTATTTGGCGAAACTTCATGAGATGTCAGTGGAAGTTTCTGGTCCTATGGAACTACCTGTTAACCCTTTCCTTGTACCAAGAATCATCCATATTGGAGTGACCAGGTAAAACCATTATTAAGAGCATTGACAGCCATTTTCTCATTTATAGGTCTAAGTGAATTTGTGGTATTATTATCTTCTTTAGTTCGAGATTGAGTTCACTTTAGCATTATTCTGAGGATATTCTTTGAATTTCCTCTTATTCAAAATTAACAATACTTTGAATATCTTCAACAAGGTTGTTTCCGAAACATTTTAATGTACTGTGTATTGTGTTAAATTGTTCCATAAAATATATAAATCAGAAAAGTGTCTTTTACTTAGTGAATATCCATGTATAGCGGTTCACAAGACACTTGGAGCTCACTATACTACAGTACTACGGAAATGGTTTGTCTTTGATTTTGGTTTCCAGCCTTTTTCGGTACTTTTTGATACTAAAGAACCGGATAAGTAGACATGCTATCCAAAAAAAAACACAATTTCCAAAATGTCTTTTATGTTGATGGTAGTAGTGGTTGTATGTCCGCCGCTAACTCCACTAATCGAAAAACCTCATTTTACTCGTAGGTGTGAAGGTAATGTTTAATTATTGTTAATAAAATTATCCAGTTGTTTCTTGTTCCTTGCCTTGCCTTACTTCCTTGTGTCCAGGTTTTATTTTTTCTCGCTTATTTCTCTAGAATCATGTCACTCCATCTTTTCTTTGGCCGGCCTCATCTCGACTGTTTTTGGATTGATCTTGATCTCCATATTCTCTTCACTTGCCTACTGCTGTTCAATGAAGAGTGTTTATTGTTGCCATCGTTAATATCGCTTCCCCTTCTAGATTATCTCTTATCTCTTTATTTCGTTTTGTATCTCTTTTTGTTAATCCCCTTATATCCCTAGAAAATTTCATTCCGAGGGCTTGTATTTCACTTTTTTGTTGGTTAGATATTGCTTTACTTCTTTTTTAGACCATGTGAAACACATTGTGCATTACATTTATCAGGATCTCAAAGACTAGTATCAACAAGAGCACGATCGCATGTGATGGGAGACGTTCTTAATGAAACACTCTGGTTAAGCTCCTTCTTTATTCAATGAAGGTTGGAATAGCTATTGCAAATCAAGATCAAGGTGTTAAGTACTCTGTTCCCATCTTTGACGTTGCTGGACAAAAATGAAGTGCTATAAGAGCCACTTGGCGATTTTAATTGTTCTGTATGAGTTTGATTTATTTTTTCTCGCCGCACATAAATCAATGGAGTGAATTTTCTTTTGGAATAATCAGATTTATACTTCTCTTTGTATACATCTGCAACAGAACCTTAAGGTGTTTTTTTAACCTATGAGGTCTAACTACTCGAGATAACCTAAAAAATATATTGAGAGTAGTTTTGAAATAAATATATTGTTGTTACTAGGTGGGGCTCTATTTTTTAAGCCTGTAGCCCACTTTAAACGAATACTGGAAGGTTTGTGTCAATAATATACTCAAACTAGTATCTTATTGTTGTAAAACAGTGTTAGATCGTACAAAAAAATACGAAATTCAGCTACTCACTGTACCTACTATTTAACTAGAAATTTTAATTTTTGTGGGAGCTTACATGTAACGAACGCCACTGACAAGAAATGCAAATGGATTAAGTATTTTCAATAACATTACAGCTGTTTATTCTGGAAATGGATATAAAATTGATGTATACATGCCCCAATTTTCCCCAACAAAATATTCAATTTATAACAATTTGTCATGCAGACAAACCGAGGAAAGAAATTATCTAACCACCTGTTTGAAAACTACAATTATTTTGTCATTATTGCCCTAATAAATTCCCAAAAGAGACTAAACAACGATAGCGTTGCTTCGATAATTTCATATTGTTAGATTTATTCTGTGATTTCCAGAAAATAAAATACTTTGTTTCAAATATCGGGACATTGTCATTAGTGTGGTGTAAATTATTCGTAAATTATTCAAAATTTTGAAGTAGCGGTTCAAAACTGCCTATAGTAATAACAATGAAACTGGATATGTGGTAACTATACCGTTGGATGGCGCTACTGCGTGTGACAAAGGTGTCAGTGAAATGGGAGAAGTAGAACGAACAATCGTTACGTTCATATAATATAATTTCAATCATTTGTATAGTGTATAAGATAAAATTAGTTTGGTATTTTTTGCTCAGACATGTTTACATATTTTGGCGACTAGCGACCCGCCTCGGTTCTGCTCGGTGACGCCCATTTCTCATTGAACAGGGAACGACGCGGCGTTGGAGATACAGCGGCCCGTGTATTTTTAATACAGCCTTTTGGAGTTTTGAGCAATGAAAAATATAATTAATATTACAAACTACTATTCAATAGTAGTAGTATTTCCAGTTTACAAAAAATAAAATGTGTCGGTGACTAATAAACTAAGCGTAGGGCTGTTCGTTTATACCGCGCATATTCCTTGCTTGCAACATTTTTATATCCGTCATAACTTCTAAACGGATGGTCCGAGTGATACGAATGGATCATCTTTCAATTCTACCCGTTTTCAAATTTCCAAGTCGAGCCGACAAAAATAAAAAAACCGAATGGATTGTTCGCTATCACTGGATGTGTGATTTATCAATTTTACAAAAATCTAGAAAACTCTACAAACTGTTTGAATGCAAGGATTATATAGTCTGGACGATGTAGTGGCGAGCTGCTCGGGAACAAGCGTGAGCTGTTAACGAGCAGCTCGCGAACTCTTTGTTTCTATTTATTCCTACCTCAATGCAACGTAACGCATTATTAAATATTTTAATAACGATTTGATTTATTTTTTCATTACAAAAGTGAAGATTTTTGACATTGGGTCATTTCATGTCAAATTGACCAATGGTTGGAATGGATACCATTTGATTTGGTTGAATTTTGGTAAGACGAATTTTGGTTTTGATAAAACGAAGTTTGACGAAAGGAAACAACATTGCAATTTCTTTTTCCAAAAATGATCCAAGATTCAAAAATTCTCTATTTTTCAAGTTTTCGAAGTTTCCCAGCAAACACACAAGACTGGCAAAGCATTGGGCCAATGAATTTTTTGATGGCATAATGGTGGCCAAAATAGATCATTGAAAAATCGCTATTAATTCGCTGCTTAGATGTCAGTTGGAGATACACCATTAGGCCAATAATTATTTTACGCTGTGTAAAGTTATTGCAGACAATGCACCTTTTTTTTCGTGATGGGCCTATTCCCGTTTTAAACCGCTTAAAGTGCACCGCTGTAATATTGATGGGCCAAAGCACGTTTTAAAGCACTTAAAATAGAATATTTGAAAAACGTATGTTAAGCACTACTGGTCAGTGAGCTGTGAAATATGCTCTTGAAAAGCGCTCCTTACCCAACAGTTAACAAGTGGCAATTGGCAGATGACAATTGTTCTTGTCGTGAGTTTTGTAAAGTATGAGAGGTTGGAATTTAAAGACAAAAGTGGACGTTTTATTCTCGTGAATTTATCACGAACATAAATGAAATATGGAAAATAGCAATAAGTAAGTACCCCTTTAGAAGTATTTCATTATTGTAATTCCTACAAACCGATTTAACCTAACTTTCTAACATTCCCTCCTTTTTTAAACAGTTTCCTTGATTGTATTTTATCACTTTTTGGTGGATTGTGGATAATGAAGGTATTTAAAAGAAAAAGTAAAAGTGAAAATAGACGTGTTTGAAAACGAGTGCAGCAAATATTAAAAACGAACTCTGAAGCTAATAAACATATAAACTTCCCTGCTGTGAAACAAATGTATCAAAATTAAGTACACTTGCCGGTATATAGTGATTCTCATATACCAGTTCCAGTATTAACAAACTGAATCTGATGTAACAAACATATTCAACAGAAATCCCTGATAGTAGCTTACTTTCATCTAACACATTCAATACAATCATTGAATCTGATACTTCTATCAACAGATTATATATAGTTGAAAGTACAAGTAGACATAATCAGGATTCTACACAAAAAAGTTTAGAAAGCAATATAAACTTCCTTAAAAAATGGATCATTTCGAATAATAATTCGCAAGTTGCTGTAAACCAGTTGTTAAAATGGTTTAAGACAGGACCTCTTTTAAGAGATTTACCAAGTGAGCTAGAACTTTGTTAGGTACTCCTATCCCAACAAACAATGCAATGATGGGTCACTGGAGGCCCATTCAAGCACCCCATAGTTTGACTACATTGGCCTAATGCCTACCCCCCGGTCCGGGCCATTACATTTTTGCACACTCTGGCCGGCAGCCGGCCTAATGACGTTTATGCTAGCGTTGCCTGTAGAGGCCCGTCAATAGGCCGTGAATTGTTTTTAGGGCGGGCCGTTGCCAGCCTAACGAAATTCAATTTGCATTAATTTTAATTAAAAAAAACGGTATATTGTAAAATTGGTGAAATAAAACTTTTATTAAAAAACGTACAAAACAAAACTAATTGTGTACATAGTACCTATCAATAACAAAAAACAAACAAAACAAAACTAATTCTGTACATAGTACCTATCAATAACAAAAAACAAACAAAACAAAACTAATTTTGTACTTAGTACATATCAATATAAAAAAAAACTTGAAATCAATTTTTCCTTCTCCTTTCTCTGCCGCCCTGGCGGTCAGGTGCTGACCTCAGCCATTTTTGAATGCTGGCCTCTATTTCTAGTGATGTAATGACATCTCCCACTAATCGATTTTTTCTTGTTACATCTAAAATATATTTCATGAAAAGTAAAAAGTATATTAGATGATACCTACAACTATTATCAATTGGATTAAAATAATTCGAGTACAATAACTGTATAGCTAATATACTGTTTGACAAATGTAACCTTTAGTTGTTACTCTACTACCTACGTAATATAATGTCAATAATATGAATAATTTGAAAGTTTTCTATTAATGCAAATCAATTACCAATTATCAGATCAATAACTTTTTTGTAGTCTTTAAATGCTGGCCTGTTGTTTCTTCCTGACCAGTTCATAGTAAGGGCCAAGTCATGGCTTATTATCTTCTGCAAAAGCCTTCTTACGGTTTCAGGGCCATCCATACCACCGATAAGTGTCATAAAATTGCTCTAAAATAATAATAGTTAGCATCGATAATAATATGGCAGTTTGCTTTTGTGCAAGCTTTTTTATACAGCTCAGGTTGCAAACAAAAGCATTGTATCGAGAATAAAAATATGAAAACACAAAACTGATATAATATTCTTTTAATGTTTTTTGAAGTAGGATCCATATTATAAATTACATATTTGTATATGTACCTATGTAAAAGTTTTCATTATAAATTTTTTGTTAAATATATTTTCAACAAGCAATGGTAAATTTGAAATGTAGATAAATTTAGGTATGTATTTTAAACTTACAAATTCAGAAAATGTTGTTTTATCTTCAATTTTGCTATTAAACATTATCAATTCTTCAATATTATTGAGAGGTAATTGTGTTTCCCAATCATTTTGAACTTTTTGGACTTCTGGTTGTGCTGAATTTTGTGTTAGTTCTGTTATGAATTTTATGTCTCTTTTCAAAATTTCTATTTTGGTACAATTTCTTTTGACCAATCCTAAAATAAATAAAAACACAAAAATGTATATGTATACAAGAACATACATTTTGGAAATAATAATGCTTAAATAAAAATTGTGTGATTACAGATAATAATTACTATTAAAAATTATTATTCTAAAAAAAGTGTCCTGATACATTAACCCGATGACAATTTTTTATATTATATATGTCAAATAGATTTTTAATTCAATATTCTTACCTTCAATCCTTGTTACACATTCAAACAATTTTTGAAAAGTGTATATAGGTTCACTACATATAGTATTTTCCAAATCCAAAGTTGCTTCAACAGGTTCATCCAAAGCTATTGGCACTATATTTCTATAGTTACTGTGTTTCACCTTTAAGGTGGGAACTGTCGGGGCTTCATTGAAATCATCACTGTCACTTGAAGACTGGTACCTACGACGACTTTTCCTTTTTTCTGGTCTAGCATCATCCGATGCTGAGGCTGACAAACTGCTGTCATCTTCCGGGATCTTTAATTTTGCCAAAGCTTTGTCAGAATTATCTGGGAAATAATCATAAAAATAAAACAAAAAATTAGTTTTTATTTCAAGATAGTTTTTTTAAGTTTAATATATTTTGCAGATAGATATTTAAAAAAGATAAAATTCAACGTTTGCATTATAAGTAAATTTTGAAAAGTTTTATTAAATATATAACTAGGTATGTTGAATAACTTGTAATGAATACATACTTGTTTTGTACTTAATATTTATTCTACAATATTTCGAATTCTTTGTATCACATTCAATTTTTTCATTCACAGCTTTCCAAATTTCTTTATCAGTTTTTAAATTAGTTGGCCATAAGCATGATGTTTTATTATTTACATCAACAATTAACCATGTAAATGGCACAACAGCCATAGGCACAATACCATTTTTAGCCTCATCGGGAAATTCCACCACATAGAAATCTCTAAAAAACAGTACCAATTATGCATTTTTGTACACCTTGTTAATGCCAAAGACCCAAGTGGTTGACAGTTAAAAAAGAAGGGTTTGAGTAACATAAACATGCTTAGGCAATAAACAAATAAAATACCTGTCTAGTCATAATAAATGTAATAGAGGAGAAAATATTAGCTGGTTATTTCTAGGTAATACTAATCCCTTATAACACACATCATTAGCAGTAAATTCTAAGTAAATATCTTCATTGGATTCAATCACAAACATAGATAACATTGTAGAATCAGTGGGATATTGGGAAAAAGGCTTAACAATTATATATTTTCTTCCTATTATGTGTAGTTGATCCTTTTTTTTTATGAAATATAAGCATTCAGCTATTTGTTGGGATTTTAACATAACCATATTATCAGCTTTGTTTTGGCTCAGCATGATTTTTTTTTCAGGAAAATATATTTTTTTATAAAAGGGGTAATTTTTATATTTCCTAAGAAGCTCATGTTCATAATCAGTATCTTTAATGGTAATTTCTTTTCCTATTACGGAAACTTTTGTATCTTTTGGCGAAAGTGTTATTTCATTTTCCATTTCCTTAATTCTCCTAATTATTTGTTGTAAGGGTTGGTTTGGTTTTCTCAATGCCTTCTTCAACTTTTGAAGGTGGTTTTCGAATGGAAAACAACTCACAGATTCTAGATTTGTAAAAGTTTTTGCCTCATCTGCAAGGTGAATTAAAGCATGTGTATTGTAAGTACATATTTCTTTTCCATAATAACGATTTGCATATCTAACAAAAATTATCAGTAAAGATTTAGCATAGTCATTGAAATGTGCATTAAGATTTCCAACCAGAAGAATATTAATTGCATATTTTAAAAGTAAAAAATGTGAGTAAATATGGTACGGCATAAGATCTTTCAATAAAACTGGACCAATATATAGAAGAAAATTTCTAAATTCTGTGGCTTTCCATCTCTCAATCTCAGTTATAGTTCTGGGTTTTCTGTTAAATTCAGTGGGCCAATAAATTTTAATATGTGCAATGCCTCTATCAAAATGTTCTTTATCAAGCCGATATAATCTACTTCCATTTCTCCACAGAAACAGAAGCTTTCTTACTACACCCAGGCATACACAGTGCATATAATCTATAGGAAACATTGTTATCATATCAATTGGTAAATTTTCCAAAGGAGATGATGTATCCTGATGATGCTGTTTATCTATTTTCAATTTAAAACTTTCATTTGTTCTATTTTTTGCATATAAGTCAAGATAGAGCATCCTTCGATTCTCATACTTTCCCAGAACCTCGCACTTATCACAACCACGGTAACTGTTATGGCCCTTAATGCTTTTCACATATGAACGAGCTGGAGTATCACAACAAAATGAACGAGGAATTACTGTGTATTCATTTAAATTTATTGTGATTTTATTTTGAATTAGTCCAGAAAGCTCTTGAACAAAATCATTTAAAAAATCTTTCAAAGGGGGCTTGCCTTTGCCACAATAAATCGCAACAGTAAAAATTATAGCCTCTGGAACATTTATTTTACACAATATGGGCCAAAATGACACATTACTGCTTTTATATAGAGGCAATCCATCAATTCCGAAATCTAGATGAAAACTAGTACCAGAAAAATTGTTTCCATACATTTTCAGGTTATGTTCCAACCCAAAATAAAAAAACTCGCCATCTCCCATTTTTATTACATTAACTTGAACTGGGGTTCCTAATAAGGTTCTTGAATCAAGAGGTAATCCTGTTAGATCTGGATTTGTAGCAAGAAATGCTAACAGTTCATTCAGTGACTTATGAGTTGTATTGTTTTGAATAGCCCAAGTTTTTAAGAACATCTTGGCATCCTTGGTACAATTTATTATATTGGTTACATCATCCTTAAAATTTAATTCTTCCCACCCACCATTTGATGATGAACTGCTGATATCTGTTACATTAATTTCTGATATCCAATCATCACTTTCAAAGTTTTCAACTTTATATTCAGAAGCAGAACTATTAGATACATAATTATTTGAGTTTGAAGAAGTTATTTCCATACCAAAAATTTCATTTGAAGCTTCGTTGATATTTAAAATAGTTTTCTCAGAATTTACTGCAACATCTCTTCTTAAATAATCATTATTTATTTTTGTATCTAAATCAGTTTGTGTAAGGAACTGTTTAATTTGTTTTCTAATTTTTCTGTAAGCTGCACTACAATTATATTTTTTTATTCTTCTATTCATCCTTCCAAGTCTTTTACAGATTTTACCGTATATTCAGAAACTGGAAGGTGGGGTGAGTTAGTTATTATAAATCGTGCAAAAAATGATAATTGTCGGCTTTTGTAACGGAAATAACTATGTTATTGGTTTTTCCCGCAATAACCAACAAATATCAAAATGATGTAATTGTCACAAAAAAGAACAAATTTAACAATTTAATAGCCGAAAAATTTTCAACCTGGGTTTGATATAAACAATTATTTACGATATTCTATTCAGCTATGAAATAAGCTAAACACTGAAATAGTTTAGGTTAAAACATTCACTGCAAGGTAAACTAAGAGCTCAAATTCAAGAATCTGCTACATCTACGAAACAAAGTAATTTCACATTTTACTTACTTGTTATTAATATAGTCACTCTCCTCCATCACTGTTTAAAATTTGTATAACATTGGCACTTCACAACTTCACATTATAACTTTTATTGCCTCCACGATACACATATGTCACGGGCCATGTCCGCAATCGGGCCGGGACGTCATGGCCCGGGCTATGTTGACACAGCCCGGGCCCTGACGTCCTGGCCCGACCTTCTTGGACTATGTCGTCTTGGCCCGGGCCATGACAGCGTAGACCGGGCCGTGACAGCAGCGCCCGGGTATTGTCAAGACGGCCCAATACTATCCGGGCTATGTTGTCAAATAGTTTTTTTTGCAAAATTCAATAAACGTATAAGTACATTACAAGATGAGAACTTTGACCAACCTAACAAAACCTAACCCCAACCCCAGTTAGATTCGACGGCGGACCGAACTGGGGTTGGGGTTAGGTTTTGTTAGGTTGGTCAAATTAAACAAATAGTAGGTACATGGGACCCAATTCCGAAATCGCACTCCGAATTTTTCGTAATTCGGTCCGCCGTCGAATCTAACTGGGGTTGGGGTTAGGTTTTGTTAGGTTGGTAAAATTAAACAAATAGTAGGTACATGGGACCCAATTCCGAAATCGCACTCCGAATTTTTCGTAATTCGGTCCGCCGTCGAATCTAACTGGGGTTGGGGTTAGGTTTTGTTAGGTTGGTCAAATTAAACAAATAGTAGGTACATGGGACCCAATTCCGAAATCGCACTCCGAATTTTTCGTAATTCGGTCCGCCGTCGAATCTAACTGGGGTTGGGGTTAGGTTTTGTTAGGTTGGTCAAAGTTCTCATCTTGTAATGTACTTATACGTTTATTGAATTTTGCAAAAAAAACTATTTGACAACATAGCCCGGATAGTATTGGGCCGTCTTGACAATACCCGGGCGCTGCTGTCACGGCCCGGTCTACGCTGTCATGGCCCGGGCCAAGACGACATAGTCCAAGAAGGTCGGGCCAGGACGTCAGGGCCCGGGCTGTGTCAACATAGCCCGGGCCATGACGTCCCGGCCCGATTGCGGACATGGCCCGTAACACATACACTATACACTCCAAAACTGAAATAACCTATAAATAAATGGATTCTTCTTTTTCTATATCTTCTGTGTGGTTATGTCTTAAGTTTTTAAGCCGTTCATCCATGAAAATATATTTATTTTGGACGTCACAGGAATTTTTGTAAATTCAAAGCAAAAATATATAGGTCGACACTGTTCCGTGTTTATAGACGACTCTGGGTTTGCAGAATTTTGTTCAATACACGTTGGTAAGGATGAACACCGGATCGGCTTCACTGGTCCATCAGTGGATTGGTAATTATCGGCCCATTTGCAACAGTCCGGCAATAGGCCATAACTAAATATTGGTTGGAATGGAATAGTAACGGCTGAACGTTACTGGCCCATTACAGAGTATGTTGGTACCGGCCCATGTGTAATAGGCCTTCTAGAGCCTTTCGATGGTCTGCCATGCCATGCATTTTCCCGGTAATCCCGTCATTGGCCCGGACTTTTGCCGTCAACGCAATGTTTGTTGGGATATCAGTAAGCCTTACTGATATGGATTCTGGGCATTTTTATTATTTTGGTTTATCTAACACTATTTTAAATATAATTAGAAATCAGTCCGATTATTATTTACAGTTTAACGTAGATGGTTTACCTCTACATAAGAGGAGGAGAATTTTGGTGAAAATGTTCAGCCATGTCTTGGCTTGGCTAAAAAACTCAATTGGACAGGAAGAAATGAAAAACCAGCTTTGGGAAAGTTTGAGAATGTGGTGAAATTAATATTAGGTATGATATTTATTTTTTATTTCACCTTCTCTGGTTTACGCATATTCAAATTTTAGAGTGTGTTTGGAAAAATCCCTTATGCAGTGGCTTCACTCAGAGAGACATTGAAAAGCAAATACAGTTATGGTTAAGAGGTTCTATAGACAGGCATGCATGAAGGTCCAAAAGAAGAAAATAAGATTTTCTGTTTTTTTTTTGGCACAAAGTACATGGTTATTAATTATAAATTACCTACCCTTTATCTAATCATTATTATCGCATAGACAAAAATGTTTTCAAATGGGATACCCTATATTATTAATAAATTTTTGTAATGATTTTTTTCCTGATTTCAAAAATGTACCATATGATACCCGTACTGTATACCATTTTCGAGCTATTGTATGCCGAATATATGTTAGTTAAGCTGTAAGCTATAAATATGGGAAAGTTAACATTATTGAGGTAAGCTGTGAAAATGACAAGTACTGTATGTTTGATAAATGGCATTTATTCTTTAGTTAAAAATAAATCCTATCAAACATAAAAGTTGTCATTTTCTGTCTTTAACTAATACATTTGACGTTTAATGAGGTAAACAAGTAAAGTATGGTATATTTTTTAAATCAGGAAAAAAGACGATTCCAAAAATTTAACAATATACAAGGTATCCTGTATTAAAAAAAAATACTATTTTATGTTGTACTCTGAGAAGTCTGCACACCGCTGTATTTTTGATGCAAAATTCAGTTTAGCCATACAAATTTTATCTAAAACTTTTTTTGTATATACAATAATAACGATGATAAAGGGTGATAATTTATGATGAATAACCCTCTCTAGTTATTAGTTTTTATTAATGAAGTATATTTATTTTTTGTTTATAGTTTTGTGAATATATGTTACGTTTATTATTATTTAAAAATAAAAAAGGCTGAAGACTACAAACCTGTTGACTACATACCTTATTTCTTTAATGTTTATGGACGCAATTATTAGGCAAAATTTAAAAATATATAATAATTTTTCTCATATTTGAGAAAGAAATTATTAAATGACGTGTCGCTCAGACTGTTTCACATCATTAACTTCAGCTGCTGCACACCATTAGATAATTGGCTTTCTTAAATATTGTGCAAAAAAATAAAAAAAAAATTTGATTTCCAATTTTTGGTAGAGGCGAGGCAAAGCCTGGCCTTACAAACGTTGTAAAACCATCATCTTTTATGGCGTACTTTCTGTGCAATGCTGGTGATGGATTAATAACACCAAAAACGCGCTAAAATAACGCTGTTAATGATGCATGATTGGCCAACGCTTTAAAAGCGCTTTGCCCCGGCGCGTTTTTTGCGCTTTGCCATTTATGTTTTGTCAGCCCTTAGCCATTGCTTTTGAGTTGGCTGCTTAGCATTTTTTTTGCAATGTGCCATTGTTCTGTGTTTGCTGGGTTATTTTTTGAATTTCTCGAAAACTATTATATTTACAAAAATCATTGAGGTTTCGTTTTAAAGTGAATACTTGTAACAATAAAATTTATATTGACTATTTTTTTTAGTCGAATATTTCGAAATTTTTGAAATGAAATAAATTAAAAAAATTGTTCCTTTCAATTTTTTATACAATATTTATCTCGAATTTTAAAAGAAGTGTTTTGTTTAGATATAATGTTTTTTTTCGCAACCAATAAAATAATTTCAAGCAAGTACCCAATTTTGTAATTTTGAGCAAGTAGGTATAAAAGAATCTCAATGTTTATATTTTTGATGTTCAAATACATTATTTTGAGTAGGTCGTTTTTTTCATTCCTTGTCCTTGGTCTCTTGGATATTCACAAAAGTAGGTACATGATACAACTAAGTAGGTATCAATGAAAAATTAACAAATTTTTTCCCTTTTAACGCCTTAAATTTCATACTCATTGCTTAAAATTCCAAAATTGAGTATTTGCTTCATATTATTTTATTTTAAAAAATTCCAAAATACATATTTCATAAAAATCAAAAAATTTTGTAAGTATAATAGTTTTCGAGGAATTCAGAAATTTAACTTTGAAATCTAAAAAAATAAATGAAATTTTGAATACCTTTTGAGATTTTTTTAATTTTGTTCAAAAGAAGTCAGTTCCAACTACTGGTCGATTTGACATGAAATGACGCCACTGGCACCTGATCATATAAACTCATTTTAACTAATAAAATATTCCAAATTTGCAAAAGAATATAATAATTGAGTTTTTTTTATACTAAAACATCCAATGGAGCAAAATTATTTGAACTTCTTTTGTGTAACGTTACTTGACTGTGAATTTAACGTAAGTTTCCGTTTAAAAAATGTCGTAGTTGTAATATGAACCGACACTGACTCGATAAAATCAATGTTTGTCACTCCAAAAGAGAACTGCAAGGAGTTCACAAAGAGGCATTGTGCCGCCTAATAACACGGCAGCAGTCGGATTGGTCCTATTATATTCCAAGATTCTATTACGGAACCGCATTCAGATCTGCGCCTGACGTCTTGCTAAACTTGGCCCAGCGTGACGTATAACGACGGACCCTTAAATTTGTTACCATTTTGTAAAAATGGGGGGTGAAATCCTTGAATGTTTGATTCTGACTCGAGTGTGATTAGTCGTTAGCGTAGATGTTGTCAATGCATGTACCTACTGTTTGAAAAAGGTATTTTACTTTCATACAAATTTTAAAATGTATTTAATTAGAAAAACTGTTTCAGAGCTTTCGTTATTTTATGGAATTTGATATACGCATATGAATCTGAAAGGATTAGCTGGTGAATTACAGTGTGCTGAAGATTTGAAATAAAAAAAATACCATACAATTAAAACGCCTCCAAAGTAATCTGAAATATTGTTGTGGGCATTCGTCATTCAATTAAAAGACGAAAAGTTCCCATAAACATGTGTGATAAGTTTTGTCGTTAATGAGATACAGGGTGTTGACTTTTTTGTAATAAACTAGCTCGGACTGAAAGTGAAATTTATTTCGACCATAATTTTTCATTAGTGACGCTACTTGTTTCCAAAACTAATAAGAAAAAACATGTTTATTCTCAGTGGCCTTTATTTATATTTATCATTTAAGTACTGTGTGAAACCTGAAATCCAACGAAAAACAAACAAGAAATGTTCATCACCCTAATTTTGTTGTAGCACCAGTTCTGCTCTCGCTTGTGTTCAGCTAATAACGATGTCTATGTTTACTAATGCTTGAATGACTAGTTTGCATTGTTCATATGAATTAGCCAATGGTAATACCTTAGAGGCCAGACGTATGTCTGTCCTGCGTTATCCAAACAACCGTTTACCTTCTTCTGAAACATTCCCTAAACTGCATCTTCGTTTAGCTTTTGCAAAATCAAGGAATATTATTTGACGACCTAGAACTCCACAACTCGAAGATCATATTCTCCAAATTATTAACGAACATCCACAAACGAGTACCACAAAAATGGTTCAATAAATAAATGCTAGTCACATCCGATGGGGTCAAATCATTCGAATGGGAAACATATTCTAAATCATGCCACGAGAAATTGTTCTGTTAAGGTGCGTACTGACTGGATCATTTTCCTCCGAACGAACCGAGCAAACATTTTGTTAATTCGATATTAACGATATTTGCAGTGCTTGTTGTGCTCGCCGTGCTCCTAGTTTTCTGTCAGTTAGTTAGTTGTGCTCGTCGAGTTGAATCGTGGAACTACTATTAAGCAAAAACAATTTTAAAAAATGTGTGCAAGGCGTTTGTTTCTACGACGCCAAAATGCAACGCTGCTGAGGGATATGTACAGTAACTATTTACAAAATTTCAATCGTATGACCACTTTAAAAATAAATTCATTCTATTTACCAAAATACACACAATGCCCGATCTTGTCTTCAACAAAAAATTAGGACCAATGATCACATGTCCAGATACAGCACACTAAATGGTAACTTAAGCACTGTGCGGGGGTGGGACCAAAACAATGAATGCTGGTGCTTACACCCAACGAACCACGTTGTTTGTCGATTAATGTAACCGTTAAAGAGGATGTTTCTTCTGCACGGAAACCACACGTTTCTTGAAAAATTGGATTCATGATACAATAAACTCACGCGCCCACAGTAAATTTATCGTGCATGTTTGTCTGCAGTGTCAAGTTGCTGCCCAATTTGAATGCGATTAAGATAACTATCAATAGACTTGAACAGCCTACGTTTCCATGAATTGACTTAATGTGGATCTGTTGCCAACTATTTTCTTCAAGAAAAACGTTTACCGGTGGAGCTGTTATTAGGTGAGGATATTGTTTTGACGCTGCGCAAATGAAATTCGAACATACAGAGTGATTTTTACGTATGGTCTTCTTCCAAACGCTCCAAAGCCCAGTCAACGAACAAGCGGCCTTGTCGATAGACATTAACTTTGAACTCCTTGGTCAATTGGATCTTCTATGGGTGTAAGTCTGAACTGAAATCTGCAGAAGGCCGAATTTATGTGCTCGGCGAGGAATTGATTGCTTTGAGGTTTCCCGATAACTTTTTAGAACCACAGCGATGATCTTGGGCCATATGGCGTACATTTGTCGTACTGGGATTGGCTGATTGTCTACTGAACCTACGATCTCGAGCGTAGCCACCAGTCTTTGAGAGTCGAGCTTAAAGAGCCACAGCACCAGCGTGAAATGAGCGTAACGATTTTTTCAAATGTTGCATCAGAGTATTATAAAATATTGAATCCAAATTCACTACGATAGTGTAGGTTCAAATAGGCCTACTCACCTCAAACCTAACCTAACACCGCCCCAGTCATTTCATGCCTTTCCACCTAGTGTTATTCTAATACTTGTAGGCCAAGCAATAGAGCATCAAAATAGTGAGTTTTTGACAAAAATCCTAGTAGAAAACGGACTGTGCCATCATGTAGAAGACATTGCGTAGTATGAACCTGATATGTTTTCGACTCGCAAATGTTGCATACGAAATTGTTGTAAAGATTTAAAACGAAAAAACGTCCTTTTTTAGTTTTTTTTTGATAACACGAAAGTTCCTCAAGTAATCGTAATGGTGTCAAAAGATGAATTGTAGATGTTAAAAATACGAATACAACGCATTTTTGAGCAAAGTGATTGGATGATTAGGAGCGAAGAAAATTCGGAAAAACTGGAAAATTCGTCATTTTTTCAAAAATTCATATCTTTGTCGTTTTTTAATTATAGCGTTGAAACTTCGTAGAGAACAAGTCCTTTGTATGCACTTTTTGTGCGCGAAGAGCAGGTACCATGGGACAATTACTTTTGTTGCAATTGCAATTGCAATTGCAATTTTGTAATGCAATATTTTGCAGTAGGTCTGGATGCGTTATAGATAGTCCGACATTGAATTTGAAAACGGTTTTGAAGAATTCAGATATAGAGCAGCAAAACGTATATTTTCGATTTGTGATTGAATGCTGCGAAGTAGGTCAAAAACGCTCGGGAATACGGCCGAAAATGACTAGTTACGTCGCGCGCCAGCACGATCGTATATTAATAGTGTGCCTCTTCTAGTTCCCAGCTGTCCTTCTACTCCGTTACTTTCCGGTGCTCGGTCATTTTCGGCCGTATTCCCGAGCGTTTTTGACCTACTTCGCAGCATTTAATCACAAATCGAAAATATACGTTTTGTTGCTCTATATCTGTATTTTTCAAAACCGTTTTCAAATTCAAAATCGGACTATCTATAACGCATCCAGACCTACTGCAAAATATTGCATTACAAAATTGCAATTGCAATTGCAACAAAAGTAATTGTTCCGTGGTACCTGCTCTTCGCGCACAAAAAGTGCATACAAAGGACTTGTTCTCTACGACGTTTCAACGCTATAATTAAAAAACGACAAAGATATTAATTTTTGAAAAAATGACGAATTTTCCAGTTTTTCCGAATTTTCTTCGCTCCTAATTATCCAATCACTTCGCTGAAAAATGCGTTGTATTCGTATTTTTTTCATCAACAAATCATCTTTTGATACCATTACGATTACTTGAGAAACTTTCGTGTTATTAACAAAAAACTAAAAAAGGACGTTTTTTTCGTTTTAAATGTTTATAACAATTTCGTGTGCAACATATGAGAGTCGAAAACATATCAGGTTCATACTACGCAATATCTTCTACATGATGGCACAGTCCGTTTTCTACTAGGTTTTTTGTCAAAAAAATTTACCTATTGCTTGGCCTAATGTGTACAAATGGATGTGGAAGAAACTTTGATGGTGTCAGCGACTACTTTTTTGAATTTTCTCGTGGTACATCAACATATAGTATACAGAGTGAGTTTTAAGTATGGAACGCCCCAATTATCTCGGAAACGGATAGCATGATTTCTATAGATTTGGGCGTGCAAGGATCTTGTGATAGTGCCGATAATATGGTGGTATTTCCATTGTTGTTAGATCTTTCCTTTTTTCGGAATAATAATGAACTTTGTTATTTCAATGGATCACTCTGGATATTTTTTGCCTTATGAAATCCTTAAGATATGCTGAATATTTTTCATGTGAAGTTCCCCAGCTAAATGCCATAATTTCGGGGTTATAGCTACATTTACATTATCTCCACCGAAGCTGAAATAATACATTCAGATGACTGCTACAATAATAACTTCGAGGTTTCAATAAATTAGTATTGTTGGTGTTTATTGAAAGTCACAATGGATCGTATATCTGAAAAAGAACGAATTGAAATTTTACTGATATTAGGATATATGCGTAGTAAACAAGAAACGTGTAATATCTTTAATAATTTATGTCCTAACCGAAATGTTTGTGTCCTGTTAGAAGACGATCCACACTTTAGTACTAGACAAATATCCAGGAAACTTGATATTTCGCAAACATCCGTAATGAAAATTTTACGTGAAAATAAATTGCATCCATACAAAATAAGATTAGTTCAAAAGTTCTTTTTACTGGTCACGCAACAATCCCACAGCCAATATCCACAAAAACTGAATGTATGGGTTGGAATAATAGGCGACAAAATAATTGGTCCCTTTTTCATTGAGGGGAACTTAAATGGTCCGGCGTATTTAGATTTATTGGAAAATAGTATTTTACCTGAGTTAGCACGGTTATTTCCAAATCCAAGTAAGTATTTTCAATTACATTTTAATGTGGAAATTTCAATATTAGAAGCTTTCAGACCATAACAATATCCCAAACGACAATATTTGGCTGCAATAAGATGGTGCTCCACCTCACTATGTTCGTGTACTGAGGTAATACCTAAATAATGTGTTTCCAAGAAGATTAATTGGAAGGGGTGGTTTTATCGAGTGGCACCCGCGATCACCCGATATGAATCCTCTTTCCTCTGGGGTCACTTGAAAAACATCGTTTATAAAACAAAACCTGTCAATATTTAGGAATTAAAAGATGTAGCAAAAATCGCATGGCTTGTTGCATTGAAGTAATCGGGCAACATTTTGAGCATCTGCTGTAATCGCCTTTACTGTATGTTTTCTAAAATTACTAATTTTTTTACTTCTCAAATGTGGACATACCTCTAACATAAAATAAACATTTAAAGATTTGTCTTCAGCTGGTGTAGGTTTTCTGCGCCATGATTTGGATAAATCTTTCACTGCACCAGTTTCGTTAAACTTTCTACTAATTAACTGATAGTAGACCTTAATATGTTATTTATATTAGGATATAAATTAAAAGAGTTTATTCAATCATTTTAACTCCGGCGAAGATAATGTAAATGTAGCTATAACTCCGAAATTATGGCATTTAGTTATAGGGACCATCACATGAAAAGTATTCAGTATTTTTTTAGGATATCAAAAGAAAAAAAATACAGGGTGATCGATTCGAAATAACAAAGTTCATTATTATTCCGAAAAATGGAAAGATCTGACAACAATATGTATACCACCATAATATCGGCCATATCACAAGATCATTGCACACCAAAAACTATAAATATCATGTGATCCGTTTCCGAGATAATTGAAGCGTTCCATACTTGAAACTCACTCTGTATAGGTACTATATATGTTGATATTCCACGAGAAAATTCAAAAAGACAGTCGCTAACACCATTAAAGTTTCTTCCAAATCCATTTGTACACAAGTATTAGAAGAACACTAGATGGAAATGAGTCAAATGATTTGGGCGGTGTTAGGTTAGGTTTGTTAGGTGAGTGGGCCTATTTGACCCTCCACTAGCGTAGTAAATTTGGATTCAATTTTTAATAATACTCTGATGCAGCATTTGACTCAAAGACTGTGGGTACTTTGGGTACGCTCGAGACCTTCGGTTCAGTAGACAATCAGCCAATCCCAGTACGACAAATGAACGCCAGATCGTCCAAGATCATCGCAATGGTCCTAAAAAGTTATCAGGAAACCTCAAAGCAATCAATTCCTCGCCGAGCACATAAACTCGGCCATCTGCATATTTCAGTTTGGGCTTACACCCATAGAAGATCCAATTGACCAAGGAGTTCAAAGTTAACGACCATCGACAAAGCCGCTTGTTCGCCTACTGGACTTTGGATCGTTTGGAAGAAGACCCCAATTATCAAATGAGTGGCAAAATCGCAGTATATGGTATGGCACCAGCTCACATAACGCTTAGGAGTTGGAAAAGCAATCATAAAAAGTGACTGTTTGGTTGCGGATCACCGTCAACGGCGATAACTTTAGAACGATTATAGCAAATTGGTTTTGGTCTCCAATGAACGATATAAACTTAGACGACATGTAACTCTAGCATCTTGAGATAACACGGAATGTAATATAACAAAGTTATTTCCTGGCACGAACAGGGAATAATGATTTTTCCTTGAATAATATTTTACCAGAAAGCTGGAAATCGGTAATATCGTTGAAACATTATTTCAATCTGCTTTCAATGATCAGAGTGTACAGATCTTACAGAAACAGATTTGATGAACAATTCATTAGTAATTCTGATAGGTCAGGGTGATTTTTAGTGAATGTTTTGGCATGGCTGAGCTATCTAGGTCCTGGTATATATTGAGATAGACGAGAGGTTATTGCGTTTTTCAAAATATTCCCAATCGTAATTTTATATGTCAACAGGACAATATATAACATAAATTCTAGACCAAGCGACAGGCAAGATCTCATAGCTCTTATAGGAGAGTCCTAGTAAACTGACCAACGAACCTGATTTGATCAGAAAAGATCATTCAATACCCAGACGGTTGAATGAAGTTTTGGAAAAAAAATTGATATTATCAATGTTATTATTTTGTTATTCTTTAACTTTACGTTACCTACACTTTTCGAACTTAATCTAACTTGCTAAAATTTTGTTAATGTTGATATAAATAAAAATTTTTGTTAAAATTTCTTTTAGTTCCTTGTAATTATGTGTTGGTTGTATGACTTGCATTTGAAATCATGATACATAATGCATACTAAAAATCATTTATGACTTTAATAAACACAACCTTATAAGTATATACATATATTATATACATAAATAATTATTGTGGCACTATATTTTCTACCTATATGATATGTTTCTAGTGTACCTACTAATTTCTCCTAGAAATTTTCAATCGAAAATAGTAACGATTTATTTACCAAACTCATTAATTCCTCTATGATAAAATCTCTTATAAAAATCGTTCCCCAAAGCAAAGTTAACTTGCCTAATAATCGGTTCGGAGTCTCAACATTAATAGCCTTTATTATGCGAGGGTGAGAGTCTACATTAAACGTACGGCAATGGTGGTCTCTCCCGCTAATAAATTGGCAGCTACACACATCAACGTCAACGTGGTCTTCTTTGTTATATCCACCTAATCAGGCCTATGACGTGTAATTTGCTATCGCACGTGACGTACACGTGACCACCGACGTTGTTCGGGAATTGTTTAAAACTTGTCACAATGTACTCTCTTGTTTGTTGTGTGACAGCACGACGTAAGTTATTAGTGTTCTATTACTGTTCATTCCCCGAGCTAACGTACATGGTTTGCCTAATTTGCAAGATATTACGTAACCAGATTTACTAGATAGGATGTTATATGTGATGTGTTAATTAACGTAATTAAAATGTTAATGTAATGGGAACGTTGCGTTGGTTGCTAACTAACGGAGAAGAGATACAAGATTTATCATTTAGTCGTATTTATCTAATTATTATATTTAGGCAAGGCCAGCAATAAAGATAGAAATGCATAATATATCAGAACAATATGAATGAAAGTAATTTGTAAGCGGTTTATATGATCTAAGATTTAATAAATAAAGTGGATCAATATTGGATCATATTTTGAAAAATACATGTTAAAGTTCTAATAAGAGGAAAAATTGTAAGAATTATGGTGGAATGTATTTTATAAATGAGAGTATAATCCCCTACAAGTTGAATTCGCTTATTCCAACAACAGCCTTACTCAGTTCAAAGAGTCGCAGCTCTAGAAATCACGAAGACAATGAATGATACAGCAAACAGACTATTTGATCGCCTAGTAATTTTTGGAGTAAGATTACTACTAACTTTCCAACAAGAGAAGACTGGGATAAGGATTCAATACTGGAAGAATACAAAATCTCATTATTGGATGTTATTTCATGATTTCCCCTTTAGAGAAGTGGGCCGCTATAGGCTTGCCGGGCCTCTTCAGCCAACATTGGGAGGAATAAGGATTTCTGGATTCAGGGAATGGGAGTTGAGGGAACGGTGGTAGGTGCCTCGGAGGTGCGTACTGACCCGGAATTTAGCTATTATTGAAAGAAAACCTCTGAAAAAACTCATAGTAGGTTCAGGCGGGTCTGGGATTTGATCCCCGCTCTTTCCGAATACAAACCGAGAGCGTTACCACTTCACCACGTGCTTGGTTTTGTCAGGAAGACTGGCATGGAGTAGGAGTATACTGCGAAAGATTGAGCAAGCAGAAATCATACGGACTTATGAACGGACGCGATGTCTTATGTGTAGAACCACATCTAAAGATATCATATACTCAGATAATAATAAAGTTGAACTAAAAACTTTGACATCAATAGAGACACGATCAAAAGCGATGAAGAACGACCGTGAAGCGTTATTAAATCATACATGAAAATGTCATTAATGTGATATTCTTGAACAAACAGGAAGAGCGATGGAGTAACCGAGACGATGACTCCATAGCCAGAACCGTGTGATCCAGGATAGTGAATGGAAAAACAGGGACTTTTGGAGAATAAAAAGCCTGCAGTTAACTTAATACAGGGACACCGGAAACTCTCTTGCCAATCGCAAACTACAGATACTAGGGTTTTTGTCCATCTAACCTAATTCACCTTAACGTACTGTTTTCGAGAAAAATTAATTTTAATTTTTTGACGAATTTTGTTGTATTTTCAAAAAAAATGAAGATTATCAACAACCAGAATATTATTGAGCTTTATAACATTATGCTCTACATGACGACCAATTGCTTCAAGACATAAATTCAATAGTTTCAGTGAGGATTGTATACCTATTGAAAAAATTTTGTGATCATTTTGAATTTCATTACACGCAACCTCTATTCTTTTCCACAGCTGAATACGGCTTCTGTATTGGAGCACATTAACAAATGATTGTACGTATACCCAAAAACAAAACCCGCATGAATTGAAATCGTCCAATCCATCGATTTCAATACATAGTGTCAAGATTGAACTTCTCGACTAAATTGAGCAGAACAACGATCGTGCATGAACCCTAAATTTTGCCGTGTCATTAGAGGAGCTTCGCCCATTTTGAATAAGGTAAATTATTTTGCAAAAAGTTGAGGTACTCCTGTCGTGTTGAGGGCCTGGTCTCAGTAATGGATTGCCGATTAAACCTATACAGACATTATGCTAAATCTAAATCTTTGCTGCTGGTGCTTCGTCTCTTTTTTGGCATGCGGATTTCGTCTCTTTTATGGCATGCGGATTTCCACCAATGTACACATAATGATATACAATATGTAAATTAAAAATTCCGTTTCGAGTAAGCGTAGCTTCATCGCCAAATACAATTTTTAAGAAGCAATGGGGATCTATAGAGCCGCGAGTCTTAAATGCATATTAGCATAAATATCCTTCATAGGAATAATTAGCCATTTTGATAGAAAAATAAGAATTATTTCACCCCTTTTTACGCAATGACAATAGCAATTAATGTAATGTCAATTCTTGTTAATTTGGCCAAGATCGTTAAGTAATCACCTTTTTATTCACGAGCATCATGCTGAAGACGACAAAATGTTTTGGCTAAACTCTTGCCATTACACACGAGAAACTCAAAGATGTCTCTCATAACATACCATTTCACCGAGAAACGTCAACTCCCTCAACCAAAAATTTGTACCAAGACTTTTGAAACATACTTAATGTATTTGCTCAATGATCTCCAGTGTGCTGTTGTTTTTGGACATCCACTGCGTGAATTAGCTTCAGCGCTGTTACAACCACCCCTAAGCATGCTGGTTCAATTGTAAGCATTATTCCTGAAATAATAGAAAGACTCAACATATTCACCATGTCTGCATGAGTTTCTTTTGCCTTTAATCTCTGTACGACCTTCAATATTTTCATAGTGAGAAAACATACTCAAAGGCGTCAACTTCGAAAATAGAAAATCCTCAATTTTATACTTTTCTACTAGCACAATTAATAAGTTTTCCTGTATAATACATAAAGCAGTAACTGCATCACATAAATTTCCCGGTTGTATTCCTAGTCTAACGACCAAATTGAAACATATAATTCCAGGCAATAATCTGGTAAAACAAGGAATCGCCAGCCTTTGGGACCTGAGTCAAAATTAATTGAAGCATCTTTAATTAAGGACGTTAATTGGGAGAGCCTCGAGTCTCGAAAACACGCTGAGCTTTGACGACAAAGCTCACCATAAAACGATTAAATATCAAAATGAAGACAAATTCAATAATGGCCCGTCTTTGGGCCTACGGGCTGTGCACGGAGCTTCAACGATGATTTGAGGGAACAACGGAACAGGGACGGATTTGTATAATGAATAAACAGTGTACCTACTTCGATAGTTCTATCGAACGTAATACAACTAATTAGGGAAACTTTTTCGACAGCAAAATCAGTGGTGGATATCTAGAGTCATATTAATCGACAAATTATTTATATAAAACCGTGTTTAAAGTCTCAGAAAACTTTTAACAAACTAACAGATGTTATACCCCCTGAGGATTCGGAGGTCAAGAATTGATCCCAGGTATGGTCTGCCTGTCGTGAAAGGCGACTAAAGATCATATCCAAGCCAATGTTGAAGGTATCGTGCCGATGGCTGAGTGGCTGTAACGGGTCCAATATGTCTCAAACGATCCCTTGGGGGCACTAGGCGGCACTCCCTTGTATCCACGCCTTACTCCGACATGTGGGGCTCTGTCGCGGTAGACCAGCTTTCCCTAGCTTCTCGTAGGATTCATATGAATCAGAAAAGGAAAAAAATACAATTTGTAAGTACGGAGGTGGTTTCGCCCAGTCTAAATCAAAAGGCAGCCTTAGTCAAGCTTGCGGTGGTAGATAATGAGTAAATTGAGTCCTGAAAGGCTAACCATAGAGCAGGACCGCAAACTCCGAGACCCATGATGAAATCCCCCCGAGGGACTACAAGTGCGTTTTGTAAAATGCACCCACAAACCAGGCTATCTGGTTATGACGTGTGCAGAGCGCACTAATGCAGGCTGACTGAGAGATGCCATCCCAACCATAAAACCCTTAGGGTCTTGGAAGGGGAGGACCTTTCAGAGGCAATATCTACCGATATCCCGGATGACAGAGGACAAAGGCCAGAAACAGAAAAAATTCTACAGGGCTCAAGGTGGCAAATCACGGGCTCGACACCAATCTATGGACGGTGTTGGAAAAACTCCATAGGAAAAAGGCCAATCATGGACTTTTTCGATGGACAGCCGTCCAGCAGTCCCTGGAGTAATCCAAAAGGATAGATATGTCCCCCTCCTACAACTTAGGGCGAATAAAATTCAGGGTCGACATAGGCCTAAACAGGGCAACAGCTCTGAAAAGGGTAGAGCTTTCATTCCGGAGATCGCAGAGGTCCAAGAGAAAAAAGCAGATCATCCTCAAGGAAAAAGCCCTCTCAAAAGGCTCGAAGCACAGAAGAGCGGCACGCCTGGCAAACCACAATAGAGTAACTCTTAAGTGGGTCCCGGGGCACAAGGGTATTGTAGGCAATGAAAAGGCAGACACCCTAGCGGAGCTAGGGTCTGAAACTGCATTCACTGGCCCTGAATTGACGGGATTACTCACCGGTCACTGTATCCTAAGAAAGCACATGCATACAATTGGCATTTATAGGGAGGAACCTATCTGTCGGTTTTGCCTCTCACATTATCTTCGAATGTGAAGCACTGTCTCATTGGAGATATAGCCTCCTAGGACTAGAGTATCCAAGGGAGGATTTCTTCAAGAAGGACCTAGTGAAAAGTCTGTTGAGCCTGTTAAGTGCTACTGGTCTCTTCACATAAACGGTATAACCAAGAGCATAAAAAGTCTAAAGGCTGAGGTGCCGAGGTCTCTAAGCCTCTGTCTGGTGGTGCCGAACTAATCAAAAATTAATCAATTGTCACTCAGTGATGCTCTCGAAGGAGATAGGATTGAATATAAGATAACAAAAGCCTTTCAAGGTCAGTGAACCTAGTAAGCAAGGCAATACTTGCAGCTTACGAGGTGAACTGCCCTGAAAAAAACAAGGCAACCAAATAACAAAACAGTCTGGTGGCATCAACATTTAGAAACCCTCGAAGGGAAGTGCTTAGGCTTTTTAAGAAAGCAAAAATCAATCTAGACTGGGCCGAATATAATGCTACGCTCACGCAGTACAACAAAGAGATTAGAAAGGCAAAAAGGCATACGTGGAAGATGTTCTGTTAGGAGGTTTTAGATACCCCCAGATGTTCTATAACTCACAAGGTGCAAGGAGGGTACTGTAAATAAAAAAGACTTCCTAAAAAAGAACGACGATACCTACACAACAACATTTGAGGAAAGTTTATCAATGATAATCAAGGCACACTTTCCGGCCGCAACAGTGCTGAATGACCCTATAGCAGTGGACAATTCGCAAAGCAATCCAAAAAGGCCAAATGCCTCGGACTGGAAACTGTCTACAGAGATAACAAGGCCAAATAGAATAAGGTGGGCTATAAACAAATTTCAACCATTCAAATCTCCGTTGGAGTATGGAATATAACCCATCCTACTCCAAAAGGGTCAGTAAATATTAATTCCACATTTGTATAGCTATGCAATACATACCTTCAGAGTGGCAAAAGGAAAGAGTCATTTATATACCCAAGGCAGGGAGACTAAATGACATGACGCCCAAATCATATCGTCCAATCAGTCGGTATCACGTGAAAAATTGCATGGGGTTTTCTTTTTTGCAGAGAATGCAGCTCGCGGCAATAATAATACCGATATGCTACAAAACTTTTTTCATCTCCAGTTCGAACAAGATGGCATTTTAAACCAAAATGTATACTTTCAACAAGACAGTGCTCCTCCCCATTATTCCAGCATAGCAAGAGAATCTGTTAACCAGCAGTTTGGAAACAGCTGGATTGATAGAAGTGGACTAATAGATTGGGCACCAAATTCTTCATACCTGACTGCTTTAGATTTTCTTATATGGGGATATGTGAAAGATATAGTATAGAACCCGATGCCTGCAGCTATTGAGGAATTAAAAAGTAACATACGGACGGTAATGGAAAATATTCTTACTAGAACGTTGGCAGCAGCATTTGACAACTTAATGGTTCGATTCCACCAATGTATAGACCAAGAATGCAAGCACATCGAACATTCGATTCGGAGTGTCCTAAAACATGTTCTCAAGAGTTTATCACTCTTTACTTTTAGTTACTAACTTTATCATCATTACAGTATCCTAGTTAAAGTTCTCTAGCTTCGCTCTTCATGTTCCGATTTTCAACTTTGAGGTTCCGTTATGAAGTGAAAATATTTGCCTTTTAGGATATTGTCTAATATACATGGTGTCCTATTAAAATAATAATTTATATTGTCTTCTGAAACCACGCCACTTTAATAGCAGGTATGCCGGAAGGAGGCAATTTATTTACATATGTCACAATAAAACTTACAGGAATTTTAAATCTTACTCTTAAAACCATATCTCAGTAAAAACCGTTTGGAAGATATCAGATTTTAAGAATACTCAGAATATAATGAGACACCCTGTATAATGTAGCCGAACTGAATGCGCTGTAAACATAATACTTGGTTAAATATTATTTTCATCTTTCATTCCAGTTAGATATTTATTTAAATAGTTCTCAGGTCTTCTTTAACTGCATAATTTCATGTTTTTCGTGATCTACTTGATCTGCTTCTCTTAACATTCTGTTTGTGGCTCTGCTACCTGGAAGTCTTGATACGTGACTGGGCCATTTGATTACTCAATTTATAGTGCCACTGGACGCATTTGATCAGGATATCATTAACTTCATTCTACTTAATTTTCAACCAATTCTACTGAGCTCAGATTTGTGCAGGATCCTTTAATATTTTGATCCTTCCGCAAAGCCGAATTATGTTGAATAAGAAGAAAGCAAGGCAGATACACCCGTTCCTTAACATCCTGTATATGATATAGGCTTATACAAAAACTGTCAATAAAAAACTTTGTTAAAAAAGGGCGGTGTAATGTAAGTAGGGTTATTTAATTCTCGCATTGTATGCCGCCTCCTTTCAAGGTTTCTCAGTTTACTGGGATCAAATTTCTAGCTACTTGGATACTTACACTACCAATGCATTATGATTTTTTTGAAGGAATGTATTTGCCTACCTGCTTTTACGAGTTTTTATTTTATGCTTAAATAGCGGATATATTTCGGAGTTCAGGTTTGTATTAAGATTAGTCGGGCAGTAACATACTTTTTAACATTTTTCTCCTAAATGACTCAATGGTTTGCTTCAAATTTTGCTTAGCTTTTGGTTGGAAATCTGATCTCAAACTTGGTGTATAACTCATGTTTGGAAAACATTGCTTTCTCGAGATATGGTGATAGAGGTTGAAAATGGTACCCCAAAAATTCATAGTGTTTTTCCCTGGAAAAAACAAATTTTTCTCGACTTTTTTTCTTCGATAAATTTAATCCATTGTTTCATATGGAACATTAAAAAACAATAATGATAATAATAATAATAATAAATATTAGAATGTTTGTAAATTAAGATGTGACAACTACTGCCCTGAACTAAGTGATAATGAAATAAATAATAATCTAAGAATAGAAAATATGAGTGAAGAATAAAAGGATATATACCCCAATATAATTCCTGTATGTTGTTTTTATTAATAGGACATTTGCATAGTTCAAAAATCAGCTGGTCTTTCTATCACGTCTGTTATGTATATGCTTTGTTATATTTCCGGCTTGTATATTTGTACACGAATAATATACAAGGAAGTGGTTGAAAAATTGTTAAGTAATTTCCTAATTGTCTTCATTTGAAAAAATATTCTAAATGAGCAGAATTTTCAGTTGAATTTCGTATATTTACAAACAAATATGTTAAGGTGGATATAAATTTGTGAATTTCGGCTTAACAAAACATTGGAATGTAACATCTGCTCGTGTTCGTGTCCGTGTCCGTTACACTATTCGTATATTACTTCGAACACTATACTGAATGAGTTGTTCCATGTTGACCATCCATTAAATCTGTGGCTAGAAGGCAAAAGGGCATAACTTAATTTTTTTGAAGAAATGAGTTATTTATACCATTCGAGACCATTTTTACTTCTTTATCATTCCGGCTCAAGGAAATATCTTAGGGTAAGTCCGGGAAAGTTGGACCATGTTTTTTAAAAGCCATTTTTCCAAAACTTTGTAATGTCTAGGATTTGGTAATTTTTTTTATTTTATATATGACCCAAAAAAGATGTATGCACTTCTTCGGCTGTTACACTGATCATACTTGAAGTTATATTTTTTTATTTTTTTTTTACTTGGTGGTTCAGCTATCCTGGAGGGATGGGTTAGATGGACCACCTGCTAGAAATAGATGGACCCCTGATATACGTTCCCAAATCAGGGAGTAAAACAAGACATAACGGTTATAAAAAGTATAAACATTGTTTATTTTTAAGAAAACAATTTAAAAAAGGATAAGAAAATTCAGAATAATAATTCACTCTGCAGTCATCTCTTGTGATAATCTCGCTTCCCACAATAATCACATTTATTTTCTAATCTTTTGCAGCTTTCATGTATCCAGCGATAGCATAACACACACGTATTCCAGTCTTCTTCTCGTTTTGATTCATTGTAGCTCTCTTTACACCATACACAATAATCTTTATCCCAGTCACTATCGTCATCGTCGTTGCAAGTTGTATCAATATCAATATCAATATCTTCAGATTCTGAAGATGTAAGTTTTTTCTTCTTTTGCGTTCTCTTCCTTTCATTCATCGTTGTTTGCTCCTTATCTCTTTCTCCTCCTAACTGCTTTTTCTCACACCCGTTTTTCTTTTCCTCCCTGTCTTTCTCCTTTTCTTCCCTGTCTTTCTTCTTTTCTTCCCTTCCTTTCTTTTTTCTTCCCTTCCTTTTTTTCCTCCCTTTCTTTTTTCTTTTCCTCTTTTATTTTAATTTTTGACTCTTTTTCATCTTTTTTCTTTTTAAGAGGAATTATGTTTTCCGGAGAGCTTAAAACTGTTGATACAGTTTGAGCCTTTTTTCTCAGAGTCTCAAGTTTATTGACACAAGGCACAGGATGTATTTTGTCCAATATCTTTGAGGGGGTTACATTTTCAGATATACCCTCGTATTGTTTAGAGGATCCAGGCACAGGAACATCATCATAGCTTCTTGAAGTACCCGGATTACTGTCGTTACTAGGACCAGCAACAGTGACATCATTTTGGAACTACCAGAACTAGCAACATCGGTCATATCATTTTGAGAAACAAGAGATGTGTCTGAAGGCCTGGAGTCTGTGGATTCTGACAGAAAAGCATAGTCTGGTATCACTTCAGGTTCATGAGGAATGATTCCACAGGTTTTAAAACCACTGATTCCTACTGATTATCTACGTTTGACGACTTCCCCCAAGGTATGCTAAGGAGAGAACCAAATTGCAGCCGGGTAATTTTCCTTGAGGGTTTATTAGTCATGTAGTTGGAGCGAGCAGAATAGTAGTTCATTTTTAAAGACTTGAAGAAAGCGCGTTCTAATGGCTGAAGCCAATAGCTGGTGTGGGGAGAAATACTCATCAAAATTATTTCATTCCTTTCTGCCAACTCCAGCGTTTCAATACAGCTAGTGTGCGATGTGCGTCCATCTAGAAGTAGGAGTACCTTTCCCGCTGGTTTTCTTGGAGTGAAATGGATTTTCAGCCAATCAAAAAATAAATCAGTATTAACGTAGCCAGACGTTGAAGACATTTTTATTGCTGCACCAGGTGGGATACCGTCACAAAACTGTTGTTTCAGATTATTCCCTTTCATTATGAAAAAGGCAGCAATAATGTACCCTCTCCATTTACACATGCCAATATTGAAATAGTTTCACCCTCTTTTCCCGAGGTAACGGAAGTCACATTCTTAGAACCTTACCCCTTTTCCCCATAGAACCTTTACGATAACTCTTTGATCTAAGACGCCTTTTTAAAGTCGTTTTCGGTATGCCAAACGCTTCTGCTGCTAGCATTAACTCCCATTTCCTTATTCTCAACAGCTTTGACTGCATTTTCAAACTGTCTTCAGACCATTCTCCTCTCCCAGACGTGCCTTTTCTTTTATAAAATGTAGGTATTTTTCTGTAACAGAAAAAACCCTACTTATCAAGATGCATCTTTATATTTATTTGAGATTTAAGAAAGCAAAGGCATACTCGTAATAGGAGGTACGGTCTAACTATCCCAGGTTTTTTAAGCGGTCCAACTATCCCAAATTTCACTGGTCCATCTATCCCAATTGTAGATGATAGATGGACCACCTCGTAGTTCAGACAAACAACGCTACTGGCACGCCATTTTAGGTTAGGATCGTAGCCAAGTATACACTCAAGTTATAGCATTGATCTTACTTCGAAGTCATTTAAACTAACTTAACCACACAACACCGAAATCTAATACAAAATATTTCTTAAATAAATAAACGAAGTTTTCTCCCAAAATACACATGAAATTCACAAGCAAAACTAAGCGTGGACCTGTTTACTCGACGACAACAACTCCAGATACCGACTGCAGCGCTGCTGTGGCAAAGCAGCGAAATATTGGACCGGTCCATCTATACCAGTGGTCAATCTATCCCGGACTTACCCTAAATATCAATAAGTAACATAGTGTTTTGATAAAAAAGAAAATATATACAACATATTTCAACATTATCGGCAAGCATAATGGTACAAGTTGAGTTAAATCTATTAAAAATTCAAAACCTCTACCGGAAAATGGTATATATATGTATATCTAGATATATTTCAACAATTGCGTAGCGACTTTGAAATACAAAAGGCTTGAATCTACATAAAAATACATAAAGTTCATACCGCTACCATCAAAAGGATTAAATCGATAAATGTGCCTTTTTGCTGAATGCGTTGTTAAACAAATTTTAGTGTGATATTTCGGTTTGTCGGTTGATTTTCGTTGTCCTAAGCTCGTTTTTGGAAATTATTATTAAAATCTCATCAGTCAGCCACTTGTCTTCTATTTTCCACCCAATTTTGAATAATGAAACGGGGATATACGCCAATGATGCAGCAATAGAAAAATGTAAGGATATTATCTAATATGCAAGAATCCCTTCTCCATTTATGGTATGCACATTCTTATGATTTCTTTATTCAATAAATTGAAAGACCAATTCATAACTAGCCGCTTTATAAGATTCTCTAATCTCATGAGGAATCTTCAGTATAACTTTCACTATTGATTTTCAATTTTTTTGGATTTGAAAAGCGAACAAACACACACCCATTGTATATGATAGGCTCTACCATAATAAAATACAAAGTTATTGTCAGAGCCGCCTACATAGGTAGATTCCCAAAATCGTCCCGAAAGTAAACAAATCGTTTCAAAAGTTACTTTCGGTACCATTTGTGTGAAGTGGTACTTTCGATTTAATAAATCATACCAGAAATTCGTTATTAATCGCTCACATTTGAGTTCCAAACAAAAACGGGACATAAAATAATCTATTCCCTTTATCCAAATACCCAATTATAATATTCATTTTTGAAGTATCGAAACGTTTAACACAAATTAACGTAAACCATTATGGTGAAAATTATTAATGGATAAAAAAACATATGTTATTTCTCAAAACGTAAGGCTGATCAATTTCTCCCCTCAATAAAATCCCTCAAAGCCGCAATAAAAGCGAGGCTATAACCATTCTCTACGGTTAATCAAACACTGATACCGTATCATGACATCAGTCTCCCGAGAAATATGTCAGAATCGTAAACTTTCCTGTAATGTATTCAGCGAATAATGGTCTTTCGTTTTAGTTATATTGAAATGAAAAAAAAAGGCAACAGACGAAAGGGCGCTTTAGTATTTTATGTGAAATAAACACACTCACACATCCAATGAGAGCATTACAAAAATACAAAGTAATACCATGGAATCTATAGGTAGACATTTTTGGAAAACTGGTATTTTGATATTTTCTATTTCAAAATCCACATTTTCAATCCACATTGATTAGAGTACGGAACAACATATCGCTATACAGTTTTCTCTAGATTTCATAAATGTACTTCCAGTCTGTTTGTTGACATTGTTGCCACATGTATTTTTTTTTCTGGGAAGTGGCAAATAGAAATGAAGTTGTTTGTACCAAAAATTGTGAGTTAGGTTTAAATAGAACACCGTATAATTTTAAACATGATCGTGAAGACAATTTCTTGCCCTTTCAAAAATATACATTGTTGGCATTCAGGTTCATTGGGAAACATTCACTTTTTCCATGAAACCATGTCTATAAATTGCAAATATAAATTTTCAGATTTTTGCATCTTATAACTGGAGAATGGGTCAAGGTATTGATAAGCTGCTGTAACTGAAACTCCAAGATTATATTAGGCTATATTACAAGGGGGTCGATTGGCCGAGTTGGCCTTACCATACTGCGATCTATAAGATCTTTTGTGCATATATCTATATTTTAGCCAAAAGATGTAGGCAGCTGTAGGCAGCCTATTATTCGTTTTGGAGCTAGGTCTAGTGCCTGATTAGGCTCTGAGTAGATCAGTCTCAGGTATTTAGGGCGTTTACGGGAAATAACCCTGCAATTTCGGATAGTGTTGTCTATCTTACGAAGATAGTATTTGAGTGAACAGTGCCCAGTGGGAATTTTCAATACACATAACTTTTCTAAACTGACTTACTCAAATAAGGAAATTTTGGAAAGGAACAATTACAAAATATCTATCAGGAAAATTGCCCAGCACTTGCATATTTTGTTAACATGTAAAATGCATAATATTATTCAATTTGTGCGAAAAAAAGGTTGAAGTTTGTTCAAAACCAATTGCAGAGGATAAAACAGGTTAGGTTAGGTTAGGCAAGCATATCTCCGGGGTATTGAAAATTGGTTATTTATAGATTTTGACGTGCTTCTTTTGAGTCCCTACTTTGTCACCTCGAATCTTCACCGCTCGCGCAGCCATATTAGGAGAATGGATATCTCAGCCTCATTATACGATGAAAATAGCTAGAGAAAACTTTCTATCATTTCTGTGGTTAACTTTTTTTTGTAAGATGGATGGTTTCGACGTACGGACATCGCAAAGTCAACTCGAAGACGCGTTTTGGCTAATTCATTTCCAACCCACCATGAGGTAGAGTATGGCACGTTTGTTTTAATCGTGGTATCCCCAACGTCCATCTACACCAACACGTATTTTTCGTATAATAACAAAACATAATTCTAAATGCGTTGGAAAACCGGCTCATTACGACATGGACAATCCGCGGGTATAAAGGGCTTGCATCACTACCACCGATAGGCGCAGCAGAACGACACAATTCGTTCCGAACTTATCATTCCCAGGTGGTATGGAGCCGAACAGCATATTGAGAATGGAAACAATAATAAGCTAAATCCTGTCACCACACGCGAATTCCTAGCCTCGGAAGCTATGTGAAACTCATTTCTTGCAAATGCACAAATGGATATGAGAGAAGCTGTGAAAACAAAAAGGCTGGATTGAAATGTTCCATTATAAACATGAATTGCAATATAACTGTGATGAATGGCAAGAAGATAGAAGATACGAAGCGGGTGATGACGAAGAAATTTTGATTTGTAACGTTTCGATCGATACTGAAGAAGATGAACTCGCATCACCTGGACAATTAAGAAGAACGATGCAAAGGACAAGTCGCTAAATATTGTATTGTGGAAATAAGTTTTTTGGCCAAAATACGTGTTGGAGTAGACTTTGCGACACTCGAAACTTTTCAATACACAAAGAAAATTAAGTGACTGCATAAATAATAGAAACGAATGCTGTCGTTCGGCTGCTTCTTTTGCTGATAGCAATGTAATATTGAATTTTTTTTGTATATGCTGATTTTGTGAAGCATACGAATTTTCCAGGCAGTAGTTAGCCGGTTTCTTAACGTGTAGTAAAACAGGTTTAGTTCATATACGAAAAACAGGTGTTGTGTTTTTTTACGAAAAAATGTAAACATTTCTTAAAGTTTCAGTAGAAACAGCTCATCAATAACATGACTCATCCTCATGTTATAAGCTGCTAAAATCCAATAATTTATATTATTTGTTTTATATGTTGACATGGTTTCATGAAAAGGTAAAGGTTATGATAGAAACTCGAATAAATGCCAGCAATGTAAACATTTTTGGAAGGGGCAAAAAAATGTCTGAACAATCATAGTGCCAAAATGTTTGTTCATAAAAGTTTTTTTTTTGCCACTTTCTTTGGAAAAACTGTTAGTTAACTAAATTTAGATAATACATGACAAAGTTGTTGGATGGATGCTCCCAAAGATAAGTACTGAATAAATTCACTGACTTGGTTTTACAATAATTCCCACAAACTTTTTGCAGTAGATCTTCGTTGCGATTCTTATTTTTCGATTGTATAAATTAAGCTTCTTTTAACAAAATATAGTTGAAACTATCAAAATACATTTTAACATTTTCAAAAAAAGATATTTTATATACGATAGTGCAAGAAACAATATTTATAAAGGACTATAAAGTTCTGAAATCCAATATTTCTCTCTCGATAGTGATTGAAAAGAAAAATCGAACTCCTCCAGCTTGAAATTTGTTAACGAAATATACGGGAGACCGTAAAAAGCGGTAAGAGCGAGTAAAGATCAGTGAAGAGGAGGATCATCGACTGCAATATAAGTGTGGGAAAAGGTACAGGCGCGAAGCGACCATCCAGAAAATTCGTTTGTGAGGCAAAATGGAACAGCGTTTTTCTAGAGACAAATGATGTGGGGTGATGTGTATCCATACTAATGTGGTCTTTTCTGGGATCTTTACCCTCGCCTTCTAGAGTTTCAAAACTACATAAAATTGTTTCAAGAACATTCAATTTAACGCCATTATTTGTGGTAATTTGTTTTCACCTTTTTTTTATTCAACTTTTTATTTTCCGTTGATTTTTCCATTACGTTTGCCTCGTAACAAAAACGAATTACATAACAATGATGAGGCTCTAAAACTTTCTAATTAATACCACACTGATTGTAGAGGAATATGAGTGAAATTTGACAAGAATACTTAATTCCACAATCGAGCCACTTTTTCTACATGTATAATAGAGATTGTAGATTACAAGGGGGTCGATTATCTCGATTGGTGTTGCCACAGTGCGATCTTTAAGATCTTTTGTGTATACCCTACATATATAATTTAGTCCAAAAGTTCTGGGCTTCTGAGAAGAGAACGTTTAGTAGACCTGTTCCAGGTATTTAAGACGTTGGTGGACAATTACCCTGCAATAGCAGATAATGTTTTCCGCTGTCTCATCACAGAATCTGCATATTACTCTGTCCACTTTGCTCTTCTGATAGAGATGGAATTCCAATAAATGTTTCAGGTCCGATAAGGGGAGTATAAGCTCCTTAGGCGAGACCATCAGGGATCTCATTTCCGACAATTCCTTCATGCACTTGTACCAATAACAGAGTTACTTTGCTGTGCCCATCCAGTTACTTAAGGAATTGTTTGCAGTTCTTTAGACTAATGAGTTGTAGACTTTAGAGCCATTTAAGCAACCTGACTATCAGACGCTAAATGGAGGCGGTTTTTAAGGCATTCCTGAGCACAAAAATCTATTGCTTATAGTTTCGCTTGGAATATTAATGGAATGTATTCCAAGGCTGTTGATATCTTACTATTAGAACTTGTAACCCCTATTCCTACTCCTTCGTTCATTTTTGATCTATCAGTTTAGTGAGTTAGAGCCACTCACTCACTCTCGATGATAATAACGTCTAGTGTGGATTCGAAATCTTGTCGACAAGATTTCCAAATCCTCACGAAAATTACAATGATGTAATTCAAGGTATCAAAAATTTGCCTTTAAAACCCATCATTTGGTATGAGCACTATACCTTTTTATGTTAAAAATTTTCAAAACTTATTCTTTAATGTAATTCTGTGGTCCCCATAGAACCCGATTTCTTGTAAATTCTCCACTCTATAAACCAGAAATCTACTGGAGTCCATTGCAACTTGACTTTTGTTAATTTTTTAAAATCTAATATTTATGTGCTGTTCATAACGTTGTCCTGTTGCATTTGATCCCGTTTACTTATTTTTGAAGCATTTTCGTTAAACCATGTAGACATACTTTGTTCCTTCTATATCTTCTTCGGGAAATTCCAGCAGCGTTTCTTTCCTCACCAAAATTCCGATTCAACAATTTTCGTTAATGTGACTGTTCCTTCTAACGCTGCTTACTTGCTGACATTACCACGTTCAATGAGGGCTAAATAAACATTGTCCATATTTTCTTTTGCGTCAGCAGATAGTGTTTTCTTCTCTTCCCCGGGGTTATTCGCTGAGATACACTGAAGTCGCACATGATTTCACTGGAGTATGAACAGATTTTATCTACCTGCTAGTAGTGAATATCTAAAATATAGTAACTTCTACGCCCATTTGAATTTTTTTCTAATAATATAGATAAGCTTCTAAAATAACTGTACTATTAATTATTCACGAGAAGGAAAAAAAACTAATTTACTGAATAAGCAAATTTTTTTTTATCTCGCTGAATTAATTTAAGTCCCAATTCATGATGTTAATTAAGTTTAAAATGGTTCTTGTTATTGCCACAATTTAACTCGAAGTAAAAGTTAATTTAGACCATTGCTTTACACAGTTCATTCCGAGTAAGTAATAACTTAATTCGGAATTAATTTCTTTTAATGCTATGAAATACAACTACCAAACAGACATGATGATGAAATTAATGTTTCTTAACTAATTATTACATAAACCACTGTTAGTTGCTGGTTAATTTCATGTTTAAAAGACCATGAGAGATATTTCAATTATTTCAAAAATGTTACTTATTCAAAATAATTTTATACATCAGTCCTGATTTATATTTCAACAATAGAAAACATCCATCAACAAGCTGGGCTGATGATAGTAAGTATACTGAAGAGAAACCAGTTAAAGACAGAACAATATTGAATTAATTGTTGGGAGCTTATGTTCAACAGACAACACAAATTGGCTTCTCCCGATGATAACAATAAAGTTGAAGCCAGATCTAAACTGGTCCAAGAATACACAAAGTCATTAGGATCGAACGAGGGCAGTTTGATAAATAAGTGATTTTTAAATTTCTCCTGCAGTAACCTCAAATGTAACAACTGTCATCTAATAAAAGAGTACCATCAAATTTTGATCAAGCTGCGTCATTTTGTTTGTATTTGATAGCCATTGAAAGGCAATCTCGTGAATTTTAACGAAAATGGAAAAAGGTGAACTCCGTTTGTGTGAAGAAACCATCTATGAAACCAAGGAAAGGCTTGATAAATACTACGGGACTGCTTCATGACTTTCAGTGGTTGAAAAATTGTTTGATAAGTTCTGTTGTGGTCGTACCAGCACGAGTGACGTCGAACGTTCAGGTCACCCAAAAGGTCGTCGCCCTAGAAATGGTTGATTCAATCCATAATATAATATTGAATGGTCGGAGGAAGAAACTGACTAAGGAGAGCAAAGTCCGAAGCCTTGGATCTTCCATGAAGATCCAAATGCTACCATGGCTGTTAATCACTCAGCAAATGTTCACCGGTTTCTTCGGTATCACTGGACATGTGGCGACCAAGGATCTAGAGCAGCGAAGAACATCCAATACACTAAGCAATCATTCGTTTTCCAAAAGTGTTTGGTAGACGAGAAAAAAATAATTTGCTGCAAAGGATCAGCTCTAAATAGGTAACGCCGGAAGGAAGACAAAATCTGGAAGAAATAGGCAAAGCCGAAAAAAAGAGAAGATCTGACCATTGGAAAGATCTAGTAGGGCTTAGACAATCAAAGATTCTTCCTGGTGACTACAACCTATTGAGATCAAATGAATGCATAAGTCAAAGTAAAACTGCACTGAGAGTTTTAATAGGGATCCTAACGGGACATTGTCGCCTGAATGGACACCTGATAAAGCTCAAAATAGTGGAGGAAGAAGAATTTTGATTCTGTGGCATGGAAGAAGAAACCTCCATCCACATATTTGCGAATTGCACGGCAATTCAGAATCCTAGGCCACAACACCTAGGAGATTACTGGATAGAAGAGGGACATTTAACTAAGTTAAAACCTGTAGATATCCTAAAATTCCTCTGGGAAATAGGACTAAGGGAGCTGCTAGTCTACGAGACTTTCCTCGGGAACTAAGTAGAAGTAAGGGGGCACAATAGATCTTTTAGGTCTCAGTGAATGTCACCCCAAACATACATACATAGTTTATCAGTCCCCAATAAATTAATTCTTGATAATAATAATCTATTTTGCTTTTCCTTTGCCATAATATAAAAACAAAACCATTTAATACAATAGGCAATGTTTAAATTAACTATGACTTGTTGAAACATGTCTTGAATCGACTGACTAGGCTATATGTGGACTCGCGAATTTCTATCATTTGTAATTTGATAAACAAAATGAAAAATGGTGAAATGATAGAAAATGAAAAATATTCACATAAACTCTGAAAAGTGCACCAGCTTGAAAAAAGCCACAGCAAGGTTTTTATAATTATTGATTATCTGCCGTAGTTCTTTTTTTATCCTGGCATATATTATCTCACCCAAACAATAATACCAACTGCTTAAGTGAGACTGAATGTAGAATATTTGTATTTTATTCATTTAATGTACCGAACGAAAATATGAAGATCCTAATCTCCAATTATACATTGTTATAACCCCAAAGCTAGATTGATATCACTGTAACGGCTCTTTAAGTAAAGGTAATCCCTTATCAAATTGTAATTATAGAATGCAATTGACAAACTTTGTTGGAAGCAAAATACACAATAGAATTTAAAGCTCTCGGATGAATAGCAACAGTTTGTGCGAAATAATGTTTTTTCAGGGATGGAGAACAATGTAGATTCTATGAGGGTTTCATTATTTTATTCAACTATCAACCCATTTATACAAACCTAGGAGTACGGTTACATCATTAAGTGAGACAAAGTAGCAAAAAATCTATTGGAGAATAAAAATACAAAAAAAATGGAGCATGATTAATCGTTAATTGTTAGGTATAGGCTTGGGCAACAGCTTATGGGAAATATCATAGCAAAGTGCTATAAGAGTAGGTAATTCCATGTGAGCTAATTTTAATCTTGTTTGGAGCTGCTTGAAGACCATACAATAGTTGGATACTTTAAATTATCTATATTTTGGATACCAAGCAACGCAGGATGTGAGGGTAATGAAAAGGCTGATTAAATAGTCCAAAAATGAATGTTATGTGCTCCAGTCGTTCCAGAACTGATCTGTAATATAGCAAAAGCACTTAAAAAAAATTGAACAATATGCTAGATTAAAAAAAACAAGACCTATTAAAATCTACTTGGACAGATTAAGCTATTGAGCAGGATTATTGTTAGTCTCCTGATAGAATATTCCAGACTTGGCAAACCTATGATAAAGTTCGGAAGTACTAAATGAGACTATCAGAAGGTTTTGGAAGATGTGGAAACTGTGCTGCGAAGGTCTGACAAGGCTAAGAATTTTGAGGATCAGAGTGGAAAAAACTACAACTCTGGAGGTACAAGGATTTGGTGTCATGGAAAGGCTTTTGAGGCTCATATAATTTAAACTACTTTTAGTTTGGAAACTTTTTTTTTATTTCTATCGCTTCAACCGTTGAGGTTATTAGCGACATAAGACACAAAATATAAAAACAAAAACAAAAAATTACAATAAAGTATATAAACCGGTGTCCTTTAAATAACCTATTGTATCTTCAACGTTCATGTTTTTACCTAGAGTCTCCGCTATATTCACTGAAATGTACTTCTTTCTTGTAGCTACATATTTTTTACCCTCGATTAATATATGCTTTACACTAAGACTAATTTGACAGGTTTCACATATTGGTAATTCAGTTCGTGTGATGACATATGTATGGGTTAAATTGCTATGACCTAGTCGCAAAAGTGATATTCTTACTTGGGTGTGGTCTGTTCGATATTGGTTGGGGCCAAGGATTTACTGATTGTTTGATTTCTTTTAGTTTATTTTGTGTTGCACTCCACACGTTTTGCCACGCACTAAACACTTAAGATTTAATTTCATATCATAAGAAGAAACTTCGTCTATTTGGATAGAGTCTTGGTTGTTTGGTGCAGATCGGGCTGGTTGGTCTACTTCTTCATTTCCTTTTATACCGGAATGTGATGGTACAAACATTAATTCGACAGTGGTTCATCTTTTAAGTACGGTATTTCTGTTTTGATCAGTGAGGCTATTGGATTTTTGGTATACAAGTGTTGGATTGTTTGGAGTGAGTCTGTTATTATTAGAGATAGGGACTCTTTTGATTCTTTAATATGAATGAGTGCTTGTAGTATTGCATACAGCTCTGGAGTGTATGAAGAAGTGATTGACTTGAAATGAAATTTTATAGATGTATTCGGGGTGGGGATGGATGCTCTTACACCGTCTGATGATTTGGAAGCGACGGTGAATATTATATAGTCATTTTGATAGGATTCTATTTCTTCAAAAAAGACTGTTTAATCAGGTTATTTGGAGTTTCCTTTTTTAAATGTACTGAGGTTGGTATTGATTCTGGTCATGGGTATTAACCAGGGTGGAGGGGTTTGGATATTTCTTGGGAAAAAGTTGGGGAATTGAAGTTGTAGATCGTTAAAGTTTCTTCGGACTCTGTCGTAAAATGGTGGGTCTAATCTTGTTGTGATGTATGTTTCCTGAAAGCGATCTGTGATTGTGTTTGTTTAAGTTGGGTGCTCTATATTGCTAGCGATTGTGGAAGCATATGGAAGACATAGATGTTTGCGTTGAAAGCTTAGGGGTGGTACTCCTGTTAGACATTGTAAACTTTACTGGTGTTGTACAAAACGCACCTGTAGCTATTCCTAGAGCTGTGTTTTGAATGGTCTCCAAGGGAGCATAAACTATAGCACCATGGTCTAGTTTAGATCTAACTAAAGATTCATATGTATGTAATAATGTATTTTGGTCTGCACCCCAATTTTTACTGGCTATAGTTTTCATGAGATTTATTCCTCGTTGGCATGCTCTTTTTAAATCGTCTATATGTTTTCTCCACGTTAACTTTTGATCGAGAGTCATGCATAGGAAACGAATAGTAATTGTGAAATTGAGAGTTTGATTGTATAGTATTGGAAACTTTTTATAACCAACTAAAGTTCATTATTGCACATTTGCAAGGACCACATCAAACTCGTTATCTGGAAGGTTTCCACATTATAAATATGTGTTCAGCGTAGAAAAGTTGTGACATTTCTGCATGATCTGATCCAATATTCCAAAACTATACTATGCTAAATGAAAGAATAGTTGAATGAATTCATATCAAACATAGCGCCTCATATTTTGATTTTTTAAGTATCTAATATATAACAAAGTGTTTATCTTACTCCACTCAACAATTTTCTGGAATGGTATATTACATAACGCGGAAAGTTACATTTTCACACTAGAGGGAAATATTGTAGTACGAGGAGTAGCTGAGAGCGATAATGCCCCTATAATGTTTATTTAAATCCACTTTTTCACTACAACCACCCAAATAATGTTAAATCTAAATGTTTTTATTTAGTTTTGTTTGTTTGTATTTAGCTTACGGTTTTTATTATCTATCTACTTTTGAAAATGTCTGGCGAGTGGTTTGGCGATAAAAAAATAATGCTCTATTCTATTTACAATCACATTCTTAGTGAAATAAAAATAAATATTGGTTCATGAAAATCACAGTTAGTGTTTATATTGGAAAGCAACAATAACGACACCGAACTGAGACAAGAAGAAGACTAGTTTTATTTGTTTGACAAACTCAGTAAGCATTTAGAAATGGTAAAATTAAAGTAGAATGAATTGTACTGTAAAATTATGAAATTAATATCGGGTATTGCATGTCCTTGCTCTTATAACTGCGTCTATTCGTCAAAGCATATTACTAATTAAGTTGTAGACAGTGGCTTATTCAACATTCTCCCATTTAGCAAGAGCAAATTTCTTCAAGCTCCCAATGAGTTGTAGGAGCAGAACTGCGGTGGCTAACTGCCACTTTAAGCACATCCCACAAATGCTCTATGGGATTCAGGTAAAGGCCACTTCATCACATGTACAGTAACGCGTGGTCCAACAATATCTTACATTAACAAGACGTTATCGTCGTTAAATATAACAAACATGCTCTCCTACAATACTCTGAAGATATACCGACAAACTCCGTGAAAGCGTCGAAACAAATTGCTTTCCAGAACCAAATGGTACTTTTGGAGGTACATTACTGCTAGCAAACCTCTCTTATTGTCTTCTCTAAACACGCTTTCTTCAATTCGGTGACTTAATCCGAAAATAAAACTTGTTTCCAGTAATCGATAGACAAGTTTGCATGAGCTCTAGAAAGACGTAATCTTGTTCCTTGATGAGCAGTGGTGCGATTGCTGGACTTCCGCTCTTTAACCCTGCTTCATTGAACATTCTCCCGACTGTACGTCTAGAAATCTCTACATCTCGAACTTCTGGTCGATGGTCTCGTTTTTAAAGAAAAATATCCAAGAAATTTATCATTTCTAGCATTTGTAGATCTATTGCAAACTCGTTGTCTTGCTCTAGAGTTTTCAAGTTCACTATAACGTGCAGCTGTCCAAATTATTGTTCACTGTTTAACGCCCAGAAAATTAGCTACCCGACGCTGGCTACACTATCCTTAACAAAATTAAGCTGACCAATTTTTGTTTAACAGCTTTTTATTAATTCAACGCCACACAACTATAGCAAACTTCACCTTCAAAACGTCGAATCAATCGCAATATGTTTCAATAATGTCTTAAGTACTATTTCACATAATATTCAAATGAAAAAGTGATGGATTAATTTTGTCCAGGAGTGTATATGAAATAAATTATTTCTCATAATATGGTGAGCTCTTTTTTATTTTTGATATTATTAATAATATTCTTACATACTCTTTCGACTAGATGTTAAAAAGTCCGCCACTGATGTTGTGGACTCGGTAGTTTCGCGGTTGACTGCTCTAAACACCCAATATCAAAAACCTAGTCGACTTGATACAAACACATTCACAACGCATAGGCAATTGTAGTATAATGGTCCTTAACAAAACCCTATTGTGATGGCAAAGGGCTTCTAAACGAAAGGGTGTCTGCATCGTTGGCCGGCATTCTCAAAGGTGCCAGATCTCAAGAGATTCTTCAATAATTTCAATTTTGCTACTTTCAACTCATAAAGATTTTCGAACTCAGAACTTGATAAAATAATGGCATTCAGTTTTTTTTTATTCTGAATCACTGATTCGGAATGTTTGATCAATATAGTGTTGGGGTTGCAGGGTTTAAATGTTATGGTACGGAGACATTGAACTCATTAAAAATTTAGTCAAGTGATAACTTTTAATATTGCCCAACAGATTGGTACTTGATTTTTTTTTAATATAGTTTTGTAAAGAACTATAAATAAGTGAAATAGGCAGGTGCTGCTCGTTTGGTTTTATTATTGATCACTGATGTGATGAAATTAAAGTTTTAAAAAGTAATAAAAACTTTTCAAGCGTGGGTGCTTTGTAAATTTTTGTAATAAATTGACTATAACTTTTATTGATTGCCCAGTTTTTGTGGGATAGCAGGTAAGCCCCAATCAGGTTAAATTTATTTAGGTAAAAAATATTTACAAATAACCATAGAATACATGACTGAATAAGAGGCATTATGGACAATTCTATAAGAAGTAGTTAAAAATTAACTGCACGCAGTTATATTTCCGCAATTAGAAATTTTTTAATCTATACATAGTCAAGATTAGAATTTGAATTTTAATAGGTATGGTGTCCAATAAAGAGTAAGTATTCCGTTAATATTTCAAAGCTTATTATGCATACGGAACAGTAAAATGGATTTAGCTGATTGTCTAATTTTTAACCATGCGTTAAAATTTATCATTTGCTTACAGAATTGCTCCTATTTTCTGAATGTTGAGCAAAGTTTTTTTAAATATTTCTATTTTCAACGTTTGAAGTTCAAAAAATTTTTGTCAAAATTTCCCTTCCACAATAAATTATATCTTTGATAAGAATAATTGTAAATAAAGAAATATTTTGTGTAATAATATTCTTATAGTATTATAGTCTACAATAGTGAAATTCACACTCAGATGGCAGTACTCGGTTATAGGATAACACCATTGCCAATCCTTCTGCCATTATGAGTTTTGCTACTTTTGTGAAAGAAGCAGAGAAGTCTTTACAGAGAACATTGAAATAACTCATCAAATTAAGATACAGGGGGATTCATTAGTGCGATAAAGTCCAATATCTTGTAAATCCTCAAAGATGTTCGAATCAAATTTCTACCGATTGTAGCCAGTCCAAGGGCTCATATTTTGAAATTAGTCGCAATTGTACAACGTATTCCAGAACACCATGTCAGATCGAAGAAACTTTTTATAAATGGGACTTCGTATTATTTGAAAAAAAAGTTTTAAAAGGTAGATAACAGGGTCAGATTCCTTATGTAGATTTTCTAAATAGTTGAATTAAAACCACATCATCATTAGCGGTCTTAGTAATAAGATGGATAGTAAATAGACTCTGAAATATCAAACGCTAACAAACGCGTTATCTACATTTCGAAAAGAATACCAAATCAAGAGTATAGTAGAATAACTTTAATTCACCAATATTATAGCTGGCCTGTTGGGTCTGCCAGCGCCAAAAAAATGTGTGAAAAAAATTACCAATATCCATAATCCATGAAAAAGAATTGTGAAACCGAGGTATTCGAGCTTGGACTGGCCTTGTATACGGTTTCTGAGATATGGAAGCAGGTCTACTGGTCTACACAGGCGTATGGCTGTGAAAAATTAATTTTAAATTGTGCAGTATAAAGTATATCATTACGATTTTCAGGAACAAGTGGTCGAAACTTTTCAAATACACTGTATAAACTATAACAACTACAATTGCAATAGCGAATTTGAATTTAAGTAAAATGTACCTTTGACCTGGCACGGAGTTCTGGAACAAGCTACTACAATTGCGACTAATTTTAAAATATGAGCCTTTAGGCTGGCGACAATCGGTCAACATTTTATTCAAATATCATTAACTTTTGAAACTTGAGTTCTTAGAGGACACAGTGATATTGCGGAAGTTCAGTTCAACAATACAGTTAATTTTGTAGACGTCAAAAAATAATAGTTCAATACTATTAAACGCTTTACAAAATCAGAAAAATTAATTTCCAAAGAGCAGACCGTCCACTAAGAAGCAACAACTACTTCTCGGGCTATGTGCCCCGACAGACATTGAATTACACTTCTAAAGTAAACGGGGTTGGTATATCTGTTAAGATAGAACCAACCATTCTGGTTTGCGATTAGAAGGAATAACATCACTTGTGGACCGATTTCGGCGTTTTTGCGCCTCATCAGCACAAGGTAGATGCTATTCGTCCAGAAGCTCTGAGAGCATAATCCTGGACTAGAGACTACGTTGATACCACACCAATACATTAGCCTTAGTAAAGGAAATGTTAAGAGTGCGATATCGGCGACATCTCTACATCTAATCACAAACCAAAATTCTATATCGACAAAAAACCATCTCGGTTTTGTAGGTATTTACTTAATTACAGTTACCTGTAAATAATTGTCATATAAGTAAAGCGTGATCTATAGACGTCAAAAAATAATACTTCAATACTATTAAACGCTTTACAAAATTAGAAAAATTAATTTCCAAAGAGCAGACCGTCCACTAAGAAGCAACAACTACTTCTCGGGCTATGTGCCCCGACAGACATTGAATTACACTTCTAAAGTAAACGGGGTTGGTATATCTGTTAAGATAGAACCAACCATTCTGGTTTGCGATTAGAAGGAATAACATCACTTGTGGACCGGTTTCGGCGTTTTTGCGCCTCATCAGCACAAGGTAGATGTCGCCGATATCGCACTCTTAACATTTCCTTTACTAAGGCTAATGTATTGGTGTGGTATCAACGTAGTCTCTAGTCCAGGATTATGCTCTCAGAGCTTCTGGACGAATAGCATCTACCTTTACTTATTCAAAATACATTGCATTATGCTTAAGATATATATCCATTTTTTCATCGATGCTTCAATTCTATTCATGCACAAATTTAGCCCATTGCTTTTTATCTCTTGTCATTGTTTTTGCCTCTGTCCATATTTTTCCTTTTTCTTGCAGTATGCCTACCATAACTCCATCTCATGTTTGTTTTGGTCTTTCCTTTTTTGTTCTCTTTTGTATTTCTGATTGCCATACTTTTTAACTGGTCTTGTGTCGTTTATCCTTTGTAAATGTCCCCACCAGCTCAATTGTCTGTTTTCAATTAATTCAAGTGTCGATTCTATGTGAAGGTCTTTTCTTATTTTGGTATTTCTTAATTTGTCCTTCTTCGTGACTCCTTAAACTCGTCTAAGATATTTCATCTCAACTGCTTGTATTTGATTATTTTGTATTTTTGTTAATACTCAAAATTCACACCCGAATGTTAATATTGGTCGGTAAATTGTTTTAAATACATTTATCATTGTTTTCACTAGTAATACCACTAGAGGTCAAATTATTAAATCGAAGACGAGGGATAATTTTCTAAAAATATTCATGAACGACCTAAAGTATTGTATTTTTTCATTTTATAGTTACTTGGGCTTACTACAAGTGGTAGAAAATCATAACTTAAAAAGTTTTTCGGAACGCTGCATGAGCAGATTTACAGCGCGTCACAGTTCTGACTGCAATTTAGACCCTTAAATTGTTGATTTCTACTCGTTATAGTTGCACGAAAATACCATATCAATACAATATATTATTTAATTTTACATAAGTTTTGAGTAACTACAAGTGGTAGAAAATTGCTTTTTTGCAAATAAAAACCAGACTGTCACAAAAATATTCTGTCAATATAAATGTCAAAACATTTCCAGTATAATTCGCTGTTGGATACCCACGAGAAAAAAATTTCCACTAAAATTCATCCGTTGTCATGGCGATCTGTCAAAAAACACGTTTTGATTGTTTACAAATTACAGGTGTGGAATTTTCTTGGAAATTTCTTTTTTATTTATAAATGTCGAATTCATCATGTGGTGAGGTTTAATGCTTTTTTGTAATCTATTTTTAATTTCGACTTCCTGCGTTCAATTTTCTTATATTTTTACTCCCAAATATTACCAACCGTAAATACAATTTATTCTTAATGGATATGGCAATAATTTATAGTCTACGGATTGGCAAAACTTCAAGACGTTGTAAGCTCAATTGGTAAAATTCCTGTTTAGATATTTAGTTTGACATTTAGTGACATTCGATCATCGTCTTAGTATTTACAAGTTTTTTTGGTGCTTTTGAATTAATTGTTTCCTGAAGATAAAAAAACAGTTATTTTCATAACTAATTATTCAGACATTAAAATGCCCAAGCAGTTGAACAGTAAATGCCAAGAGATGGAAACATCTTTGTTGAAGTTATACTTCTAATGCGACTTCCAACAAGGTTGCGTTAAATGTTTATCGCAAGAAAGAAAGATACACAAAGGTAGAAAGTAGGAGAGAGAAAGAGAGTGAGTCCTTCGGTATTCGATAACAGATGGCAGTGTAAGTACTCTTTTTTTAAAGTAATTTATTCAGAAGCTGCAATTTTGAAATTTCCTTCAAATGACCAAAATCTTCGGCATTCATCAAAAAAAGATAGTGTAAGTAATAGCTATTTATATAACAAGGGAGGAAAGTGCTACTTTTCCTCCCGAGGGTCCTACAGGCCTATCACGAACAGTGAGCTGTGCTTCAACGCGTTGCGCTACTGAGACTCGTAGGAAAATTTTGCGGAATCATGAACATAATGTATTGCTGAAGTCAAATTATTAATGTGAAAATCGTTAAAAAAATAACAATTTACTGATTTCTACCATTTTGCAAAATACAGGGTGTTCTTTAATTAAACGGTAAACTTTATACTTATATAATAGAATATAGTTTAGGTCGTCAATGCCGTATAAGTTATTTCATTGATGACGTACCATAACCTCACTTTTACTTTTCCTCCCTAGGGAGGCATTCATTATTACTGATATTAATGTTATATGCCTATTTAAATATTGAAGATTGAATATTTTTAATGTTAGGTTAGTTTAATGAAATTTGATATATTTTTATATATGTAGAATGATTGGTTACTGTTTATGGTAACTTATCCACATTTCCCACATAAATAAATACGTATATTAAATCAATCCGAGCCTATTATAGGTACAAGCATTTTATTTGTAATTGAACACCTTCAATTCATGCACTACTAGGCGCAGGCCAATAAAAAAGAAGAACTCTCAGATTGAATTTTCTAGTTTTATTGCAGGAAAGAAAAAAAACTCGTCACAAAATTTTGTTTGGCAACGTCATCGTCTTTTTATCGTGAATAAACCATATCCATCTTCTGTATGTTTCTTGTGGTGTATTCATTATTCTTTTTGTTAATTATTTTGGGAAATTATACCACAATATTTTTTATATTTTTCAATTCAACGTTTCGGTAGCGTTCCAGCTACCGTTATCAAGAACAATTTAGTTTTTAAAATTCTGGTCCCTATCTGACAGTAACGAAAAAATTTAATTAAGAAATATAAAAAAGATTGTTGTTCAATTTTCCAAAATAATTAACAAATATACCATATCCACTCTTCTTAAATGTCCGTGTCCCACGTGCAGTTTTGTCATTTTGGTTGACGATTTTTTAATTATTTCATTAATAAAAATTGTAAATAGTATTGTACCCCTCCTTGCCTTAATCCTTTTGTTGTTGAAAATGGTTCTCATGTCCTATTTTTGTATATTACACAATTTCTGTTATATTCATAGATGCTTCTAATTATGTCTATTATTTTGTTGTTGGGGAGTTTCTTCTAGTATTTTCCATAACTTCTCCCTTGGGACTTTATCAAAAGCTTTTTCCATCTCTATAAATCCCATATATACCTCTTTTTTCTTGTTGAAAGAACTTATAGATTATCTGTTTCACTGTGGTCTTGGATGCTTCGACCTTTTCTAAATCCACTTTGTGATTACTCAAGAGTATTTTCTATCAGTGATCTTAACTTACTGTCAATAATTTTCTCGTAGACTTTCATAGCTGTACTACGTTGATTTATTCCTCTAGAATGATTAATGTACTATTAGAAAAATTTGGAAATAAACCTACTGAACTATTTGTCTTATTCTTGTTTGAATAGCCGGCACTTTCTCTTTCTTAACCACTTTTACTTTATCCCTATACTGAAATATAGTTTGTTCAGAGACTCCAGCCATAGCAGAAACTTCCCTCACTATTTTTGATACACTTATGTCATTGGTACTATTGAACAAATAGTTATAAAAATTTAACGCTAACATTTTGACCTTGATATGACTCAAACGTCTGCCATTAACGAATAGGATTATATTTTCTTAGTTCTAAATTAATTTTTAATATCTGCAATTGAAAATAAATAGTTTGGTGTTAATATAATATATTGTTGCTTCATTTTAACGACTTGCAGGTAAATAATTTTGAACAGAGGAAAAAACCGAAAATTCCCAGAAACAAATGGAATTGTGATTTACTATTGACTTTTTAAAATACCAACACAAATATTGTATAATCCCTTAAAGCACAATATTTTTCTATTTAATATCTTACAAGTATTTCTCACAACACTGTTTCATAGGAGTCGAACCACAACGTACGATTAAAGACTTTGACAACATTGGTAGTTATTCTCCCATATAGAAAGCATCTTCCTGACCCTGCCATTGGATTGTGAATTCCAGTATAGTTGTCTAAGTTTGGTTAAAAATATCGTGATTGCAGGATACTGTCAACTTTATCGAATAATCCAACTTTTTCTTCACATTCACTGCCAAAAGAAGCATCTTTTGATGCTTGTTTAAATTTCTAATGGAAGCATAATTAGAAAATACAGCAAGGATAATATCCCTCGCAATATATCATGATATCATACCGCAAATTGTAGTATAATTATATTTCTATTTGATTCCCCGAATGAAAAAAAATACTGTCCTATTTTCCATCGCCAAATATGATGTAAAACTCGATTAGATTTCCGGATATTTTCTTTTAACTCCTGTCATGATAACGTAAGAGTCCCAATTGCGAAGTCTGCAGGAGGCACGATAGGAAATGAAATGTAATCTAATTTAAATGTTTAGTGTTTGATTCTGAAAGTACAAAGGAGCTTCCGATTGATTTTAGGAACAGTTTAACATTTGTGAGAACCAACAGATGTTTAAAATACAAAATATTATTAAATGTTGTGTTCGTGCAGGTTAACGACGATTTGTTCGCCTTGATTTAATTTCATTGACTAGTATTAGATCGCATATTAGATTAAAATAGGATACAGTTCAATTTTCATGAGCAATTCATTATTGTTTAATTGGAGCTCACGAACGATTTAGTAGTCATTCTTACGTAGTGCAAATTTAGGCCAATTATTTGTTATTCTTGCAAAGCAGAATCATGATTGAAGCTCAAATACAATTTATATTGAAGGTAACCAAAACAACGACAAGAACCTTGATTTCAATTAGTGGTCCGTCCAGAAACGTGAACTGCGACAACAATATCTATTGTGTCGATACAGGTAAGATTAATCATTTAAGTTCAATACTGACAAGAAAGTGATGACATGTCTGATGTAAGTATATCTATAATTCCAGTTCCTAGAGCCTGTAGCTACACATAATGTGTTCGACCGATTCATCTTCTAGGCAAAAACTACACTCCGGGTTTTCGATCAACCCTATTCTGCCCAGTGTAGCCTGTAATGCCCGGTAAGGATTCCAGTTATGGACCAGGGGGTCTATTCTGGAATGCCTAGTGAAATATGTCGAATTCGATAGAAATTGTCGCACGTGATGAAAGTGTGGTATTCCCTATTGGTTCCTACATCAAACTCGCACAAGATAAATTTTGTCGAATAGCATGAGCTGACAACACCGTATTTACAATGTGTCCTATGCACAGCACGGGATAATTTACTTAACTTCTATTCAATAAGTAGTCTATGCTTCTATTCTATGTCTGTTGGCAACAAGACGTCACAAATTACTCTGTACTCTGTTGACAGTTTGCATTTGTAGTTGATTTATTATGGCAGTTGAAAACAAATAAAGTTATTGTACCCTATCCCAAAAACAAACCTTTATTATTTTGATTAAATGAACCTCTTTTGGCAGAAGACCGATGTCGCTACTCCACAAATGGTTCTAAGATATTTATTAGCTCTCTTCCTTATTAATTTTTTATTCTGAAAATTTTTTTAACGGATAAATTCCTAAAGGAATCTTTATATATATCTTGACTTTCTTGAGGTCGTTGATGGTTTTCTTGGTTCTGCAGAACTGCAATCGCCATTAGTAAACCAGGAAAAACTGCGATTATATTTTCTCAATAAATTCGAACTACTATAAAATTGATGAATAGGGATCTGCCAAATGTTTCATATCGCATAAGTTGCAAATGGCATAAATTGTCGACTGCTTAAGACCACTCTACAATTTGTCTGTCAAAAACTTTCGAATGCGACATTTGAGAATAAGCAAATACAATTCTTGATCGACAAAAGTACAATCTCACATGCGACAAGAAATGTCACTGTTTTAGAATAAACCGCATGATGTGCTTCCTGTCTATGATCTACTTCAAGTTTTAAAGGTCCGTTTATAAAGGCCTTGGCTTATCTCAAGTCTGGTAACTCATTTCATTAGACCCATCCTTTGCAGTTCATCAGATCCGAGATATTGGCTTTGCCAGATTTGAAGAAATTTCCAGTAGTGGCTCCGGGAACGCGAAAAAGAGAATGGAGCATCTTAATTAAAAATGAAAAAAATGCTCATTTTTGAGGAAACAGCTTGAAAAAGTCTCAACTACTTTATTGACAAACCAATTCCTGTCATCTGACAAAAAAAGGTCCATCTCAACTGAGCAAGTATCTTCCAAAGGGTGAGTTATTTTCCGACAACCCTTTTTGTCAATATGACATCGAACAATTTGAGAAACGTATGGTCCGGAGAAATATAAATAAAACAAACAAATTTACTCTTCCTCAACCCATCCATTATTAGCTGTACATTGAAATTATAATGACTGAAGGGGTGTTCCTAATCAAATAATTAGGGGTATAAGAATGAAGCAATGGCGCAAATAATCGAACTAATTATGCTGTTGTTCCACATACGAGTAATTGTTTGTCATTCAACGTACCTCGGATGTACGAGCATGTTAGCAAGGTGTCCACAATCTCTAGAGAACCAGAGAATGCCGATTATACAAGTACAAAGCTCCTTGACTAGGGTTAATTAGGGGAAAATGCGCGAAGTGCATTTTTGTCGAAGATTAGTTGAAGATTAAACCATAGCCGTAGAAATAAGGGGGAATATATCTACGAGTGAATACTTTGAAAGCTAAAGTTAGATAAGACGACAGTTTAGTAGTTTTATATTTTTGTCTACAAGTCTCGTTAAAATTAGTATTTTGTCTTTAATCCTGGGAGTATTGTTAACTGTTTTTTTCTTTTCTTCTTCTTTATGCCAGATTTTCTCTTGAACCGGGAGAACGTTGAGATGCTGTGTGAGTTCGGTGATACAGGGTGAATTGAAATACGTGGGCGAATTAAATTGCCAGTTAAACTCGGAATTTTATTCTGATTTTGTTGAGGAAGAACTAGTGTATGCAACTATTTTCAGGACAATGTCCATATCAATTTCCTTCCACAACTGCTCTTTTAATTTGGTTCTCATGTAATTAACATCACTGGTTTCTTATAAGACTTTTCCGCACCAAACGACTTGAATTAAATTTCCCTTCTTCTTTTTTGTCAACACACACGAACCAAATATCACGCCAAATATCAACGTTCGCCCAGCCTCATTATTTGATGTAGTGTCGGTGTAAATTGTCAGGTACCTTAATGCGACAGCGGCACGATTTAAACATGACACAAGCAGGCGACATGGAGCAATATGTTTCTTACATTCAGTTTAGTGAGAAATATCATCAAGTGTAAACTAAACTAAACATTCTAGAAAGTCCAATAAAAAAAGTCTATTTTTCTACAGCATCTACAAAGAAAAATTCCATCCCAAACACACAGCTTCAATATTGCTTCACAACTGACACGCAGCTTGGATGTTTATTTGCTGAAGCGTTGATGAGTGTACAGTTTATTTAATTCATGGTTAAATACGAAAGATACAAGTTGTACACGGCTGAATATGCCCATTGCCATGAAATTTCCTTGAAATGGTTCTCACAACTGAGGAAAAAGTATTTATAGTAGAAGCATTATTTAGTACGAAACTAGACATCTTAATAGTTTGAAGCGAGTCTCTGAAAAAACTCGAGAAAAGTTTAACAAAACAGCAAACAGTAAACGTTGGTATTCGCCCTAGTTCAAAAACTTCGCGGTACTGATAGTGAGCTGTCAGCAAAAAATCTTTTCAGGTCATCGAAGAAAAGTAGTCACCAATGATGAGAAACGAAACCTTCGACAAACTGCGTATAAACTGGATATTAGTGCATCATACGCAAGCAGGATGTTCAAGTCCTTACCTTATCCTTACCGCATTCAAATTGGGCAGCGACTGAACGCTGCGAACACACGTGCTTGGGACCGCTCCACAGTGCTCAGTTACCATTTGGTGTGCTGTATCTGGATATGGGATCATTGATCCTTTTTTTTGGAAACGAGGACGGAAATCCAGTCACTATAAGCCAGGAGCGCTACAGAGACCCTATTATTACTCCTTCCGTGATAGATTTAAGAATCTGAATATGCACAAGAAATGGTTTCAACAGGATGGTGCAATCTGGAAGCTCCCATTTTTATAACTATAGTAATTTGTCTTGATACGGACTTAGACTATCATTCCCATTCGTATGATTTGATGCCGTTGGATGCATAGATTCGGGACATACAGAAAGAGTCAGTATTGAATATAATTGTTTTACCAGCAAATATTGCGAAGCTACGCCAAAATTTAGTAACCCATATTCAGCAAATGCAGCAACCACTCTGCAACCAATAAAATGACTAAAATTGCTTTAATAGCAATAAATATAAGTGATAGTATTACTAACGAATCAAATTGAGAAGTTTTATTTGGGTTAAATCTAATATACTTTCAGCCAAATTTCCTAATTCAACCAATATTGATTGTTATCAAAATTGTTAATGCCGTAGCTCTTGAGAAATTCAAAGTTAAATTAATTCTTATTCAATTTCCCTCGTATAAATTAATAAGTAATCTGTAATGTTTCATATAAACAAGATAAAAGGGTATGTGCCACAAATCCCTCGAAAAGGCATTCTGGATACGCCACTATTAGCAGTAGATTAGTGAAAGGGTTGATTGATAGATGGTGCTTGGCCAGCTGGCAGATGACTGGGCGACGGAAGTGCGCGTGCACTTGACACTTCCGGTCGACCCTTCTTACTTCTGATGAAGCAGCGCCGTTAGGGCCCCATCAGTGGGTCCATCAAGTCCCCTCCTTCTTCCCTCCAACGTCGAAGCAGGGGCGGGTGGCGAGGGTGAGTTCGCCCCTCCTAATTGTGTTTATGCCTGTAAAGTGCTTTCCGTCCTCAAATGTAAATTTTAACCTTGTTAAGCTACGGCCTAGCGAGTTTAAATTATCAATGGTTAATTAATCTTCAATTTATTCACTTTGTGTAATGAATTTAACACTCAATTTAGTGGTTATTAATCAAAGTTTTAATGAAGGTTGTTATAAACACTAATCAACTGGTATAGAGAGATACAAAGACGGCAACTTCCTTATACGTCTGCTCCTTCTCTCACCTAATCACTGTGGTTAATAGAATTACTTCAAAGTTATAGAGTTTATTTTTACTGAAACTTACTTTTAGTCTATTAATAATCCCCACTATCGATTGAAGGTTTGTTATTAAATGAGAAGTTCCATACCAAGCAGGATGAGAAGTTACTTTTTCAATGAAGCTTCAAACTTTCATAAATTTCCTCTGATTGGCTTCATTATAAATATAATAATCATACCACACACCAAGATCTTCTACAGTTAATTTGTAGGTATTTACTACAAAATAACATTTACCTACAAATTTCTATCTATTCGACACGCGGGAAAAACCAAAGTGAGTACAACTTATTTGGACTTCCCTTCTCAAATTCAAACGATAGATTGTGGCTGTCTTTGCAAATTACAATGCTTCTAAACAAAGCTATTTAAATCAAAATTGTAACTTATATAAAATAGAACATGAGAGAGAGAACATTTAACCATAGAAAATATGTGACTTGTTTTGTAAACACGATGTACCATTACGCATCTCTGTCACACATCAATATGAAATATATTGACTCAGGAGTCGTGAAGACCGGGGACTTGTTGTCCGGAGACTTAACTGTTCGTTCTTGGAGAAATCCCTCCTTCAAGAAGTTTTTATTTCCAGTGGGTCAGTGTTTTGTCTTCTTCCTTTTCCATGCACATTCTGCAATAGACTCATTTCTATATATGCCTAGGAGACGACTGGATAGAAGAGGGACACTTACCTAAACGAAAGCCTGCAGAAATCCTAGAATTCCTCCGGGAAATAGGTATAAAGGAGCTACTAGTCTATGAGACTTTCCTCAGGAACTAAGTAGAAGTATGGGGGCACAATAGATCTTTTAGGTCTCAGTGAATGTCATCCCAATATACATAGGTACATTGAATGTCATCCCAATATACATAGGTACATACATACATATATGCCCATGGTATTCAAGTACGGTCTTAGGATGCAGTGACCGGTGAGTATTTCTGTCACTTTCTTCATTTGACTTCTACTAATGTTTAGTATTTCGTTGGTCAGCGACTCCAAGGGCTTTTGTAACCAGTGGTTTGCTGTATTCCTGTTTATAAACCCCTGTTCTGCAGTTTTCGATAAACCTAATACCGAACATTGAATTCCGTTCCAGACCCCTTTTTTTGCTAATGTATCTGGCAACTACTCACTAGTTACCCACTTAAGTGTTACCATATTGTGATTGACCATGGTTAAGAGTTTTTGTAGGCAGACCCAGACCAGTCTAAATTTGATCTGGAGCATCAGTGCTGCCTGAAAATCGTAGAGGATGATCCTTTTGCTTTTATATCCCCTATCGATGTTCATTTGCTGATACGTGTCGATAACATGAAATTCCGTCTGGAATACAGATGCGAGCTTCCCCAAAGATAAGTAGACTTTACACCTGGGTATAGCATCATTGTATAGATTCTAAAAAATTGCTGTACAAAAAATTGAGACATGGAAGAATTCCTTCAAATAAGTTATTACAGCAACCCTTTTAGACAAAATTCGATTCAACAGTGTCTTTTAAGTATTTCCATGCCGTCCTTATGGAACTAATTGTCTAACCTTACGATGTTTCGAGGATTACACCCTCATTGAAGTTATATCTTTTTCAAGCCAGCATTTTTCCGGGATTTGCAAGTAGGTGGCGCTCACTGTAGACTAAATAGGGTGGATAAGCTATATGCGAAAGCAATTCGTGCAATTTTGCCATTGTTGCGATCGATTTATGACACGGTTCGGTTACTTGGTGAGAAAGTACTATTTGGGGTTGCTTTGTGATTGACTTTGAAGTATATCTTGTAACATATCTCATGACAAACGCCCTTTTTTGGCTCCAAAGCAATTCGAATCATTGATATGTTGTTTTATTTGGCGAACATAAGCAAATGTTGAACGCATTTGAAACAAAGATTTCTAATCAGTATAATTTTGATAGTTTCACATTATAATTTATTGAAGTACCAGAGCAATTAAATCATAATCTGGATATATACTATAGTATAGACCAAATCTACTATATTTTTATAACGAGTAAAGCGGATGAACTACCAAAGGGAACTGAACCACTCCTTTGGGGACAGAACCCTTTTGCGGTATCAGCATCAATATAATATTGGAAGAAATTGCTAAAATATGACAAACGAAAATATAGGATTTTTGGAAAGATCTACTATGGCTAAGACAATCAAAGAGATTCCTGGAAAATCACGATCAAATGAGATTAAAAGTATGCATAAGCCTGATAGGTGTCCAGAGCATTGCCTCCTGAAGAGGCACTTCAAAAAGCTCAAAATAGAAAAGAAGAGAGAATGTTGATTCTATAGAATGGGAGAAGGAAACTTCATTCACATATCTGCGGGAATTCAAGGCACTATAGAACCCAGTGCACAGCACTTTGGAGACTGCTGGATAGAAGAAGACTTACATAAACTGAAGCCTGCGGATATCCTTAAATCCCTTCAAGGAATGGGACTAAAAGAACTGCCGATCTCTAGAGCTTTTCTCAGTAGAAGTAGAAAAAAAAAGACCATAGATCTTTCAGGTATCCAAGAATGTATCCAAAAAACATACAAATTAGGACGTTGTGAACTTCCACTTTCAATCTAAATTTCAAATATAAGTAAAATAGTCACAAATTATCTTTCAAAAAATCAGAAGTTTAAATTGAATAGAGTAATTGTTTGTATGTGAAATGAGGATAAAAATGTCACAAATAGGAGTATTTAATAAATTTCTTGGTTCGTTTTCCTTTAATTGTAAAGTTAGACACAGTTTTTGTCTTCTCATAATTAATCTTCAGGATAACTTTTTGTCAAGTTTTCCAATGCATTAATCATAGTATTCGAATTATAAAAACAAGAAGAACTATGTCGCTAAAAATATCAAGTTTTGCGTTGGAAAAAACAGATTTCACGTGGCCATAACAGTTGAATCAAACTATAAATAGCTCTATCATAGCAGAATAGTGAATAAAATAGCCTACATAAAAATTCAACCATGAATACAAATAAAACTGGTGTAATAGAAGTGGCACAGTTTTCAACAATTCAGAGTCTTTTTTATACCTTTTTTAACCTCCGTTAACTTTGTTTGTGCTATTAGGAAATATGATAGTTATTTTCCTAACTAGAGTGGAAAGTGATACTTTTCCGAACGACGCGAAACGAAATTCGGGCATGCGTTCCAGTGCTAAAGGACACTTTCTACTAGAAACTAGAAACAATTCTTTTCTCTACGAGCTAGCGGAAAAACGAAATTAGATCAATTAATTAGACATAAAATAAATAGATACAAACTTACAAGTTTATCAGTTACCTTGTGGTTATTGATATAAAATTGCAATAGTTGATACCTTGTGCTGGGAAAAGTAACGTGTGAAAGAGTAGAACTTTCTATGAATTATTGTTTCCATATTTTAAATTATTTAGTTTATATCTAGGGGCAGGTCAACTCGAGAACTTTCGACCCCCCTGTAGCGTTGTTTATAAAGCTAAAAACCTGAATTTTCGGTAGTGACCAAGAGGGCACAATATAATTAGATATATTTCCGAATTGAGTTCATTTCAAAGAACTTTTATCAAAATACCTTAATTTTGTCACCTATAAATATACCTACTCATTCACCGAACATCAAAATTCGATGCCAAGTCATTCTATTTATTAAATAAGGATGTTTCATAATATTGATACGGTCACTATAAAATGTTGCTAACTAGAAGTTAACAAATTAGATAACTCTTTCTAACAAAGTTGTTGGATATTGTACTCCCGTAGATAGTTACTGAATAAATCAACCGGCTTGATTTCAATAGAGTTTTGCGGTAAATCTGCACTGCGAGACTTTTACAGGCTATGTTCTTGATGGGAATTTAAGTGCATTTTTTATTTGAAAATGAAATTTGGTGACTTATGTCAAGTCTTCAAACTCGTAGAAATAAAACTGGGATACGCTTCTACTGGAGAGAGCTTGTGGTGCTTTGTTAGATATTTTTTTACTATACCTACTAAGATTTTAGAAATTTGTAGCTACTAATTAAACATCTGATATCAAGTACCCCAGCACTCGACTGCTTAAGAATCACATGTGCAATGAGATCGTGTCCTAGTGCAGCCTTAGAGATAATCTTTGAAACCCGGTGACCAAACGGGACATCTTGATATACAAAGAGTTGGAGCAGCCCCATCCATGACTACGCCCTCAAAACAGGATTACGAACTCACGCTAGACGATGTTATCAACGAGCCTGAGGTATCCCAAAACGAAATCATTCTAATTACGAGAAGTGGTCTCACTATTATACTGATGAGTTAAAAACAAACGAAGGGAAAAGAATTGCACTTGATAGTCAAGCTGCTTCAAATACTCCTTAGTCACAGTCTGGAACTGCAAACAATCCCTTAAGCAACTGGCTAGACAACAAGTAACTTTGTTATGGGTGCCATATCATAAAGGAATTCTCGGAAAGGAGATTGCTGATGGTCTCGCAAAATAAAGAGCTTGTACTACTTTTAACCCACGCTTTTTGTGATAAATTGAAAATGATTTCTAACTCTTCAGTTAGATCTGATATAGAAGTGTATTTTCATTTTTTTAAACTATCATTCCACTCACACTTTTTTCACCTTTTCTGTAAATCAGTCACTTTTATTATTTTTTCAGTAAATCATACAATTCAATATTGATTTTGTGTCTAAATTATTGGTAGTGAAATAACTCAACTGTGTAGTTTTGATTTGTGGCTAGAATCCTGGGTTTCTAGGTTTGGTCCTAAAAGGAATCTGCAAGTAAAATAGCTCTTGATATTTCTCAAAATGAGCAACATTTAAATCTCCAATGGAGGAAGGATTTGATGTTTTTGGGGCTTAATTCTTAAGATAGTCACATTTACTAGATCACCGAAATAACCCACTCTCAAAAGAGTTGTAAAATTTATTTTGTCTTTTGCAGATGGAAGTGCAGACAATGAACGAGAATTTTCCGAATCTGGTTATGTTTTAAAAAATGATAAGTCGTTAAGGTCATATAAAAACATGGAATGCTTGATTTAATATCGAACGTGGATTTAACAATAATCCTCATCTAGTATCTATTGCGAAAACTCAGCTTCAGCTTCCCAGGCTGATAATAAAATATGTTTTTGCATTGGAAAAAAAACGTATTAAACGTGAAAAAGAAAAGGAAATAAAGATTAGCGGAGAAAAAGGAAATATTAAAGAAAAGAAGAGTATAGCGAAATTTTCGTCGAAAATTAGGAATCAAACTCAAGGAAATTAATAAAGAATTGAGGCATAAAGAAAAATGAGATGTCGAAAACAGCAGCAGATAGCTTTATAGAAGTGCAATTGGCACACAGCATGCAAGATGCTGCCAAGAAAAGCAAGAAGGTTGAATGACAAGAAAACGAAAAGATAAACAATAGCATTATGCAGTGAGTGTCGTATCGTAATTTTCATACTCGTGTCTTAATAGCCATTAAATGCGAGCTGTATACACTACTTTTTTCAACTCCCATACTTTTCCCATATTTCATCATAAGATACGAACAAATTTTGTGAACTGTCAAATTTAATTTTATATCTTTTTTATAGGTAGTCATAGCCATATCGGATTGAACGAATATTGGAATGCTGCATGCATTCCTATTGGATGTAAACTGGTATCTTAATGGAAAAAATCTATATTTTGATGAATATAATAGGAGAGTTATTGTTTTTCAGAATTTTTTGATTAGAAGTAAGTAGAAAAATAATTTTAAACGTTGAAATAAAAACATTTAAAAGATTGTGGTTTGATTTCTCAAAATAATATAATATACCTCAAGGAGCATACAGAAGATATTGAAGTGTGTGGCTGGGTACTTTTGTTTCATTTTCATATTTTTACAAGCAGAATAAATTTTACGCTGTGCTCAAATGTATTTAATAATATCAATAATAAACATTTATTTCGTTTTTTATCTCAGAAGTAGTTACTTACTCTGATGATGGGATTGAGTGGCAGTTCTGCTATTATTTATGTTTGCCTTTTTAGTCTTCAAACGAATTTGACTTCATACTTGAAGAAATAATATTGGTCGACAGCGGGGATTGAACCTAGGCCTCCTCGTAGAAGTCCTACTCCTTATGACCTTTGCCATTTGCTCAGATGGTTATATTCTAAGTATAAGGTATAAGACGGAAAGTGTAAAGAATATAATAAATTAATCATTAATCCGGATGATCCTGGTGAGGATATTCAAATAAACTTATTAAATAATTGTATTGTCATCGGGCCTTGGTGAGCATGCATAGTTTTAATTCAATCTGACGATTTGAAGTCAATGAAAATTACGTGCTAAGACTGCGTTACATTTAAACATACAGGTGAAGTTAATGAAAGCGTTATAAAAACAAGTTAATTAGATGCATGTAAAAATAATTGAGATCCATTGTTTATATGGAAATGTTGCTTATATTCATTAGCGCCTCGTCCTCGTCTGTATAGATAAGTTTATGACCTTGATTAAGTGGTGCGTTTAAGGTTAGCGTGACTCCACCAACACCGTTATCAAACACGACATTCAGAATTATTTTATCAGCAGCTGAGACGCACGAGGACCCTTAGTTCCTGATATTTATTAGCAATCACGCTCAGCACTAGCCTTTTCTTACCCCGTGCCAGTCTTCGTGATCCTATTAATTATGCGAACTACCCTTGCATGCCGTTCTAACGGTTTTGGTCCCCCCATTCTGTGTGTTGGTTTACAGCCGAATCGCTGGCCCTGTATAATGTAAGATAAATTAATTTTATTGCCGACTAAACAGTCGAAGATTGTTGTCGGTAGAGCACGCGATGCGACATGTATTTGTACACGCCAAGTTTGCGATGTTGTCAAATACCCATAATTTGCAGTAATTAGAAGACACGAATGAAAACTATTTCAACTCGAAAACAGACAAAACCCAAATAACACAATTGAAAAGATTCCAGATACATTTTTGTGAAAAATTATCTAGTCGGCAGAAAAATTTATTACTGCCATAGACGTATCTAGTTGAGAGGCGTTATCAGTGACAATCAAAAGTCGTAATATATTTTGTTGATTACACTGACAACTACATGGATTTTTCTCCTCACCCGGCTCTTTTTACTTATTTAAGAGGGTAATAAAAAATAAGTGTCCAACAACAAACGTGGATATCCAGACTCTTAGACACCTTATGTTAATGCCGCCTTTCTTTATCGCCTTCCGACGGATAACGTCGATCACATTACAAAGCATCCAACGCTGATCTTTTTTTTTTGGTGATGACATCAACTACTGAAGGAAGTGTCGTTACAATTTGGCGCTCATCGTGACATTACAAACTGACGAACATGTCAATACATACTAGAGAAATGGGTTGAGTTGACTTGAGGGATAATTGCAAAACAAAAGCGCCATTGAACAGAGCTGATAGGAATGCGATTTAGCATGCTGAATCTGAAGACAGATGGATTCCAAATGCACTTTTTGTGACTACTAACAACATAAGACATTCTTCTTTGGATTCCCATGAGGACGCCACTGCAGAATTATTTGAGGATTGGTTCAAAAACAAGATACCTCCAAACATACCTCCAAATAACGTAAATATTATGGACTACTCAAGCTACCAAAGTATGCAGTTGGTCAAAGCTCCACAGATTATCCAGATCCAGATTATGATAGCGATAGTTATAGTTAGTCACTTCACTAAAACTATGAACAGACTTTACATGTGAATTCCTTTTCGAATTATTCGAGTCGGACCTTTCATTTAGGAGTTACAATGAGAATAAAAATGCCAAAAGTAGAAAAAAATGTGTGTGTGTGTGCGACACTCAGCGAATCCTTGGCGGAGCGGGTCGCTATTAGCACCGTACACCAACTAACGACAAGTAGATTCACTTGCGTCGGAACGTTTGAAATTTATGTTACATCCTCTCTCTGGCGCCGTACTCCCCGTTATCGCCGCGCAACCCCTGTACTTCCCACTTTCTCGATTTAAACTCGCCAGAACTCAGCAGACGATAGGCGGGGTAAGGAAATTTTCGCTAACCACTGAATCGACGAAGTGAATTTACTTGTCGTTAGTTACTGTACGGTGCTATTAGTGAGCAGACTTACTAATTTCTTTTTATTTCTTCCGCTCGTATTTAACAATTTTGATTCTTTATTGATTTTCTATCCATTAAATTTTTATAAATCTTACTAATTTATAATTGTAAAATATTCGCTGGTGTTTTAACAAATTGAATTTGATCTCAATGAAGTTTAAGAATTGAATTCTGTACGAAGACGGCTAAATAGCATCATCACAAAAGCCACAAATCGTAATTCAATTTTAGATCTGAAGTTTAAACCTCGTGTGAATCATATTCAGCCGCACGGCGAACGGTTTTCTCTTAACAACTTCGTTTATCGGGCGAAAATCTGAAAGTTTAAATTAAATTTCCGTTTTTGAATTGCACGCAACAAGGCAACCAATTGACGTTTTATATTCGAGAGTTTCGCCCGAGGACGGCAAGTTCTGCTTTTGGTAAATAGCTTTTCTTACATATATATTTTTCAGCCAATATGAAACGATAAAGTAAATAAAATGAGAAAACGCGAACTTATTCCATTTATTGAAATTTTACGGACGACATGGTGTATATTGAATCCATGTCTTCATGAGTGTAGTGGAACCTTTCGAGATCGAAGATGAATGCGAAAAATGAATATAAATCAACTTGGTTTGTGCAAACTGCGAACTCGGAGGGTAGCTATGCATTCCGATCGTCGTTTTAACAATTTTAAAAGTACAAGGAGAAATAGATAGACAATATTTTTCAATATATTCGAAGAAAAAAGCTGGTTATCGATACAATAGTTGAGAATAATCAAATAAAAAGTGGATAATACATTAATTTGAAGTAATCTCACAGAAATTCCTGAACAATAATAAATCTGTAGCAAATACTAAATATACCCTACCAAAGATTGGTTTTTAAACAAGCATTTGGTGAATAAAAAACTGCAGCACGAGGGTGTATATCTAGGTAGATTCAACCGAAACATTAAACTAGAGCAACGTCCCTAATTAAGTGTACCTACAGCAAACTCCTGGCCAAAAAATTTTCGGAGGCGCTTGAAAATATGCAAATGAAAAGTAGATAATACATTAATTTGAATGAATTTCACAAAAACACTTTAAATATAATAAATAAAAACAGAAACTAAAAAACAGACCTGGAAAAGAAATTATTGAACCACCACGTACTCAAAAGATCAGCTCTTACTGTAGCAAAGAAACCAGCATTTGGTGAATGAAAAACTGCAGCACAAGGATGTATTGTAGAGATATGACAGATGATGAAGTTTTGTGTTAATTATTTAAAAAAAAAGGAGAATTGTATATATATGTCAGATGATGAAGGTTTTTATCGATTGTTTAAAAAAGAAGATAAAGTCAATTCCAAATGTTAAGGCATGTCAACATTTAGGATAAACCAATTGAAAAATTTAAATTTGAAAAGAAGGGTTATATAAAAATAAATGAGGGGCGTTGCGAGATAAATAAATAGGGGGAATTTTTTTTAAATTATGAAAAAAGTCAAAAAAATTTAAAATCAAAAATAATTGATAAGGAGCTTCATGGTACCCACATAGCACGCAATATTCCTGGGATATTCTCTCAATGTCCTAGAAAGAATATAAATATTCCGAATATTCCAAGAATATCTGGTAAATATATATATTCTGAACGGATATTCTACGGATGTTCCCAATAGAATATCCATAAAATAAGATTAGGGGCAAATCCTAAGGATATCTCTTGAGGAATATCTTTCGTAGAAGATTCTCAGAATATTCGGGAAGGGAGTTTCTAAAAGCATACTGAGTAAGAGGCCATTAATTAGCATAAGAAGAATTGACATCTGCTCGTCTGCCATTGAATTATTTGACTCATCCATTTGCAATATTTGCATCCACAATTTTGTGTGTAGTGTGAATTTTTAAGGTGAGTAAAATTTTGGTTCTTATTATATAATGTCAGGAAAACGTACAACGTTAAATCGAAACCGTCATTTTTATTTAAAAACAAATAAGTAGGGAAATTATTAGAGTTCTAAAATATGTTTGGGAAAATGCAGTAATACAACCGGCAAACACGTGTGAATCAAATTATAATCAGGACTCTAATGAATTAACTAATGAAATCTCCGACTCCGAATTGTATTATATTACAATTAAAATTCATGTTTGTTGCAGATGATACTGCTGTAGAAAGTACAATATCATATTTAATGAAAATTAAAAGAATCTTGGAACTACAAGAAGAGAAAATTAATTAAATTGACCGAAAAGTAGATGAACTGTCCACTATTATCATCAGAGGCCAACAGAAAAATGCAGATCTAGTGCCTCTATTTAACATAGCAGACATAGAAGAACTGGAAAACATCTACAAACTGCTTTCAATCTAGATGCGTAAGTGATATTATTATATTCTTATAAAATTACTACACAAGACTATTTAATGAGAAATCTTATAAATAAATTTGTCTGTTGGTTCTTTACCTAAGCCACGAGGGAAGATTGGATTACAAAGAAAGTGTTAAGAGATCTTTGAAAAAAATCTTTAAAGATGAGGTAGCCATGATGTACAGCTTTCAAGGACATAAAGGGAAAAACTCATTTAATAAAACTCAAATATGCATTGCCGTAATAAGTGAGTATTATGTTTTGTTGACAGTTTTGTGTAGAAATAAATTAAATTGTTAAACAAGTTTAGCAAAAATGATAAAGCACTATTGTTGCAGTAATTGAATAATATATAAAGTTTTATTATAAATAGAATTAACTCACAGAGTATAATAGAGGAGCAATTTTTAAAGCTCTTAACAGAATAGTATTCTATTATAATGTACAACGTCGATTTGAGTTAAATGAAAGTGATAACTGTCTTAAAATAATACTTCTGTTATTGCTTGTTTTTTACATAAAACTTTATATAATTTATTTCCATGTATAACAAGATTTAGTACAAAATAATTCAATGTCGAACTAATGAAAGCTACTCAACCTTTTAAAAATTGAAAGATCAAGATGAATAGATATTTATGTATGCAAACAGGGCACAATAGATCTTTTAGGTCTCAATGAATGCCACTCCAGTATACGTTGGCAAACAGGGTTGATATATCAAGTCAAAATTTGAAATACTGTTGTGTATTAAATAAGGAAGTGTATAGGTACACACACCGTATGCCGTGAACAGTACACACACCGTGTGCCGCGAACGGTACACGGTACACGAATAAAATGATGTTCAGTGTTTGTTTTCGTTTTATGTATCTTAGCTCTTACTATTTCAAGAAGGGCAAGGAAAAATAACCATTCCATTAACCTTTCCCCTTGAAGGTTCATATTAAGGTAGAGGGTTATTTTTCCTTGCCCTTCTTGCCCTGTGCCGTGTACCGTTCACGGCACACGGAGTGTGTACCTATACACTTCCATTAAATAATAGAATATTATGGACTTTTCTACTTCCAATTTTATTGATATTGCAAAAATATTGGTAACATTTTCAAATTTTAACTTTATACAGACTACTCATACTTATTATTGACATTGGATTGGAAATAATATTTAATCTAAACACAAAAACTATAACAACTTTTTTTTAGAATCTGTCTTAAAACAACACTCTGAAACTACTTCCAAGGATGGTGAAGTGGCAATTAGCAAATGGTTAGCTAAAGCAAAAGAACGTATGAAAAAATTCCCAACTGAAGATAATGATGTATTGGAAATAAATAATTAATTAATATTTGGTTTTTATATATCCTTTCATATAATTTCCCTTAATAGTTGAGTTTAATTTACATGAAATATTCATGTAGTGTGAAATGTACATTCTTCAAATATGGTCAGGAGGACATAGAAAGAATATCTGGAATATACTTACAATATTCCCTTGGCATTGTCCCATTAACGTGCCAATCTGAATATTCATGGACCATTCAAGGAACATCTGCAATATTCATGGTATAATCGCTTGGAATGATTCCCGAATGTGCCAGTTTGAATATCCTTGGAATATTCCAGTAATATCGGGAATATGCGTCGTATATTCCTTGAAAATATCTTTCGAATGCATCTTGGGGAATATCTATATGATATTCATAGAATATCTAGGATATTCATGGAATATTCTCGCAGGATATCCATCGAATATTGTGGGGACGGAACAAAGTGTTAATCCTAGGAATATTCTATGAAGAATACATATATCTCTTGGACATTCACTGAATATTCCATTATTCTTGCGGAACATTCTATGAATGTCCTATGAATCAAATTTTGCTATCTGGGTATGAAGATTTGAAATTGTAACAAGAGGAAGAAATTATCGAGGGAAGTACTTTCAATTTATTCAAATTAAGAAAAATTCTAGAGTTTTGTATCTAAATCCGGAATACAAATTAAAAATATTTTGGACATTTAAAAAAATTTTAATCTGAAAATAAAACAATTGGAGTGGGAATAATATAATATAATATAATAATAACAATTACAAAACAATAATAATTCTTCATACACAATTGAGTAGATAGATTCCATACAAAGATCATGGAAAGTAATTTTCATTGTACCAATATAATTCAGTTTTAAAAACTTCTGGACAATTTTATTAAAATAACAGGAACATTTTGAACCTCGACCTGAGAGTAGTTTTGGCAGGGGCATATTCTAAAAATATTGACTTAATCAAAATCAATATAGTACATCTCGGTGGATTCAAGCAAATCAAAATTAGTGAAGCAACTTCCCCAAACAAGAATACAGCAAACTCCTGGTAAATAAACCCTCGGAGTCGCTGACCAACGAAATATTGAACCTAAGTAGGGTTCAAATAACGAAAATAACAGGATTACTGACCGGTGACTGCACTCTAAGGAAGAACAGGTTTATATAGGGATAAACCTATTTGTCGGTTGGGCATTGAAGGGGTGAAAACGCCTCACATATTGTCTTCGAATGCACTAACTGTATATTATATATTTTTTTGTGAAAAGATTGTAATACCTGGTAAGGACAATTGGTGTAACAGTACAGCCAAGAGCACATAAAGCCAAATTACTGAAATGCCTCGACTGACTGTACTGATCAATTAATCAATCAGCTTTAACTGTCATTGCTTCATTTTAATCGAAATTGTATATTAGGTGTTCAAAATAATACATTCATTCCAACGCTTTTCTAACATTTCTACTACTTTCATCGCAATACATTTCGCCTGACCTGCTATAAGTTTTTTTAAAGGTTTCCTCGTAGGAATAGGCGAATGATGGGTCAGACACCTACTACCGTTCCCTCACTCCCATCTCCTGAACCCAAAATCCTCATTCCTTCCAATGCTAGCTGAAGAGGCTGAGAAAGCCTCTAGCGGTCCGCTTCCCTAAAGGAGATAGAATGAAATACTATCCTCCTTTTTTTGCACCAAAGCGTATACCTTTATATAATCGTTCTATACAATAATTTGTATTCCGTTCAAATTAATTGAGAAATGATTGTTTATTATATTATTATTAATTGTTTTATAATTTTGAAATCTGTGCCAAGTAAGCGTTAACCTTCCCGCGTCAAGCCGGTAGCAATTTAGACCTTTAAATTGTTGATTTCTACTCGATGTAGTTGCACGAAAATACCATCTCAAGACAGAACACAGTATATTCGTTTATTTTACATAAGTTTTGAGTAACTACAAGTGGTAGAAAATTGCTTTTTTGCAAATAAAAACCAGACTATAAAGAAAATATTCTGACATTATAAACGTCAAAAAAATTTCCAGTATAATTCGCTGTTGGGTACCCACGAGGAAAAAAATTCCACTAAAATTCATCCGTTGCCATGGTGATCTGTCAAAAAAAACACGTTTTGATTGGTTAAAACTTACAGGTGTGGAATTTTCTTAGAAATTATTTCAAATTCATACAAAATTAACCGAACTTACTAGACGAGCTTATTTAATAAAATATTATACGGAATTCAACTAACTGTAAATAATCAACTAATAAGTTGTCTTCGTGTAACTGAATTTCATAGGTCTACTGTAGAGACACCTGGCAGATTATTGCAGCAATTTATCAAAGCAGTGAACTAACAAGACGTCTCTAACGAAACAATCGGATTACATGCTCGATCTCGTGTCGGATTGACGCTTTTTAGTCGAGACTTAATTCCGAAGCTTGCTAATACGATTGCAACTGTCAAATAACCACGTAAGCGTCCGATGGAATCTGGTTACTAAATTATAATTAATTGGAGCTTATTACTTTGCTTCGATACTGATGTTATCGGAAATGAGGTGAACTGGTTCATGAAAAATGGCATCAAAGCTTTAAATGTTAACAAACTCTATAAAATGGGTATGATTATAATCAAAGCAATAATTCTATGTCAGCGAGTCCAAGTATAATTTTATATATTTGAAAAGTTTACAGGTATTAAAAGAGAGGGAGAAAATTGATATGCGCATGCATTAAAACTCTTTTTTTTTGGCGTTTAAGATGCGTTCTTTTGGTGAAAGTGAGTCAATCAGTAGAATCACTAAGGAAGAGAGAGATACGCTTTATTGTCCTGAAAATTTTACAAGTTTCTGGACAGAGCGATACAATTTAAAATATAAAATCCAGAACAAATAAAAAATGCCAACTTTACTAATATATAAATAAAAAAAGAGCATAAAGCAAATATTTAATATACAGGGTGTCCTGAAACTCTCCTGCCAAACGCAAACTACAGATACTAGATGTGATTCTATGTCCATCTAACCTAATATACCTTTATCCAAAGGTTCCTCCTCAAGGAGCTGGCGCCCTTTGAATATGTTGAGTCAGTTTTCTATAAACTTCAAGCTTGGTACATCGTACAACCTTGCCGTAATAAATTGTTTACTACAAACCCGCATTTTTAATTCCCATAACAAGCTTTCAACGTGGGCGTTTTTTGACCAATTTTACATTAAATTCAAAAGCTATAAGGTAGGTATTCTCAAAAAAAGTGCTCGCTATTATGCACCGTTTTCAAGAAAAACCAATTTTAATTTTTTTCTATTTTTGGCATTCGATATCATTATTTGAGAACTAAAAGATCTTCACAGTGCCTTTTTGGCTTTGGCAAATGAACAAAAATTAAAATTATTGTAACGGTTGAATTTGTCACTACGTCTATTGTATATATTAAGTATTTGTATATAGTAATTACCTGACCGATATTGTCTCTATGTTTCTAATATCATTTTCACTACGAAAGTACTTCAGTAGTTAAATAGCTTCTGTCAGCCCAGAGTTTTAGGGACTACTCTGCCATCATCCTTCCGGTGAAGTGGTGCAGGCTGTAACCATACCTGTCTTCACATCTTGACAACAATTTTATATTTTGTCGCTAGGTAAGGTAAATAATAAAACTAGCGCCTACTTGGTAAATGTCCGTATAGATATATTCATGTTAGTTGTTTCTTTTTGTTCGTTATATTATAATTCATAATTAAGGGTAGCAAGGGGTTTTCTCTCTTGTGGATTTTACTTTAGTTTTTAGTTACCGTGGGACTACTGATTTTGTTTCCGGCTTTGATTATATCACCTTTGGGATGTAGCCACAGTAGTCCAAATACTTTGTCCGCTTCAGCTTGATAAACGCTAAAGTTTATTAGGGTTCAGTTATAAATTATTACTGACTCCTTGACTTGAAGTCTAAAACATTTAAAGTAGTAATTAGGTTTGTTACAACTTACTGATCTATATAGACATACTTTACTTTTGAGTTAAAGGTATATTTTCTTCATTTATCTACCATATTTTGGCTTAAGCAAATACATACTAGTTAGAAATCTTCTATGTAAGATGGCATTCGAATATTTTCGGAACATCTACTTATAATATATTAGCTGTTATCGCCATGTGTTTTGTATGTTAAATCCGAGTGTTTGATCTTGCTTTGTTTACGTTGGTTTGGTATTGTGGTACTATGTTTACTCAAATTTATTTGAATAAGTTTTAATACTTTGACTTTATCATTTATCTCCAATGTTTACAAGTGTTTATTTGTAGGATGACATTGACAATTGGACTTGACAGTTGTGTCTTGGATAAAAGCGTTCGTTCGTCATGTCTTACATAGAAGTGTAGCACTTTATGACTTGATCTGTGCGGAACACGCTCGGTGTAGTGAGCAGTGTAGTTCGGATGTATGTTTCGGCTTGGTTTCTCTGTGGTAGTATTCTGTATTGAAGTTGAAGATGTGTCACTCACTTCTTCTTTCCGGTGTGTGCTCCTACTTGATAGTTGGTTTCCAAAAGTGCATGGAACTTGAATCTGAATTTTATGAATGACTGGGTAGTCATCTCCTGCTGGGATTTATAGGTTCTCGTTCTGAATGAGTTGTGGAATATACGGCTAGTATTTTGGTTCTACGGGAGTTCGTATTGTTGAAGAATTCCGTCCTGTTCTGGAAGCCGTTTTCACAAACCCTTATAGGGGATATATTGCACTAAAACGATTGTAAGTATTTTCTCTACTTACTGATTTCGCATCACTATGTATTATCACTATTTAAAGGAAATCGCCAACGTTTAAGTTTTGAAATTGAAGGTGTGCCACCTGCTGTTGTTGGTTCGTTATTTGTTGGTAGCCGCCCAGTAAGAGGAAAATTTTGAGTATTGGACCCTTTTTGGAAAAGGTATGTCTCATAGATTTGTAGTTTTTGTAGATAAAACAGTTGGTGGTAAAATACTACCTGTTGATTGTAAATTTTTGATTAAGAGAGTCTATTCTGTTACCCTGTGTATATTTTGTTATCTTTGTCCGCTTTAGTCTAACGAATACTATAATTCGTGGGTGGTTCTTCAAACTTACCTTGGTTACGACCAAAAACAGTTTATTTTAGATGCTTATCGCATTCTTATTATTTGATTTAAATTCAGTGTAGTATACTGTTACTGACACTGTTGATTGTAAGTAGACCTTATGACTACTTTGTGGGTTTGATTAAGTTAATTTGGGGTTGATTTTGACTTGTACGTTACTTCTGGCATAGGCCGAGACAAGCTTAACTTGTCGAGGTGTTTGATTGGTTCCTGTATAGGCTCAGTTTTTAGCTGATACCTGTTTTAATTTTTAAGGGTTCACCGGTGGGGCCAGGGTATACTTACCACCCTCAAGATACACACTTCACCTGTGGGGCCAGATGATACACACTTCACCTGTGGGGCCAGACACACACTTCGGGATGTTTGGAGTTTACCTGGTAGATAGATTGTGATGTCTTCTGCAGTTTGCTGCTACTCTTCAACAACTTCTTGAAGAAGACCACATTGAGGGTAACCTGGTATCGGGGGTTTTCTGGTTTATTTACTTATTTTTACTTTAGGCTTCACGCCAACATGTATATACATTATCTAGGTAGTTCCTACTGATTTATTTTATTATGCAATTGTAATGGTGGAAATTAATATTTTGCGGTGAATTTTCACAATTTAATTTTCATAATTTTATCCACTTGCGCATGCGTCTCTGCCTTGGTACCAACGCCTTGACTACTTTTCAGGTAACATATAATTGAAAGTTTGTATTTAATCTGTATTGGTACACTCGAACAGCCATATTAATTTCCCACTACGTAAGGTCAATTAACTGGGATATGTTGGAATTTAATTGTTAATCATTTGGTTTTTTTATTATGTGTAACAGAGGTTCTCACTATTTTCTTTAAGTGGGGGGGCATTTAATAGGGTTCACATTAGCTATTAATTGTAAAATATCCCTTAAGGATATTAGGTATTTTATTTTAGTTATTATAAGGAACATAAGCTGAGGTTTGCCTTTTATTTTCATCCCTTGTTTTACTGGGTTATCGGGGGAAATTCGTCGTGCTAGGCCAAAGTGGAAAACTCAGTTGGCGCCCACACAAGTTGTCTACTATTTTGTCCGGAAGATCAATAAGAGGGATCCACCCCTACCTCCGTTCTGAGCGACGTCGAAGGCCTAAGGTTGTCACCGGAGCAACCGAAACTTATGTAACCAAAGAGACAAACTAATTCACAATCTTGCACTTTTTTTTTAATTAATTAAATTTTATGACTTTATTCTTATTTGGGCTTTGGCTCAATTCTAAGGTTACATTCTTGGCGCCCAACGTGGGGCCCTTTTTTATTTAGTGGGGGCATGTTTTTGTTCATAAGCAAGGCTTGCTATAGTTTTTTTGGTAGTTATATGGCTGTTCTTCGTGAAACCAAGTATATTGAGTATATGGTTACCATTTTGATAAATTGATTATTGCATTGCTTTTACTGTTCCGGGACGTGGTCTATTTCAATTTAAACGGATGCCTTTTGGTCTCCATAATGCTCCAGCTACTTGGCAACGACTCATCGATCAAGTTCTTGGACCCGACTTGGAACCCAACGTTTTTACCTATCTCGATGATGTGGTTATTGTTACTCAAACCTTTGAAGAACACCTTGCCGTTTTGGAGGCAGTTTTTAGGCGGATTGGTAAAGCCAGTTTGACCGTCAGCTGGGATAAGTGTTTTTTCTGTCGACCTCAGTTGAAGTACTTGGGTTATGTTGTAGATAGTAATGGACTTCATGTGGATCCTGATAAGGTCAAGGCTATGTTGATGTTACCGCCTCCGAAATGTGTGAAGGATGTGCGTGGTGTGATTGGTACTTTCTCGTGGTATCGCAGGTTCATTCCTGATTTCTCTACTTTGATTTCTCCGATCACAGCTTTGTTGCGTAAGGGTAGGAAGTTCGTCTGGACACCAGAGTGTGATGCCTCTTTTAGTAAGATTAAGGAATGTTTGGTAAAGGCTCTTGTGTTAAGCTGTCCGGATTACAATCTTCCGTTTGAAGTTCATTGTGATGCTAGTGGGTATGGACTTGGGGCTGTTCTCGTCCAACCTCATCCTGAAGGAGACCGCGTTGTTTGTTATTTGAGTCGGTCACTGAGTAGGCAGGAGATGGTCTATTCCACTACTGAACGGGAATGTCTGGCTGTATTATGGGCAGTGGAGAAGTTACGAACGTATCTAGAAGGAGTCCCTTTTTCGGTTATCACCGACCACTATTCTCTGGTGCGGTTGCAGAATCTGAAGGATCCTGCAGGTCGTCTAGCGAGGTGGAGCGTAAGATTACAGCAATACGATTTTAAGATCATACACCGCAAGGGCAAAGAGCACGTCGTACCTGATACTTTGTCTAGGGCTATACCGGAGGTTCAGATCAGTGAGGTTTCAGTCGTTAAGGATCATTGGTATGTCGGAATGATTCAGAAAGTCTCGAAGTATCCGATCAAGTATTCACAGTGGCGAGTTCTCGAGGGTAAGTTGTATAAGCACGTTCGCACGAATTCTGGATCCTTAGGCGATGTTGCCGATGATTGGAAGGAGGTTGTTCCGAAGGCTGATAGATGGAGAGTTATACAACAACTGCACGATCCACCTTTAGCAGGACACATGGGTGTACTAAAAACCTTCAAACGTATCAGTGCTAGGTTTTATTTGCCTAAGCTTAGGTCGGATGTAGCTTCTTTTGTTAGGAATTGTGTGGTGTGCGCGGCGCACAAGGTTGATCAAAGTGGACCGAAGGGGCAGATGACACCTCAGCCCAGAGCTACTCGACCATGGGAGATTATTTCTACCGACTTGATAGGACCATTACCTCGTTCTATGGCTGGACATAAGTTCATTTTGGTTGTGGTTGATTTGTTCACAAAATTTACTCTTACTTTTCCTTTGAGTTATTTTAAGGTTACATTATGTCAAATTGCTTAAGTAAAAAAGTTATAGTTATTGTCGTTGCACGAAAAAGGTGAATTAATTTTTTTTCAAAGAGTCTAATTATTCCTATGACAATTTAATTCATGTATAAAAAATCCCATAAGCCGCGTGATTTTGTCATTATGACAGGGAAAAAAGTTTGCCCTAACTTTTCCAGCGACAATAACGGAACCTAACTTTTAAAAGCATGACAACCAGCATTGTAAACAAATTTTTTATGACATTATGTCAATTTTTCTCAAACTTGCGTTGTCAGAAAAGTTTTCATTTGTGGAAATGTCGCGATTTACATATTCATTAAATTGTCTTACCGAATTCCACTCTAGCTTTTTTTTTGAGTCGAAGTAAACTTGACATTTATAATTCGAATTATGTTGCCATTAGGTAAATCAACTCAAAAAACTGCCAGAAAAAATTACTCGTCCTACGGACTCGTAATTTTTTCAGAGGCAGTTTTTTTCGTTAAATTGCCAGGCAACAAAATTCTTATTGATACATGTCAAGTTTACTTCGACAAAAAAAAAGCTCTCGTGTAATTATAAGTGAAAAATATGCTGATATGCATTTAATCTATGATAACGTGCGATGTAACGCTCATGCAGCCGAACAAAGTTACGCGGAACGATTTCCTATCAGACGAAATCCTAATCGATCAAAATTTACGGCTCTCCACCAACGACTAAGAGAAAGCGACTTAGTAGTACCTAAAAGTACTGAAACTGGTAGGCATCCAGATGTTACAGAGGTAGACAAAAATTATATTTATGGTTCATGCACGATGGTTGTCCTGCTCATTTTAGTTGAGTAGTTCGTCAATATATTGACTCTACGCATGGAAATCGATGGATTGAGCGATGAGGACCAGTCAATTGGTCTGCAAAATCAACCGATTTCAGTCCATGCGGTTTTTGTTTTGGGATTAATTAAAATCATTGGTTCATGCTGTTCCAATACAAAATCATATTCAGCTGTAGAAGAGAATAAACGGTGCATGTGATGAAATTCAAAATTAATGAATTTCTTCAAGAGTTTGAAAATCCTTACGGTAACGATTGGATTTATGTCTTCCAAATGGTGAAACGTGGGTGTTAAATCAAACACAAAAGGCTAAAATACAGGTGGTCTAATGAGCTCTCTATTGGAAAACATTTTTGAATGAGGTTATTTACGTCATAAAATAAAATATAAATTTTAAAGTATTTTACTTAGAAGAACGTTACTAGACTGAATACCACAGGGATCGTACAGAAGATATTGCAATCAAATGCCCATTTGAGAGACTAAAACGAAGAATTTCTGAAACATTCCTCCATAGTCTTAATTGATTCCTAAAGGAAATTGTCAATTTTTTTTCGATGTCCGAAGAGATCCTAAACGTATTCAAACTGCATCTTCTGAAGTTACCAATCACCATAGGCGATTCAAGAATACATATCTTATTTATTTCGGAAATATAAAAAGTAGTGGTAGAAAATTGGAGTGTTGACTTATTGCGTTGACCTTTTATTTTGGGTGTGGATCATTAGATTTATTATTAAAATGGTGTGCTTCGTATGGATTTTAGCAAAGAGCTTTGTATTCATTTAAAATCACCCACGTACTATTTAAATTGCATTTGCATTATTCTATAAATAGTACTGATACAAATGAAACATGTCATTCATTGTTTTATTTTTAATTAATTGATAGTTAACAAAATAAATTTCTCATTAAAATTGCATAAAAAACAACACCGTTTAAAATTTTAATTTGCATGTAAATGTGCAGTAAAAATGTAATTATTAATGAAAACAAATGACCGTGTTTCATGAATACACCATGCAAAATCGAGCAACAAAAATGTTTTCATTGTCCCATCCAATGAAATATTTTCAATTATTCCTCTTTATCAGAAATAGGCACTGAACTGTAAATGTCCAATTAAATTTCGTTTCAAATGCGGAAAATACATGACAAACTACGTTTTTATACTTTATGCATCAATAAAAATAAATCATTCAACCAATGAAACAAAACTGCCGGAATTATGTTTTAATTTAAACATTGCAAGCTGTTACTCCATAATATTTGTAAAGTGAGTTTTATGTACTACATAAATCAACATAGAAACCCTTTATGTCTACCACATGCACTGCTTTTATTCACTCACTTAATAATTTAAAATTTCGTGCAACATCTCGTATTGGTCAAAAGCAGAATTAATTTTTTTCCAATCAAATGTTTCATTTGTCTTAGTCACATACCTGGACAGCAAGAATAGTTTTAGACTTCTGGCATAATCTACCGGGATTGGTTCATTCAAAGACTTTTATACATCTAAGAAGAATATATTCAAACTAGTCTTGGACTATAGAAGTCATGATCTACGTTGTCTGACAGGCAACTGCCGTCTGAAATATCAAATGTTAAGACAGACTGCCGCCTTTGTGTCAAAGATAATGAAATATCAGTACAATACTGCTCCGCCGCGGGGCATACGGTATCTGATGTTTGGCAAGGTCTCTCTCTCTCACCTTCAGACCTGAAATATCATTCACCAAATAAACTAATCGGCTTTGTTAAGAAGCTGAATTTGTTTCATGGAATATAAATAGGCGTTAGCCACAATAGACTCCTGCGAGTCACAGTGAAGGGCTGAATAGACCCACTAACCACAAAATTAACCTGACCTTGCCAAGGACGAATCACTTTTGCGAACAAGTGCATTGTATTTTTCTGAGGCTGGCTTTTCATGAGGATTTTTATATTCAGCTGATCCAAAAGATTGCTTTATTCGCTGAATGTGTGCTTTCCACCTGTTTTAGAGCCAAACAACGAGCCAATGTCATCGTTCTGATATTAATTTAGGATCATGGTGGTAGAACCAATTCTCATCCATGAAACGACGCAAAAAATTGGTTTTCTATCCGTTTTTCGTTGTTTTGTTAACGATTTTCTCTTGTGAATTAAGGGATCTTTTAGTCACGTATTACACCCTCGGTTCAGCGTCGTATACTTGAATTGTTTATGGACATTTTGGCCATGAAACCATAGAAACAACACCCGACACATGGACATACTTTCCACACCCCACACCTCTTGATCTCCTAGTGAAATAAGGACCTTTTGGCCATGTATCCATGTATCACACCCCCGAGGTGATTCGTACCCAAACTAAATTGGTTCACGATGAAAACAAAGTTGGTCCCAATTCAGGATGAAATGCTAGGTTGGTGCAAATTTAGTGAGTTGGTACCAGCTTAGTGAATCTACAGAAAAACGTGAAAATTCCCAATTGATGGAAGTATTGAAAATTCTGTACAAATCCTGAATATATTACCATTAATGGCTGGATAATATTGTGATAAGAAGCCAATTTGGTAATTTTACAATTTTTTGTATTTGAAAGCACTATAGAATGTAAATTTATGCTATCAGCCTTTTTTGAAAATAATGTTTATTATTTATTTAGATCTTTTAGGTCTCAGTGAATGTCACCCCAATTTACATACATACATACCTGGACTCTCACTTCTGGCAAATTAACTTTCATAGCTAATTCTTCTCTGCTATAAACATCTGGATAGTGACTTTTTTCGAACGCCCTCTCCAATTCGTGTAGTTGATATGTAGTGAATGTTGTTCTATTTCTTCTGTGTTTTTTCTTGCAGTTATCGCTTTCTGAGTGTCCGGATATATTTGTCGTCCCCTCATCTTCTGAGCCACTTCCAGTTGTTGCCGATCCCATCTTTCCGTAGCGGAGGTCGGAGACACCGTCATTGGAGTTGCAACTCCCCTCGCCTGGAAATGGAGTTTAAGTTAAGAGAAAATATTTAGACATACGATGCCGACGGAAGGTGAAAAATTGATACTGAATATGGAAATCAAACCAATCTCCAATACTGATAAAAAAGGGAAATGGATTTGTCGTGTATTTGGAAAAATGTTTTTATTTAAAAACATGCCAATACGTTAAACACAGTACTTCTTTCAATTGGTGCCCCATTTTACCTATTTAAAGCAGGCCTCACCCCTCTAACTATTAAAATTAGAACTAAATATAATTTTTTCATAATAAATATAATTGGTTCATCTACGCTCTTTTGAATGAGACTATTTTCGTTAAAATCGGTTGATCCAAATTGACGATATAGGTATTAATCTATAAAAACATCCCCCCTTCCCCCCTCTCCACCACTTTTTATTTGGAAAAATAGAAATAACCATAGTAAATCAAATTTGTGCGCAGTCTAAGCCTTTTTCAAAATTTTCAAATTTTTAAAATTTTAGCATGTACTTTTAGAAATAAAATTCTATAATTTAATAAAAATTTATGTTTTAGTGGAATAGTCCTATATTGACTATATAGTCCTATATTGATATTTTTCCAAATCTACTAAGATCACTGCACAGTTCCCTGGATACAGTTCTCAGAGAGACGGTTTTACTTCCTGAAAATTTGATCCATGCTAAATGCTCTCCAGCAAGGATATTTTTACTCCCTGCTGATTGTTACCTAGTTACCTTATTGACGATGCCTTTCCGACAGCACTTTTCTTGAGATTCAATATACGAGGAGGGCGATGTTCGTAAATGGATTAAACTGATTACTTATTTCACCTTTATATTTGTTTTATTGTATATTTTTCTTTTTTTAATAATACTAACCCCATTAATTTTAAAGACCTGAGAACCGGCTTTGTTATTTCTAAATTATTACTACCAGTAAGGAAAGAGCTTACGTAATTAAATAGTTAAATTAACACTTGGTATTCTTCAACAACGTTCAGATTCAATTAATCCTTAAATAATATTTTTTTGAAGTTCGCAGTAGTTTTTGTTTCAGTTGAAAGCGTGAGGAAGTGAAGAATATTTAAATTGAAACACATAACCGGTAGACACAATTGCGTTGTATGAAACAACCAATATTTAATTCTGATCAATATATGCAGGATACATATTACTGAATAATTTACACAACAAGTTGGGGTTTTCGTCGAAATTGGTGTTGTTTATGGAACGTGACAAGATGTCGCGATATAACAGTAATTAATGTTTCTGCATTGGTAAATAATCGGGGGAGCGCTTATGATAGCGATAGTCAACCAGATAGTGCGGACACTGAATCATTAGGTTATGATATATAATGTTGGTGGCATGTTTGTATTGTGTTCTATTAGCTAGGAATATTATCAACAGGATTACGGCTTTGGGACAGCTGTGAATTCTATTCTGTTCGATTGTATCGAATTAAGCTCGACATTATTTGGTCATTATTCGATACTGTATCAGTTATACAATTTTTTACCTTGATCGTTTCTTACTTTTTTTCCATAATAATAAGAAAAGAAAATGAATCATATTTTCTGTTACATGCAGTATTCACTCCGTTTCCACCTTTAGATTAAGATTAAGATTGACATAGGGCTTACGTACTTCTCCATTACTACCTTTGCAGATCTATTGTGTATGCCCTCATGTTTTGCCAGAGTTACTTATCTAGACACGTTCCCCATAGGTCAGTCCTCAGAACCTCATGTGTTTGTTGAGTCCTCAGCACTCTGCCAGGAGCCCAACCAAGGTCCTGGTTATTAAGTTTAGCAACACCATTTAGAGGCTTCGAGGCCTCGGCACCTAGCCCTTTAGGCTTTTCGTGCTGTTGGTTGTACCGTTTACGTGAAGAGACCGGAAGTCCGTATCAGGCTCAATAGTCTTTTCACTAGGTCCTTCTTGAAGAAATCCTCCCGTGGGTACTCTAGTCCTTGGAGTTTATATCTTCAATGAGGCAGTACTTCGAAGTCAAATATAATATATCAAGCTATTTTCTCCTCTTCCATGCACAACCGACAGGTAGGTTCATCCCTATACATATATGTTCTAAGTTTATGCTGTGCACGAGCCTTTCTGTTACTGAGTTAATCACCGATCTTGACTGGCCGTACTCGATTATTCAATAAATCAATTAGCATATGCGATGCACCAGCTTATAATGAGCATGTGAGGATGGATGGTACTGAATCTGACAAGCAAATATTAAGTAAGACTAGAACTAGATGTCTAGTTTGTGCATTGCGTCAGAATTTCAGAAATTGTACAAGAAAAAATAACTTAAATCAATGAAACATCTGTGAGAGTGTGAAAATAACCGCCAAATTCAATAATAAACAAAACGTAAATCCAAGTCTTGCCTTTTATGGTTTAGTAAACGTTCGTAATTAAATGCTATATTGGTTTAGCCTCCCTTGTCCACTTTGTGGAGCAACCTCTATAGTGTGGGTCAAGGTATAACTAAACATACTGTAACTGGCTTGGTGAAGCAGGTGAGGGAGCTGTTCCTTGGAAAAGAGTCTGTGGGAAGTATCCATGCCAGACTTGATGGTTAATGATGCTGTTTGTGCAAGAGAAGTTCCAGTTTTTGTCATTAATAGAATCTAAAATAATTGTCGTTTGAAGAAATGAGTATCTTACAACCTATTTCCAAAGGTTGAAATTTTAGTTGCAGGCTAAGTAAGAGCATTGTGATGGAAGGGTAAATGGGGGAAGATGATACTGTTTGTTCCACTGAAAAGTTCCAGTCTATGTTCCTGAGCAGGTTGGTAGACGTGGATATAATTTAAACTTGATGAGGTTTTTGTCAAATCAGCAGTGCTGGTGCTAGCAATTTTCCAGTACTTTGAACAATCAGATGAAGGAAGGCAGGCGTTGACGAGTTTACAGAATGCACGAAGAATATCCTTCGGTAGATGTTTTAGGACCTGTGGAAGGATGGCACCTCGATATTTTCTGTGCAAGATGACTTTTCTTTTTGTTATTTACGTGGGTCTCTGTACTATATGAATTTTATCTTTGAAGTACCTTTCATCAAATGCACTTTTAATGATAAAAATGGTTCTTTAACTAAATTTGTGAAAAATAATAATATTTTTAAATTAATGCACAAAACCACTAAACTTAATTAATTTACATAATAGGCTGTTAATTATACACGGTAATATGTTAGCTTTAATCCACCCTCTACTATGGTTAAACAAATTTAATGTGACTTTTATTGTATAAAATTTATTAGGAGTTCGCATGTTAAGAAAAAAGTCCAGAAATCGGAATTGCTCCATAAGCCTAATATGTAGTATAGATTAATCGTTACTGACATGTATGCAAATCCAGCACATTGCACACGATACTTTGTTGCATGCTTTTTGTTTACTAATCGAATTTTTAAATTACATCTTTCAACGATAACACGATATTATAGCGTCCAATTTATTGAAATCGTTCATTTAGGCACATTAACTCGCATTATAAAAACAAGCTAGGTTTTCTTATATTTGCATAAGCCAATTTTGCTTTGTTTTTTAAATACTGTGGTTTTTGTATATTTATGATTTTCCTAAACACGCATTGTAGAATTTATACGAGGATGGATTCCGAAGAAAAGTCCCTAATGATTTATTAATATAGTTAGGTTAGGTTTGCGGTGAGTGCTCAGACAATATTTTTTTCCTAATGCTATAATTCATATTCATCTAAGGCTGAAACGACTTGAAGTTTTTACAGCTTTTGTGAACTTTCAAAATTAAGATTATGTACTTCCATAATAATTTCTATGCTATCCTATGGTGTGGCTACCTGGGGCCTTAGATTTAGGAGTAATAGCTATACCCTATTCAAAACTGCTCTTTCTTGGTTACCTACTTTAATTTCAATGAGCTATTTAAGAATATCAAAAATCTGCTAACTTCGTTTACTCAGTTATTATTAATTGGGGTTTATTGCAGTCGAAAGCCAACGGTGTATTTTGAACATAACCAAACATGTGAAAATATATCAGAATAAACACTTTTAATGTTACTATTGCGGTTTGTTTGAAATAAACATTTCATTTATTATACCAAAATATTTCAACTTTATTAGTGCAAGATATTGTCTATCAATATTCAATATAAATTTAAAATAATAATTTAATAATAAATTATTTTCAAATTGTCTGTTTGTTGTAAAAACGCGATATAGCTTACATCACATACACGCAATCAAATTCTTTATTGCAACAAAATGAAATTAATTATAATCTGTTTTAATAAACCGGAGTGTAAATTTATGTTTTCACATTTGAATACATTCCGACGGTACACATGCAAGCTGCTGTTTGTGGAATTAATAATATTTTAATGAAATTTAATAAACAATCGATCAAATTGTTTTCGATTTGATTATAATCTTAATGATTTATTAGAAATTTCAGCAAACTAATTCTATTGTTTTTTGAACATTTATTTTTCCTGCTCAGTTAGTTATCTTCAGAAGCAACTTTTTGGCAACAAAAGTGTCAAATATAGGTTTTGACAAATTGATAAATTATTTCATAACGGTCCCGCCTTTTTTAGGAAGTAAGCTAGAAATTGCTTACTCCGCTTTTTTTTTAAATTTCAGGAGGTGTATTATTAGCTTCACTATCACTGCTATCACTCTCAATAATTTTAATAAATTTAATTTAAGTTGTTGAAAGTGTCAAATAACTCAAATTTGACATTTGTTCATATGCCATGTTACCAACTGTCAATAAAAAAGTAAATTAAATAAAATTTATATTTAAATTTTATTTTTATTTTATTTCAAATTATTCGTTACAAAAAACATTGTACCTAACTTTTTGGGAAGGAATTTTTCGCACTCGCACTAAATGCATCACTCCCTTCGGTCGTGCTGCAAACAAGGTGCTTATGCGAAAAATTCTACTTCCCAAACACGTTAGGTAAATAGCGATCGGAAAACTTTTTCCTGTGCGCTAAAATGCGTTATTGTTTATTTCCCTCAAACAACAATTGTATTATGACAGCCGATGTCAGTGTTTTGAATTATAGTACCTATAGTATAGTAAATACTTAATAGTTTTTATTTTCAGAAAGGTATTATGAAAATTATCGTTCATTACATATCCATAAATGCTTTTCCCGTGCTTGCACGACCCGTCGCGCGCACACGGGAAAAGCCTATTTTCTGGACTCGTAATAAAATATACTGTAGTTCTCCTCACTTATATTACCCGAAATTGTACATAAATTTGGAAATAAATTATTCCATATTTATTAGATGAATACATTTTCCTATAACAGTCGTGACAGCTGACTGCTGAAAATATAGTTGACATTTACATCGAATTGAATAAATATTTTGTTGGAAGCTTGGGAGCTTTGGTCTGAATTTACTCCACGCAATATAGAGTTGTGAGCAATGTTTCCCTCCTGGTGGCTGATTTTGCTTGACCAGAGGGCAAAATCGATGTAGAATAAGATGCAGTCACTCCGATCTCTGAAGTCGTTGCGGAAAATTGTTTAACGAGGTAATAAGGGTGTGATTTCAGTAGAAATGACGTTTTTTGTGCATATCTTTTTACCCTTCAAATTTTACAGAAAAAACGTAAGGAACTTTTTTTCTCCTCAAAAGATCTACAAAACTAGACTTTGCACGTCAAAAAATGTCGATTAGGTCCGAAATTATGAGCAAAAAAACATTATTATTGATAAACAAATTTAAAACCCGATGTTATCATTATAACGTCTCCACATTACACCTAATTATGCCCTCAAATTCACAAATAACGTGTACGAAATATGGAATCTGTAACTTAATTAATTTGCAAACAAAGACGTCATAAACAAATTAATTTATTCTCGCCCTGTACGACATTGCTCATCACCTTTACTTATACTGTTTGTTTTGTTAGTAGATTTCACTGTTACGTGTTACTGTCATGTATCGTTATTATTTTTCAGAAATATGCAATTTCGCAACCATGGGAATGATTATTTAAAACGGCAATGAATTTTGCAATATATTATTACGTACATTGATAGAGCATGAAAAAAGCTTCAATCAAGCTTCAATCTGAAAAATGATTCGTCTGCATTTCTTAAAAAACAACAGAGTGACAAACCGTCAAAGTTTAAGGTTCATTGTTCAACAATTTCAGGGTGCAGCGAAAAAAATAGATATTCATGATCGGAACACGGAGTACTTTCATGGTTTAAAATATTTATTCTTAGGGGAACAGATAACTAAGCTTAAAGCCATTTCCAAAGTTCATGCAACGCTATCATTTTTACTATCTGGCTGGTGGCGACGGAATGGGGACTCGACTCACTCGAGAAAATGTATCGCTGCGCGCCTTCAAACTCGACTCCTGAGCTGCATCATTGGTACTTTTCTCGGGAACTATCCAAGATAATTTTTATTTTTTATTTCGTACTACTCGACCAGAGGAAACCATTTTTATCATCTAAAATTATAAAATTTCACGTCCCGAGTCATCAATGGCGCTTTTATGAAATATCTAAAGTTTACGGTATTTTTTCCGCTGTCATTTATAATGTTTATTTGAAATAGTTAAAATTTCTCTTGTGGACAAAATGAAAAGATTACTATTTATGTCAATAGTTATTGTCCTACTTATTAATCGAGGCTAATATGTGTGGTGATTATAGAGGGTGTCAATAGTTATTTATACTATAAGGGATGTAAGTAACATTTACTATAGTTTATTTCAGAAAGTTATAGAGTAATAAAACCTTATTAGGTATGCAAAGGGAGCACAGGGTGACCCAACGAATATTTAAGCCACTTTCATAGTTTGGCATTGATTTCATTGTAAAATTCTTTCTTTTTATCAAGTGCAGGTAGTACCACCCGGGTTGGGGTCAATATATGGGTTTAGCCTATTGTTATCTATTCACAAACACTGAAAATAGTGTGCCAAAGGCGTGCCGGTAGGATACTCGTAAAAAGGAAAGAATTTCATTTTAACAGAATAAAAATTAGGCATTATGTACATAGTATTAGGTACACTTATTTTTTATTGAACATTATACAAAAAATACATCATACAGAAATTAAATTATAAAAAATCATAATATTCTTCTTCATCTGAGGAACTGTCATCTCCTCTTTGTTGAAGCAGAATGAAGAATACATCTAAGTAATTTACCATCCTGTATTTGAAATAAGTTAATGAGTGAGTTACGTAGTTAATATATAGAATATGTCAATTTGATTGAAATAAAAATTATAATTAGACAAAGTCATTATTTTATTACGAAGGGAAGTTTTTTCTAGTTAGACGATCTGATAATATTAACATGGTAGCAGAGCGTACAGTACCTAAATGGTAATGCTAGAAGAAACAAGAAATTAAGTAAGAATAAAAATTAAAAAAGATTTTGTAACTGTCTCTGAAAGCTGTCATCTTCATAAAGTAATAAAACGCATTTTCAATTAAATCCAGAGTAAAATGGATCCCAGTAAGGTGCAAATTGGATTACTTGAAGGTAAAGATAGCTGGACTACATGGAAATACAAGCTTTCTATTCTTCTGAGAAGTGTGAAAGGCGCGATGGACGTCCTTGAAGGTAGATTAACTTCACCGAAGTCGTTACCCCAAGAAGCAACACAAGAAGAAAAATGCAAGTATGAAAAAGATGTTACATTTTTCAATCAAACGGATAGTACTGTTTTGTTAGTTCTTACAATAAATATGACTCAAAGCACATTAGAAAAAGTCATGAGATTTTCGACCGCCAGGGAAGTCTGGTTGGAGCTTCATCGTTTGTATGATGGTAGTGCAACAGATAAAACCTATGATATCTGTATGCAATTTTTTAGTTATATTAGACAATCAGATGACGATATTGCTACTCATACATCAAAACTTAAGAACCTTTGGAATAATTTGCAAAACGAAATTTTAAAAGATAAAGCAGTTGCTGAAAATTACTGTAAGTGCGACTTGCCAGATATTTTGCTTATTTGTAAAATATTAGAAACTTTACCACCTGAATATTTCTCATTCAAGTCTAGTTGGATTCTGGTATCAAATAAGGACAGAACAATAGATAACTTGACAAATCAGCTATGCTCTTATGAAAAAGCATTAACAAACAAAAATGAGAGCAAGCAAGAAGTTTTATATACAGTGAATAAGAGCAAAGCACATAAATATGGTTATTATTGCAATTACTGTAAGCAAAAAGGTCATGAAGTGAAGCAATGCGATAAATGGAAAACCGATGGAAGACCTCCTAAGCCAGAGAATTCGAAAAAACGTACAAATTCTAAAGCGAAAGAAATTCAGATGTCATTAGTTGCTGTATCATCGAATGTTTTGAATTGCGAAGTAGATTTTAAAAATTGGTATGTTGATAACGGAGCGACTAATCACATAACAAATCAACAAGATGTATTTCAATCGTATACACCATTTAACGAAGAGCAAACAATAACAACTGCTAATGGATATGCAGTTCCTGCATTAGGACAAGGTACCATCAAAATACAATCTTTTGTAAACGGAAAAAAGAAAGAGTTTTCATTGACCAATGTATGGTATGTACCCAATATCAAGAAAAATCTTTTCTCAACTTTGTCTGCTCAGGACAAACATCTAGAAAGTGAATTTATTTCCACCACTAAGTGCTGCTATTTTAAAATTTTTAACGAAACAATAATTGTTGGATCAAGATGTCAGTCTAGTGGACTATATAAATTGAAGATGCGGGCAACCAAACCTGAACATCTAAGTGTCAATATGGTTACTTCTAAAGAAAATATATTGCAACTCTACCACGAAAGGCTGGGTCATCAAAGTAAGAGACATGTTAAAAATGTAATTAAGCAAGAATTTAACATTGACGTGAAGCTGGATAGTGAATTATGTGAGGGCTGCGTCTATGGAAAGGCTTCTGTGAAAAAGTTTGGCATAAGAAAAAGAACAGAAACACCAGGAGAACTGATCCATTCAGATGTTTGTGGACCTTTTCAGATCTCAAAATCAGGTTTTAAATATTTTGTTTTATTTAAAGATGATTTTAGCAGATATCGATTTGTATATTTTTTAAAGCGAAAGTCAGAAGTAGCTGATAAATTAGATATAGTTTTAAAAGAAATGAAAGCTGCAGGATATGGTGTTAAAGAATTTTTGTCAGATCATGGTGGAGAATTTGATAATCATAAAGTAGCAAATATTTTAAACAAATATGGAATAAAACAAAGATTGGTGATGCCGTATACACCACAACAAAATGGCTGTTCAGAGCGTGATAACAGAACGATTGTCGAATGTGCAAGATCTTTAATGCATGCAAGAGAAAGTATCTTTGATCAAACATTTTGGGCTGAATTAATAAACACAGCTACATATATCTTAAATAGATCTGGTATATCCAGTATTCCTGGTAAATCACCACATGAAATATGGTTTAACAAGAAGCCTGAACTTAAACATTTAAGAGTAATCGGTAGTACTTGTTATGCTCATGTTCCTAAAGTTTGCAGAAGAAAATTGGATAAGAAATCTATTAAAGGTATACTCGTTGGTTATGAAAATGATGATGGATACAGGATATGGTCAGAAGATCAACATCGACTTATACTTTCACGAGATGTTATTTTTAATGAATTTAAAACTCTAGGTGTGGTACAAGAATCCAAAAAATTTCCATGTTTGCAACCTACAATAGATGTCTTGGATCTTGTTCAAAATAATTGTGATACAGAAGAAATAGACATTGTTGATGTAAGTAGTGATGTTATGGAAGAAATGGATCTAGATTACCAAGCAGATGACCAATGTTATGAACCAGAAGAGAGTATAGACGAAGATATAGAATTTAGAAGACAATTGAGAGAAAGATCAAACATTAAGAAACCGACACGCTTTGACGAGTTCGTTATGATGGTTGCTGCTGAAATAAACCACCCCAAAGAACCACTTAGTTACAAAGAAGCAATTGTTTGTTGTGAACAAAATAACTGGAGGCTGGCAATGGAGCATGAAATGCAGTCATTAAAAGAGAATTGTACATGGGTTTTGAAAAATTTACCTGAAAACAAAAAAGCAATTCCTTGTAAGTGGGTGTATAAACTCAAAACCAATCCAGATGGTTCAATTGATAAATACAAAGCTCGTCTGGTAGTGAAGGGTTATTCACAAAGAAAAGGAGAAGATTATGAACAAACGTTTAGTCCAGTAGCTAAAGGTGGTACGATAAGAGCCGTTATAAGTATAGCTGCTAGTAAAAACATGTCACTCACACAATTCGATGTCTGTACTGCATTTCTTTACGGTACTCTAGACGAAGAAGTGTTCATGAAACAACCAGAAGGCTACGATGATGGTACTGGTATGGTTTGTCATCTTCAGAGAAGTTTATATGGGTTAAAGCAAGCACCAAGGTGCTGGAATAAGCGTTTTGGAAACTTTATAGATTCGCTTGGCTTTAAACGAAGTACTGCAGACCCATGTTTATTTATTAAGAATGAAGGAAAAGACATGTTGATATTAGTGCTGTATGTTGACGACGGTCTAATAGCATGTACGAATGAGATAATGAAGATGGATTTTTTGAAGAAACTTCAGGAGAAGTTTAAAATAACAGTTAAACCAGCTACATATTTCTTAGGTTTGGAAATAGAGAAAAATCAAGACGACTCAATAAGTGTTACCCAGTCAGCTTATACAAAAAAGGTGCTAGAACGTTTTGGCATGGAAAATAGCAAACCGGTCTCGACCCCGATTGTAAAAGAAGCCATCCAATTAGGGAAGGAAACTAGTGAAACGGAATCGAATACTTCTTTTCCATATCGCGAAGCAGTGGGTGCTCTTATGTACCTAATGACGGGTACACGTCCAGATATAGCTTATGCTGTTAGTGTTGTATCCAGAAAATTAGAAAATCCAAGTCAAAACGACTGTGTGAAAGTTAAGAGAATATTCCGCTATTTGAATGGTACAATAAATTATCGCTTAACTTATATGCAAAAGCCAGAAATACAACCTCAGTTAACAAGCTATAGTGATGCTGATCATGGAGGTGATATTACTACCGGAAGATCGACATCTGGGGTATTTTCTCTTTATGCTGGAGCAGCTGTATCTTGGTTCAGTCAGCGACAAACATCAGTAGCCATATCGACAACAGAGGCAGAAATAGTAGCTGCAAGTGACGCTGCACGAGAAATAGTCTGGTTAAAAAGAATATTTACGGAATTAACAGGCGTTAACTTGGTTCCGACACTACATGTGGACAATGAATCTGCCATAAGATTAACGCAGAATCCCGAGTTTCATCGTCGGACTAAACATATACATATTAGACATTTTTTTGTTAGAGAAATGGTGTTGGATGGATCACTTGAAGTAGTAAAGGTATCATCTGAAAATCAATTAGCCGATATTATGACGAAGCCACTGTTTTCTAACAGATTGAAAAAATTACTTTTTGGAATGGGGTTGGCAAATTACTCAATGAGGGAAGGTGTTGAAGCAGAATGAAGAATACATCTAAGTAATTTACCATCCTGTATTTGAAATAAGTTAATGAGTGAGTTACGTAGTTAATATATAGAATATGTCAATTTGATTGAAATAAAAATTATAATTAGACAAAGTCATTATTTTATTACGAAGGGAAGTTTTTTCTAGTTAGACGATCTGATAATATTAACACTCTTGACGTTATAATTAACGGGTCGACGGTCCGATCGATCAAGTCGTCAAGATCCCACATTTTCTCCTCTTCTTCAATGACATGCTGGACTGCTTTTCGCCAGTTCTCTGGTGTCACCTCCGTAATGGTTTGATCAAACAGTAGCTTAACGTCTTTCATTTTGAATGTCGTGTTGTGTCTTACTACAAATCCTTTCACTTGCGCCCATTTAAGTTCTATAGGATTTAGTTCGCAATGATATGGCGGTGTGCGCAGCACAGTTACACTATGTTTTTCTGCTATATCTTCCACGGCGTATTTCATAAAACGATGTTTGTGTAAATTTGCTATAGCTAATAGTTCTTTTTTTACCAAATTATCTTCAGATTCAATACTTTTGTTGGTTAACCAGTCAATAATTTCTTGTTTTCTCCAAGATGAAGTTGGAGTCTTCTCTATGCGTCGAGAGTGATAACTCGCGTTATCCATAACTACTACTGAATCAGCCGGAAGATATTTTATCATTTCACCAAAATAGTCTTCAAAAACATCCGAATCCATGTCCTCGTGGTAATCTCCCGTATGGCACGACTGAAAGGTTAGCAAACCTTCTTTTAAAAATCCCTCTTCGCTTCCAATATGGATGATTATTAGTCTTTTCCCTTTACCTGAAGGCACCTTTATACCCGTTGACAGGCCTTCCATGAAAGCTTGGCGAGCACTGGTTATATTTTTGTCTTGCCACATTTTTGGTACTGTATAACCTTCATTGATCCATGTCTCATCAAGATAAAAGATTTTCTTCTGCTCTGTTCTGTACTGATTTATACTTCTTAAGTATTTTCGTCGCCAGCAAACAATTTCATCGCTTTCCAGTAAAAGTGCTTCACGGTTATGCTTTTCCCAGGCAAAATCCATATTTCTCAAAGTGGTCCATAAAAGTAGTTTAGTTATCAACGGAATACTGTCATCCTGGCCAAGCTCCATTAAAATCTTATCTAGGGAGGGTATTTCTTTTTTAAAATAAAAAGAGTGAACTTTTCTTCGAATTACACTTTTGGTGTCTTCATCAAGGACTTTTACTGGTCTGCCTGGACTTTTCTTGGGAGGCTCCACTTGGCCTGCTATCTTTCTCCCCCGCAATAATTTAAAAACGGTGGACTTTCCAACTCCAGTCACTCGGGAACATCGGTCGACAGTTTCTTGTACAGAAAATTTCGGGTAATCGTATTTTATGCAATCGTGTACATTCAAAATAATAAGTTTTTCATTCACTGATAGGGGAGAATTATTAGAACATCTTTTCGTTGGTGTAAATTTCGCCATTTTATTACTAATCTTATAATACTGTGAACACTATTTACGGCTTAACAGCAAATACTGATGCGTTAAACTAAACAAATATACTTATAAAGGTCTAAAATTTTTGGGTAAGGCACCTTGCGGCGCATGGTTGAGCCAAATCTGAAACAGGGTTGGAATTAGGCAGAGGCACTAATAGAAGGTTGAATGGTACCTGTTAAACGCAAAACGTAACTGTATAATCTACTACCTAAGTAATCCCTACACAATATTTCGATATTGACACTTTAGGCCAGAAAACATACTTTTCCTAATTCTCTTACGCAATTACTTGAAATTTTAATACTATTTCAAGACCTACGCCTATGGCCGACACCGAAATTGAGCCGACCTGGACGGAATTCCCCATTTTATTACTCTATAGCTTTCTGAAATAGACTATAGTAGAGAACGATTTTGCGCTCGAGCGATAGCGAGGGCTGGCAAAGTTCGGCAAAGTTCGAAACTAGTGAATATACTTACATCCCGTGAAGTCTATAAGATTTTTTCTCCTCAAGCTGACAGTTTATTATCAAAAATTGAGAGAAATTGAAATTATTGATTTGTTTAACAGCCGGATATAGAAGAATCCACAAATATCGCTTTTCTGTCGCTGTTGCCAGAAAAATCGAGGAAGAGGTATGAAGCAACGTATCAATACTTCAAGAAATGGTGCCAAACAAATACTGCATAAATTATCACCACCCAAGGATGATATCTTGACTTACAACCCGTCGTCAAGGGCAATCGATACCTTATTGATAATTGTTACTTACGTCCTTCAAAACAGTGCCAAAATGCGTTGTTTACAATATAGGGAGGAGACAAATGTATTTTTATAAATACACTACAGCGTCTTATGCATGTATATTGGCGATAAACAATCACTGATATATCAAAGATACCCCTGGGAAACTATAACCAGGTGAGAACAAATGAATGTCTAAGCCAGAGTAAAACTGCACTAAGAGTTTTTACTGGTGAAGCAAGAAGAAAATAGATTCTGTGTAATGAAGGAAAAAACCTCCATTCATATACTTGCGGATTCCATAGTATACAGAATCCTAGGACACAACACCTACTGGACACTTTCCTGAACTTAACTAAATTTCTTAGGGAAATACGTACATGGTAGCTTTCTAGAAATATATTTGATTGCCTCAGCCCTATTGATCCCACCAATGATCCGATCTTCTCGTTTTTTTCGGTTGTACCTATTCCTCCAAAAATTTTATTGTTACTGGTACCTCAAAAGGGCTCCGAACCCCAAAATAGTGTTTGAGCTCCTCTCCCTATTAACTCAACTACTATTTTGTTTCCCCATATTCCAGAGGTCTATTGTCTGCTTAAATATTCAACATGATAATATTCCTCGGTCTACAACTAATGTCATAAAAAATATAATATTTATCCTTATTATTAGTTCGTTTTTCTCCCTAGAGAATATGACGTTTTTGTACGTTCATCAATACTTGAATACACGGCAACAATTTGCACCGTTATTATTTCCTCCCTGGCACTCTCCAGCGTTCAAGAATACGCATTCTTGACTATCTGGCTCCCTTCCCTTCCCTATCTGTTCCACAAAAATGTATTCTTAAAGGTTTGAAAAAATCGAAATAAAAAAAAATAAACCGAACTTCATTCAAAATCTAACCTCACATTAAATTGAACGGCAGTAATATATGTATTTTCGTACTCTGTAAAGAAGGAATAAAAATATTTTTCATATTTCTGAAGGAGAAAAACCAAATAATAATTATAAGAACTAATTGATAAATGATTGTATTTTCCAAGACAAGTTGCGGAAGCAGGATATTCCTTCTTATTTTATAGCTACTGTAGCATCTTCCATATCTTATTGAATGATTTGATTATTATTCTTATTATAATGAATAATCCACATCCATTTTGAATAAAAAACCACACGAGGCAAAACTGACAACCTAAACACAGACAAAATCGGCAAAACATCAAATTTTGACTTTTGAGGCTAAAAGCCCTTGCGGGAGTTCCTTTTCTTTTGGGTGAGAGGCGGGAAATTTAAAACTTCCGGGAAGGTTCCTGTCACAGTGACATTTTCAAGAATATAACAATCGCCGCGTTAAGGTAAACCACGTCCAATTCCCAGGGAAATCCTCCCAAAAATTCAGGCATACGTTTTCGGGTCCTGGTATATTTATAAATGCTCACAATGTTAACAATTGCAAATTAAACAGTTTTATGATATTATTGCCCGATTGCACCACTTTGGCTTAACAAGTAAACCAGGCTTAAAAAATTAAGCTCGCCGCACCGTTATCTAAGCGAAGCTTATATGCACGAAATTTTAAGCACAGCTTGGTCCATTCAAGTGAAGACAAACGGTATTGTACGTAAGCGTGGCTTTACAAAGCAAAACATAGTGTAATGAGATATTTGAATTATCAGTAAGCTGCACTTTGTTGAGCCTCACATTATCTGGTTCAATCGGGCATGACTACCTAACTTCTAAAAAAGCGTGCAAACATCGAATAAGAAATGACTGGATCCCTAGTTAGGCAAGAGGCAATTGTAACGAGAAACGAAAAAAGGAAAATGGCAACGTTAACGTCATTGTCAAGGTTATAAATCGTATTTAAATCAAGTAAAGTGTAGATTTATGTAAAAAAAACTGATTCGATTTCAACGAAATTATTTAACATGCAACCAGGTATTTGTACCTAGAATGAGTTGCAAGATACAATAAAATTAAGGGAAACGTAACAGAATGAAATGGTGGCAAATAATGTTAGTAATACTCATTTTCCGTGCCGTTTATTTCCATTGTGACTGGAATTGCGTGTACATAATCATATCGCCCGTGATATGGCGAGTTTAATGGAACACCACTTAGATTACTTGACTTGATGTTTTTATTTCGATTTAACTGTAAAAGCCGTTAATGTTGCACTCATGGACGTCCCTTTATGCTACTTTTGTCTAACATTACCATTTAAATAGATTGGATTTGAATGTATCATTTTGAATATTATTTAAAATATATATATAATCTACGTATGGTCTACATTCTACATAAATATGAGGGTTATATATTTTGGATATCGAGCTAGAAAAAAACATTAGATAACTTTTAAACACTAATGTTTTTCAAAGTATTCTCCACGAAGAGAAATGCATTTTTGTATCCTTTGGAACCAATTTTGGAAGCAGTAATTCCACTTTCTTGTTGGTACAAGAGTTTTTGAAGGCGTTGACAGCATCTTCTGGGGACTGGAACCTTTGACCTCGCAGTTCATTCTCGATTTTTGGAAAAGTGAGGACCTAGGTCGAGAGTGTATGGAGGATGGTCCAACAACTCGATGATTTCTTGCTTTAAGAACTCAATTGATTTTCGAGCTGTGTGTGAACTTGCATTGTCATGGTGGAGGATCATTCGTCGTTGGGAGTTGGTTTTTTCAAAACTCAGCAATTACTTCCGGCAAACGAATCGATCGATCAATCAGCAGTAACAGTTCTTCGATCTTGCAGAGGAATTGCTGCTGCATGACCCGCTTTTGAGACAAATGTCGCCACCATCTTTTTGGAAACTCTTTGAGAACGGATAACTTTGGTCAGTTTTGGTTTATCTTGGAACACCCAAACAGCCGACTGACGTTTATTTTCGGGTCCATTAGAGTGTGTCCAGGATTCACCGCCATTGATAATACTGTAGGTATATATTTATAGAGTTTCCTGCGTTAAACCGGCTTAGAGTTTTTTGACACCAATTGACTCTAATTGCTTTCTGTTCTGTCAACAGATGCGGTATCCAACGAGTAACTATTTCTTTTACAGATCATTCTTCATGTAAATTTTTTTGTTGAATTTGAAATGCCCAATGATGTTTCAATTTTAGGATATGTGACATGTCGATCTTCTTGGACCAGCTCACGTACAGCATCGACCTTTTCCTGGGTGACTGCCGTTGTGCGTGTCGTCGCTAAGATTGATCCGTCCACGTTTAAACTCCCATACCAACGAGAAATTGTCAACTGATGTGGTGCTTCATTGACGAAAACAGAAAACAACTTGGCAAGGCATTCTTGTTGAGACAAGAGACAAGTTGAAAAAATATTACCCGAAAATGTTCTCGGCTTATTTCCATTTTTCTCAACTCATCAACTTTAAAAATTCAGTTTAGGTAGAGCTTTAAGCGAAGCGGTCTGAAGCTTTGGCGTTAAGTTAACAAAACATGACAGTTAATTTTGACATTTGATATTTATTGCCAGGCGCCAACTATGGTGTTATATGCAACACTTGAAAAACAACCCTTGTAATTATTTACGACACAAACGATTAAAATGGAATTTCATTTTGTGAGTTTGTAGAACAACTATATGACGAATTCGGTGTGCAAATGATATAAATAAAGAAAGTGATGAGACCATTCACTGGTCCATGCATCCCAAGGTTACTCATGGAAAAAGAGGAGGAAACATTATTTTCGACTTATTTTTAGGACCAACGTACCCAAGAGAGAATTTTTCCAGAAAGGTTCTTGTGAATATACTGTTAAGCCTGATATGGATAACTGAAGTCACTTGTTATTTAAACATTAAAATGTACTTGAATTTGTTGATTTTGTGAAAACCTTCAGGTATAAGTGTGAAAAATGAAATTTTACGCCTCTCAATTTTTATCTTTTAGCGGGTTGAAACATCATAAATTATTTCTATAAAAAAAGAGCACCCCATAGAAACGCCGGCAACAGCGTTGTCAGATATCGTGCTGGTTTAGATCTCATTACTGCACAGTTTTTTTAATAGAAATATTTGAAAATGAAATTACGACTTGAATGCATTACTGAAACACGCTAAATTAGTTTATTTTCAAATTGCATGTGCACCAGTTAAATCGTATTTCCTTTTGATGGATATGACGACCAGGATTATAATTGTCAATTATCCTGGCATGGTCGGAAGATAAAAATAAATTAATCATTCTGTTAAACACGATTTGTGAAAAAAGCGTCTACCAAAAGAGATATTTTCAGAATTTTTACTGAAATGAATATTTATTTTTGAAAGGTAGTAGATGACGCTACAGTTTATGACAAGCTTACACCACTCAAATGATTGGGTATGTCCCGAAAGATATGAAACACAAATAAATGAAACCCTTTCAAAAATTGTATCGTACGCACATATGAAAATTATTACAAATAAATGGACCCCTCATAATAATTTGATCGTACGCCCATGATAGAAGGGAATTATTGAAAAAAGATTTACCCCTTATAAAAATTTCATTGTATGCCTATGATAAAAAGAGATTTTTATAAATGACTTGACCCTTTATATAATTTTCATCGTACGCCCATAGTACCTTATTGAATTTTTTTTCACAAACAAATTATCTCCCTCCAAAAATTCCAAGGTACGAACATGATATAAAAAGTTTCAAAAATCCCTTATGGACTTTTTATTGTTACCCCTCCAAAATGAGTCCAATATACAGTCGAGGCGCAACAAGTCACATTAGCAATGCCGCAATTTGGTGACAGGGATCCATAAGATTCGCCCCTACCAAAAATCGCTTAATGAGCAAAGCTTAGTCAAGGCGCATCACGTCACATTAGTATGTCGGTGACGCGAACCCTTAAGTTCTGCCTCTACCAAAAAATCGCTCAACGCTGCTAAGAAAGATTTATATATTTTTTGTTTTTCAAGTCGTAATCTCATTTATCGGACAGTATTTGAAGGAATAGATTATTTGGACTTTTTTGGACAAGGAGAACATATAGCGACAAAACGGCTTTAACCTATGCTTACAAGGGACCTTTACACAATATAATGATCGATGAAAAAACAAAATATTATGAAGATAGCTGGAGAAACGAGAAGACAAGACCACCTAATAACTGAAGCAGTTAAAATTTTTCCAAAATCAATTGTAAGAGCTTAAGCACGTGTTTGTCTTTCTTGCCGACTTTGTTCTTTTGTAGAAACCAATCATTTTAAAAAAGTAAAACATTAAGTAGAGAAACAAAAATAACTATTTATGAAACTCTGATGACTACCAATGGAAACAACTACAATGTCAAAAAAGGAGAACGATTAAAAAGTAACAGAAGAAAAAATAAATAACAATCAAACAACACCCAAGATGGGCAAGTACGACAAAAAAAAATATATAGGGGAGGCGCTAATGGGCAGGACAAAAATGATCAGATAACATACATACTGGATCCTAATATGGTTTAGAAACAGAGGAAGACCGAGGAAGTGATGGAAATATGTTACGGAGGAAGACGCGAAAGGAAGTAAAATAAAACAGTGGAAACATGGATTTAAAGACAGAATATAGTGAAAAAGATATGTTAGGACCGACAACATATCGTAAAACAAGAAAAATGGGAGGACTAAGAACGATCGTAATGGCATCAACCATCATCTGCAAGGATTGTTTAATGATGAACATATGGTTCTGATAAGTGATGAAATATAAGTGGTTTAACAGAAAACTGTGTGTGACGTCTCTTGTTTTTATTGAGAAAATACTCTGCTTGTTCATCAATTAGGCTAGTAGACCGGTAGCCCATGTGGGCATCATTATTTCGAATGGAAGCCGTTTTCACCATCGAGTTTCATGTAACTTCTGTCATTCTGACGATGATATGCAAATACCAAAATAATTATAAATGATATTTTAAAGTTTTCATTGGTTTTTCATTACATAGTGGAATCAATTATATAAACAGATAGTTTAATTTGAAAAAGTAATATGAGTAGATTGTAGAAAGTAATGGTCCAAACAGTAAATTCATGTAGAATAAGGCTATTATCCAAGGGCCAACCTGGATAATCGACGCTACAGTAGACATTGAAAATCTTAGAATTTTCACGAAACTAGAACAATTAACTTATACTTATGGATGCCATGTACTTGGACGCAATCCTTGGGTACTACTTCATCATCAAAAACAAGATGGCAAGCAAATCAAAGTGATACTGAGGGTTAAAAATTGATTAAAAGGTAATAAAAAAACAATTAACTTATGTATGCCGAAGAGAGTTTATATTTTGTTATTTTAGTTGATGTTAAAAACATACATTTTGCGGCGATACTTCATTTGTTAATAATCTTCCAAATATGATGTAAAAGTTATCATTAAGAACAATTAACTTATGGATGCCGTTTGATATATACCTAAGTGAACATTATCGAATACCTACTCTTCAAATATTCAAGAGCTGATGTTTTTTTGCGTATAAATTAGTGGCTGCCACGGTTAAAAGGTTGAGATTTATTAATTTTTAGAACAATGAACTAATGAATGCCATAGCTTTTTTATTAATTTCATAGTGAGGAAAGCTGAAAAATAGGTGGCATACATTTCCGATGTATTAACTACAGTTTGCCTCTCTATACAGAGCACATTACTAAAAATACATAGATATACTTATACACGTGTTCAGAGTTCGTAACGTTACATATATTTTAGCTTTATTGTCTAACCAATTTCCTAATTTATAAACGTCAAACAAATTCCATGACAACTTAAGTAGTCATAGCTTAAAGGTATAGTGACTGCTACATTACGCGGCTATTGCAACTTCACGCTCACGCTTATTTATTTTTTGAAAATTGATTTTATTTATCATTAGCGCAATAAATTGTATGCCACGAAATACATGGAAATAGTAAATTGAATATTAATACTTAAGGGCATAAATAAGTAAATTATTCGAGAATTCTCAATATTTTCATTCATTAACAGTAGCTTATAACAATTAGTAGCATAAGGAATTGGAAGCCAATCTGCAGTTAGCATTAGAATAGAAATGTTTCACTGTACAAAAAGTTTCAAGCATTACTTAATTGTTCTCAATTATCACGTTTACCTCATATTTGGCGAATTATTAACAAATGAAGTATCGCCGCAAAATGTATGCCACTAATGTTTTTAACATTTACTAAAATAACAAAATATTATCTCTTTTCGGCAAACTAAGTTAATTGTTTTTTTTCACTTGTTTATCAATTTTAACCCTCGCTTATCAACCCTCAGTATCACTTGAATTTGTATGCCTTGTTGTTTTTGATGATAAAGTAGTAATGCATCCAAGTACACGACATCCTTAAATTTATTGTTGTAGTTTCGTGAAAATTCTAAGATTTTAAATGTCCACTATAACGTCGATTATCCAGTTTGGGCCTTGGGGAATAGCCTACTTGTTTTTCTCATGAAGCTCGATGGTGAAAACGGCTTCCATTCGAAATAATGAAGCCTATATATGTGTTATGGGCTGCCGGTCTATAGCCTCTAATCTTTATACAGATCTGATCATTTTCTTTCACTGACCATAGGACTTGAAATGCATCGGCATCGCTGTGTTGATAAAACACGCTGCCATCTCCAAGTTGCGTTAAGGCACATCGACGCGTACGGAAATACACGAAGGGTCAACTATAATGCCAACTATAAAGCATATATTCGTAACGAAACTATCCAGCATATGTATATAATTCTTCTGTACCTGTGTAAGTCACTGAACAGCTCATTTACGACTGGACCCATTTTAATGATATTTTGAGTGTGTTGGAGTGAACTCCTTTTATCTTTACAATTAGACCCGGTAAGTAGCTCTGTGATAGGGAACGGACTATTAATAAGTCACAAGGTCAAACAATATCTTCAATCTACTTGTTAAGGAGTACGCGTTGAATTGATAAAGCTTCGTTTACTTACCATTTGGTTTGAGATGTATCTCAACTTCCCTGTATTTTTATAATGATATATTTTTGTATTTGTTATCAATAACCATAATTATTCGCTTCTCAAAAGGAAGTTAAAATGAACAAAAACTATTTATCACAATTTACGTCTGCCAATAGCTGATCCTTCGAATATAAATCATGATATACTGAACCTCGAGGTAATCAACAACTTATTAAGCTTGTTATATAAAACCTTAACAGAGTTGCTAATTAGTACGTTTAGCAGATTAATTATCTGTCAAAAACTGATTAATTTTCCAGCTAATGCATGGACGTCAAAGAGTAATAATTTAATAAAATTGAGAGAGCTTTGACCTTCTATTATGTTTAAAGAGAAATTCAGACGAAGTAACAATAACTTTCGTCATGGCGCGCTTTTAATACCAATTTAATTTGTTTCGATAGTTTCTTTAAATTTTAAATTAAGGTATTAATCACTAAAGTTGATTAATTATTTTCCAAGTCTTTTGAAAAATGGTTCCGAAGTTATTATAATTTTTTACTTAGAAGTTTGGGTGGAAACAGGGTGAAAAATTTGAAGAATGTATTGTAAAATTGCAATGATACGTGGAACGACTGAATGGCATCCAGATCCCCCGATTTCACTCATCTTGATTACTTCTTAGTAGGTTATTTGAAATCAAAAGGATATCTTAATATACCAGACAATTTTGAAGTTCGGATAACTCAGAAATTAAAAACATAACCCCTGAGGTCCTACAAAATGTTGTACCAGAATCCATGATCGCCTTGCTTACTGTTGAGAAGTTAATGTTGGTAATTTTACATTTCATTTAATTGGAAAATAAATAATTGTGAAATACCCCACTTATGATGCTTATAATTCAGAGGGGTACAAGAAGGGGGTAATATTTTCAAACTTTATATTGTCAAATTGACAATAGAAATCGACCTGTTTCGGGTTTTTTCAAGCAAATATATAATAACGCTTAAAATGAATTTGTTCCATACCTATGGACCGCGCTGTATAATATAATATAATTCCTCTTCTACTATTAGTGTAGGGGGTATATAGTCTCTCATTTTTGTTCATTTATTAACATTCACCATCTTGTTCTGTCTCTTGATACTGATGATTCAGCGAGCGATTCGAAATTCGTTATAGTACGCAGGTAAAGTTTGTCCAAAATCAATTGCAGAAGTTGAAGCTCGTGTTCTTCTCCCTCGCCGACTTCTTCCTTTTTACTAAATTCCTTACATAGCATTCAGTCGTCCGATTGTGAAACTACGATTTACGTCACAATGTTAATGAGTGATTTTAATATTCTTAGATTTAACAGAAAGTTCACTTTACATTTTGAATTTTGGTTTTATATTCACCACTTAATCCCAACAGTTTTATTCCACGCCACTAAGACTGAGTAATATGCAAGCGACAACCAATAATTGTTACGTTATCCCACACTTTACGAGCTGCATTACGAATGGCAATTTCAAAAACAAAAATACTTTCTCAGGTATGAAAATTCAGTTCTTAAGAGAACAAATGAACTTAGTTTTATCAAGAATCTATAAGTTTTTTTTAATTGTTTCTCAGTAAGCCAAACAGTAGCTGTATATAGTGTTCAATTATATAACCATGTATGGTAGATAGTTGTTTCAAAAATTTTGTGCTGTCTTTAATATATTCCGTCCACGATAAGGAAACGTCGCAAAAACTCATCAGTATGGCGGCTGAACATCTCCAAACAACCCTTTGCTATGGCCACGGTTGAGCATAAGGTCGAATGTGGGTAGTAATGACACCCGCTTGAAATACCTACAGTATCAGCCATCTCACGTGCTTTCAATCTCCGATCGTTCAATCTCATTCCATGGATTTTTTCTATACTGACGTATCGAACTGTTTTGGGCGACCTAAGGTCCGGTGCAGATGAACGACATGTGTCCGCTGGACGTTTGCATTCAATTACTTGGCTCAGTGTGCAGTGCAGACGAGCGATCAAAGACATTGTGATTTGATTGATGATTATTATTTTGCAACGTAGTTGGTTGAACGACATCACTATAAAACGACAAACTGACACTGAACATCCGCGTGAAGTGTTCCATTATATTCAGGTACTTCACAGGACTCTCTGCGACTACGTCTCCGCAGCGTTTCGAAGAATCTGCGTCCACTTTATTGAGAGGGGGCAGTCAGATTGCAGTTGGTGTCCAGTGCAGTCCTGTATAAACTGGACTGTATGAATTTATATAAATGCTTCGTGAAGATGCAAAGTCCATTTGGTGTTACTGGATGCAGACTGTCGAATAGACGTGAGTCACCTGTCTGCACTGACCCTAAGCGTCCAGCGTCATTTGTGCTGGTACGACTACAACAGAACTCAATAAATCACTTATTAATAATTGAAGTTGATGGTGCAGAATTCCCTATCCTTTCCTATGTTCGGTGATGGTTTTTTACTGCAAAATCTACGGTGATCAACAGTGGAAAAAGTGATTAAACTATATGAAAGTCTTAGATGATACTGCTCACTATCAAGGCTTCCAAATAATGGACAAAAAATGAAAAAATTGTGTGGAAGATAAAAAAAAACTGGAGAAATTCTGGTACAATAATTTTGTGGTTATCTTTTTTTTCGTATATTTTCAGTTAAACCATTCATCAACGTGTCGCATTATATTTAAACTGTTCGTAACACCTTATCGTTGTGTCTGCAAAGTCACGACATAATTCATTCTGATTTCCTTACAAACAAACTATTCAATAACCTTTTAAGTGAAACAATCGATTATTTAATTAAGAACATCGATCCGCAAGAACGTTTTCGTGCACTTTAATTGCATTGCATTATTAATAAACACAACAGATTTGTGATAAGAGTGGTAAATGTTAATTGCTTTTTTGCATGTAGGTTCTTTTTTTTGTTGGCCTTAAAGTCCGCTGCTTGTTAAACCATGTTCTTTGTAATCGACGTAAATGCCTTTTTAGCCAGAAAATGCAAAGTTTGTCTCTTTTATGATTTCCTTAGAAAATTTTAGTTGTTGTAGGTACTAATCACTTAATTTGAATTCGCGCAATCGTCTAAAAAAATGAATTTTCTCAAACACAATTCTTCAAATCATACCTGAAAAGTTAGAGATGTAGATTCTGGTACAGGCGAATGGTGAAGATTCCGCAAATCTACCAGAAATCGAAGGTACCCCTCAAGGTTTAACTTTGGGTCCTATTCTACACTTGACAATGACATGAGTGTAACTTCGAGCATATTAAACTAACAAGCTACTATGTAAAAAGATCTCATAACAATTAATTACTGGGCTTTGTTTGAACTCTAAGAAAAGTATAGATCCCACAGAGTAATTATCGAACCTTTTGTGCTGAAGTGTTCCAGAAAATTAATGTTATAGAGACGTGTGCCCAGTTCAATAGTATTACCATATCGAATAGTCAAGCAGCCATTGAAGCAGTAATCAGTTCCAAACTGGGAGTGCCTGGAAAACTCAATAAAATAGACAAGAATAACCTCACCCCACTAAGAAATCTGACCATTGATAAGATCTACTGGGGTTGAGACAATGAAATATACTTCTGATGGGCCACGAGTAAGACAAAAAGAAATTGCTCTCTGTTCAAATCTCATCTTTGCTTTGGTTTACCTTCATGGGGCTTCTGTAGTTCACATCGGTTTAAATGGGCAATTTTGTATAATTTCGTTGAAGTAGTTGGATGTATTGCAAATTACACTTTGAAAATAACGAAATTCTAACCCTTCCTTCTACTCAGTTTCCAGGAAAAGGTTTAGAATAGTAGATCCTTTAGACCTATTTTCTGAAGGAATTTCATGATATCCGCAGGCTTCAGTTTAGATAAGTGTCCCTCTTTTATCCAGTAGTCTCCAAGGTGTTGTGCCATAGGATTCTGTATTGCTATGCAATCCGCAATTATGTGGATGGAGGGTTCTACTTTCATTCTACAGAATCTATACTAGGTTGACAATGTTCTGTTAGCACATCTGCCAAAACTCTCAGTACAGTCTTTCTCTACTCGACTTACTTTGTAACGTTTTGATGGCAATATATCTCCTCCCTTTCTTTATTTCTTCAATACCCTCTTTATCTTCAGAGTTATCAGCAATCCAACCACTTAGTCTAGACTGGTAAAAAACTGTAAACGATTCCTTCAATGGGCTGGAAAAGGACAACACAGTGTCTCTAGTGTGGGTGTCGGGAAAGGAGGGAATTGCAGAAAATGAGACTCCATAGGTCCGGAATCTCCAAGGATTACATAAGAGGGGAAACCCGGATCTGGCTAAATGAAGAACAACAATTCGAATTCCTCCATACAAAGAGTTTACTGAATAAAGTATACAAGAAAACATCTACACAAAATAGGAAAGTCAATGAATCTATGTGCAGCAAATGTGAAGTAAGGGATGAAACACTTACTCGCATTCTCTTCGTCTGTAAGAACTTACAAGGACTGAGACGGAAGCACTTTGGAGAGATATATTACAACGATTGGAACCGCTCGAAACTCCCCCAGTTAAGCTAGTGGTCTATATACAAAACATGAAGCATCTAGAGTGGAAGTAGATAATATGGGAAATGGTACAGAGATTCAATCCAAATACCTGGGCTGCTGAGCACAAACCAAACGAATGAATTAATATCCTCAGAGTTCAATTTTATTTCAATTCAGAGTATCACATGCCTACATTTCTAGACATCCACAACCAAACTGTTCTAATCTGTCCTCATTTTCATGGTTTCACAGGTTCTGACAATTATTGACCATTTTTGACAATTTTTCAAAAATTTTGACCATTTTTCAAAAATTTTGACAATTTTTAATAATTATTGACCATTTTTGACAGTTTTTTATAATTATTGACCAATTTTTTACAATTTTTCGAAAAATTTGACGATTTTTCAAAATTCTTGACAATTTTTGACCATATTTAAAAAATTTTGACAATTTTTCAAATGTTTTAACAATTATTGACCATTTTTGACAGTTTTTGACGAATTTTGACAAAATTATTGACCGTCTTTGACAATTAATGACCATTTTCGACAATTTTTCAAAAATTTTAACATGTTTGGCAATTATTGACCATTTATTCAAAATTTTGACAATTTTTGACCATTTTTCAAAATTTTAATAATTATTGATCCTTTTGGACCATTTTTGACAATTATTGACCGTCTTTGACAATTATTGACCATTTTTGACAATTTTTTAAAAAATTTAAACATTTTTCAAAATTTTTGACAATTGACCATTTTTGACCATTTTTGACCATTTTTGACCATTTTTGACCATTTTTGACCATTTTTGACCATTTTTGACAATTTTTGACAATTTTTGAAAATATTTGGCAATTATTAACCATTTTTTCAAAATTTTGACAGTTGTTGACAATTTTTGATCATTTTTCCAAATTTTTGGCATTTATTAACCATTTTTTCAAAATTTTGACAATTTTTGACAATTTTTCACACCTATAGGTGTGCGAGCTCAGTGCGGCAAGAGAGATTGCGCACATTCGCTTGAATGAGTTATCGCGTGACGAACGCTTTTTCGTAACATCATACGTTTCACTAGCCTTCCCAAAAGTCCTAGGACGTGCAATAAGAAGCAAGCAAGCTTCAATTTAAATTTCATTTGATTAGTGGATTATTCAGAAATCTGGCAACACTGTTGCGTGACGAACCCTTAGTTCACTAGCCTTCTCAAAAGTCCTATATCGTGCAATAAGAAGCAAGCTTCAGAAAATTCAAGAAGACCGCTTTTGGTGGCCGACAAGCGGTCCCTTGAACTTTTTTTGACCATCCAACTGAGATCACACTGACTACTATATTAGCATTATTTATAATAATATTCAAATTTTACTATTTATCAAACAAAAATAGCAAGCTTATTAAATTTTAATAACCGATTATTTCTAATCCCAGCAACTTTTTCCAACTATAAATAATATTTATAAGAAATAAAATTGTTCGAGACGACATAAAATCGAATAGTTCAACCGCCGAACAAACTCAAACAAGCAATTAAGCCTCCTTCATCCTATTTGTCAATTTTGTAAGCCTATCAAATATAATTCCCCGTCAAGTAAAGCAGACGTCAAATTTGTGTGCTGTCAATATATGGAGGATGAAGGCGAACAGGATTTCACGTTCTGCGACAACAATTTTACTCATTTCTTTGGAATTATCTAAACTATTGTTCTTTTAATTGTGATCGACAGTGTTCGTTATAAAAAAAACTTAATTTAATCATTGATATTAGCGTTTATCATTTGTGTACGTTAAAATTGATGAAAATATATACAAGGAGGCAAAATAAGAATTTTAGGTAGGTACCGTTTATAATGAAGTCTTGAGTAACAAATTTAAAAATTTCAATAAACTATATCGTAGATGGGCCGTTTAATGGCGAAAGAGATTTTGCTGATGGTAGTCGAAGTAAGAATTGCACAAGTGAAAATGTTCAAATAATTTTATAGTATTATAACTCAGGAAACGAAATATTAGATAAACTAGCAAAGAGAGGGAGTGGAACACTTTTTTTATTTCTCCCAGGAGCCATACTCATGCCCACCCACTTACCCCCGTTCCGTCGATCAGACGATATATGTCCATTGGATGTGTGCCGTATATTACAGGTGCTAAATCGTTATCTCCGAAAATTGTTTGTCTCATTGAGTTCAATACCTCACAGTTAGATAATATGTGGGCTACGGTTCCGATCTCTATACTACAGAGTCTGCAGCTGAAATCCCCGTTATACAGCTACATTTTCTGCAGGTGATCTTTTATTTCTACTGGTATTTTGTAGTTCTTCTGCCATGTAAAGGTCTTACTGTGTACCTGCTATAGATTATTCCTCCACTGTAGTCTATGTTGGCTTTGTATCCATTTTTGTTTTTGACCTTGCACCATTTTCTTTGCAGTTCAACACATACTGTTGCTAAACCTTTTCTCGCGAGCTGAAACAACCCTTTTGGGGTCCGCAAGTATCAAGAGATGAGTAACAGCAAAAAACAAGTGGATCTGGCTATTGGAAAGATCTAATAAGGCTAAGACAATCAAAGATAATTCTGGGAAACTACGACCACGTGAGGTCAAAAGAGTGCATAAGCCAGAGTATGACTGCACTAAGAGTTTTGACATGTATCCTGATAGGACGCTGCTGCCTGAATGGTCACCTAAAAAAGCTCAAACTAATGGGGAGGAAGAAGAAGTCTCCATTCACATACTATTGGAATGCATGGAACTACAGAATCTCAGGGTACAACACCTAGCAGACTGGATAAAAGAAGACAGACAACGTTCGCTCAACGTTCATTTTCACCTTTCTGGTATCTTTGAACTAATCTGGAATAAGACGACGTTCTGAGAACGTTTAGAGCCGCATACTACAGTTTTGGTCATAAAAACACACCTAAAACTTCCTTTTATTTGACCCATGAGCGGACGTTTAAAAGTAGTTCAAACCATTGACATATAATCTTTATATGGCAATGTCACATTCTGTATTTATTGCGAAGAAATTACAGAGTCAATTTCGTTTAATTCTACAATAAATACTACTTTGAAAAAGTGATCCATTTATAGGTTAGGATAGTGTTAGGAGTTTAGGACTTTGAAAATGACAGGTCGTCTTTTCGTCGCATCAGACACGTTCCGCAAGGTTGGACTATTCAGTCAATGGGACGTCGAGCCAACTTTCAACAGACGTTGCATTCGCATACCGTCAGTTCATAGTTTAGTAATCGAATAACGAAAGCGAAAGTCGGGAAAGGTCGCAATTTAGTGTGGAAAAAAGGTTCTTACCCAAATAGGTAGTATTCGGGTATAGATTAGGTCGCTTAACAAAATCCATAATGTTGGCATGTAACTGATTTCGCCGCCAACATTTTAAGCAATTTTAAGAGCTTTGTGACCAACATTTGCGTTGTTGGAGACTTCGTATACTATTTTTCAATATAAATTCAGCCTTTAAAATTTTTTTTCGCTTTTTTCCAAAAATTTTTGAGGCGCGTTTGTTTTTGCCACAATAGGTATGGTTGTAATAAAAATGTGTATTATAATACTGTTCATAATTTGCATAACTCAATCTAAGATATCAGATTGTTAGCTAGAAATAATTTATCCATCTTTGGTCGAGTTTTAAAGACTTCCACATTCTTTCCAAAATAAATTACTTTTTTACTATTAGTTGTGGGCAGTCACAATTTCAATACTTAAAACGACGTTGGTTTGCTCAACGTTAGCCAACGTTGGATTTGGTCGAGTAAATAAGACATACAAAGTCAGTGCCGACGTCGTAACGACTCGAATTTCCATTCCTCATGTAGGTGCCAATTTGGGTCGTACAACGTTGAGTGCCACAACCCAACGTTATATAACTGTCTGGCAACGTCCAAATGCTGCTTGGGACGTTATTTTCATGCTGCTATTAGACCAACTTTTCTCTTTTTAGACGATAATGCTCGACCGCATCGTGGAAGAGTAGTCGAAGACCCTTTGGATTTCTATGGTATCCCTCATTTGGCACTGCCCCCTCGATCGACCGACCCATCGAGCATGCTTGAGACCAGCTACAAAGAGTCTTGAATTACCATGAACCACCCCCACAGACACTCCAAGAAGTTAGACATCATTTACTAGAAATTTGGCGACTAATCGATCAAGACTACTTTAAGACCTCATTGGAAGTATGCAGTTGCGTTCTTTGGCTGTAATCGATATAAGAGAAAACCATACTTGTTATTAACGTAGGTACCTACTTTAATTTTTAATGGAATTAAAAAGGTACTCAACCTCAAATTATTGTTTTTGTTGTTCAAAACTGCAAACGTATTGCGCAAAAGGGCAAACACTTACCTAAAAGAAAAAAACATCAAATGTATAACATATAAACAGTTGGTAACCAAAAATCGTAATTTGTCAAAACACAATCTCCGAGTATATGAACTTCCTCAACTTTTGTGGAGCAGTTTATTCTGAATATGTGAATGGTCCCCAAAATATGCAACTTTTATCCCACCAAACTTTTTTTGCATATTTTATTGTTTCCATCAAGTTCTAATACTGGGACCATTTGAAATGGCCATCCTTTATAGATGAAATAATCCCATCATGCTATAATGTTTTTTCAAATACACTATGAGAAAGCATGATTCTCAAAACTCACTTTTAATACAACAAGTCACGTATACGGCTTCCAAGTCTACTTTTTTTTCGATGGATATGATCAGGACCCATTAAGTGGTTCATCAGTTTGATAGTCATCCCATTGGTATTTTAAATTATCAGTTGATAATCACGGTAGTCCATTTATCGTTAATTCAGCCTAATTGATTTAAATTTGTATTCATCATCTTCGAGAGAACCACCAGTCTACCTGATGTAAAATGTTTTTATGGACTTACAAATTGGTAGGCGTTGCATTTAAATATCAATTAAGTAACGCGACGATTAGAGTGATGTTTTATAATTTTAATGAGTGGAAACAAAATGTTTTTATGGCTACCTATGGCTGAACAATATTAGTTCACTTAAAAAAAAATGGAGTTATTTAAATAACATATTATTTGGTAGAAAGTGCTGAAAAATAGTCTCTGAACAAATACGAGTGACCAGAAGTAAACTTTGTGGTGTCTGTTGTGGTTTGTCAAAAAAAAAGCGAATCGTCGTGAAAATATTGATGCTTGGAAAAGTATATGGAAATCAATGAAAAACACTTTTGAGTTTTTTAATGACGTTGAAGATGTTGCTGTTTAACTAATCAAGCACCCAATTACTGAAACTGTAGGTATTTACAAAAAAAGTCTAGGACTTTCAAACTGTCAAGATTAATAAATATTTACTGATATTACCTATAGATAGGTACTCTACTGAATATGTTTTAATATTTGATTTACAAAAAACTCAGATTGAATAGAAATCCATTTAATATTATGTATAAAGTAAATTTTACGCACTGCATAGTGGTATAAAGTATCTATGTACACTTCACGCATGGTAGTAGAAAAAAGCTTTTTAGCTTTTTGTATCAAGGATCAACCCGAACCAAATTTTTCAGTTTTCCTAGAGATAGTAGATTCTGCTCGTTAGATGGGGAAGCCTCTTAAGGCTTTGACGTGGTTCTAAGTAAACGTGATTTTCCATTGTGATGGATTGATTTCTACCAATCTAATGAATTTAATTATCTTTTTTTCTCTGTTTCCATTGTATGATCTTTTGTATTATGGAGACAAAAAGAATTCAACGAATGATCTGTGGTTTAATCCAGATCATATGAATCAATGAAAGCATAAATTTAATTTTCTGCCCATTCAATTAAAAACATAGAACACAACAAATATTAATTACCCAAACTTTATTTTGTTGTCCAACATGAAATACAAAATAACGCTATTACAATGAATCATGAGAAAGTTTGAAAGGAAATTTCACCAAAAATGTTTTAGAATCACTTTCACACTTTCTTGGCATCATGTTGGAATAATTAAACTCAGTAAGTAAAATGAGTTTAAAGAATATTCTTCTCTAGTTTACTACTAGTAAAACTATAACCTGTACCTAAGTGATGCGGCTGAAATGCACAATTTATTACAAAATAGAAACTACAAAGTGCATTCACGAATATTATGTTCGCCTAATATCTTTCGACGGTTAATGCATCTTCAGAGGCTTCGTCCTTATTGTGCTTTTTAATATTATTATATGGTTACCACCATGACAATCTTGATTGTCGCTGTTTGGGACGAAGAGTCTGAAGATGCCTTAACCGGCGAAAGCGCTTAGGCGAATATTATATTCATAAATGCACTTTTCCTTTTCACATGTTTCCATGTTGTGATAAATCTTTCCTGATACAATATTTCATTGAGCAAGTCCTTTCGTGATAATTATCATATAGGTACAGAGTAATGAACAATAAATTTGGCACCAATCTTTCTTGCCTTTTCCACTGAACAATGATTGCATCGTGGACATTCTCGTAAATTAGTGAAACAAGAGTTTTAAAGCAGTTGTCGCCAGAACTTCTTGTCAAATCTAGTATTTGATATTTGTAACTCTCTTTCAGTATATATTGTTAGTGCCACAACAGTAAACTCTTTTAAAAATAATTATGACTCCTATAAGGTTTTGATATGTAGGTACCTATGTAATTCAACATCTTTACTTTTTACACTTACCTATTAGAAATTGCACTTAGAGCTATATAGGCATTGGCCTCGGCTCTTTATCTCATTATCATAATAATATGTATTATAATACGATCCTGATAGTTGGGCTGCACTTAATAAATTAGCATAATCTGATACCAATGTTTGACGGTAAGCTCAAGGTTATCTGAAAAAGTTGTCGCTCCTAATACAATTTAATTAAACTAGTTTATGGATAATATCTTTTGAGTGAAAAATTGGCGGTAGTATTTGACGATTGTTTTTCAACTCCAAGTATTTCACAAGGGTAATTAAGATTTTATTATCAAATGCTAGAGGGTTCGGTTGAATGTATGATCACAGCTTAACGGTACTAGACCTTCACTTAATTAAAAGGCCTCACATGTGTTTATGATTAGAATTAATCTGCCTTGATAAGTTAATTTATGTATAAAAAATCGCATATGTCATTTTGACGGCGGCAAAAGTTATTTGCAGCTTTTACAGCGACAAACGCACTAGCAATGAATCGATTCGGTGAGTCTATGAACAACGAAATCAGTCACTGCAAAATAATGGAGAAGAAACTGGACGTATCCAGTATAGAAACAGGGGGGTGACAATAAATTATGTGATAGCAAATGGATTACGCCTAATATTTTAGAGGAAAATACGCTTATTTGAAAAACGGGGCACTTCTATAACATTGCACAGACTTTTTTTACACCAAACCCCTTTCGGAAAACAGAAAAATTCTAAAGATTGGTATAAGAATGCTGCCGATTGGAACTAATGAATTTTCTGAAAATATATTCGAAAACGTCAGATGAGTTTTATGTTTTGAATTATAGTCTACTGCTCCTACTGTCTTCAATAAATATTTTTGAAGCAGCTGTATCTATAGATACATTTGAATACGTCAACAGATTTGGAAGCCATCTTTTTCTGTTAAGTTTTATTGATACTAGCTCTGCAACATTTCAGGTCCTTCCTTTTCTTCTTTGTAGGCACACAAGTTAATATCTATTGTCTTTTATTCATAACTTCTTTCGATACTTATTATGATGTTTGGTTTGGAATGAACAGCCTTTCAAAACTTTATGGTTTTCCAAAATAATCTATTAGTAGGTAGTCAGTGTACTTCATAAATCAGCAACTGGTAATATAGTCGAAGAAATACCTCTATAGTCCTTTTTTCAATATCTATTATTTACATGTAGGTATCGCTTGCAGCAATGAAAGAAGACAAAGCCTATTCAAGAAAACTGTCTTTGGGTTAAAGTTGCAAGCCGATCACAAAACATAAATATGGCCAAAAGAGTTACCGATGAAGGAAATAATATTGATATGTTTATACGGAAAGCCAACGCTTTTTTCGAAAAATACATCCATCTTTTAAAAAGTTTAAATAAGTGAGCGACCGAACTAACTGCAAATAATTTTACCAAAAACTATATGGAGAACAAAAAAATGAAGACTCTTAATGATGCCGAAGTCAAAAGACCTCTCAGAAAGTAACTGGAATGAAAACTAGATGTATACCTCTTATTCTAAGTAGTTCACGACAAGTGTTGCAAAAAATGCCTGATGTACAATGGAGCAAAAAAACCATTATTAAGTGGATATAAATAAAATTGGTTTAAGATTTGAACCAATTTTTAATAGAGCTTCTTGTGGTATACGATCCTAGAGGTCATAGTTTTTGTAAAATATTCTAAAGAAAACGGTATATACCAGCTAATATAAACCAAAGCTTTTGGATGAGACGTGATCTAGCAAAGGTCAGATGAGAAAAATATGGCAAAATAATAGATACTGTATTAACTCAGTGCAAGAAAGCAGGCGAGGACTTAAGATATATAATCATGCATGCAGAAGGAAAGGACGGTTTTGTTGAAGATAGAGTTTTTAAAAGTAACCGAAAAAACGGTGACTACCATGAGCTGCGAAAAACTTATATATACCCAACCTAGAGCAATCCAGTTTGATTATCTTAATAACGCCAGTAACCATTCACGATTGGTGGAATCAGTTCTATGTTCTAGATAGATGGTCTAAAACAAAAAAATTACTAGATCGTGCCGAGTCCAAAAATACCCATATTTAAGGGAGACTTAATAAGTACCAAATGGGGGAAATTATAAAAACAAAGTTGCCAAGAAGGGAGTATTGTTTGTTCTGCTTGTTCTACACTAAAAATATAAAATTTAAAATTAGAATCATTTACGTTGAGCTATTAGAATCGAAGACGACATTCAATAATAATTTATCCTGGATTTACCATTTTTCCATGTTTTGTATGAACACCATTATTTAGCAGCTCGAAACTATCCTTGTCTCGGGGCTAGAGATTAACGAACTATCGCTTTCACTCACATCCATCCACTAAGCATTGGTGAACCAAATGGTAAACGCGTCCAATGGCTGTTTGACAACCACTGACAGTATAAAACAGAAATAATAATACACGTAAATACGTTTTGACGTTTTGTAACTGAATTTATACAGTATGATCAGATAAAAGGACGTTGTCCTATTTCCCCGACTATACTATACCATCCGGTAGAAAATGTGCTAGCTGACATCTGTCATTAGAAATATCTGGTAAACCTTGGCGAAATTTAAATATAGTGAAAAATGAAGTTTATTTATCATGGATGCATTCCAGAAGTAAGGTTTGAATCAGTCATTACGGTTACGTTGAATACCTAACAAAAAATGTGTTTAAATAAAGACGCGGACTTATTTCAAAAGTTTTTGAATGTACTTTTTTTTCTTATTGACGCATTGATCAATCTAGACTGGGTTGTTAAGAGAAACTTTTAAAAATAATCGATATCCATACTCCTCATTAAAAAGTATCGGATCGAAATAGAACTAATTACATCTAAAAGCAACACATAATCATCGTGACATAGAACGTATCGCTCTAATGTCACCTGTGGATCAATTCTAACAACCAGGCAATAGCAAACAAATATTTTTTCTTAATAACCGATGGAATTATAATTTCAGGATGTATAAGGTATTGTATATCTACAAAGTATTTCGGTAAGCATACGGCAGTGTAAGACAAACCATTATCGCTGGTTTAACGAAAAAGTTTTATAAAAATAAAGCAGCTCTGGCCTGAATCTTATAAAGCATTGTACTTAGGATACAAGAACCATTGAGATTTGTTCTGAATGCTCATTGTATAAAAGAAATACTTTTTTTGTTCAGTTTTCGTGTTCAATAAGCATCTTTATAAATTAATCTCCTGTTCTATCTTGGTACGTATAAAAATACTCATCAACAGTAGGTACTCAATGATTTAATTAGGAAGCAGCCACGTGCTTGACAATAACAAAATACATTCAAATAGTGTAACGGTGACTTACCAGCACTTTCACCGTTTCCGGGAGTCTGCGATCTCTCTAACACATCACCATCTTCTTTCCTCACAAGTCCCAGAATATTATCTATGGTATGTCTGGGCCCCGTATGAGGGCTAGCGACTATTCTTATGGGCTTAACGTCCAGTCCGTAGCCAAGAATACTTGAAGTATCTTCACAACGGTCTGAGTCCATCGCGCGCTTTCAACCGACTGAAGTTGGCAGCAACTCCGCACAACGAATGGGCGGGCGAAAAGGTGTGGCGACCCTAGTTCAGCCAATAAAAGTTGTCGAACATCCATCATGGAGTCTACAAGTTTAGACGGAGAGGCTGCCAGTTCTAATGAGCTTTGTACAGTAGATTTTATGGTGTAAAAGCTTCAAATTGGTGTCAATAGTCGAGAATTAAGTTGAGTAAAGTCCTATTGCTACTTGTCTTTGAGTGAGGTTAACCAATGAAACGCATTTATTAACTCGTTCTCTCAAATCTCAGAGATTTATTTTGTTTGAGGTAATTGTTTATGTTAGAGTTGGTTGGTTTAATTAGCCTGACCAGAGTGTGTATACATACAATCATGTATTGAGTGTTGATCTATTAACCACGCAGATGTTTATCAAAGGAATGAACACATACATTATACAGGGTCGATACAATTATACTATAAGAAACAAGAGGAGGTATAGGTACTATCGGTACCTACAGTAGCCGAACATACAGGACATACACAAATGTTTTCCAACGAAGAGTTATTCTATTCTTTCAGCAAATAACTTTTAAATAATAATTAATGTTCTGAACCACATTTTCTATGTATAAAGTATAAGGTAGATGTGATAATAAGAAATCGCTTGAGTTTAAATCAAAGTTGTATGAAGGTTTATAGGTACATCCAATCGATGTTTTGGTCATTGCTTGAACCAAACTTCTTGATTAAGTTACCCAGATTAAATTCGATGAGGTGGCTAATTAGCCTATTCCACTGCGACCTTTTTGGGTTCTATTGTGGTCCTCTTAACACTTTGACTGCCATGAGGTACGAGGTGTGTGCCTCACCTAAATGTACGGTTTGTGCACCGAGGTACATATTATGTTGTGCCACATGTACTGATATCCTTTTATTTAGTGAGGCACCGCGTATGGCTCTCAAACGCCTATTCTTTCTATGAAAACTAATCAAGCACGGCACAGTAGGCAAGACGAGAGAAAAAGCCCTCGAAAATTATTTTTGGTTTGGATTTTTTTGTCATAATTATGTATTATGGGTTAAAATTTCTTGCACAAGCCTACAGACTTTTTGTTATTGAAAATTATGGATATAATATTGAGTAAAAGAGTAGCTTATAATAAAATAAAGTGATTTGCTGAAATGATAGATTTATTTCTGAAAAAAAAAAATGAAAATGAAAACAAGTTCTACAACTGGAGTTACATTCTGAATACCTACTATGCACTATAATCATGAATCATGATATCAAGCTAAGTAACTTTTATGAGAGTGAAAGAAGCAATTCACACAGTATGATTTTTTGCAAGTAGAGCAAGACCAAGTCGTTCTTGTGGTTTTATTTTGAGCCTCTTTACGAGCAAATTCAGCACAAAATCTCTCAAAGCACACTGTGCAACGCAATCGCTTGCCAGTTTGCACTAGTTCATGTCGCTCAGCTTGCAAATTTGGTTGAGCTTCGGGCTCCTGAAGAGATACTTGTTTTTTGATAATGCGTTTCAAAATATCTTTTCTAAATTCCGTAATGCTTTTTTTTGTCTTGTGTCAGTTCTGAATACACCACATGAGCGTTTACCAGAGTAGTTCCCAAATTAATTTCGACTGCCAGTTTCCGATACCATTTTATACCGCGTCTAAGTGGATAGGCTTTTTGTTGATCCGAGAGATCTATATATGCCTTGGAGTTATTATAGTCAACAATTAGCGCCGGTTTTTTTTCTGTCAGGATCAGTTCGACTTGGCATAGCTTTCATTGCATCTAGATGCTTTGTACTAAGAGCCAAAACATCTCTTATCTTTCCACTTTAGCATAACGATTCCAGGATCAATAAATCGAGTAATACATTCTCCTTTTTTCAGTTTTGCTTTTTCTACTTCGAGACAGTTATGTTTTCTTCTGTTTCTTAGTGTTCCAGCTAAATGAGTTTTCCTCTCAAGCAGCAGATTTGCTAGATTCACACTGGTGTAGTAATTGTCTACAAATAATGTTCTACCAGAGTTCAGAAGTGGTTCCATCAAGTCTAGAAGAACTTGTTCTGATGAGGAATGTGAATGTTTATTTGACTCAGTTTGTCCACAATATTCGAAAAAGTTGTAAGTGTATCCATTCTCGATGCACAATTTATAGACTTTGATACCAAACTTGTGTCTTTTATTTTTGATATATTGACGAAACCCATCAAGTCGTCCTCGAAATGGTACCAATGTTTCATCAATACATACGTTTTCTGGCGGTGCTACAACATAGTTATATCTTGCGATCAGCAAATCTAGTAAGGGTCTTATTTTGCGAAGCTTATCGGCGCCCCCCATGTGGGATTTCCTCATTGTCGCAGAAATGTAACGTGCGTAATAGTAACTGAAACCTGTTCCTACTGATGTACTTGCAAATACCATTCTGATAAATTTCTTCTTTGGATCAATAGTCTGTTATTGACGGAAATCGGCATAAACCCATCCACAGTAATATTGCAAAAAACCTTTTCGTTATTGGTATCAATCCATTTATGAACGCGAGATTTCGGTTTATTTATTTTTTCTTTCAGTTGGGCTGCATATTTGTTGGTCTCAATGACAATATGGTGTAGGATATCAGACGTGAAAAATCATCGAAAAAACTCGTATGGACTTTTGTCAAAGTATGGTTCCACTAAATCGGGATTTATTCCTACTGTAGGTACCGTAAAATCGAAAGTTCTCAAACGTGATGATGCTGTGATTGGTCCCCACTCTACTTTTTCGTCTTCTGAAAGCTCTTCTCCTGAGCTGGCCGACGAAATTACAGCGATGGCTTAATTCACAGCTTCCTCTATGGTCAACATATTTTCTTGGTTTTCAACGTCGGACTCATCTGTAAAAAGAAAACCTTGAGATACTCATGTACCTACTCCCATAGTTTTGGAAGATGTTTTTGATTTTGTTCGTAACTCATTTCGATGCACTGTTCACTCAATTACGTATGGAACAGAACTGAAGCGAAACTTTTGCAAATGCACAATAGTCCCTTGGACTGGTTAGTATTTGCCAAAATATGTTGAGGCACAGTATTCGCGCCTCGCGGCACAAGCGGTTCATATTCTATGCTTTTTTTGGTTAATATTGTAGTGACAGTAAACCATCAAACGTTAAGTACCCCGTTCTGCCCCGCCTTCTCCTACATTCGCCAGGAAGTTCTTTCCTCTAGTTGACAGAATATAGGTACACATGGCTTCTTTTGTCAACTAAATAAGATTTACGTGACTATTATAGTGCCCCGTTAGCATACCTTAAGGCTTCGACAGTTTTCCTATCTTTCCTTATTATAAGTCTGCCGTATACATTTTGGCGATTGTCCCCTAAGGAACTGTTTCGCCTGTCTCTGACCAGAACATAATTTTGTGATACTTTTTGATGATCTAGCGGTTATTTATACGGAATATCACAAATTCAATTAAATATATTTATTGGCCACCAGAATAATAGGACCACTAAAACAATTTTGATCTTTAAATTGGATACCCCGTATTTTTTGGATTCACAAGGTTAAAACAGTAAAAACATATTATGCAGCTGCAGGATATATTTATTGATACATTTTATAGATGTTTCAAAATACTAAGTTTGGAGTTTGGTTTATAAGATGTATTTAATCTATTGTCTTTCAGATCTTTCAATATAAATTTGAGAGTAAAATATATACGGACTCTGGTATAGAGACTTACGTAGTATTTGATAGGAAATTGATTGCAAGGATGATCAAAAGATAATTTTGTAAATTCGTTCATAAGGAACTGACCAATTCCCCTTTGGTTAGCAAAAGAATTAAATTTTTCGACAAATATATTTTCCATCGCAATAACATTCTCAACAATGTCCCTTGACGCCCTTGACGGTACACATGAGCCACTGAATTCAGCCTTCTTTGTCGTGTAAGCTTTTAGTCTACAGAAAAAAGTTTCTCTATTTATTCAAAATCATAAACTCTACGATTTATTATGTATACAACTAAGACTATTAACAAATATCACAAAATATTTATTTTATAAGTTTCGCTATTGAAGAGAAAAATTTTAATATTATTTTTTCCTTCATTAATAAATTTAAAATATCTACAGAACATAAAACACGAACAACGAGTTCTAAAATACCAGCGCTCGACAGGAGACGACCCGTATAATATGCAAAATTAAATGCAAGTAAGGAGTTAGCGACATACTGTAGCATGGCGCCAACCGCTAAGTCACCAGACAGTAACCAGCGGTATGAATTCTTTGAATGATAGAATTCGAACGAGTGAACTATCTTATATTTTTTTTGTAATATTTGGCAGAAGCCAGTGGATGAGGATCGATGTTGTTTTCCTCATGAGGAGTAGCCTACTCGGTGTCACGCTGCGCCTACCGCTAACCGAGGAAGAAGGTAAATCATTTTTCGAACAAGCCCTTCTAGCACCAACTTGAACGCGACAAGAGTTTAAGGTGTTGAAATGTCGATTCACCTGACGATTCCTGAGCATTAAGGCCCCGGAATTTACAATCGAATTATTGCTCTCCCCAGAATCCGTGGAGCAGACAGCCGATGTACTAGGTACACTAGGAGTGTGGGATTCTGAGCAATTAGCTCTACCCACCTGGGGTAATCTTGTTTTAAAATTCGACATCGTGTCGAACAGACGCTGTCGGAGTACCGCTCCTTACATGGAGACCGTCGTGTTCTGAAACTAACTGGTTTTGGTTCGCTCCGAGGTATTTATTTCCTCGATACCTCCTAAATCTAAAAGGCCTTCCCCTATCCACCACCTGGGGAAGCGCCCGATAGGGGACTAGCACCCCCACGGGTTATTATTATTATTATTTCCAACTCAAGTGTACTCTTGCTCAGCTCTTGCTGGTAATGTTCACCAATCCCGAGCGTGTGTAAACGCAAATGGGATTAGGCACAGCAGTTACATATTTAGAAATTTACGGACAGTGTGACAAGTATTCAAAATTGCAGCATTCTGCAGATCGATGTATGTGTTTTTGTGAAGACCTAGTTTGGTGAGGCTGTCTTGTAGAGTTTTGGGGATTAGTCCCGTAGATGAAACGATGACCGGCACCACCTCTACTTTCTCTGCATGCCACATCTGTCCTACCTCAATTGCAAGATCGGTGTATTTTGCAATTTTCTCGTTGTATTTGTCTAACATATTGTTGTTATTGGGTACAGCAACATCCACTAGAAGAACCGAGTTAGCTTTTTTATCCACAACTACAATATCAGGCCGGTTATTCGTCACCCGTCTATCGGTGATAATTGACCTATCGTAGTATAGCCTAAAATCAGCATTCTCTAGAACTGCATGCGGATGGTACTTGTAATAAGGCGTGTAGGTGTTAACTAATCCAAATTTAGTGGCCAACTTCTGATGGATGATGTTGCAAAGTTGATTGTGCCTGCGTAGGTAATCAATGTTAGCTATGGCTGAACATCCCGACGTAATGTGTTGTATCGTTTCTGTTGTTTGTTGACACCTTCTGCACTTGTCAGTCATGATGTTTGGATTTCTTATAACAAATTTCTTGTAATTGTTGGTATTAATTACTTGGTCTTGGATCGCCATCATAAATCCTTCTGTTTCTGGAAACAATGTTCCATCAGAGAGCCACTTATTTGATGCTTCCTTGTCGATATATGGTTGATTGAGGTCGTGATGATGTCGACCATGGAGCGCTTTCTGGGCCCACACCGCCTGTTTGTCAGTGTCTGTAACGATTTCAAGTTTCTTATCAGGGTTTACAAGATCTAAGGGGGAATAGTTTTTATCTGCTTTCGCGACCAGCTCATGCAATTTAGATGTTTGAGCCTTGCCAATGAAGAATTTTTGGAGTTTGTATATTTGTTCGTAATGTAAATTAACTATGTCCATTAGAGCTCTCCCTCCCTCTTTTCTTGGTAGTGTGGTCCTAATAACTGATGATGTCGGGTGATGACATTTGTGTTTGGTCATCATGGTTCGCGTTGTTCTTTGAATATCTTCCAGTTCTGTTCTTACTGGTGCTCTTTATTGCTTCGGTTACCTCGCTTGTTGTCAAGTTAACAAACGGCATTGGTTCAATGTTAATTTTTCCTCCTCAGTTCTTATCCAGTGAGCGTTGGATTTATGTTCGATAGGGTTCGACCATAAAGTAGACCATCGGTACTCCATTAGCTCACCTTTATTTGGGAGACTTTGATTGTGATTGTTGACTGTACCGTTTAGTTACCTGTAAAATAACTTCTGATTGTTATTGAATAAGTAATTCTGTTGTTTCCTATTCGTGCACTTGACATATCGTGACAAACGTTTGGATTTTGCCTTTAACTTTTGCCTGAGTAAATCCATATGTTCACATACCTGTTGTTTATGTTGTGGGTGACCTGTAAAAGTTTTGATTTTTCGATATATTTTTTTCACTCGTTTTGTTAAGCGCCTAGACGGTTTCAAGATGTTTTTAAACTCTGTGAGCTGCCCCAATTCCCTTCTGATGTCATCAACGGAACTTTCCAGACGGCGTTGCCACCAAGGCTTGAGCTGTTTGTAGTCCTTACCCCGATTGTTCTTGCGGAATTGGATTTGTTGATTGTGACTTCGAAGCACTGCCACTGCTCCACAGTAGATGAGAGTGTGAAGCTGTTCCAGTGATTCGCAGTCTTTAACATGGTCCAGCAGTAGTAAGTTCACAGCCGCTAGTATGCTGTTACTGCTCTTATTGGTTCGCAACTTTGGGTTGGTGCCATTAAATTCCGCTAGTGCTGTACAAAGTTCGGTATTGTAGTCATTATCGGGAGTTTTGTCGCAATCATTGTTTGTTTCCTCAACGCCATTGTGGTCTCCTTGTGTATTCTCCGATTCATGTGTATCATGATCGGTAATTATGTCATTCTCACCATCTTGAAGGTCAAGAATGACTTCTCCCTGAATTTGTTGCAACGTCGGGCCGGGTAGTAGATTGTTTTTCACAATACTTCGACATTGGTCAGCAATACGTTGTTCCGTAAGATGCTGAAATTCTGGAAAATGTTCAACGAATGCACGGTGGAGGGCGTATCTGTATGTTGTCTTATCAGTTTCCATATTGGTGATTTTAAAGTAGGAGCGCATTATGAATGAGTTTAGCTCGAAAGTCCACTTCATGCGCTTCCTGGGCTTTCCGGCTTTTGTGGTCGTAGATGTCCCGACTTGCGTCACTCTAGAAACATCAGAAGCCGGTGGCGGAGGATCGATGTTGTTTTCCCCCTGAGTGTGGTTCGCAGTAGCCCTACTCGGTGTCACGCTGCGCCTACCGCTAACCGAGGAAGAAGGTAAATCATTTTTCGAACAAGCCCTTCTAGCACCAACTTGAACGCGACAAGAGTTTAAGGTGTTGAAATGTCGATTCACCTGACGATTCCTGAGATTCAGGATCCCGGAATTTACAATTGAATTATTGCTCCCCACAGAATCCGTGGAGCAGACAGCCGATGTACTAGGTACACTAGCAGTGTGAGATTCTGAGCATTTAGCTCTACCCACCTGGGGTAATCTAGTTTTACAATTTGACATCGTGATTGTCGCCTTTTAGATCTACTGCCAGGTGCTGATTCAGCCGCTCCTTACATGGAGAACAGACGATGTCGGAGTACCGCTCCTTACATGGAGACCGTCGTGTCCTGAAACTAACTGGTTTTGGTTCGCTCCGAGGTATTTAATTTCCTCGATACCTTCTATATCTAAAAGGCATTCCCCTATTCACCACCTGGGGAAGCGCCCGATAGGGGACCAGCACCACCACGGGTTATTATTATTATTATTGATCTGCAGCCTTCTGCAGATCGATGTATGTGTTGTTGTGAAGACCTAGTTTGGTGAGGCTGTCTAGTAGAGTTTTTGGAATTGGTCCCGTAGATGAAACGATGACCAGCACCACCTCTACTTTCTCTGCATGCCATATCTGTCCATTTTTTAAATTTTCACCTCAGTAGCTGAAAACATTTTACCTATAAATAACGTACAAAAAAATTCAAACCGATACCTTCAATAATAACTGAAATATTGGAGTTTGAATAAACAGTTACCATTAAAAGCTAGAGAGTTGACTGTGACGTCACACCACGGTTCTGCAGGGTACGTTACGGTGCCGTGGCCGTTGATGTTTGAGTTCGCTTATACTCATTCCTTGCGATAAGTTTATGCAGTAAAGTTGTGTTTTACAATGTGCTCTTTAGAAAAAGAATTTGCTAAAGCCGATTCTAGCAATCTACCTAATGTAGATTCATTTATGGAAATGGACTATTTTAACAAAAATAAATATTTTATTAGCAGTGAAAAGAGAGGTATAAAATTACAAAGGTAAATTCATAATTAGATACTAAATCGATATGAAATTATTTTATTTTGTTTTTTACGTATATTGAAGAAGCAAAGAAACGTAAGATTGACAACAGTATTATGAGATAATATTATGTGCCAAAAAAGTATGATTGTTTATCTATACGTATACATCTCGCGGTTTGTTTAAAAAAATCAGCATTATCACCAAACGCGAAGGATTTCATTCACTATTCGAAATCAAGGTGAAAGTAAAATATGGCAAGAAATGAGATATGGTAGAGTGACTGCTTCCAGAGCTAATTATTTATTTATTGGGCTACTTCCAAATTATGATTAAATTATATTTCTTTAATTACTTGTTCTTGAATTTCCAGCATAAATCCTTCGATTCTGGAAACAATGTTCCATCAGAGAGCCACTTATTTAATGCTTCCTTCCCAGCTCACGCAATTTAGATGTTTGAGCCTTGCCAATAAAGAATTTATGGAGTTTAGATATTAGTTTGTGATGTGAATTAACTATGTCCGTTAGAGCTCTCCCTCCCTCTTTTCTTGGTAGTATGGTCCTAATAACTGGTGTCGGGTGGTGACATTTGTGTTTGGTCATCATGGTTCGCGTTGTTCTTTGAATATCTTCCAGTTCTGTTTTTGTCCACTTCAGAATTCCAAATGAGTATGTCAGGACCGGTATGGCGTAGGTGTTAATTGCTTTGGCAAGATTTCCTGCGTTCAACTGGGATTTCAATAAAGCAGTTATCCTTTAAGTGAAGTGTCCTCGAATTTTGGTTTTTGCTTGCTTCTGGTCTAGTAGCTTAGCTTGCTGAAATCCTAGAGATTTTTAAGTTTCACCATTTTGCATTGCATTTGTAATGTTAGCAACACATCTCCGTTAACGATTTTACCCTTCTCGATATTCAAGGTTTTGCACTTGTCTAATCCAAATCCCATTTGTGTATCACTGGAGAATTTTTCAGTGATATTAAGTAAATGTTGAATTTGACGCTTGTTTGATGCGTATATCTTGATATCATCCATATATAAAAGGTGAGAAACAGTGCAGCCTGTAGGCTTTGATTTTAAAGTCGTAATCCGTATCGTTAAGTAGATTGGAGAGTGTGTTATGTCTAGCCAGTTGCTTAAAGGGTTGTTTGCAGGTCCAGACTGTTTTAGACTTATAATTTGAAGACTTCAGATCCTTAAGCAGCCTGGAAATACATTTTTGTGTTACAGTTCTACTCTTGTTATTTTGACATTCTTGAAGATCAGATGTAGTTATTTTTTAGAAAGTCCCCGTATTTTTTTTGTAAAATAACTAAATCACATGTTTCAGCAATTTCCTAAAAAGTGCTTCACAGATATGACGAGAAAAATTGGATTTTTCTTGGCTCTTTTTCATAAAGTGCTAAAAATTATAAAAATCCTACTTTGGAGACGCGTTTATCATATTTATTTTTAAACGAGGGGCGTCACGTAATCTCCTTTTATACTCTGACTACCAAATGAAATTATTATTACTATTATTAACGATGCTAACATTATTCTTGCATAGTACAAATGACTTTTAAATTAGATTTCAAGCAGGGAGGATGGGCGCATCAAAAATGGAGTACGTAATGTTATTAGTTCCAAGATACGACGGCAGATGGGAGCTTCCATAAAAATGCCTTTATTATATTTTCAACTACAATGGGCTGTTTAAGCTGAAATTGGCACATTGTTATCCTGCGTTTCGCGTTCCGTAAGATATGATGATGTTTCTTTTGTCGAGTGCGTTATTTTTCATTTTCGACTTTATTTTATTACATGAGCGGTTGGCTTTCAGTTCAAGAATTATTATGAATATTGCGAATTTAGCAACAAAAAAATTAAGATTTCTTCGATTTGGAACAGTAAAAATCGGTTCAAAGATGTAGGGTTTATCCTTGATGATAAAGTAGTAGTTAGTTAGTATTTTTTCAATTTAAAGTGGCTTAAGATCAATTGATTTTTGCTCTCATAAGAATTGATGTTATTAAACAAATTTTACCAAAGAAATATAATATGAACTGCTCTACAGATTTCACAAATTACATTTGTAAATGATAGATATTGATATAAATAAACAAGTAACTAAGATACCTTATTTTTATGTGTAGCCTGGGATATATTAAGATATTTCATTTACAAAATGAAGGATTTCCTATGGGAATTACTAGTTTTAGCATACATTTTTATGGATAATTTGAAGACAAATATGTTGATGAAGGGTTCTGAGGTATGGATGAACTTGTAGGTACTTCTAGAACATCAGATAAATTCATATTAAGTTTACATTAGAAATAAAAGAATATAAATCGATAAACTTTTTGGACTCAACGATCGCTAGAATTTGAATCAAACCTGAATAATATTCAATTTAAAAAGATCAATTCACAGACATTACAATACCATCCAATTCAAACCTGCTGGAAATAATAATAATACTTGATATGAAATGTGTGCCTCACTTCCTTCTAACTAGAGCTGGAAATTGAATTTTTTTTTTCATTTACTTAATTACAATTACCTGTAAAAAATTGTCATATTTTAGTGAAGCGTGTTATCCATAGATGTCAAAGGTAACAGTTTAATACTATTATAACGCCTTATAAAGTTTTTGATAAATTATTTCCAAAGAACAGACCGTTCACTAAGAAGCAACAACTACTTGTCGGGCTATTTGCTCCGACACACATTGAATTACACTTCTAAGTTGAACGGGGTTGGTATATCTGCAAGATACAACCAACTATTCTAGTTTGTAATTAGAAGGGACAAAATCACTTGTAGACCGGTTTCGGCGTATTTGCGCCTCATCAGTACAAGGTAGATGCTCATCGTCCAGAAGCCCTGAGAGCATAATCCTGGACTGGACTTTTTTTTTCATTTTATCTTTCTCAGATATTCAGGGTGGTAAATGTCCTAGTACACGTGTCCAGGGAGGTTATTGTCCTGGTGCAGTGTCCAAGGAGGTAATTGTCAAAGAATCGGATTCATGACTGAGGAAGTAAAGCTTCCCGATAGAACAGATATTTTGTCTTCGTCACAGCAACGACAAATGAACAAAAAAGATGAAAGCAAAATATGTGTCCTCCGGGTAAGCTCTTCTTCCTCAATCAAGAATTCGACCGCTGGTGCAGACGACGTCCAGGGAGCTAATTGTCGTCGCCCAAGTGTCCAGGGAGGTAATTGTCCTGGCGCAGATGTCCAGGAAGGTGATTATCGTGGCTCCGATGTCCATGGAGGTAATTGTTCTGGTGGAAGTGACCCAGGAGGAAAATTGTCCTGGTGGAAGTGTCCAGGTAGGAAAAAGTCCAGATATTTTTATACAAATGGCAGTTTTCTCAAAATGGATTTCAGCCCCTGCACCTTAACAACCAGCCTACTGGCTTCCAATCTCGGACACTATATAGCCCGAACTACTCGTAACACCGATATACAGCAAAGAACCAAGGCCAATGCCGACCAGCGAAATCTCACGGAACATAACTTGTATTGCAGGATACAGTAACACCGAAATGACGATCAGCAGTTCCAAATTTAATTCTTTGAAGACCTTCTAAATGATGTCTCTAGCAAGCTGAAATGACATTAAATTAACCACCTGAGATATGTTCAAAGATGAATATTGATAAAATTTTATACTCGAAATGGTATTAAGCAAATAAACTGTTTTATTACGACTAAATGGAAATTAATCAAATTAACCGTTTATAAACACCACAAATGCACACTCGCTAGCGTTATAAAGAAATGTTCACCACCTTTGTGAACTTAGTTCAATTGGTGACGCTGCAATTGTTGTTCTCATTTGTTTTTTTTTCGCTTCTAACTGCCACACCTAAATTTCTCAAATATTTTCAAGCGTTCTCTTGTGACATCTCAATAAAATTAATTGCTTAAAATATATGGACAATTTTATGTCGCACTGAGCAACGTACATTCATAAAAATAAACTTTTTAATTTTTAATGCTAGCTGTAACATTTTTATACAAGGCAAATCCAGATCTGTAATGCAAAGACTATTGCAAATAAACAGCACATAAGCCAAACGCACGGTGCACACTATCGAAAGCTTATCGAGGAGCTAAAAGTGGATGATTTAATGGGGCAACCCATTGACGCAGCGGTCACGAGATATAGCTTCAATAACTATCACAGGTAGGGAAGACTGGAAGAAAGGTGTACCCATACAGTCTGAGGCAACCTGGTATACAGACGGCTCTAAGGCAGAAGTGCGTCTAGGAGCCGAAATTGTAGAGCTAAAACAAAGTATAGCTATTCCAATAACCCTACCTAAAAACGTCAGAACTTTCCAAGCGGAAGTGACAGCGATTCACCACATTTCAGTTACCATCTTCACAGAATGCCAAGCGGCAGTGAAGGCTCTCGATTCCATAAAGGTCAACTTTAAGTTAGTATGGGTGCAAGGTGCCTTATACGCACTTGGAGACCATTGTAAGGTATTGGTAGCTTGGGTACCAGGGTACGAGAGTCATAAAGTCAACGAATTGGCGGATGAAACGGCCAGACAAGGCTCATCAATGCCATTCATTCATTCAAACTCGTAGAGCTATTTTATTTCTGGAGTGTGACAACCCAAAAATCAGACTGAAATCCTATTTTTATATCTGACGTTTAACTACTGGATTCTAAAATATTGTTTATAGTGTGTCACCACAGTACCCCCTTACCAGTGATTTGCTTAAAGAAAATCACGTGAAAGGGAAAAAAAATAATCGAAAATAAAATTACATAATATTACTAATTGTAGGTAATGATAAAAATTAAAGAAATTATTGAAAAGTTACACTACACTACACTCAAACTTGTAAGCGTTCTGGAAATTTAACACGTTTTCCGCTACGTGTAACTGTTTTCGAACTCTCTTCTGAAGCATTTGATGTTCTGGAATGCTTTTTAGGATCTTCACCGCAACTGTTATGATGGTCTTCCTGTAAAATAAACGCGGGTTTGAGACGGTCTATGGATATTTTTATATTGCGATCTGCTATCCTCAACGTGAAATTGGTAGCGGTCCTACTAGATCCATATTATGGATGTGCTCAAATCTAGTAGATGGTGGTGCAAACGATCCCACTGGTGCGGACACGTGTCGCGATACCTTTGAACGTTGACATCGCTTACACGTACGGGTCCATTTTCTGCAATCTGATTTTATACAGGGCCATACATACCGTTGTGAAACCAGTTTAACTGAAGCTTTAATACCTGGATGGGATAACTGATGTAATGAGTTGAATGCAGGTTTGCGAAAAATTGAGGGTAGGAAAGGATGAGCAGTCTGAGTTGAAACATCACAGTAGACTGAGACGTCTGTTCCTGGAAGAAGTATCTTCTTCAATTTTAAACTAGAATCAGGTTTTAAATAGGTCTTCAGCTCGTCGTCTTCTTCTTGGGCTGCTGCCAGAGAAGTAAAATCGATTGAGGTAAAAATTTCATCTACTCTTGATAGGCAATCTGCTACGACGTTGCTCTTACCAGAAATGTGCTGAATATCTGTAGTAAACTGTCCAATGAAATCTAAGTGTCGGAACTGCCTGGGTGTACACTTAGGTTTTTGCTTAAAAGCAAAGGTAATCGGTTTGTAGTCAGTGAAAATGGTAAATGATCTGCCTTCTAGTAAATGACGAAAGTATTTCACGGCTTGGTATATGGCTAACAGTTCACGATCATAAGCACTTTATTTTCGTTCTGTTGGGCTGAGCTTCTTCGAAAAGAAAGCGAGTGGTTGCCAATCTCCTTCATTTAATTGCTGCAAAGCGGCTCCAACAGTTGTATCGGATGCGTCGCTCACAACAGCTAATTTCGCTGCTGGATTTGGATGGGCCAAAAGGGCTGCTTGTGCAAGGCCCTATTTGCATGCTTGGAATGAGTTTATTGCAGTCTCGTTCTAGGTTAGTTTAGCATTACCTTTAATCTTTCCATGCAGAAGTTCATTTAAAGGAACTTTCAGATTGGCTGCTTCAGGGATGAAACGTCTGTAAAAATTTAGCATTCCAAGAAATCGTCGTAGCTGCTTGGCTGTTTCTGGTTTTGAAAAGTTGTTGACTGCACCAACTTTTTCTTGAAGAGGACGCGAACCGTAACTAGAAACTTGATAACCGAGAAAATTAACTTGAGGTACACCGAATTTGCACTTTGCAGTGTTGATAAGAACACCGTATTCTTCGAGTCGCTTGAAAAGAAACCTTAAATGGATTGAATGTTCGTCTGGCGATGCTGATGCGACTAAGATATCGTCTATGTACACATAACAAAAATCAAGATCACGAATTACTTCATCCATAAAGCGCTGAAAAGTCTGACCAGCGTTCCGGAGCCCGAAAGTCATGAAAAGAAATTCGTAAAGACCGAAAGGAGTAGTTATTGCTGTCTTGGGTATGTCTTCAGGTGCGACTGGGATCTGGTTATATGCTCGTACCAAATCAATCGTAGAGAAAATGCACTTACCTCTCAATGATTGGGCAAAGTCCTCTATGTGCGGAATTGGGTACTGGTCGGGTATTGTCCTAGCATTTAAAGAGCGATAATCACCACAAGGACGCCACTCCAGGTTTTTCTTGGGCACCATATGTAAAGGTGATGCCCAGCTGCTTGATGATGGTCGTGCTAGTCCCAACTGTATCATGATTTTAAACTCATGTTTGGCAATTTTGAGTTTATCAGGAGCAAGTCGTCTTGGTCTACTTGAAATTGGCTGACCAGGAGTTGTTTTGATGTGATGAAGCGTAGAGTGTTTTGTTTCTACAGTGCTACCAGCAGGGCGGGTGATTTCTGGGAAAAGGGAAAGTAGTTCATGGTACTGTGATGCTCCTAGTACTGCTTTAATTTGCGGAACTGAACTCGTCACTGTCTTCGCACTAGCGGAGAGTGAAGTTGTATTATCTACTAGCCGTCGGTTGCGAATATCCATTAGAAGATTAAAATGTTCCAAGAAATCTACACCGATTATTGGTTTAGATGCATCAGCAATAACAAAACGCCAAGTGAAATGGCGACGTAATCCAAAATCAAGGGTTAATGTTATAAAACCGAAGGTTGTAATCACTGTATTGTTTGCTGCGAAAAGTTCGTAGGAAGATTTAATGCATGATCCTCGGATACGTGACCGTGGATACACACAGAGATCTGCTTCCGTATCGATGAGAAAAGTTGCTTTTGATTCGAAATCGGTGACAAAAAGGCGGAGTGCTCCCGGGCTAGTATCGTTAGCCGCCATTAACGACTTGCCCTGACCGTTTTCCGACTTGAAACTACAAGGTTTATCGCATCTTTTTGCGTTTTGTCCGAATCAGGCATGGTACCAACACAAAACGTCTCGTGTTTTTTTTCTTCTGTTACGAGGAAACGAACGACTACGTCGACGTCGAGTATCTGCATACTGTTCGTTTTTTTTTGGTCAGTGCGGAGATTTGTGAACACGTTTGTTCAAAAAGGGCTTCGATTCGGTTTGAGGATGAGGTTGCTTCAGATACGTGCGGTCTAGATATTGTTTCTGCTATTTGATCTGCGAGTTCAGCAGTGGTAGAAAGGTTAGCATTTACCTGCGTTGCTAAAATAGCCTGCATTGATGTAGGGAGACGTCCAATCCAGATAGATCGAACTATGTGATCTGGTACTGTTGGGCCTGCTAAACTTTGCAGATGGCGTAAAAACTGTGATGGTTTTCTGTCACCTACCTCTTCGTGTTCTAATAGACGTCGTGTTTTCTGCTCTTGGGATGCGCTGAGTCTTTTTATTAGCACTTCTTTCAGTTTTTGATACTTTCCTATTGCTGGTGGTTGTGTAATTATATCACGAACTTCCATTGCGTACTTGGACTCTAAATTTCCGGCGACGTAACTGAAACGTGTTTCGTCTTTCGTGATGCCAGCGATAGTAAACTGGCTTTCAATTTGCGCGAACCACAGAAAGGAGGAATATGTACGGAAATGCGCTCCAGCATTGGGGTTGGACTGTCCGGCATTTTGATTTAGCACTTGAACACTTTCGAAAAAAACACTTTTTTATTCGGGGTCACCAATTGTGGGTTTCGAAAGATTCAATAAAAGCAAGGAAACTCGTAGAGCTATTTTATTTCTGGAGTGTGACAACCCAAAAATCAGACTGACATCCTATTTTTATATCTGACGTTTAACTACTGGATTCTAAAATAATGTTTATAGTGAGTCACCACAGAGGACATATTTGCCAACATTTACGGCAGATCTAATAAGCAAAGATAGGAAAACTTTCAAAGCCGTAGTAGGTATGTTAACAGAGAACTCTAAGCTGGCTGGCTATTCAAAAAGAGTCGGGCTGGAGAATGTAATCTAGATTCAGAGGACCACAATAGATCTGAGAAGGTCACAGTGGAATAGGCGGATTTGCCACCTCATCAAATCTAATCTAATTTTATCTGTGTTATTCACATTGGTGATGTAAGAGAGTGTTATTGTTTCTTTATCTTTTATTACTTTCTTTACTTTTGTCAAATATTATGAATTTGAAAATATAACATAACTTACGACACGTTTTCATGTATTGAAAGCAATAACGATTACTTTTGTCTACCAAAATCTACCAGTCGTGTTGAATGGAGTCGGTCTGTAGTAGAACTCTAAAATATGCAGTCTCACTACTGGTTATTAAATGGATAATATAAAACATGCGTGTTTAGAACCCTCCAATATATCAACTATAATCTACAATAAACCTTTATCAAAAACAGTCAGAAAATTCTGCTCTTTTTTAAAACACTTTCGCGATTATTATATTCCAGAAATGTCTCACTGACACTTTGACATTTATCCGTATTTGAATTATAAATTTCTAACTCAATTACTACCCATTAGCTGTTATCAAGAAGACAGATCGACGAGGACTAAAAAGGGATAACTATAACAACACGTCACTATTTATAAAATCCTTAAAAAGCTTATGTAATTCTTTATTTGGAGCACACCTTTGAGGAACCCATTTAAGTTTCTATTAAGAGATCGAAGAGATAAGGGGTAGATAAGGGCGGAATTAGTAAACCCTTAAAACATTTTTCAATGCAATCGGAACCATCAACCACTCTGGTAATGCGAGGAATATTGGCACGCATCGTTGTCGAGTCGACAGTGGTGTAGTTAAATTTGCAAAAATGTATGAAGCGCTGTACTACAAATGGAAATAACATTCTATAAACAATTACTTATGAAGAAGGCTTGAACTCGCATTTATTACAAGGTTTTTTACCGAACAAATACCTTTCAAAGTATGTTCATACTTATAGTGAAGTGACTAAAATTGTTTTTTCACTACTAGCCTCTAAACCTAACTTTATTGACTTTTGTTGAGGTAGTAAAGTTGTTCATTATTAACCAAGATAGAAAAATACAGAGCCTATTTGATTATAACTAAATCTCAATCCATTTAATAGAATGTGAGGTTAACTTGTGCACAGCTGTCATGTCATGTGAAACGGGAGTCGACAAACTAATATTTGAAAAAATAAAATGCCAGTAGTGAAGTAGTGAAAAAAATGCTATATGAGCCACGGTAGAACAGTGTATTAATGTCTCGGATCCATTAAAGACCGGTCTTTAATGGACCTCGACAATAATACCTCACTTTTCTACCTTGGCGCATAATTACTATTATTCAAAAGTGTAGTCATGAGCAAATAATGGAATAAATCAAGTCAATCCTTCTGAAAAATTTTTCATGTCAAATCAAACTGGGCAATGATTATAGGTTTCAACAATCAAACTATTTGTCAAACTAGTTTGAAATAGTTTGAAACAGTATATTGTTCAAAGAGTGACGAAAGTAACCATTTCAACACTATACTTTTTCCTGGGACCCCATAACAAGCTCTAAAAATTAATGCAACAAATTCTTTATTGGATTAAACAATACAAACTTAGGTATAAATTCTGTTAAATTTGATTTTGATTTACCTATTAAACAATTACAATATTTGAACAATTATTTAATAATGAAAGTGATACAATGATAGCATGCAACTGGATATTGGTAAAAATTAATAGGTTATTTTCGTCGCTAGTGACGAAAGTTAACATGAAAGTTTCCAACGCTTTATGACGTTACTACCACAAGCACTTGTTCTTGCTCCGGAAGTTGTTGCTTCCGGCGGAAATTATTTTTCTTACACATTTTTCTGGCTTTTCATCGAATGTCTTCTTAAAGAACTAATTCCACTATTGGACATTTTATATTGTTGTTATTTATTTTTACATAATTTTCATTGTTTCCAATTCTACAACATACAACATAAAAAAAATCTGCATATTTATTTTTCTTGTTTTTTGCTTTTGCTGTATCTACAAATATTTTTTTCTCTCATTTTGTGCGGAAGGGGGCTCTCCAAAATCAGACTCACTTTGTTCTAGTACATATTCTGAGCATGAGCCGCTGCATGAAAAAGGTTCATTCAAGGTTGTTGAGTTTATTAAACTTTATTGACTTTTTAAGAAATGGAGAGCGATTCAAGTGATTTTTAATTTACAAATACGCCACCAAATATTAGGGAACACGCCAATATAGCCTCATTAACCTTATTTCCACAAAAATCTAAAGGCAGGAATAAAAAACAATATATACATTATAAGCAATGGGCTGAAGACAACAAAATAAATAATAATTTAGAAAAAGGTTTAATAAGTGGGTAGGAGGAAAAATTATATGTGGCACTCTGGAGCTATGTGCATTTTCCTCCCTTGAATGATTACATCCTGCGGGAGGAAAAGTGACACTTTCCTTCCTAATAAGACAAATAGCTATTACGCTTGCATTTTCAGAATCTACTGCTGTATGATGTGTATTTACTACTACTGTAATGACCTGCGTCAGTTACAGGAAGGAATATTTATTTCATCCTGTCTGGTAGATTTAGTCTACTGACTCCATTTTGAGTGCGGTAAGTGAGCTATTACAGTATCAGAGCCTGTAAGTGTGACCACGAAACACTTACCGGATTGTTAATTTTGAGTTTTGACACAATAAAACCTGAAATGAAGCTTTTTTAACAAAATTTAATTTCCCAAGAAAATATACAACAAAAATTAAACTTCGTAATCGCTGGGTTCGATGGATTAGAAATATTTATATTTAATTTACTGTAAATTTCGAATTTCCGGAAACAGTAATTTTAATTTATTGACATGCATATTTACATCGTTGCTATATGTAGAAGTGGTACTGTGATTTTAATACAAAAATGCGCCTAATAATATCAAATATTGACGTTATTGAAATAATGAGACGCAAGAATTATAAATTTAGTTTTTTACAGTAGGAAATAAAATACGTTAAGTGATGCATCCGGTAAGTCTCTTACATTACTCATTCGTACAGTAATACTTGACTTACCGGACTTATGTCGTAAATTACTACTTCTTTCAATTGATCGAAGACTGCTTACTATGTACCTACCTATGAATTATATCCATGACAAAGTACACACCGCACATCGTGTGAAGAGGCACAGGACCGTTAATAAAACTCGCTCACTATATAAATTGTAGTATATTGCCTCATTGCATAAAATGCAAAACATTTATGAGCTATACTAAATGGATGCCGGTATTGGCATGATGAGAGCGGGTAAAGAAAAAGAAATCGGATATCTGTGTATTATAGACATGAGAAAATCGAAGGAGAAAAGTACTCTAAGTTTGAAGTGTATAATAGAACAGGCTTTACGACATGATATCACCACAAGGGAGAGGAATGAAGGATTTCACCGGTAAAAGTTAAACATATCAGAAGGTACATACTGATAGGAGTTTGAGTCAAGACTGGTCTGAATCTCGCACTACCTGGCTTAAGTATCCGGAGAACCTGGAGGAAAATAACGGTGAAGGATGGCTGGTGATCGGTTACTTGAATCCCACCACTCGTAGAACTGGAATGTTACAGTCTTTTCTAACGCGATCGGAATAGAACGGTCGACGCCTGTTTGGCGGGGACAGTATATAGACAACGCAGTTTTTTCGTGATGGGGCATGAGCTATTTGGTGAAGCAGTGCATTTATAAAAAAGTTGGTATACTTGCTTAACGTAGATATAGGGTTGTCGTGAAAAATTATCAAATAAGTAGAGTAGTTGAGGATACTGTTGGATTCAATTGTTCTGAGTACCAGACTCAGCTATAGTACAGCACTTATATCGACCGAATTTTTTACCAAGGACCCGGCAATTTTTTGGACCAGAACGAACATTTAGGGATACAATAATATATACTGATTTTAACCATGCCTACAAAATGGAAGAAAACTATTAAATCAAATTAATCCAATAAAACAAACTAGAGTAAATGACATTCGTACAAATAATAATGAAGAGTAAACTTCAAAGGTGTGCCGCCACAGGAAGTATCATTTCGTTTGAATCACGGATATAAAGACATCGATACGAACTTCAGTCTGTCACTTAACATTTTGCCACGCCACTGCAGTCACGGTATCATTATTCTAATTGAATTGAATGGGTCTGATTTTCTGACTGTTTTAGATCAAAAAAGAGATAACAAAAATTATATACCAACACGAAATTTTTATTTATGTGTTATATTATGTAAGCTCAGAATATTTTTCAAAATTACTTTTTGTTTTATCTGATGATTGGTGTTCTAGGTGGACAATATATAATTAATATGAGCTTTAAGTGGATGTACTTAATTAACTCCTCGATGGAGATGATAAACTAGATTACGGTCTTTACTGAAAACACTAACCAATTTGTTTTCTAACAATCGGATTGATTGGGATAAAATGTTTTTGAGTTTTTTCATGAGATTTTATAAAAAAGGCTGTTTTAGGTAGTTTCACATGGCTTCTTGCAATAAATGAACAATAAGAATTTGTTGAATAGATGAGGCTTTTACTTGATGAAGATCCATACTAACAAGATGAAATCGAACATTTATTTATTCATTTACTCATTATAAACATTTAAATACAGTAATTTTTACAATTTACTTCATTTTATTTAATATCCTCCAACTCAGCCCGTGCCTAGACAAAAATTTGTCTGTTTTGTACTGGACTAAGTTTTAAGATATCTTTTTCATTGTATAGGTAATAAAAGGTTGGTGTTTTCAACTTTAGTTTTTTGCTGTAGGGTAAAGTAGAGAAAGCATAACACTCAACGGAGAATAATTAATTATTGTCGTACATAGAAACATTGATGCTATAATTTATCGATTTATTGATAATGCCATTTAAGACATTATAGCTCAGCTTAGCTTTAAGGTTTCCAGGGGCTGCCCACAAGGCGGAGTACTATCTCCCCTACTATGGTCACTCTAGATGGATAACTTGCTTAGCGCTCTCGAAAGAAGAGGGGTAGAGCTGCAAGCGTATGCAGACGACCTTGTCATCTTGGCAAGGACCAAGTCAGGAAGGGTAGCATATAATACCCTCCAAAAGACGTTGGACGATGTCCACAGTTGGTGTCAGAGGGAACAGATGACTGTTAACCCTGGTAAAACTGTAATAGTTCCCTTCACTAGGAAAAGAAAGTTGGAGGATATTCCACCACTTTCCTACAATGGTGAGGTTATTCCATTTGCAGCGGAAGTAAAAAATTTGGGGATTATCCTAGATATGAAACTTACTTGGAACACTCACTTGGAAAAAGTTATCCATAAGGCCAGACTATCCTTGTGGACATGTCGTAGGATCTGTGGAAAATCTTGGGGCTTGGGAACCAAACAAATCTATTGGATATATGTGATGATCGTTAGACCAAAGATCACATATGGAGCTATTGCCTGGTGGCCAAAAGCTTTACAGCGAACGGCCCAAGCAAAGCTCTCTGGTTTACAGAGACAGACTTGCCTAGCAATTACTGGTGCTATCAGCACCACACCGTCAGCAGCCATGGAAATCCTTCTGGACCTACCTCCTCTCCATATATTTTTGGAAAGAGAGGCTAGATGGACAACTTACAGAATTGTGCATATTTCTAAAAGCACAAATCAGGCTTATACAGAACGAAGCAGAATGCTAGTGGACACTGAAAGTCACAGTATTCTGGGAATGACCTCTGACATAATGCCTCCAACAGTAAACTACGGCCTGCCTTATACCGTCCTAATTCCAAATAGAGATGAATGGGTCCTCCGTGAGGATGAACTATTAAGAGCAGACAGCTGTTGGTACACAGACGGTTCAAAAACACCCTCAGGCTCTGGTGCAGGTGTATACGGGCGCAGACCTAGGACAGAAATCTCAACCTCTCTAGGATCCTATGCAACCGTATTCCAGGCAGAAATTTACGCCATTGTTTCATGTGTGGAGAGATTGGAGCAAGCCAATCTCATACATAGAACAATAAAAATTTTCTCGGACATCCATGCGGCTTTGAAAGCACTTAGCTCTCACCGTGTAACGTCGAAATTGGTTTTAGACTGCCAAAGGAGACTCTCCTTAATCGGAGTCTGGATCCCTGGCCATTCTGGCATGGAAGGAAACGAGAAGGCAGACTCTCTTGCAAGGGGGGGTGCCGTACGTGTTTCTATAGGACCAGAACCAATAATTGGCATCGCAATCAGTTTTGCCAAACAAACACTGAATACCTGGACGGCAAGAAGAGCTTTAGACTTCTGGCATAATCTACCAGGATTGGTTCATTCAAAGGCTTTCATACATCCTTCGAAGAATGTCTCCAAAAAAATGTTAGACTATAGCAGGCATGACCTACGTTGTCTAACAGGTCTTTTAACAGGCCACTGTCATCTGAATCATCATATGCTAAAACTTGGACTGTCGGAAGATCCGACCTGCCGTCTTTGTCTGGAAGATGATGAATCAGCAGAGCATATAATTTGTGCCTGCCCCGCCGCGGCTCGAATCAGGTATCTGATGTTTGGCAGGGATTCTCTCTCGCCCTCGGACCTGAAATATCATTCACCAAATAAACTAATTGGCTTTGTTAAGAAGCTGAATTTGTTTGGTGAAATCTGAATAGGTGTGAGCCACAATAGACTCTTGCGAGTCGCAGTGGAGGGCCTTATAGACCCACTCATCAAAAACCTAACCTAACCTAAGACATTATATCCATAAACAATTGTAAGTGAGTAGTTATATAGTTTCTTATATATTTTTTAAATTTAAATAGTTTGGGTTCTGTTTTAATACCAATTGGGATTAGGTTATAAAATTTTGGACCGAAGAAAAAAAGCGATCTTTGAGTTACAGTTTTTTTGAAGTACGGGACATGTAGATCCATATTTGCTAAAGAACGTGTTAATTTGTTGTCTTTGTAGTTAAATTTGTTGGGATTGTTATATACGTTTAGAATGCAGCTATAGATATAAAGTGTCTTAATACTAAATATTTCAGTTTCCTCATATAGCTTTTTTGTTGAGTATAGTCTTTCTTTTTTAAATATAATTCTAAGTAAGGTGTTTTGAACTGTCTCTAAAATCTTAAGTGTTGTATTAAAAGTCCCACCCCATGCAATAATGCAATATCTTAAAACCGATTCTGCAAGCGAGTTATAAATTATTTTCAACTTTTTTTCGGAGAGAATATCCCTTAAGGTGTTAAATTTGTGCATTAATGCTCTTAATCGCTTACTAACGTGGGTAATATGTTCAGACCATCTCATATGCTGATCGACATAAACACCCAGGTATTTTATAGACGAGATTTTATCTATTTTTGAACAATTACAATTTTTATCTAATTTACATTGGGGTTCATGTAATTGTATAGTAAGTTTAGTTGGTTGATCGACAGTTGTAGGACTGAAAGTGATATATTTTGTTTTCTTGATATTTAGTGTGAGTTTATTGAAATTAAGCCACATCCTAATATTTTTTAAGTTATTTTCTGCATATGTTTTAACATTCTCCCAATTTTTACCAATAAAGATTATGGCAGTGTCATCGGCATAGCTAATTAGGTGTCCATTAAAGTTATTTATTTTTGTAATATTATTTAGATATTATAATAAAAAGCAATGGTCCTAACACCGTGCCCTGTGGAACACCAATTTTTATTTTGGATTCTGAACTTAATTCAGTACCTACTTTTACTCGCTGAACTCTATCTTTTAAGTAATCTGATATGAGTTTTAACGCAATTCCCCTGACACCATAATTATTTAACTTATCTAATAGGATTTCATGAGACACCGTGTCAAAGGCCTTGGCTAGGTCGAGAAAAATTGCAATGCACTTTAAAGACTCATCCAAAGCTCTCTCCGTACTCTCCACCAAATCTACCACCGCATTTTCAGTGTTTGAGTTCTTTATGAATCCATATTGTTTTTTAGTTATAATGTTATTTAAGTTAAAGAATTCAAGCAGTCTTTCTTTTAACGCCATCTGAAATATTTTTGCAAAATTGCTTATTAAGGAGATGGGCCTGTAATTATTAACCTTACTTGCATCTTCCGATTTATAAATAGGTGTCACCAACGATTCTTTCCATTGCAGGGGTATTTTCCCACTCTGGAAACATAGATTTATTATATGTGCTAATGGCTCTGAGATAAGCAGATGAATACTTTTCATAGTTTTTACCTGTATTTTATCTGGGCCAGGTGCACAATTGTTTTTTAACTTTGATATTAGTATGATTATCTCCATATTATCTACTGGGTTTAGGAAAATACTTGACTGGACTTTATCATTGATTGTAAATTTGTCAGGTAAGGTAACCGGAGGTATTTTATTTGCCATTTCCGTTCCGATGTTGGAAAAAAATTTGTTAAATATATTGGCTTTCTCTTTATTATTATTTACTGGCATTTTATTGTTATTAAAAATAGTTGTGTATTCAATACTTTTAGATTTTTGGGGACTACCTGAAATATCATTTATAACTTTCCACATTTTTTTTGTGTCATTACCTGCTTCATTTTGTTTTTTTGATAATAATTATTTTTAGTTTTTTTTAGTAAAGCATTTAGTTTATTTCTGTACGTTTTATATTCTTGCTGAGATTCGGTTGAAAAATGTTTATTTAGTTTTTTTTAAGAGAATCTCTTTGTTTAATCGACATTATGAATCCAGCTGTTATCCAAGGCTTAATTTTTAATGTTTTCTTATCTTTAGTTTCAATTTTAGTAGATGCTTTTATATAGTTATTTAGTTTATTGATAAAAATATCATATGCTAGTTGTGGATCACTATCAGTATTAATAACGTCATACCATTTTTCACTTTTTAATAAATTTTGTAGTTTTTCGTTATCAAGTTTTTGTATAGGTACTGTGGTTTCAGATCTAAGTAAGTTTTGACTAGAAAAATGTAAAAAGACAGCTGGAGAAAAGTGATCAGTCATGTCAGTGTGGAATACTACTGGATCAAATTCAATTATGTTCTTAATATTGTTTTGTGCTCTTATAAAAATATGATCAATAGTTGATTTAGTGTTATTTGTTACTCTGGTTGGTTTATTAATGAATGAAACGAAGCCATTAGAGTTTAATATATTAAGATAATTATTAGTAGAAGTTTCATCTTTCTTCATTAGGTCAATATTTATATCTCCAGCAAATACTTCTAGATTTTGTTTTTGTATAGTATTTAAGTATATGCATAAATCCTCTAGAAATTGATCTCTATCTGTTGATGGCAGCCTATAGAAGGCTGTTATACCTATTTTATTTATGTTTTTTGGGAAGAATTTATTTGAAAAAGTTAATCTTAAAAAAATTGTTGTTATCTATGGGTATTATATTGACCGCCGCAGTTAAGTTATTCCTCACATATATAACAACACCATCACTAAAGACTCATTGTAATAAATGGAAAAGTTTGGAATTGCAAAATCATTTAAATTAATTATTTCTCTCGTTTCTGATAAAATTATAACATCAAACCTGTTTTGGGCCATTTCTATGTACACCAGAAGCTCGTCGAAATGCTTTTGTATACTTCTTATATTAAAATGTACTATTCCTATTGAGTATCTACTACCCTCAGCTCCACCCCTTATGCAATACTCGAAGTTGTCAAACACTTTTGTATCAGGCTCTGCCTCATCTAAAACATTCAAGAATTCAATCATCTTGATTATAATAAAGCTCCCTATTCCTATTAAATTAAAACTAATTATTCTATGTAGTTTTTATAATTACAAATTTGATAAAAAAATAATGTTAACAATATTTTAGATGAAGTTAAAACTTACGTAACTAAAACAAAAATTTAGAAAAGGAAAAGAAAAACTTTTAACGTTCAACATTTTTCACTGGGGATTTATGTAAAAAGTGTTCAAAAATTATACCATAATCTTAATAAAATCTTCTTTGTTTCTTATAATTAGGACTTTATTGTTCTTGGAAATATAAATTTTGCCATTTTCGGTCCATACATTCTTCAAGCCGAATCTATCTATTGCGTCGTTTAACATCTTCACTCTGCTACTAGTTAAATCCTCCCTTACAACAATCCCGGTGCCCTTAAGAAGTTTTTTCTTGCTGTAGATTAGTTGTTTTATTGAATAATTGTTTAGTTTTAAGTATATACCTCTATTTCTATCTTCCTGGACCTTACCAATTCTATAGCATAAAATAACATCTGAATCAGCAAGTTTTATAATTTAATTTGTTTAAATCTTCATTATTATTTTTGAACCTATGTTCAACTTAAACTTGTGACGCATTTCGCTTACACGGTAGCTTTATCAACCTCAAAAATAATAATGAATCATGAATTATTACAGTTTCCTGTAAAATTGTCGTATCTAGTAAAGGGCGTTACCAATAGATATCGAAGAATAAATAAATATTACACAACGCTTTACAACTAAGTTTTGAAAAATATTTTTCAAAAACAGTGACCGTTCAACTTAAGAAGCAACAACTACTTCCCGGGCTATAGTTAGAATATTAATACATATATTCAGTATTATGAAACTAAAAAAATTATATTTACATGAAAATTTAATAAATATAATGTTTCATACGTATGTCATACATTACCTATATTACTATGCCAAATTTTAAATAAATTAAATTGTAAAAAATTCCAAAAAATTTACTGTACAAATTACTTTTCTTATAACTTTTCATAATTTTTGATAATTGCTATGTATGAAACCAAAAGATAGATGCTAAAAAGTAATCTATTCATTTTGTTTAGAAGAGAAATTTTAATTATTTCAAATAAACATTATAAATGACAGAGGAAAAATACCGTAAACTTTAGATACTTCATAAAAGCGCTATTGACGACTCAGGATGTGAACTTTTATAATTTTATATGATAAAAATGGATTCCTCTTGTCGAGTAGTATGAAATTAAAAAATAATCATCAGTTTATCTTGGATAGTTCCCGAGAAAAGTACCCATGCAGCTCCGAGGAGGACTATGAAGGCGCGCAGCGAGAAATTTTCTCGAGTGAGTAGAGTCCACTGCGGCGCCACGAGCCAGATAGTAAAAATGATGCATGAACATTGGAAATGGCTTTTAGCTTAGTTATCGGTTCCCCTAAGAATAAATATTTTAAACAGTGAAAGTACTCCGTGTTCCGATCATGAATATCTTTTTTTTTTCGCTGCACCCTGAAATTGTTGAACAATGAACCTTGAACTTTGACGGTTTGTCACTCCATTGTTTTTCAAGGAATTTAGACCAATCTTCTTTCAGATTTAATCTTTTTTCATGTTCTATCAATGTACGTAATAATATATTGCAAAATTCATTGACCATGCGGTATATTGCATTTTACAACTAAGGCCGTTTTAAATAATCATTCCCACGGTTGCGAAATTGCGTATTTCTGAAAAATAATAAGGACCCATGACAGTGAAATCTGCAAACAAAACAAACAGCAATTAAGGGTGATGCGCAATGTCGTACAGGGCGAGAATAAATGAATTTGTTTATGACGTCATAATTTGAAAATTAATTAAATTGCAGATTCCAGATTTCATACACGTTATTTGTGAATTTGAGAGCATAATTAGGTGTAATATAAAGACGTTATAATGATAACATCGGGTTTTAAATTTGTTTATTAATAATAATGTTTTTTTGCTCACAACTTCGGACTTAATCGATACGTTTTTTCTGTAAAATTGAAGGGTAAAAAGATATGCACGAAAAACGACATTTTTACTGAAATCACATCCTGCTTACCTCGTTAAAAAATTTTCCGCAACGACTTCAGACATCGGAGTGAGTGCATCGATTTTGCCCTCTTGTCAATCAAAATAAGCCACCAGGAGGGAAACATTGTAAAATGGTCATATTCAGGCTATATTTCATGGACTATAAACAGTATGTGAAGTTCCTTCGCGGATAAATGTAAAAATAAATGTTAAAATCAGTTGTACCAAAAACACTAATACACATAGTTAAAATATAATATCTGTCAGATTATTTTTCTCCCCAACAGTGGCATTAGTCTGAAATTATAGTATTTGCTGTTAAATACAAAACCCATTGTAAATTCATAATGGTGATGATTCCATCGTATTTGTTTTATTTTCTAAATCAATTATGTCACCCAAATGAATATCAAGCAAGCCAATACCCGTACAGATTACGTCTGTCGGGCCCGCCAGTTGTTTATAATTAACAAAATTTCAACATAAAAGCTCAAACAGATACGTACAATGTCAAAACCCCAAAAGAAATCGTGTATACATGTCTCAGTTGCTTACTGAGACTGCAAGATATAAAGAAGTAGTTCATACCATTAAGAGACTTACAACGCTCCTCTATTATTATTAACCATTATACATTGTACGAGGGTGTTATATTGTTAAAATTCTTCAAACAGCACGTCCACCTATTCATCTCGCTTTATTTATTATCTACACAAATCCCCTGTTTCCCCAAACACGTTTTATTCTTAAAAACATATGCTGAGAAATATCGATTCACACCTACACTATTATGACAGCTTCTAGTCCCTTGATAAAAATGTAACAAACTAATAGAGCACGTAATGTTTGTAGTGGACATAAACTTTACAAAAACCTTAATCTCTTTTTCTTTGTGGGTGACTTGAAAAGAGCATACTGAATGGAAGAACGGTAAACGGAACTGCTTTATGTATATATCGGAATATAGCATTTCAAAGAGATTTTTTTCGCTACTGTATATTTACAGTATCTTTTTCGGATCTTATATACTAACAAGTATCAAAAGAAAACATAGATATTTTGTATTGAGGTTTTAAGGCGCAGGTCATTGTTGTATGAGTTTATTTGTTGGTTAGAGGCTTTTGTGTATGAAAGTGGCCCGTGTCTGATGGATTATTTTGCTTTAATTCTCAGTGGCACGGATAGAAATTTTGATTTGAGGTTTTTTTTCATATATTTTTTTATAATAAATTTAATGTAACGACATTTTTAACTTAGTTGACTTTATCTTAAGGCTTGGTTTGGTTCGAGTTCTGTGAGTAGTTTGTCCAGAACCACTGCGCACTATGCATCAATCCAAGCTATACAACCCCTTTAAGTTCAATATTTCCGAGGAAGTTGGTAACTTGTGAAGAGGTGAGTCTATCTACATGCGCGTGGCACACAAACACAGCTAATTCAGCAGTCGTACAGAAGCACAGAAGCTCAGAATGCGGTTCTTCTAGGAAGAGACGACACTCAGTGTTTTCTACCAGCCCCATTCCACCCAGATAATAGTTTACCCTCTAGTTATCAAATTGATCTTCTCCTATAGGACGAAGAAGAAGAATGGCTTGATTTCACTTTTATTATTGAAGAAGTGTATTGCCTTTTATTTTATTTTACCCATAAACTGTATCCACAACGTGAGGTACATCGCACACTGTGTATGATAAAGGAAACTTACTTACTAGGCGGACATATGATAGTGAGGAAACAAAGGTTTTTTGTACATCATAAACATGAAATAAAGGGAGGAGAGTGCCAAAGGGGCTGGTGATTGGGTACTTCGAATCTCTTCATGTTACGCGGTTCTGCTGTTTTATTAATGAACTGTAACCATTGTCGCCATGTATGCGAGAGCGGCGGATGATCACGAAAACAATTTTTTTAAAGCGGCTTTTGTCTGATGGATTAAGTAGCGCGCTTATGGAAATTCGAAGAGAAATGCTGGTTGAACACAGGGCAAATATTGAATAAGTAAAGAGATTGAGGTTGTGGTCATAATTAATTGTTGCAAGTATGTGTTAAATTACACCAGTAGACCCTTGCTATGCAGTCTCTTTTCCAGATTTAAAGGGACGCTCACTCGTAGTTTCAGACGTATAAACTGGGACTAATCTATCACGGTAAGTTATCTCAATGCTTTTATACCGTGTGAATTTAGTATTAAACATAAATCGTTTGTATCCTTTTGCTTCGTATTTATATTTTTTCTTAGCTTTCCTCTACCTGATAGCAATAAAAAAGTCCGTTTGGTGATTCTTGTTAACTCTCGCTGTCCCCGCGTCAGATGTCAAGTCCATTTAAGTCTTTGCTTCCATAAACCTTCCACTTAACGTTTGCTCCGTCACTTCATATATGTTACAGTCAATTTGTGAAGAGACGCTGTATATATACAGCGCAGACCGTTTATATACAGACTGCCCATATCAGACCGTTTATATAAAAAATTATTATTTCATAAATCGACTAGGCATTATATAAACAGCGTCGGCCGTATTATACTGCGTTCTTATTTTTAGGCAGTTTGTTAAACAATTCAATATTTACATCTACAAACAGGACCGCAATGGAATTTTTAACTATATACCCAAATATTATTAATCTATGGCAAATAAAATAATTAATTCTATGACCCCCACTATTTAGAATTTCTGTCTTGGTTAAAACAGATCATTGATTAATTTATCGAGAAGGGCAAGGAAAATCATTGAAGAAGCCATTTTTTTAACACTGTGTATAGCTTCTTCAATGATTTTCCTTGCCCATCTCGATAAAAACTACAACTATAAAATCTCCTGGCGGTTAAAAACAATAAACAAAATAAACTGACTAATTTTTTATGCGCGTTCTATATATTGCCTAGTCAGTTTATAATTTGTGCCGTATTTCATATACATATAGCGGAGCAGATCAGGCAATATATATACGGGCTAGACAGTATATATAATGCCCAATTTCATATATTGACTGTAACATATATACATTTTTCTTCTTCTCTCTTCTCTTTAATGCCTAAAACATAATCTGATGTGTTTTTTTTTTCGTATTTTTAAATTATTCACAAATATATTCCCAAATGATAGTTTTGCCTCAGCTCCCAGTCATGATTCCGCTTAAAAGCCTGATTTCCTCACCTCCCCGTGTCCAGTTAGGCTTCTTCTTTGAAGGAACTTTTCCTTAAGCCTGATATCTCATTCCCGTAGGCACTTGCTTTTACAGTCCATCTGATCTGAAAGTTCTCTTTACCAGTTTTAGAGGTATTCCCAGTCGACTGCGACTGACTTCCCATCCTAGCAAGTTATCTCAAGGCTTTCAATTCAATTCAATTATTTGCTTCCATTGGTCGAATGATTTCTTTTAATTTACATGTCTTTGCTTTTCTCGACTTTCCTCTGCCTCTTATCCATAAAAAACCCCGTTTGGTGATTCTTATTAATTGTCGCTTTCTTCGCTTCAGATGTCCTTTGTTTCTATAAATCTCTCATTCTATGTTTTTTCAGTCACTTTATACAGTTTTCTCTTTTTCACGTTCGACCCCACCTTCGTTTTTATTATATTTATATTTTTGCATTGTATCCTTTTTACTCTCTCTTCTGCTGACTCTTACTACTTTTCCCACGTGAATATAATATGAATTAACCGTCTAAAATAAACATGTTCTGACTTTCAGTATCCCGTGTGCTGTTTTGAATACTATCCAAAATCTTTGTATCTTGTTTTAAGTTGATCTTCCATTGCTTTCTCCGGTTTGGAATCGAATAACATAATTTCTAGATATTCTGATGGATCGTTCACACAAAGTAGATACAGGAAAGGAGCCAAAACGCTACCCTGTGGAACACCAGTATAATCTTATTTCTCTATGGATTACATTTTGAAATTTAATTTCCTATGGAGGGTAGGTACGGTTGGGTTTGTGGTGAGTAGGTTTATTAAGCCCTCATATAAGAATCGCAACAGTTTATTTTGACTCACACCTCATACCTAACAAATGCAGCTCCTTAACAAACTGATTAGTTTATTCTGTGAATGATATTTCGGGTCTGAGAGCAATACACCCTGCCAAACATCAAAAACCTGATTCGGACCGCAGCGGGACAGGCACAGAGTCCACTCTTTGCTGTTTTATCATCTTCCGTCAATCCAAGTGATACTATATGATAATTCAGCCGACAGTGGACTGATGTAAGACCTGTTAGACAACGTAGGTCATGCCTGTTATAGTCTAACACATGATTGGAGACATTCTTCAAAAGATCCAATCCTTGTAAATTATGCCTGAAGCCGAAAATTCTTCTTGCAGTCCAGGTATTTAATGTTTGTTAGGGAAAACTTAATAAAATGCCTCTGCTTTTTCATTGCCATCCATACCAGAATTGCCAGAGATCCAGACCAGAGACAATTTGTTGAGACTTTTTATTGAGGAGAGTCTTTTTTGCAGTGTGACAATTCCTGTGATTACGCTGCACCAGACTGTTTTAGAATCATCAATTGTAGACTTCAGTGCCTTCAAAGCAGACGCAATAAATATTCTGGCTGAGTCAAGGAATTTTTTGAGACATCATTGAGCACAAAAATTGATTGAAATTGCCTTTCTTCAATCTTTCCGCACATGAATAATTAATGTCGTAAATTTCCGTCTGAAATACTGTTGAATGGGATTCTAAGCAGGTTGATATTTTTGTCTCAGGTCTGCCACAGTATAGTGTATTTATATTTTACTTCTCAAAAATATTAATTTATACTTGCTACGACTATGGAATCTCTAGTTAATAGTAACACATTTTGAGGAAAGTAAAATACATTGAATTATTCCGCTCCTCTTGGTCATATTTCAGTAAACGTTTACAACTTTCTCAATATTTTAAACACAGTAGATTTTCATCAGTTTTTGAAGATAAAATCAAACAACTATTGAATGTACACGCGTCCAATAGAGATTGTAAGCGATTTGTAGGCATCCCGCTATTCACATCTGCAGTTGAATTTTCGTTCCACACAAAACGAATACTGCACCAAACGAAGCTTATTTAGCAGTAATTAGATGTTAACAAAACAAAAAAAGTAGTTTAAAAAACTAAAAATTTGCTTTTTCAATAGATAGTGTGGCACATACTCGTACATACATGAAATAAATTATTAATCTTTAATCCTGATTATTCTAGTCAGGATATTGGAGCAAACTCATCAAATTATTCTTTTGCCATCTGTTCTTGATAAGTGTGTGAAGTTTCAATGCAATCTCATGTTTTGAAGTCAATGAAAATTACTTTTGAAGATTCCATTACATAAATAGCCACCAACAGGTGACAAAGTAATTGTTTCGGCCCTTACTACGTGGAATATTTTCATAAGTAATTATTAAATAAAATGTTAGAGTCATATACCCTAATATAATGTCATCGTCGTCAAACATTATCGATAATGGCCAGTCGGCAACGAACTGAACAATAATACACTTTGGTGTAGTCGGCTCTATTAACATTTTTCGTTAATTCTTCATATTTTTCCATGTCACTATTGTCAATTGTTTTAATTTTCCTCTCCTACCAATAGATAATGAAAAATTACCTCTCACTAGAGAAGACATTCAGTTTCTCGACTTGAACACAGCATAAATAATGATATTTACTAATAATAGTGCAAAAAACTCTTATATTGGCTTCATCAATTTTAAAACCAATTTGAAATTGTAGATCATGACTAAAGGTGAATTCATGCAAGCAGAAATTAAAACTTATTCAAAACTAAAACTAAGAACATAAAACTATGTAACGTAATGTAGATAGCCAACTTTCAACTAAGAAATTAATTTCTTCCATGAACTCGACACATCGCATGCGTCAAGCCCTGACCATAAATCACCTACTGGCGATTTGTGTTGAGTTATTATTTACATGAGCTTGTATTACATGTTTGAAAATTTTTATAGTTTACAACAATATTTTTCGTGAACAAGTTGGTTTTCGTTTAATATTTATCTTCAGGCATCTGACAGCACGGTTACTATTGGAAGTTTTGACAAATGATTGAAAAGAGTGTGCATGTCCGGTTGGTTTATTAATTTCTTAATTTATGTTGAGCAAACAGCCTTGTATGTATTAAATCATGAGGAGAGTCTCAGAGACTAGTAGTTCCTTTAGACCTATTTCTCGAAGGAGTTTTAGGATATCCGCAGGCTTTAGTTTAGGTAAGTGTCCCTCTTCTATCCAGTCCAGTCTTCTAGGTGTTGTGCCCTAGGATTGTGTATCGCTATGCAATCCGCAAGTATTTGAATGGAGATTTCTTCTTCCATTCCACAGAATTTACATTCTTCTTATTCTACCAGTTTAAGCTTCTTAACGTGCCCATTCAGGCGACAGTGTCCTGTCAAGACACCTGTCAAAATTCTTAGTGCAGTTTTACTTTGGCCTAGGCATTCATTTGTTCTCACCTGGCTGTAATTTCCCAGAAGTATATTTGATTTTCTAAGCCTACAATATATTTCCAATGGTCAGATATTCTCTTTTTTTTCGGCGTTACCCATTTATTCCAATAATACATTGGAGCTGATACCACAAGGGTTCCGGCTCTCAAAAGGGTGTTTCAGCTCCTCTCTTTGATAGTTCATCTGTTATTCCATTTCCTTTTATTCAAGTGTGGAACCCACAGTAAGGTGATGATGTTCTCGCCTAGTTCATTGAGTGCTTACGCTATGATCTATTATCTATTTCCAAATTTAATTTTTTGTGAACTACAAAAAATTAAATAGTAGGTACTTTGTAATGTCAAGACGCGCCTGCGGTTTCTCTCAAACGCCATGCCACCCGATTAAATGCGAAGTGAGTGTCACTCATGGAGGTCGGGATGGGTCCTAGTTCTGTATATTTTAAATTTCATTCTCTGGTTGTTTAAATCATTCATGAAAATTATTGTTATTCAGCTCCAAAATCATAAAATATATTGTGAGTTATCATCTAAAAGCGTCATAACTGTAGTTAGTGTCAATAGTCGAAAGAAAGTCATTGCCAAAGTGAGTTTCTGACATTCTTGTTATGTTAAACACAAGCAAAAGTGAAAAATATGCCTTATGGAACATTTATTATATTAATTATAGATGCATAAGCTTTTTGGGACGAAATTCAATCAGGATTCATCCTTGTTGCCCGATTTTACCAACCATTTGCTAAAGTATACCTAAATCCGATTTAGAAATTCCTACAGGCAATTTACGTTTCACCACGAGCTAAGAAATACCTAAAAGTGTTAGGAAACACCTAATATTATCACTCTTAGATTTTAATTAGCGTGTGGTGAAACGTAAATTGCATTTAGGAATTTCTAAATCCGACTTAGGTATTACCTAACTTTAGGAAATGGTTGGTGAAATCGGGCATAAGTGCTTCAAAATTACTTTTGTTGAGTCACAACCGTTCTCGGCAAACAATATGTATTCTTTGATCACCAACATATTTTAAGGATACCTTGTTGCGAACAATCAATAACCATTACCGTAACCGTATTGTAACGAAACTTGTTCAAGCCCAATTTTCACTTATTTCATGTATAATGGAAATCGCATAATGAAATAAGGGAATAACTAGTTTATGAGTGGTGAGCTCTATGAGATTAAAGAAGCAGGGGTAACAACAAATCGCCCTCCTGGGGTTAATCGGCGCCTCTGCCTCATTGTTTACATGCTGTATTTGACCGCTGAAAACTATTCTTTGCCGAACAATGGCGCTTTTTGTTGATCTGTGTATGTAGCAGTGTCACCTCGCCGCAAAGCAGTCTCAATCCCTCTAATGATGTCTTTTCAAGGAGAGTTATCTTACAGTGGCGTTCTATGTTGAATTAGTTGAACGCATTTTTATCGAATAATTTTAAAGAAATTTGAAAAATGGAAAGGCATTGTGACAAGATAGAGTGACTACCGACAAATTATATGTAGTCAACTCACGTAGTTAACTGTATAATAAAGTTAAAAGGAGCAGCAGTCCTGATATCGTTAATATAATTTTTCCTAAGAATATGCGGTGGCAATTTTTCAAAATATATTAGGATGACTGCACAGTTCCCGGAATATACAGTTTTCGTAGTAGACATTTTTTTCAAAATTTGCTTCCAGGCGAAAATATTTGATCCATCCTGATTGTTACTTCGAGTTACAGTCATAGATGACGCCTTTCCGTCAGCACTTTCCTTTATATTGAAAATACGAGCTGGACCATGTTCTAAATTGGAATAAACTAATCCAAGATAAGTTGTAAAGGTTTAATTGATAGGCTTTTCCTATTTGTGTATAAAGAGGCTTAGGAAAGTTAATTACAAGATTAGATTTGATGAGGTGGCTAATCGGCCTATTCCACTCCGACCTTTTCAGATCTATTGTGGTCCTCTGAATCTAGCTCACATTCTCCAGCCCTATTCTTTTTAAGTAGCCAATCAGCCTCGAGACTGAATCTTTCATGTTATTTTTTGCCGGTGGCTTTTCATCGCCTAGTACAAGAAACCACACATTCGCCAGGCAGTCGCATTGGCATTATCAAACAGACCCTATGAATAACCCTCTATACTGACAACACACTTTGTTTGTAACCCACATCTAAATCGAATCTCTCATTCCAAGTACAAGGATAGCAATACACACTGCCGTGCTGTGTCAGGATTTAAATTTAATAGAAATGTTTATCTTGATGTATTTATTACTCGAGGAATTAATTTTAGTTGCCGTCGATATTGAAATATAAACCTGTATAGTTACACATAAGTTGTGAAAGGTTAAATTATTAGGCTTCACCAATTTATGTATGAAAAGGTTTAGGAAAATTAATTACAATTAAAATTTAGATTTAATAACTTTGACAGATATCTTGACACTTTTAAAAATAAATTGATTGATAAATCTGTTACAGAATTACCGACAAAAGAGATTTTAGAGTTGGAAATCCGTTTAGAAAGACAAGTTGAAATTAATTGAGAATTTCAACAAGTGCAAGATGGAATAAAAGTCATTACAGATGCAGATCCTGAACAATTTACCGAACGGGAAAGTTTTGATCAATAATATTTCAATAGTTGCGCGATTGCGAAGGAGTTAATGGGCGAATGTCATAAACAAAAAAGGGTAAATGCATCAAATGGGTCTAAAAATAACATTGATAGTTCAAAATCATCTAGGTATTCATGTACTCGCAATAATAATATGAAGTTACCACAAATTCATCTACCAAAATTTGCGGAAAAGAACTTTGTTAATTTATATACTTGCATATAAATTGGACAAAACATCATCAGGGAGAGGGAAGAACGAAAGCTTATGTTAGGAATTGTGAAAAATTATTCTCCTGCTTCAAATGATTTTCAAAATTTTCGTGAAAACTCGTGCAGATCTCCTAGAAACGTTATGCTCATCTAGTAACAGTAAAGAGGGCAAATATGAACGAATAAATTGTTTTGCAGAGACTTTTAATCCAAAAAATGGTAATATCAAAACACAATGTTTATATTGCAAAAAATCGAATCACTTTATTCGAAACTGTCCAGAATTCTTAAACCTAAGTATCGAACATAGGGTTACTGCGGTATATAAAAATAATCTGTGTAGCAAATGTTTACGAAGTAATCATTTTGGGAATAATTGCTTTGCTGGACCGTGAAGAAATTGTAGGCAAAAGCATAATACTCTTTTGTGTACAAATTCCAAACCAAGTACTTCTCAAATTCAACCGCAATCTTCTATAAATCTTTATAGTACAAATACTACAAAAGGTGTCCTCTTGTCCACAGTAATTGCGAACGTAAAGGATCGTTGTGGCAGATACCAAAGATATAGGATTCTGTTGGATTCCGGCTCTAAGGAGAATTTCGTCACTGAAGAATATTACAATATTACATTGGAGCTGATACTTCATATGGGTTCTGGCCCCCAAAAGGATTTTTCAGTCCCCCTCTTTACTAATTACTCAACCTCAACCAATAACAAGGAGATTAAGTTTATCGGAGATTTCAAAAGTATTCGATCCTCTAGGGTTACTAAGTCCGTGCATAATTGTGGGAAAAATTCTTATCCAGCATTTGTGGATGATCAATTCGTTATCGTCTGAATTACATACACGCTGGTGTAAATTTAGACAAGAACTAATAGAGCTGAGTAATTGTTATATACCCAAAATGGTTGTTTCTCCTAAAGCGATCAAAATAGATTGCATGGTTTCTCTGATGCTTCCTTTGAGGCTTATGGAGCCTGCATGTACATTCGTAGTATACCCAATTCTAAAAGTATCAAAGTATGTCTTAAATGTGTAAGAAAGAACGAAGACGGATGCTGAGGGGAGGAGGAAGGTTAGAGGGAAGAGGGGGATATAAAGAGAAGAAGAAGGAACTGGAGCGTAGAGTGGATAGGGAAAAAAGAGGGAAGTGGGAAGAGTTACTGGGGGAATTGGAAAACAATCCATGGGGAAAGGCGTATGAGATAGCGGAGAAGAGGATGGGTGGAAATAGGAACGAGGTTTTAGAGGAGGGTTGGGAGCAGGAGATTATAGAGAAATTGTTCACAGTGGGAGAAGGAGGAGTAAGTGGCAGAATTCAGGAAATCCAGGATACTAGGGGGGTAGTGAAAATGAGCGGGATAAGGCCGGTAGAGAAGTGGGAGATAGAGGATTGGGGGAGAAACATTGAAGTGAGAAAAGCCCCAGGGATAGATGGCCTGAGGGGTGATATGGTGAAGAGGCTGCTGGATGACAATGGGGAGTACTTCTGGGAACTATTCAACAGGGTGCTGAGGGAGGAGGAGTTTCCGGAAGGATGGAAGGTGGCCAGGGTGATACTAATGAAGGAGGTGGGTAGAGAGGGAAAGCGGGCGGGGGACTATAGGCCTGCTGTGTGGTATGGGCAAATTGATGGAGGGGATAATAAAGGATAGGATTGAGGAGGAAATTGGTAGGAATGGGGGTTTTAGGGTAAACCAGCACGGGTTCACGAAGGGGAAATCTTGCATCTCGGTACTGAGCAAGGTGATGGGCTTGGTAGAAAGAGCTAGGTGGGCAGCTGGAGGAAGAAGAAATTGGCCCTTCTCGTGTTCTTCGACGTCGGGAACGCGTTCAACAGTGTCAGCAAACGGGCAATGTTGAGAGCGTTGCTGAGGCTTGGAGTGGAGCAGGGGCTGGTTAACCTGGTGGAGGACTACCTGAAGGGGCGTGTGATTGTTGACTCCAGAGGGAGGAGATATGAGATGGAGGCTGGAGTGCCTCAGGGCTCGGTTCTTGGACCGACGCTCTGGAAGTGTGTGTTTGATGAGGTTTGTGGGATAGTATGTGAAGAGGAATGTGAGATTACGGTGTATGCGGACGATGTGTGTCTGGTATGTACGGCAAAGGGAGAGGCGGAGATAAAAAGAAAGGCGGAGATAATGTGCAGGAAGTTTGTGGAGAAGATAGAGCGGTGCGGACTGGAAGTGGCGGAAGATAAGACGGTGGGGTTGATAGTGAAGGGACGGAGCAGCACAAGGGAAGTGGGGGGTGATGGTTAAGGGAAGGATAATTCGTATGGAGGAGTCTGTGAAATACCTAGGGGTGTGGTTGGATAGTCAATTATCCTTCAAAACTCATATGGTAAAGGCGGCAGAGAATGGTAAAGTGAGGGCAGCATGGCTGGGGAGATTGATGTGTAATGTGAAAGGGCCGGGAGAGTGGGAGAGGAGGGTAATTGGTAGGACGGTAGAGCAGAGTATGCTGTACGGTGCCGAGGTGTGGGGTTAAAGAGCGGGGGAGAACGCGAGGGTTAGGCCACTTCTGCGGGTGCAGAGAGGGATACTGCTGAGGGTGGTGCAGGGGTACAGGACAGTGGGTGGACTGGCAGCAGCGGTGATGGAAAGGTCCTACTCATTGGACATGATGGCTAGAGCTAGGAACAAACGCTGGAGGGGTGCGACCAGAGAGGAGGTGCGGGAATGGATGGATGATAAAATGTAGAGAAGGTGGGAGGAGTATGAGGGCGCGCTAAAAGGAGCGATTGGGAATAGGAGAGATTGGATGGACCGGAAATTCGGGGACATGAACTACTCATTGACACAGGTGCTCACTGGACATGGGTCGAGAGTAGGGTACCTCCACAAGATTGGGAAAGGAGAGACTGGTGTGTGCGAGAGGTGTGAAGTGGAGGATGATGTGGGGCATGTGTTTAGATGCTGAAGGAACGAGGAAGTGCTGAAGAAGTTGGAGAGGAAACTAGGGGAGGCGGCGTACTGGGAGAACATGGTGGAGATAATGTTGAGGGGGAGGAGGAATGGATGGAGGTGAGTGGATTAGTAGAGAGCTTGGTTAGGGAGAGAGAAGGACTCGATATGGCATTAGAGGTAGGAGTGATAGGAGGGAGAAGATGACGGTGTGAGCGGAGAGTGTGCGAGGGACCGCCGCCCGTCTCGAAGTATGCTAGGGTAGTGATTCCGAGGCGGGGTAACGGCGAGTTTGAGGTGGGTTTGGTTGGTATGCATCTCCTTGGGGATGAGTCCAACATTCGAACATGAGTTTCCCATCTCGGCCCGAAAAAAAAAAAAAATGTGCAAAATCACGAGTTGCACTAAAATCGCTAACCATCCCGCGTTTAGAACTTTCTAGTGCATTACTCTTAAGTCATCTGATAAATTTACTTCGAAAATCATTAAATTTTCCAATGAATGATTATTTTTTCTGGTGTGACTTTTTGGTAGCTCTGTCTTGGCTCAAATCCCAACCAAACTTATATGAATCTTTTGCGCGAAACCGTGTTTCCCAAATCCAATCTTTCACCAATTACCTTAAAACGAATGACAATCCTGCAGATATGGTTTCTAGAGGTATGTGTCCATTATAATAGCATCTTCGCTCTGGAGCCGTATTCTTGACTGAAGGAGTAGAGCTCATATCATCACTCTCAGGTATTACTTAGCGCGTGGTGAATGGTACATTGCATCTAGGAATTCCCAAATCCGACTTAGGTATTACCTAACGCTAGGAATTGGTTGGTGAAATCGGACAATAAATCATTTTTTAAGTTCCAAGTAGTTTTCGTTTCAAATGAATGAAAACATTATGATTAGAACAGAATAGAAATTCTCTAGATTCCAGTTAAGTGGAGCCAAATTTAAACTTTTCAATGATACCCTTCCGAAAAGATCCCGTTACTTTCCCCTATACGTTAAGAGTCCCCTTGTTTATTTCTATTATTGTTTAATACCCAAAATATTTCTTTGAATTGATGATTAAAATTCCATTTTTATTTTATAAAATCCTCACACTCACACACACCATTCACAAAAAAATTCCAAACAAAATCTCTCTAACCACTTATTAAAATTTATTAACTGAAGTGGATAAGCACGACCCATATAAGCTTATCACAATAGTTTTAGAATCTTCGAACAGAACATTTTACCTGATAATCCCTTGTGCGAATCCACCGTCCGTATAAACAAAAACCATCAGAAGTGGGATGCAAGGACTATTATGAGTTTTTAGTTCGTTGTTGGTGTTGGTGTGAAACTTCACGCTACCACGAGCATTTATTGGCTAAAGCGTTCAACCGTTAATAATGTTCTCACCTCTACGTTATTTGGGTGTTAACACTATTGTGATTATGCCCTAGTTGAGTTTTTTTACAGTAAAAATGTTAACTAGTAGTAATTGCTGGAGGAAAATTTTTTTTTGTTGATATTTCAAATCACTTGATAATTATGGTATATATATTATTTTATCATAAATCAGAAGTGGGTATTCCCAAAATAAATTTGAAGACATCAATATAACATTTCAAATTTATAAGTACAGGGAGTCCAGAAACTCTCCTGCCAAACGCGAACTACAGATACTAGATGAGATTTTATGTCCATCTAACCTAATTTATCTTCTTAATTGAATGGTCACTGTTTCTGAAATATACTATTTCTGTCCGTAATATACTATTACAGACCTAGGCCAGTAAAGTAAGAAATGTCTCAGATCACATGTAATTGTCGGCCGAAGCGAAGCTGAGGTCGACAAACATGTGATCTGAGGCTTTCTTATTTACTGGCCGAGGTGTGTATACTATTTTTCTGTTCGACGGAGCCGGAAAGCGACAGCTTCGTTTAACGCGGCGGCCCGAAAGTTGATGCTTTCCGGCCGGAGGACAGAAAAATATTTTTCAAAACATTGTTGTAAAGCGTTAGAATAATATATTTATTCTTCGATATCTATTAATTTATCTTTACCCAAAAGTTCCTTCTGAGGAAACTAGAACCCTCCGAAGATGACGCTGTTAAGTCAGTTTCTTATAGCATATCACCTCAAAACCTACAAACCTCAGACTTGGTATATTATATAACCCAGCAGTGACAAATTGTTCACTACGCATTTTTTATTGCAATCATGTGTTCAACGTGAGAGGGACAACGGGTAAATTGAAGTATTTTCCAAAAAAGAGCTGTTGTTTGAATTCACTATCATGCACCCTCTTCGAAAAAAATAATATTCAATTTATCGTCCAACTCTATTTTATTTTGGAAAAAATGGGAGATATTGACGACTACTCGACTAAAATAAATAGGCTAACCATCGCACATGAAACCATACATTTTGACGTTTCATTAGGGGGAGGTAAATTATTTTTCAAAAAGTTAAGGTAATTCTGTCCTGCTGAACAGCTAAATAACTCTACTGGTCCAAGTAGTTTATTGCCGATTGCAGCTATCCAGAGATTGTCTTTGCTGATACTCCGTTGTAACCTTACAAATTGAGCTCAAGCCCAAATAAGAATAAAGTTATAAAATTTAAATAAATAAAAAAAAAGTGCAAGATTATAAATTAATTTGTCTACTTGGTTACATAAGTTTCGGTTGCTCCGGTGACAACCTTAGGCCTTCGACGTCGCTCAGAACGGAGGTAGGGGTGGATCCCTCTTATTGATCTTCCGGACAAAATAGTAGACAACTTGTGTGGGCGCCAACTGAGTTTTCCACTTTGGCCTAGCACGACTAATTTCCCCCGATAACCCAGTAAAACAAGGGATGAAAATAAAAGGCAAACCTCAGCTTATGTTCCTTATAATAACTAAAATAAAATAAAAACATTTAATACCCTTAAGGAGTGTTTTACAAATAACTACTACTACTACTGAAAACCCTAGTAAAAGCCCCCCACTTTAAAAAAAGAAAAATAGTGTGAACATCTGTTTCACACTAATAGTCAAACTATTAACACTAAAGTTCCAAACTATACCAGTTAATTTGACCTTCTTAGTGTGAAATTAATATGGCTGTTCGAGTGTACCAATACAGATTAAATACAAACTTTCAATTATATGTTACCTGAAAAGTAGTGTAAAGTTTATAAAAAAAACAATTCCATATAAGGCGACGCCGTAGTCAAGGCGTTGGTACCAAGGCAGAGACGCATGCGCAAATGGATAAAATTATGAAAATTAAATTGTGAAAATTCACCGCAAAATATTAATTTCCACCATTACAATTGCATAATAAAATAAATCAGTAGGAACTACCTAGCTAATGTATATACATGTTGGCGTAAAGCCTAAAATAAAAATAAGTGAATAACTCAGGAAAACCCCCGATACCAGGTTACCCTCAATGTGGTCTTCTTCAAGAAGTTGTTGAAAAGTAGCAGCAAACTGCAGAAGACATCATTATCTATCCACCAGGTAGACTCCAAATGATGCGAAGTCAGTAAGTAGAGAAAATACTTAAAATCGTTTTAGTGCAATATATCCCCTATAAGGGTGTGTGAAAACGGCTTCCAGAACAGGACGGAATTCTTCAACAATACGAACTCCCGTAGAACCAAAATACTAGCCGTATATTCCACAACTCATTCAGAACGAGAACCTATAAATCCCAGCAGGGGATGACTACCCAGTCATTAATAAAATTCAGATTCTAGTTCCATGCACTTTTGCTAACCATCTATCAAGTAGGAGCACACACCGGAAAGAAGGGTGACTGACACTTCCTCAACGTCAATACAGAATACTACCATAAAGAAACCTACCCGAAACATACATCCGAACTAGACTGCTCACTACTCCGAGCGTGTTCCGCACAGATCAAGTCATGAAGTGCTACACTTCCCTCTATGTGAGTCAATACGCATTCGCGAGTAAAACAGCCTACACTCCTGAGTAGCATCGATCAAACGCTCTAACAATTCCCTTACGGAGCGACAGCATTTGTCTATGGACTCGTAGAGTCACAGAGCAAACGCTCTATCTCTGCCGACAACATCGGCGCGACAAACTAAGTTGTCTGTGGACTCTTAAGGTCACAGAGCAACGCCTAACATCAAGTACGACTACACTCAGCGGCATGACGAACGAACGCTTTTATCCAAGACACAGCTGTCAAGGCCAAATGTCAATGTCATCCAATAAATAATTCGACTTTCTAAACAACAACAGAGAAAAATATAATATATATTATAAATTATTCAAATAAATTTGAGCAATAGATAGTACCACAATACCCTCCTGTCAAAGTAAACAAAGCAAGATCAAACACTCGGATTTAACATACAAAACACATGGCGATAACAGCTAATATAGATTATAAGTAGATGTTCAGAAAATATTCGAATACCATCTTACATAGAAGATTTCTAACTAGTATGTATTTGCTTAAGCCAAAATATGGTAGATAAATGAAGAAAATATACCTCTAACTCAAAAGTAAAGTATGTCTATATAGATCAGTAAGTTTTATCAAACCTAATTACTACTTTAAATGACTTCAAGTCAAGGAGTCAGTAATAATTTATAACTAAACCCTAATAAACTTTAGCGTTTATCAAGCTGAAGCGGACAAACTATTTGGACTACTGTGGCTACACCCCAAAGATGATATAATCAAAGCCGGAAACAAAATCAGTAGTCCCACGGTAACTAAAAACTAAAGTAAAATCCACAAGAGAGAAAACCCCTTACTACCCTTAATTATGAATTATAAGAAACGAAAAGAAATAACTAACATGAATCTATCTATACGGACATTTACCAGGTAGGCGCTCGTTTTATTATTTACATTACCTAGCGACAAAACATAAAATTGTTGTCATGATGTGACGACAGGTATGGTTACAGCCTGCACCACTTCACCGGAAGGATGATGGCAGAGTAGTCCCTAAAACTCTGGGCTGACAGAAACTATTTAACTACTGAAGTACTTTCGTAGTGATCAAATGATATTAGAAACATAGAGACAATATCGGTCAGGTAATTACTATATACAAATACTTAATATATACAATAGACGTAGTGACAAATTCAACCGTTACTCCATTTGGAGTAAACGTAGCTTCATCGCAAAATAAAATTTTTAAGAAGAGAATGGGATATTGGTTCTTTTTGTCCAGTAACTAGTTTGCAAAAACTATTCGAGAAGGGAAATTACCATCTAGCATCGCATAAACTTCTTTATTAATAATATTTCATATGGACGATTTAGAAATGGTGGGTTACATAGCCGCCAGTCTTCTGAGTACTAAACTCCGGATTCTGTTTTATCTCGTCCAAAATATCATATTTGTACACCTCTGCAACATTTGGGTGCGTACCGGTTTCAGTACTTTTAGGTACTACTGAACCGGTTTTTCTAAGGCGTTGGTGGAGAGTCGTAAATGTTGATTGATTGGGATGTCGTCTGCTAGGAAAGCGTTCTGCGTACCTTCGGCTGCACGAGCGTTACATTGCACCTCACCATAGATTAAATGAATATCACCATATTCTTCATAGAAAGAATGAGCCATTTTAATAAAAAATTAAAATTATTTCTCCTTTTTTACACAACATTAACAATAACAATAACTTCAAATCAATTTGACGTAATGTCAATTCATGTTAATTTGCCAAAGCCAACTCGGTACTCTAAATATGCCAAAAATTCACAAAATTAAAATTGACTTCTCTCGAAAAAGGTGCATAATAGCGAATCCAAACAAGAGCATTTTTTCTTCGAAAATACCTCATAGTTTTTTAATTAGTCGAAAAACTGATACATTAAAATTTAACCACATTTTCCCGCTGCTCCTCCCACGTTTAACACTTGTGATGGCGATAAAAACTCAGGTTTGTAGTAGTTAGTTTATCACAACATGATTATACAATGTACCAAGTCCAAAGTTTGTAGGTAGCGCTTTTTTCAAGATATGCTTAAAAAACTTATTCAAGAGCGTCATCTTCAAAAGGAACTTCTGAATAAAGGTAAATTAGGTTAGATCGGCATAAAAGCACATTTGTAGATTGTGTTTGGCAGGAGAGTTTCTGGACATTTTGTATAGCCAATGAACCCTTCTACCATCTAATGGTGTAGGGTAGAAAGAAAGAACAAGAGAATCAATAACAGTTTTTGAAAATGACGAGTCGGAAAATTTCGGAGAATAAAATTGGAGGAGATTGCCAGGGAATCAAAAAAGTAATCTACCGAACACCTAAGCAATTAAAAACATAAGATTAGTGTAAAATATCTATGAGAACAACACAAATGCAACTGTAAAAAACAATATAATGCTACGAAGTCACCAACTCAAAGCCGGCCCTGCCACTCGACTATGAATTTTGGCGAATGCGCTTTCTAGAGTCTTCTGGTTACTGCAGTGTTTACGCATATGAAGAGCGTAGTAAACTCAATAACTTTCGAGAATTGAGAAAGACTATTTATACGCGAGTTTTTGAGTGAGTTAAGAGTTCGTAAAGAGTTAGTTCACAGACAGTTTACAGAAGTTCTTAGTAATCGGACAGTGAATGAAATAGTGAAGATAAATAGTATAATATTGAAGTGATAAAAATAAATTAGAACTATTATAACGAGTGTAAATAGATTAGTAGACATTAGTAAAGTGTGTATATAAATTGAGTTTAATACAGTGTGTAAGTGATGCTATAAATAAATCAATGGTAATTAGCCATAGTAGTCTGTGTAATTTTATCCCACCGGTAAAAACTATTTAAATAAATAAGAAAAGCATTACATTGGTGCCAGAAGTGGGATAATATAAATAAATAATTACGTAAAAATGGCTAAGAGACTAAGTGACCTGAAAGTGATGGAACTAAAAGCGGAATTGGAGAATCGCGAGATGGAAACGTCCGGAAAGAAGAGCGAATTAGTTAAGAGATTGAAAATAGCACTGAAAAGTGACGGCTTGGATCCGGAAACATTTTTATTCAACGACGAGGCTTCCACCTTAATCTCGTCAATTTCTGCTAACATTTTCGCTAATACGGACGAGAAGATTTCTACTATGAAGAACGATATTTCTGCTAATATGGACGAGAAGATTTCTGCTAAGAAGAACGATATTTCTGCCGATATATTATCAATCACAAATGACATCGCCGCTGAAGTGGAAAATAAAATTTCGTCCCTAAAATCAGATATTGAGAATAAGATAACAACAATGGATGAGAAAATCTAGGAGAGAGAGACAAAAATGGCAGATTTAAGAACACAAGGCACGCCAGCAGAAGAAAAAAAGATCGAACAAATAAAACCATGCAAGCCAGAAGCATGCCCCAAGACAGAAAATATTGGCAGTTTTGCCCGAGTCAAGGCCCCAACGTTCGACAGAAAGACGTCGTGGACCAACTATGTTGAACAGTTTGAAGCAGCTGCTAGAGCGGAATAATTGGTCCGATAAGGGGAAGGCATGCCATCGCGCTTCGGGGAAATGCCTTAGATGTTCTTCAGACGATACCCATTGAAGAAACGGATGTCTTCGAGCAGCTGAAGGAGAGGTTAGACATGCGATATGGTCACAAACATCTGGAACACTTGTACCAGTCCCAGCTGAAGAACCGAAGGCATAAACGTGACGAAACTATTCAAGAGTATGAAGTGGATATCGCCCGACTAGATCGATTTGCTTATCAATCAGCACCGGAAAACATGATTGAATGTCTGGGCACCAGGCTTTTATTGATGGCTCACGTGACCCTGATAGACAGAGGACGCTTCGTTTAGCCATTTTCCAAAACATTGTTCGATGTATTAACTGCTGTTCTTGAATATGAAGCAGCCACGAAGGATTCGGGGTGTAACAAAGTTAGGACCATTCAAGAAGAAGGTGACGGAGAAAGACTTGACCAGATCGTCAACTTGATAAAAAGCATGGTAGACAAGAAGCCCAAGAAGATTAGTTGCTGGAATTGTGACGAGCCAGGTCGTGTACGCAGTTCGTGTAAGCGCCCTAGGATTTCAGCAAACCAAGATCCACCGACCCAGGATCATTCCCCATCGCAAAAGAAAGGCTCCCATGAAACAGTATAATGCTGGAAGCCCATTCGAAAGGATTGCTCTAGACATCGCTGGACCATTCAGGACGATAGAAAATGGTAGTAAATACATTCTGGTTGTGATGGATTATTCCACAAAATGGGTAGAAGTTTACGCGATCCCTAATCCCTATTATTTTGAAGCAAAATTAATTTTTTTGATGTCAAATGTTGTATTCCATACACTATTTTCACATTCAGTCTTCATAGGAAAGCCTTTTAATTATAAATATTAAATTTCTGAATAGTGTCTTTGATTTCATCAATAAGGGGAATATTGAACTTTAAGGTTAAATGGAAAATATACCCACGGCAACCATATGTAGTGTATTAGTAAAATTCAAATATCTCAAAAACATTTAATATTTTTAAAATCAAAGTGTTATCACCAAGAAATGATGGAGCTAAGCAAATCAAATATTCAAGTACCTAGTGAGCTAGTGAGTTAATGAGTGACAAAAAATGTGCTGCCAATTTCATCTATATAATATGGCGTATGTAGCAACATCTATGAGTTAAATCAAATCCTCTCAGATATCATTACTAAAATTAGTGAATACTCAATTTGCAAGTTATTATCCAGAAAAACAGCTGATCTTTTAACAAAAATGTATTCTATATTTTTCACTTTAACATCCCATTTCAATAAGGAGGAGACTTAGAACCATTGTCTTTAGGTAAAATGTAAAATATTATTATTTTAGTGCTCTGAACGTATAGTTACAATTTGGCCCATTACTTATGAATCACCCTCTACAAAAACGTTTATTAAAACTCAGTTTATGGAAATATTTATGAAGAATTTGAAAACGAGACATTGTAAATAGTACAAACGCTTCCTAATTTACATCGAAACAATTCTATTCGTAGAGACAACAATCAAGCAAACAAAACAGCGTCGCTAATTAATGCAGATTAACTTTATTAAATTGCCAAGTACACATAGCAGCCCAAATTCAATTGTGTGGAATATCACAAAGAGCAGTTGAGCAATAGAACAACATGTATATATCAACGCCGGGTCGGAGCTTTATGACGCCATAATGAAACTAAATTGTTTAAATGTTGGCAACACAAATATTGGAGGGCCGTAAACCGATTTAATTTCCTGCAACTCGGCCGCATGACTATGGTAATCAAGCTGGCAGGTACCTACCTCTTTCCTCTTACCCTGCTACCCGCAGACGTATAACTAATCACGATGCCACCGCAGCTAGACTCCATTATTTACTCAACTGCTTTCATTGATTGGTTCTGATTGGAAAGACCCGTTCGTGCTCTCGTTCTATATACGCCACCAGCGGGAATTTCAACGAAATTCGTTAATTCGACGTCGAATCGGTTAACCGAAAATTTTTCAGTAAATCAATGAGGAGTGTACTGGTAAATTAATAAAAAAGAAACAGAAATTTACGCTCTAGTTTGTTAATGAATATGAAAAATGTTAAAATCACTAATGAAAATTGTTCATCGAATTTTGAATACGGGATGTGACAAAGAAAACCACAAACAAATTATTGTAATGTGGCCCAAAATCTTTTTTTAGACAAATGAAAAAAGTTTGAGTGGAAAAGAAAATTTGTCAATAAAATTTGAAGCACGAGTTGTATTTGGAAAGATTATTTTTTTCATCACTTTGTAATAACAAGAACTTACTATTTGATTGAATTCAATAATTTATCAATACGCTCTTCATTAATTTTGCTGGATCTGTTCGCATTAATTTCAACGTCAGAATATTTGAAATGTCACAATACATTTTTGACAGCATGCAAACAAGGGTTTTATCGAGAAACACGTAGTTTTATCGTAAGTAATATCATAAGGGCATATAATTTTTCCTGTGAAAATCTCGAAAAAACACGTTGCTAAGTAATATTTTAACAAGAAGCATGAGTGCTGGTGGCAACAAAAATCCGAGACAAATACGAGGATTTTTGCACCTGCACGAAAGCATTTTGTTAAAAAAATATTACTTTGCATTGTGTTTTTTCGCATACAATTCGCATGCAATTTTACTTGTTATCAAAGGTATATAAATCTTCATTCACTTCTATTTTATGTACATAATCTTTCGCAATTCTATTTTCCTTTGAAAATAAATTATTATATTCATTTTCATTTCTTCTTTTCTGTCCTCTGGACAATCCATTACTTCATCTTCCCCTTCTTCTTCATCATCATAATTTTTATTCATTTCTTCCTTGTACATATTACTAATTATTTTACCTTCTTCCTTCAAAGCTATTATTTCAAAGTTAATCCATGTTCCATCCAATTTTAATTTTCTTTCTTCAATATCTATTATTGCTTTATGTTTATCTAGCTCATCACATCCTATTATTACTTCAGTTTCAATATTTGGAGCAATTAATACTTGTAAACTAAATTCTTTTCCCTTAATATTAGCGTTTATATTTATCAATCTATTAATTTCACATATTTTCTTTGAGTTGCACCAATTAAATTTATTTTTGGTATTTTAATAATATTGTTTGTAGGAATATTCAACTTATCAACAAATTTTTGATTAATTATTGATGCTTCTGATCCAGTATCAATGAGTAATTTAGCTTCTAAATTGTTAATTACCCCATTTATAATAATTAAACTATTATTCCCATCTCTGTCTATATTTTCATTTACTTTTATAAATTCATTTGGATTTTCATATTTACAAATATATAGATTTTGTTTATTTGATGTATGCGTATTTAAAAATTTTCATTGTCATTTATTTGTTCAGTTATCTGTCTCGTATTTTCTCTATGTATTTGTGCTGTATGTAATTTTGTCTCGTTTATATTTGTTATACCATCTCTGTTTTCTGATCTTCTTCCTCTGTCTTGATCAATTCTTTGATAATTTACTCTTCTTGTTTCTTGATCTCCATTTCTTCTTTGCATATTTTCTTCAGAATTTCTTCTCTCCGGTCCTCTATATTGTCTATTGTTCCTGTCATTGTAATTGTTTTGTCTGTATGAATTATTATTGTTTCTATTGTTAGTGTTAGTATTGTTGTTTCTGTTATTGTAATTATTGTTATTATTATTTTGTGCATTATTATTATAATTTCTATTATTATTAAATCTATTATTTGTCCAATTGTTATTTTGATTGTTGTTGTTTCTCTGATTATGTTCATTGTTTATATAATTTGTTCTTCTATTTTGTTGCGAATTTTCTTGTCTGATCAAATTTCTCTCTACTCTTTGTAGATACATAGATAATTGATCCAATTTTCTTATATTTTGTATTGCAATGGTTTCAGCCAATTCTGCCTTGAAATGCCTTGCTATGAAAATAACGATTTCCTCCTCAGGAATTGGTGGTTCCAAATACTGTGTCATCGCATGTAGTTGGATTGCATAATTGTTTAAACTATGGCTTCTATTTTCATGAAATTTCCCGAAGTATAATTGTTCCCTGATGGTTGATTGTGCATTTTCCCCCCAGAAATATTGTAAAAATGCCGTTTCAAAATCTTGAAATTCTGACATATCTTTTTCCCTGGCAGCAAACCATATTAACGCATTATTTTCCAAGTGGTCTCTTATTATTTCCTTTATGTCCTCAATACTATTCATTCCTCTTACTCGATTTTTCAAAATTCTTATGAATATTTTTGGATGCAGTTTCTTGATATTTCCGTCAAATTTTTGACTAGTTGCTCCATAAATTGTTTTTACTCCTCCAATATATTCCATATTCATACCTTTTTTCTCGATTTGTTCTACCTTTCCTTGTATGTTCTTTATTTCCATTTTAAATGCCCTTTTTGTTTTATAATTCTCTTCTTCTGCTATCTTAAAATTCATTTTTATTTCTCTATCTAATTTTTTTATCTTCTCGGTACTTATTTCTATTTTCTTACTATTCCCACCTATTTCCATTTTTAATTCATTTTCGTTTTTCTTTATATTCTCCATTTCTCTGGATTGTATTTCTTCCACTTCCATTAATCTTCCTAACATTTCATTTCGAATTTCTTGTTTTGTTTCTTGTATTATTTCTTCTGTATAGTTTCTTGATTCTTCCAATTGTTTTCTCATATCTTGTTTTATTTCTTCCTTATTTTGGTCCATTTTTGTGTTCATATCTTGTTTTATTTCTTCCTTATTTTGGTCCAATTTTGTGTTCATATCTTTATTAGTTTGATCCATTTTTGTGTTCATATCTTTATTAGTTTGATCCATTTTTTTAATCATCATATGGAACATACTCATTACGTCCATCTCCTCTTTCTTTTCCTGTGATTTTCCTGCCATTTGACTTTCTATTTGTTCTTCTGTTTCAGTTGTCTCTGTTTCTCCATTATGCTCTTGTTCCATGTAATGTTCTTGAAAGTCACCCATTCCCTGTCTCCTTTCTTCTTCATCTGATTCTCCTCCTGCTCCTATTTGTTTACCATCTCTGAGTGTCATTCTTTTCTCCATTTTTCTTGTTTTAATTTGTTTTTTTTTAATGCCAAATTTTGTTATGCCCCACGTTGGGCGCCAATTGATATGGTTTGAAAAATATATTTAACCCTCAGGTAGGCGCTACTCAAAATGTTCAATAAGTAGCCGCTACAGCGTACTTTGTACGCCTAAAGAATGTTGATGAGTTATTTCTAAAATACTAGTCTTAATATACTTGTTCAGTACAAGAGTTTAGCTATGGAAATGTATACTTTGGATAGAGGTAGGCAGAAAATTAATTTTCATCTAAAAACATAGAAGAAATAAATTGAGAAACATTTTATTGAATAAGAACATACAATAAAAAAATTTCATTTCCAAGATGAAACGAAAACTAAAATGGAGCTGTCTATTCTTTTTCTTGCTGCACAAAAAACTTTGATTGGAATTACATGTAATACAAATATTTCTTGTAATGACATGTTCTTTACAAGCTAATTTTTGACAATTACCACATTGGATTGCGGTAACAGTTTACAAAAATGCATCAGAACACAAAATATTCTCGTCTCTGCGTCTCGCCACTAACTGAGGTATTAGAACAAACATCAATTAGAGGTTACATATGGTGGTGGGCGGGAAAAGTAGCGCAATGAGAAATATTCGCGAAAATAGTTAATAGACCGTTTTAACGGAAGACATCTTGTGGTAGCGGCGACCGTTGTCCACCTATAGATTTATATAGTAATTAATAGAAGCTATTTGTAATTCTGAAAGGAGACTGTAACTTAGATCTTGGACAAATGTATCTAAGATTACAACTGTATATTTCTTCGCTTTTTTAGGGACTCGACGAGAGAACGAGGACACAATATAGGTCTCATATAGTGAACGAGTAAACAGTGACACTTTTAACGTAATTTTGTATATCTACCAGTTCTGTGGGTACAGTTTCCTTTTAAAATTACAGCTAGCTTCTATTAATTACTATATAAATCTATAGGTGGACAACGGTCGCCGCTACCACAAGATGTCTTTCGTTGAAACGGTCTATTCAGTGTATTAAATACACTCTAGCGACTACTCAAGGGTTAAAAAAAATTGTATGTGTTCAAAATATGGAAAGCAATATTGATATATAATTTATTTATTATTAAAGGGTTTAATACTTACCCTTTTCTATTTATTATTTTGAAAATTTTTATTTAGATTTAATTGGGCGCCATTAATGATTATTAATTTTTTTTTCATGAGACTCTTATTTTTATTTAATATTAAGAAATTTAGATTATTATATTTATCTAATCTCAGGGTATATTTTAATTGTGAGGTCAAATTACAAAACTTGAAGACCGACTCTGTTCTTTGGCCTTCGTGTTGAAAGTTGGCATTCTAGTATTTTATTTCAATGGTGTCACAGAAATGTAAACAAACACCCACATTAAACTTTGAATAAATTGTATCTTATTCAAACAAACAACTATTTTATATTATGTTTTTATAATAAAATATTCAAAAATATTTAACTTATTTACATTCAATTTGCCTACCTAAATTTCATTCATTCATACAGGAGCACTATTAAAAAAAATATACTCACAGAACTAAATTCAATTACGTGGATATGAGCTTACTTATCATAGGATATTTTACTCCATAAAAAAAAGAAGAAGTTTTATTCTGTTTGTTCCTTTGGATCGTGAAAGGTTCATTTAACGAATTGATTTTATCAAATGCTCTGTAAGTAATTTTTTATCTAATTATAACTAAGAAAACAAATTAATAAGCAACAATTTATACTATATCATAAAAAATAACTTTAAAATTAATATGAACAGTACCTGAATGTCTATTGGGTTATATCTATTCTATCTTCAAATTCGAAGGTTTCAATGGTGTTGGAAATGTGGAAAAGGCCTGCAGAAAACTACAGACTGTCCAGTGTAGATCAAAACTCGTACATTATATCAACAAAACGATGCCAGATATATTAGTTCGTGGTGAATTAGATGTGATGGTTCATAATATAGTTGCTCGCTTACCGGCACTTTGTAAGTATTCTTTTTTATTTCACTTTACTTATTTTAAATCACTGGATTCTTATATTAGATTTGTTTTAAAACATGATTATTCACTTTTTGAATATTTATATTAATATTCATATTGATTTTTCTTTATAAATTTCAAATTAAATTCTCCAGTCTTTCTCCTTTTGAGAAATTTTCGCAAGTTGTTGATTTTTTTCATTGTTTTCTAAACAAATTTCTTTTTTTATTTTTCAATCAATCAGATTCATTTTAAGAGTTTGTTACTAAATTGATATTTACAATCTTTAAAAATATTGTAGCTTTATTCAAATGAAATTATGTTATAGTTTCTATATGGTATTTGTTTCATTTCTATGTTGTTAATTTTATAACTGCAGTGGTCAAAATTTTTATATTTGTATTTTTATACCCTTAAGTTTTAAGTTGGTATTTTACACAATTTGTTTGAAGTTGGTGCTCCTGTTTTTATCTGTCAATTTATAACTTAAATTATTTGATTATACGGGGTTTTCCAAAATTGATTACTAAAATTTAGTATATAGTGTTTGCCAAAACTTATTATATTTCTTTTACTGTGATGAATTCATTTAAATTAAGTAAACAAATAACAGAGTTGGTCGTATTGCTTTAGTTATACCTTATGATTAGTTAATATTTTATTTAGGGTATTTTCATACCATAACAATATATGTTACGGTCAATAGCTGGCCATTAACGTAAATGCCCAATTTTGCATGCCAATAACATTAAAGACCGGGCATTCACGTTATAGCCCGTCGTGAGCGGCCAATGTTGTTAATATTTCTCATATCAACATCTTTGGCCGGTCTTTAACGTGAATGACCAAAAACTGCCGGACAATGTTGTTGATTATATAAATATAGTGATGATTATTGAAACCATGCAATATGAAATCTTTGATTCTATTTGTTTAAAAACAAATTATAATAAGAAACAATAGGAACACAACTTATTAGTCATCATTTTTGGCACTTTGAATTACAAATTTTCTCGTTTACGCGACATACGTATTTATTATTTTTGCATCCTCCCTTGCAGTGACAACGCTTGTAACCCTGGCCTCCTAAAATACTATTTGCAGCTGCAACTTCTGTTATGTCTTAATTTTTTGCAAAATCGCTGAGATTCTCGAGTAAAATAAGCTTTTCAACGCAGGGATTAAACTCGGCTCTGGTGAACTTATGCTTTAAAACACCATGAGTTGTACCTAAAATCTCAACATTATTTTCTAATTTAAATTTTGACCGCATTCTTACCAAGCTTATAAAGACCATCTTCCATACTACTAACAACAGCTAGAACATTGCGGGGAGAACCACGAGCTCTGTCTACGTCCTGTATGGGTACACGAACCGTAGTTCCAACATGATCCTCAGAGAATTTTTGGTTAGATATTTTCAGCATTTTGGTGGCTTGTTTTTCCAAAGATTCTCTGGATCTTTTACGCTCATTGACAATGTTATCTCACAATTGATGCATTTTGCATCATTATTAACTTTTTCTCCAAGTGGCAATACTGTGGAACACTGGTCGCAAACAATTCTCTCTTCAATATCTACCGGTATACTTTCAAGTTCTAATTCATCGTTTTCTGAAACTATATTATTTTCTTCATTTTCTATTTCTGTACGCTCATTGTCCTTAGATTCTCCTTCCATTTCTTTTAGAATGCTTTCAAAATCTTCTTCAGTGGCTAATGTAACGTTAATTTCGTTCACTTTACTTCCCTCGATTGAATTAATAAATTATCGTATGGGCGGCGAATAGCCAGTCCTTTCTCATGCCCAACACCGAGAAATGTTTCAAGGCTGAATATATTTACTGTCGACGAGAGTCGAAATCAACGTTTCTATGCGCGATGATCGAGGCCCGTCTGTCGGAAAATAGTCACGCCCATCTTGAAATTCCCACTTCGATTTCGTGTCTCTTCTTCTTCTACCAATTATAAATCAAATATGAATCAAGAATTCACTACTGAAAGGTAAATTCCTTTCCTGGTCAAATCGTATGAGCGTGACACGAACATGAGACGTAAGTCGGTTGTCGTTCACATGATTTAGTGTATTTAAACAAGTGGCAAAGGGGTTTCGTTCTTTTCTCTCCTGCATACATGTGCTATTGAAGCCTTATGGCTTATATTATCTTATCTTAGAAGTGCATTCATTTGAGTGGTAAGTCATTTCGGTTAAATGTATAACTAACTCTCCTTTTTTAATAGCTTCTACCTTCCTATCTTTATTATGTAGCAATATCATTCCAGTGCCAGGAATAATATATATCGATATGAATTTGTTTTTTCTTTCAGTTTTTTTTATATATTATCTATTTAAAAATATCTATTTAAAAATATATACGTATTTAAACAAATGTATGTATTTACCGGTGCAGAATCGGTTATTCTATTTTATCGTTTTTTTATTTGCTTTCTTTTTATCTAAAAATACAGGATGTATGAACCACGTTGTCAAATAATTTTCTTTAATATCGTAATATCATACTTGTAATATCATACTTCAGACATCCTGGATTTTGTTGAATTTGTGAAAATTGTTCCTGATATTATATCTGTTCCCTAGCACTTTACCTGGGACTAAACTTTACCTGGGACTAAACTTTACCTGGGACTAAATTTTACCTGAGACACTTCCTGGAACTTTACCTGGGCCAGGACTTTTACCTGGAATACTCTACCTGGGAATATTATCTGGGACAAGATATGTAACTTCAAAAGGACACCAAGGACACCATCTCCTCACCATCACTCCAGGAAAGTAATATATATATTTCATCGCTTCTTCAACGACTTCAATAAAAACTAGTCAATTTTTTTTTTACTTTGTTTGTAACAAAAGTCAATATACAACTTGTAAATTTAATAACGTTGTTCATATAGTTTTTTTCCCTTCCAATCTTCCAGGATTTGTCGCTATAATGCAGAGGTGAATAACAAATAAACTAGTATTATTCAGAGTGGCGCCCACTTACCTTTCCTAATTTACATAGTTTATCTTTATTTCACCTTAATTGAATTTCAAGTAGAATTACCCGCGAACCGGTAAGACTACTCTCTGAATTTATACTAGTTTGGTCTCAGAATCTACACCTGAGGTGCTCTCTAACCTGAGCAGCCGTAACAAATTGGCACCCGAACGTGTGTGGGCCTTGTTTTACACATCTGCTTTATATCGATAAATCTTGAAACTTGGAAGTTTGGACAGTAGTTGAAGTCAGAAGCAATATCTTTTCTTTCACTTATCGTATTATTTATCTTTCTATCTTTTACTTATCATATCGTTCATATGTTGAGTTGGTAATATCTATTTTTATTATCGTTTATCTAACATATCTTTATATTTTTATCGTATATCTTCACGTATCGTACCTATAAAATTTTCTTTTTCGTCAATATCAACAGTACTCGTTTTTTCTCTTTTATCTTATATTTTTAATACCGTCAATTAACGTATAAAAACATGGCTCGAATTTTCAAATTAAATGTTGATTATCTTTTATCTCATGAATTGGATTACGAACTTTCTTATCGTGGCTTGGAAATCCCTTCACTGGTTACAGAGAAGAGGAAATTATTACGCGGTGTTCTAACACAGGAAGTATCTATGAGGAGTTCGATTTCATATGTTGAACTTCCTTTTATTACCGAAATTACAGGTATTAAGATGTCTTTTGCCGACTTGAAGAAGAAGGTTCAAGATTTTGTTGGAACTTCTTCGGATGTCGAGTACAGAAGATTGACTTGCCGTCTAACTCACCTCACTCAACGTACTTCTCGTGTAACTTGCGAGGAGGACGAACAAGAACAAGTAAAGAGACATTTAACAACAGAAATATTTTGTTTAGAAGGTGAATTAGATAGCAAAATCAATGTTATCGATTCAGACAGACAATCCACTCCAGTAAATACAAGTCAAAGCTTTTCTTTTTCTAAACCTGTACCTGTACATAAATGGGGAATAAGATTCTCAGGAATAGATTCCAAAGAATCTGTACTTGGATTTTTAGAACGCGTAAATTGCCTCAAACTTTCGAGAGGTATCACAGATGCTGAATTGTTTTCTAGCTCAGCTGATTTATTTAGTGATCAGGCTTTTAATTGGTATCTTATTAACAGATGCAAAGTTCAGAATTGGGAACAATTAGTGACCAAATTAAAATCCGATTTCTTACCGTATAACTACCAAGATGATTTACTAGAGGAAATCAAAGCTAGAAAACAAGGTCAACATGAACGAGTTACCTTGTATATTAACGCCATGTGTGGTTTGTTCAACCGTCTTGATGACAAACCAAGTGAAAGTGCCATCATTCGTATTATTCGTAGAAATCTTTTACCTCATTATGCACAACCATTAGCTTTAATTGATATTGATACTGTTGATATTTTGACTGAAAAATGTAAACGACTAGAGGAAACATTAACTTGGGACCAACAGTTCACAGCTAATCATAAAAGCAGTCAATATTTACTTGAACCAGATTTGAGCATACCTAGTACCTCTTTTAAGGATAATTCTTGTTTTAAGCAAACACGAAAAAATCTATCTGTAGTATCTTCTACCTGGACTTGCTGGAATTGCAAACAAGCAGGTCATATGTATTATAACTGTCAAGTTCCTAGGAAACTGTTTTGTTTTGGTTGTGGACATCCTGATACAGTAAAAACGAAATGTCCAAAGTGTTCAAAAAACGAACAAAGCGGTGGTCGAACTTCCCACTCAACCACAGTCGCTCAGAAACCGGGAACATCAGGAAAATCCAGCACCAAAGTAAAACCAAAACCTCAGGAAAAACCTACAAAAGACAAAAATTGAGGCTATCTCAAATAAATCCTGTAAATTCCAGTTCTGCAAAGAACATTTCTCCTTCTATCTTAAAAAAGGTTCCTACTGTAAGTCGCTCCGACTGGAATTCATGGCTTTTATTTGTCAAAAATTTCTATAAACTAAATTCAAGATCAAGTTCAATAGTTTCAAATTCGAAGCATAAGTCTTTAGCAAATGTAGGGTCACTGTTGTATAACATGGAAAATGATAATCGACCTTATGTCGATATCATAATTTTTGATAAAACAATTTCTTGCCTTGTTGATACTGGTTCAAATATCTCATTGATTGGTTCTCGTGCACTAGATTTTATTCATAACTTATCGATACCTATCTTAGACGATGATAACTTAAAAATATCTACTGCAGATGGCAAGTTGCAGGACGTTCTTGGTTATATCGAAACATATGTCATCACAGACAAGATATCTAGGCTTATGAAATTTTATCTAATACCTTCTGTTAAACATGACATTATTCTCGGTATGGACTTTCTTAAGATTTTTAATGTAAAAATAAATTTCTCTAAATTATCTTTAACTGTAAATTCTCTCTCGTTGGCTGTAGTCAATACAATTCGGGATGTATCTCATTTAACTCCTAATCAAACTGGTAAATTAAATCAAACTATTGATCTCTTCAAGACTATTAGTCCTTCAGATAAAATCGGCAAAACTCATTTGATAGAGCATTTCATTGATACCGGAAATTCCCCTCCCTTTAAACAAACCCAATATCCCTTACCTCAGGCAATGCAAGCTTACCTGGAAAAGGAAGTAGATACTTTGCTTGAATTAGGTGTAATTCAGGAAAGTAAATCTTCATATTGTAGCCCTATCTGGTTAGTTCAAAAGGGAGATGGTAAATACAGAATGTGTTTTGATGGACGTAAATTAAATAGTGTAACTTTAAATAAAGATGCTTATCCCTTACCTTCAATCGAAGTTATACTGAGTCAACTTCGAGATACTCGTTATATATCTAGTATCGATCTGAAGCAAGCATTTTATCAAATTCCGTTGGAGAAATCATCTCGGGAAAAAACAGCTTTTGCAGTTAAGGGTAAAGGTTTATTCGAGTATGTCACTACCCCTTTCGGTTTAGTCTCTGCTCCTGCTAGTATGTGTCGTTTGATCGATTTGGTCATTGGTCCTTCCTTAGAACCTTATTGTTTTTACTACCTGGATGACATCATCATTTGTACTCCTGATTTTGACAAACACATGGAAATTCTCCAGAGTGTTTTTGAGAGATTACGAGATGCCGGCTTGACGGTGAATTTAGATAAATGTCAGTTTTGTCGTTCTTCCCTTAGATATCTAGGTTATGTCGTGGATGAAAATGGTCTTCGTACCGATCCTGAAAAGGTTTCTGCTATTTGTGAGTATCCTGTTCCGAAAACTGCCACTCAGGTGCGTAGATTCTTGGGAATGGTTTCGTATTATCGACGGTTTCTTAAAGATTTTTCTTCCTTATCTGCTCCAATTTCTGATCTTCTAAATGAGCGAAAGAAACACCAACCCATTACTTGGACACCCCAAGCAGATCAAGCTTTCGAAAAGGTGAAAACTGTCTTAACTACCGCTCCTATCTTAAGTAGTCCCGATTTCACCAAACCTTTCTTCCTTATGACAGATGCTAGTGATGTTGGGGTAGGAAGTGTTCTTTTTCAACTGGAAGATGGACTCGAACATCCCATAGCTTATATGAGTAAGAAACTCACAAAGGGTCAAAAGAAGTTCAGTACTACCGAAAAGGAACTGTTAGCAGTTTTGTTAGGGATCGATCATTTTAGGTATTATCTTATCGGTCGTCATTTCACCGTAATTACCGATCATTCTTCTCTGGTTTGGTTGAATAACATGAAAAAACCTTCTCCTCGCTTAGCTAGATGGATATTGCAATTGTCGCAATACAACTTTTCTATCGTACACCGTAGATCTACCGGAACTGTAGTTGCGGATGCTTTATCTCGTATACCTGAAGTTAGTATTTTAGACTTATCTACCTTGCATCCTGATAAATGGTATAATGACATGATTTCTCATGTTCAGGATTTTCCGGAAAAATACCCAAGTTTTCGAGTTGAGAATAACATATTATATAAACATGTCTTTAATAAATTTGGACCAATTAGTAATATTTCCGATTGGAAAATTGTCGTTCCTACTAAAAATCGAAATGAAATTCTACATCATTTTCATGATAGTCCAACTTCTTCTCACTTCGGTGTTTTTAAAACATTAGAGAGAATTTCTGAAATTTATTATTGGCCAAATCTTAGAAAATCGGTTTATAAATATGTCACTCGTTGTAAAATATGTGCATCGTGCAAACCCTCTAACTTACCCCAAGCAGGATTAATGGGACAATATCGTAATATTAACTTCCCTTTCCAATTAGTATCGTGTGATCTTTTAGGGCCATATCCCCGATCTCGCAAAGGTAATCAGTTCGCACTTGTTGTAGTTGACTGGTTCACTAAGTTCGTATTGGTTCATCCCTTACGTCAGGCTACCGCTCGTTCTATAGTGGATTTCTTAGAAAATCATGTTTTTCTCATTTTTGGAATACCTCAAATTGTTTCGTGTGATAATGGTAAACAGTTCACGAGTCATCTTTTCAAAAATCTCATGGAAAAATATTCAGTACAAAAGATATGGTATAATGCTAACTTTCATCCTCAAATTAATCATACTGAGCGCGTAAACAAATCCATTGTCACAGCTATACGATCTTATAGTTATGAAGATCATAGAACATGGGATGAAGAAATATATAAAATTGCTCAAGCAATTCGGCTGTCGAAACATGAGGTTACCGACTTCACCCCTTCCTTCCTTACCTTTGCTCGAAATGTACCTGTCTCGGGAAATTTTTATGGTAAAATTGCAGAAAATGCAAATAATCAGGTTACCATTTCTGACAAAGTTCACCGAATTCAGGATACACAAGAAATGCCTAAATTTTTCGGAGTGGTGAGAAAGAACTTGCAAACAGCATATCGACAAAGTAGTCAACGTTATAATTTGCGCAAACGTGATCATAGGTTTTATGTAGGTGATCGGGTTTGGAAAAAGAACTACCCAAAATCGGACAAAGCCAGATATATTTCCGCAAAATTTTTACCGAAATATACACAATGTACCGTATATCGTGTTATCTCTCCCTTAGTGTATGAATTAAAAGATGAAACGGGAAAAAATATTGGTCGATGGCACATGAAAGACCTTAAAGCTGGTATCTTGTCTGATGATGAGTGTTCTGATATCGATGATTCCGAAGCAGCCCTAACGTAATCAGATAAATATATCTTTCCTAATTTTTCATTCTATTTGTGTTGTATGTTGGTGTCTCGAATATTTTTTTTGTATCTTTTTATCATAGAGATTTTCCTTTTCTCTGACTAGTAAACGATAATGACTTTCTTTCCCTACTACTGATTAGCAAATTAACATTCGTGTTCTGGGATAAATGAGTAGTGTAATAAATATTTTCCTAGCCGGATGGAATTCTAATCTAAGAATTATAATATAAAATCTGTTGAGAATTTTTCGAATTTTTAAAATATTCAAATTTATTATAATTTTGAAAAAGTTTTTTTGCACCGTCAAATCAAATTGAGTAATAAACCTGTTGCGCACATGCATAGAGGTTAATGAATTGGGTCTAATTGATTTGGAGAAATATCGGATATACCTTAAATGTTTAGGGGTGATATTATATCTTCAGTACCTTATCTTATCTTAATTATCGTAGTTTACGATAAATATCTTAACTTATCTTATCTTATCTTATCTAAGTGGACAAGGGTAGTCTACTGTACTATATATTTTATAGTACTTATCTTATCTTATCGTTACAGACAAAGTGTCTTGTCTGTATTTATATACCGAAAGGGTATATTAAATTTTTTTTAGACCATTGACAATTTGACTTTGCAATTAACTTACATAGTTGCTGACATATCAGGGGATATCGAAGTTATTATCTTAGCTCTAAAGTCTTATTACTTCAGTTATCTATAATTTCTATTATCTTAACTATCTTGAAATTTTAATATCTGAAATGTTTTAAAATTTCCTTTATCTTAATTATCTTAAAAATTTTCATTACCTTCATGTTGAAAATTTTTAGTATCTCAAGTGTTTTAAATTTTTTCTATTATCTATTTGTTAATATGTTCGAGATGTCAACTTACATTACAGAAATTCTTTTTGCCTATCTTCAATCAATATCTTACCTAATATCTTGTTTACTTAAAATTTTTCTATTTTGCTCATTACATACCTCTATCTATGATCATTCCGAAAGATTGATCTAGATATTTCACTTATAGACATGGATTCAATCTGTCTATATTTTATTGCATCACATTTTCCCTTTTGATTATATTTTTTTGTTGGATTTCTCAGCAGTGGGTGTTGAGGGAGCTCAGAGCGGTCTGGAATGTGTTTCAGGGTTCAGCGTCGGGGGGTTAATCAGCCTGGGAGGCAGAGGTGGCTAAGGTCTGCTGTCATTTAGTTAAATCTACTTGGGGGGTTAGCTACTGCGTTTGTGCCAACATGGCTCACATATCGCTCTGGGGATTTTCCAACAGTACTGTTGTGGGATGCCGTTGTCAATTTCTCTTTTCCCCAAATTTCAGCTTGACAGAAGCTACATTCTGTTAGGGGGCTAGATCGAGCCTCCTTGGACTTGCTGTATCAGCTTGTTCCAAAAAAATTTTTTTTGAATTTTTTTCTTTCGTTTTTATCGGTTGTTGTTATTCATTATTTAGTTTATCGATCTTAAAAGCTTTCCTATTTAAGGAACGTTATGTTGTATTGTCATGGTGTTTCGGGTTTGGATTTCATCTGAAGCTGAGATTGAAGACCACGACGCGATTTAACATCTCTCGCGAGGTCCTTCTCATTAGGCAGAAGTTGATTTCTTGATCGGTGATACTGTGGTGATGCACATATCCGACCAAATATATGAGTAGTTTTTTTTTGGTTTTTTTTTATTTTTCTTCATATATCGTTATATGGGGTATAATACATTGGAAATTTTAGCTTGACAGGAGCTACATTCTGTTAGGGAGTAATACAAACTTCCTTGGCATTGTTCCAAAACATTTTAGCTTGACAGGAGCTACATTCTGTTAGGGAGTAATACAAACTTCCTTGGCATTGTTCCAAAACATTTTAGCTTGACAGGAGCTACATTCTGTTAGGGAGTAATACAAACTTCCTTGGCATTGTTCCAAAACATTTTAGCTTGACAGGAGCTACATTCTGTTAGGGAGTAATACAAACTTCCTTGGATTTGTTCCAAAAATATATTTTTTTTTCATTCATATGATAGTAGTAATTAAATAAAGAAACATTTTATAAATAATAACTCATCCATATCTTTTTTTTATCTAACTGAGGGATAATCAATGTATCTGATGGGAGTCTCATTTCTTCCCTTATCTTATCTTATCTTTAGTCATTATCTTTGGGAACCCACTGATGCAGTGATTTATCTTAATATTAAATTTCTAAATTATTGGTATGTAAATACCTGGTACTGGTTCCGCTTTTCTCAGAATTTACCGTTCAAGGTTTCTGCTGTGTTTGTGAGATGATTTTTTTTCCCTAGTGTTCTGCTTGCGCGATGACCAATGGCTACTGTGGACGCTAACTGGCAACCTCCCTGGTAAGAGCCTAGGAAAAAAGAAAATCACCTGGCGTACCGGTGAAGACTTTGGACCGTTCCCTTTCTTTCATTTTTTTTTATCTTTATTTTTCTCTAAATTAATTATTCGGAAGAATCCTCAAATTCTTTTCCTTCAGTATCGCAGTGACTCGTTCCTTTCTTCTTAGTCTTCCTATCGTTCAATATCTTCTTAATATCTTCTTTATTTCAGTCTCGTAATAGCTCAATGATTTTCACTTATAAAAATTTTTTTTTTTGAAAAAATTTTTTTTTCGGGTTGTAAGGGTGTGTAACGTTAATTTCGTTCACTTTACTTCCCTCGATTGAATTAATAAATTATCGTATGGGCGGCGAATAGCCAGTCCTTTCTCATGCCCAACACCGAGAAATGTTTCAAGGCTGAATATATTTACTGTCGACGAGAGTCGAAATCAACGTTTCTATGCGCGATGATCGAGGCCCGTCTGTCGGAAAATAGTCACGCCCATCTTGAAATTCCCACTTCGATCTCGTGTTTCTTCTTCTACCAATTATAAATCAAATATGAATTAAGAATTCTCTATTGAAATGTAAATTCCTTTCCTGGTCAAATCGTATGAGCGTGACACGAACATGAGACGTAAGTCGGTTGTCGTTCACATGATTTAGTGTATTTAAACAAGTGGCAAAGGGGTTTCGTTCTTTTCTCTCCTGCATACATGTGCTATTGAAGCCTTATGGCTTATATTATCTTATCTTAGAAGTGCATTCATTTGAGTGGTAAGTCATTTCGGTTAAATGTATAACTAACTCTCCTTTTTTAATAGCTTCTACCTTCCTATCTTTATTATGTAGCAATATCATTCCAGTGCCAGGAATAATATATATCGATATGAATTTGTTTTTTCTTTCAGTTTTTTTATATATTATCTATTTAAAAATATCTATTTAAAAATATCTATTTAAAAATATATACGTATTTAAACAAATGTATGTATTTACCGGTGCAGAATCGGTTATTCTATTTTATCGTTTTTTTATTTGCTTTCTTTTTATCTAAAAATACAGGATGTATGAACCACGTTGTCAAATAATTTTCTTTAATATCGTAATATCATACTTGTAATATCATACTTCAGACATCCTGGATTTTGTTGAATTTGTGAAAATTGTTCCTGATATTATATCTGTTCCCTAGCACTTTACCTGGGACTAAACTTTACCTGGGACTAAACTTTACCTGGGACTAAATTTTACCTGAGACACTTCCTGGAACTTTACCTGGGCCAGGACTTTTACCTGGAATACTCTACCTGGGAATATTATCTGGGACAAGATATGTAACTTCAAAAGGACACCAAGGACACCATCTCCTCACCATCACTCCAGGAAAGTAATATATATATTTCATCGCTTCTTCAACGACTTCAATAAAAACTAGTCAATTTTTTTTTTACTTTGTTTGTAACAAAAGTCAATATACAACTTGTAAATTTAATAACGTTGTTCATATAGTTTTTTTCCCTTCCAATCTTCCAGGATTTGTCGCTATAATGCAGAGGTGAATAACAAATAAACTAGTATTATTCAGAGTGGCGCCCACTTACCTTTCCTAATTTACATAGTTTATCTTTATTTCACCTTAATTGAATTTCAAGTAGAATTACCCTCGAACCGGTAAGACTACTCTCTGAATTTATACTAGTTTGGTCTCAGAATCTACACCTGAGGTGCTCTCTAACCTGAGCAGCCGTAACACTAAATGAGCAATTTCATCTTGTGGGATGTCAGCTGAGGCAAATCCTACTCTAGCCGTACATCCGAACATTGCCTCATATGGAGATCTTCCAATTCCTTGTAAAAAAGTATATCGTAATTAATGATTTTCCAAATTACACGACATTGCATAAGGTAAACACTTACTTACCTGAACGTAGTGCGCGGTTTTTCTTAAACTGGATAAATTTGATTCCTGCAGGCCAGTCTTTGGTTTCATTTTCATCCATCCATGCCCCCAACATTTCCTCAATATCTCTATTGGCATGCTCAAACGAACCTTGACTCTGGCTGTGCCTAGGTTTTCCGTGAACAATTTTTAACTCTGGCCACATCGTATGCAATTCTAGTAGAACTGAATTCGCAAACTCTCGACCATTGTCGGAGTGCAGAATTAGAGGTGCTCCAAAAGTAGTATAAATTTCTAATAAATTAAATGCGACTTCTTCCGCCCTTTTGTATTTTAAAGCTTCCAGCAACACAAATTTCGTTAAATGGTCTTGAAATACCATAATAAAAGGATTGTCGTTGTAACTTTGATACTGCATGTCCATCAAATCAACTTGGGCACGTGAATTGAAATGAGAAAGTAAAATGGGTCTTGAAACTAGTCCTCTCTTTGGAGTACTACTCTTTTTTTGACACTGCGTGCAAAGCCGTAGGTATATCATGATTGTTTCGTTGGTGATGTTATAGTAATGTTGATTTATTTCAGAAATCAACCGATTTCTCCCACCATGTCCGATTGCCATGTGAGCATTATGGATAATTTCAAACAATTCTCCATTCGTTAAGCCGGCTACGGACGATGAGCGATAATATAATATAAATTATAGCTCACATATTTTAAAAATATCGCTCTGCATTAAAAAGTGCAGGTCGCTGCGCATTGATGCTTTAATATATTCTATATCTATTCTATATCCCGGCGATGACGGGCGATATATTTGATGACTAAAGGAATATACTTTCGGAGCGATTTTTAGGATATATATTTCCCCCCCCCCCTTGAGTTGCGCTGCCCGCGAAGGAAGCAAACCGGTGTGTGTTAACATGTTTTCTTACGTGATTTGATAAATAGATTTTTTAGGTTTTTAAAATTAGTTTGCTATTTCTGTCAAGAATATGGAATATTTCATTGAAAGTGTGAGAAAATATCCAAATTTTTCGTCACTTAATTCGTTGAGAAGTGTAAATTCTCCTCGTTATTTTCGGTATTTGATATGATTAGATAACCAGAATCTCGGTGTTACTCTTTGGTTACTCTAACCATAATTGCTAATAAATCAGCAGCATCTGATTCATCTTCTGATGAGCTATCAATGGTATCAAGTAATATCATCACCATCGCCATTTTCTACACCATATACCTAGTTCACTGAATCAGACTACTACTATATCGAAAATAAAAAAAAATATTCTAGTGCACTGCAGTTATAATATAATATATTATAGCTTACTGCCGAGCTATAATATATACTATATTATCGCTCATCATCGTCCGTAGCCGGCTTTAGTTTTGAAATTTATGGTACCCCGTCTCTCTGGCGCCGTACTCCCCGTTATCACCGCGCAACCCCAGTACTTCCCACTTTCTCGATTTAAACTCGCCAGAACTCAGCAGACGATAGGCGGGGTAAGGAAATTTTCGGTAACCACTGAATCGACGAAGTGAATTTACTTGTCGTTAGTTAGTGTACGGTGATATCACTTTAGATTTCGCACTGTCCGTAATAGGTTTAATTAGGCGGTCTTTTTCGTTTATTTTCATCACATCATATTTCCGTACCAGTCTATAGTGTTTCATTGATTTTTTTGAACCCGCTGTTGATAGAAAAGTCTTCGCCTCTTTAATGTCGGCTATACGTTTCATGTATTGGTCATTATTTAAAAACGATTTATTGTCATCGCGTTTGGATTTTATGATTATGTCTAATTTCACAGTAAATCGCCGTCGCATTTAATCATAATCCATGGCATGGATTTATATAATTTGTCCCACAAACACAAAATTTAAATAAACCCAACACTGCAAACAAATCATTCGCGTGGGTATTTATATTTATAAATTAAAAGTTTGGTTATGTTATTATAAATTCTTTCACATATTCACATCGTTAGCTGCCGTGTAATGGGCGATGACGTTATTGCCCGGACAATGATGTTAACTTTTCGCTTGAATTTTAAATTATCAACATTGTCAAAATGACATGGCCTTTCACGTTATTGGCCGCTCATTGACGTGAATGTCCAATAAGAATGGTCAATCACGTTATGGACCGGCTATCCACGTTATTGGCCGGATTAACGTCATTACCCGTAACATATATATATTTTTCATTATACCTTACTGAAAACCCTATCTTAACATGCCTTTTAATAGTACCGAAAATGACCTTTTTCCGTGCGGGCGCACGGGAAAAAGTTTTCCTGTGCGCTAACATGCGTTGCTAAGAGAACAGAACACAGTTCCCTTAGAAACACTAAACCATAATTGTATTATGACAGCCGACGTCAGTGTTTTGAATTATAAAAATTGTACTATGACAGCAGATGTCAGTGTTTTGAATTATAGTCTAGAATAGTAAATACTTCTCCTCCAAGGAGCTGCGAGACCTGGGAGCAGAGTAGCGGTTTCTCCTCGGATCTTACGGGGGGAATACGTGAAACAAAGGACAGCTCAATGGATTCCTGTGGAATGCAGAAATCCGATATCAGGATCTTCAGCGTGGAGAGTGGACTGTTGTCCCGATCGCTTCGTTGATAGCCGGTCGGTCGCCGGAGTCAGCGAGGTTGTCGGACCAATAGTTTGCTCGTGGAAACCTGCCTGATATAAACCGTATCTAGTGGAAGGCGGTTGATGAGGTATATTAACTAGATGTGGGGGCTTGCCTTAAACAGCTGGCCAAGTGGAAGGAGACCACAATAAAATACCCCTCAAGTCAAGGTGGAACATGCGGGGCTCTGCGGGAGTGGACCTTGTACTTTCCTAGCTTCTCGTGGGATCTTCCATGGAAAGAAAAAAGAAAAAGAAAAAGTTGAGCGGGCAAGCACCGCAACCGGGCACAAGTCGGAGCAATTTATCCGCAGTGCCCAAAAAACTGTAGCTCCTCCCTCACGCGCGAGCAACCCTCGTGTAGAGGAGGCTATAGACAAACAGGAGAGGAGAACGTCAGGGGCACCCATACCCTCAACATTCTCAACTGCTGAGAGTTTTCGGGAAAAATCCTGGAAAAAAAGTAGAAAAACCCCCATCCTTCCTGAACTGGGTAAACCCGGTGGAAGGGACGATCCACTGAGGCGTGGACTTAGTGGAGCGGGGGTAAGATGGTATCTTCGCTTTCTGGAGCAGGGACTTGCACCGGAAAAAACAAGAAAGAAAGCCGCAGAGCGCAAAAAACAAGGAGAGGAGAAGAACATCCCTCCTAAAGTAGAAAAACGAAATCGGGAAGAGGCGACAACCCAGTCACCGCAAGTACAGGTGAAAAAGAAAAAGGAGGGCAAAATAGCCATCCCTTCTTAAGGCGGTTCTCCCTAGGGCGTACCCTGAGACCACTCTCAGTGCGGACGACCAAACCTTGCTGGAGAACGCAATAATAGAAGAAATGTATGCAGGATGGGAGCATAAGCTCCAGTTTACTGGCATACATTTCAGACCAGGAGTCGTTCTAATCGACTGTGAAACACCACAGACTGCAGAATGGCTCCAGTTGATAATACCACAGCTGAAAAGCTGGAAGGGAGTAGAACTGATGGTGCGCCAGGGAGAAAACATCCCAAAAATGCACACCGCTACGATCTTTCTCCCAAGAAGCAAAGGCGTAGAGGAAGGAAAACTTCTTCGCTTGATAAAAGCGCAGAATGAAGGTTTGGTAACAGACCAGTGGAAGGTCCTCAATCTTAAAGAAGAGGGCAAAGGCCTAGTCTTGAGGGCAGGAATAGGCAATCTATCCTGTCAAAAAATCAAGAACAACGGGTACACCATTCATTACCGGTTTGGGAAAATCCCCGTACATGGCCTCAGAAAAGAAAGGGAAAGAAACCCTGAGAAGATTTCTATCTCCTCCAAGGCAAGCGACGACTCGAGTAGTGTAGAAAGCCTACACATCTCTAAACTACTTGGGGAGGAGTCACCGCTGTTCGAGGAAGGAATGGAGTTTGGGTCGGAGGAAGGGGACAGCACTCTTACAGAAGGGGACATCACCCTGATAAAAGAGGGTAATACCCAACCTGAAAACCAACAGGATGGCGGGGATTAACTTATCTCAGGTTAATGCTCACCATGCCAAAGGAGCTTCGGCGGTGATCACAGGATTGTTCACTAAGGACCAATAGGGAAGGGGGTGGATCCAAGAACCATGGGTCAATAATAACCAGGTAAGAGGATTAGCATGTAAAGATGCTAAAATAGTATATCACTCAGGTAGTGATATACCAAGAACATGTATTATGATAAGGAACAATATTAACTATTTTTGTCTTTCAGAATACATGACTCGAGTCCTCGTTCCAGTTCGAGCACTCTTCGAACACAAGAAGGAGAGCAAGGAGATAGTAATAGCATCATGTTACTTTTCGGGAGACGACATAGCACCACCCACCGAGGTACAAAGGCTGGTGAAGTACTGTGAAGAGAAGAGACTACCTCTACTCTTAGCATGTGATGCCAATGCACACAATACTGTTTGAGGGAATAGGAATACCAACCAGAGAGGAGAGCAACTTTTAGAATATATCCTTAATAAAAACCTTAATATTCACAATATAGGGAATACCCCCACATTTGTAACAAGGGTAAGGCAAGAAGTTTTAGATGTCACACTGGCAACACAGGATTTAAAGCATATAGTAAAAGATTGGAGAGTTTAGGGCGAACCATCTCTCTCCGATCATAGCATCATAACATTCAAGTTAGAACTAGGCAAACCTGAGGTGAGCCCCAGAAGAAAACCAAAAAAAACAGATTGGGACAACTATAACACCTGTCTGAAAGAAAACCTAGCACATATCCAGAGAAAAGAGAGGGCTATAAGCACCATCTAGATCTGGAAAATGAGCTTGAGGACCTGAACAGGGCAATAATCGATGCATTTGAATCGAGCTGCCCTCTTCAAGAACAACGAAGCAGTAGAGATGCACCCTGGTGGAATAAACATCTGTCAGAATTAAGATCTCAAACCCGGGACCTTTTTAATAGAGCAAAACTCACCGGAGACTGGCAGAGATACACCGAAGTGAGAAACACCTACTATAAGGAAATTAGAAAAGCTGAAAGAAATAGCTTCAGAAAATTCTGTGAAAATATAAATACAACACCTGCTGCGGCAAGACTTTACAAAGTCATGACAAGAAGTAGGGTCAACACATATATGGCTTTGAGGAAGCCAGACGGTAAATATACCGAAAATGAGGAGGAAAGAGTGAGACTCTTACTAGAAACTCATTTTCCTGGGAGTAGCCCAAATAGGGGAGATAGTCCTCTCGAAGGTCATAACAGACCTTCGAGAGAAAGTACTACAATGGCTAAGCACATTTGTAGTAACGGACGGTTAAAATGGGCTATGAACACCTTTTCACCATTCAAGGCACCGGGAGCTGATGGAATTTTCCCAGCATTGCTCCAGCAAGGACAAGACGAAATTCTACCACATTTGGATAGGATCAGTCGAAGCAGCTTAGAACTGGGTTATATACCAGAAGCATGGAGAAGGGCAATAGTAACCATCATTCCAAAAGCTGGAAAAAGGGACACAACAAACCCCAAATCCTTCAGACCAATTAGCCTAACATCGTTTGTGCTTAAAACGATGGAAAAAGCTATTGACAATTATATTAGAGCGGAAATCCTAGAGAGACTACCTCTCCACCCGCATCAGCATGCTTACCGGACAGGCAGATCTACGGAGACTGCACTGGAACAACTGACGGAGGATATCCGAGGTGCTCAGACAACCAAGAAACCGTAGTATGCGCCTTTTTGGATATAGAAGGAGCTTTTGACAATACTCCTCATGAGGCTGTCAAAAGAGCATTAAATAGGAGAGGTGTAGACAGCACAACATCCAAATGGATGTCGGAACTGCTCACCACTAGAGTAGCAGAGACGAGGACGAGCAAAGACATTGTCTCCATCTGTACAACCAGAGGATGTCCACAGGGAGGAGTAGCATCCCCATTAATGTGGAGCCTGACGGTTGACGAACTCCTGTGTGGTTTGACTGACCTCGGAATATCCTGCCAAGGATATGCTGATGATATTGTCATAACAGCCAGGGGAAAATTCGAAAATACCCTTTGTGACATCCTACAAAAGGGTCTGAACTATACAAATAGCTGGTGTAGGCAAGTGGGACTTAACATCATCCCCACCAAAACCATCTTAATAACCTTCACTAAGAAAAGAAAGCTCAACCTCAAAACCATTAAACTTGATGGGAGCGAGGTTGAATGGAGACAAGAAGTCAAGTATCTAGGTTTGACTCTAGACAGTAAACTCCTGTGGAATAAACATGAAAAGGAGATTATATACAAAGCAAAAATGGCTCTAATGGTGTGCAGGAATCTGGCAGGGAGAAATTGGGGGTGCAACCCAAAAATCCTGAGCTGGATGTACACTGCCTTAGTGAGACCAATTATCACTTATGGAGCCATTGCGTGGAGTAGTAGAACTAGCCTATTGACAACGAGAGAAAACCTCTAAAAAATTGAAAGAATAGCCTGTATGTGCATTACAGGAGCAATGAGAACATGCCCAACGGCAGCCATGGAAGTTATTCTCAACCTCACACCACTACATATGGTGGTGGAAAGTGTTGCAGAAAGAACAAGATACAGACTAAGTAGAGAGGGAATCCTTAAAAAAAATCACCTCCTTACTTCTTAGAAATCAGAAAACCTGGGACACGCCACAAGATGGTATGATGAAAAAGTATAACTTTTCGAAATAAATTCGTTACGGAATTAAGCAACAAGAAGGAATGGGATCCAAATACCATTACCAGACTTGGAAAAAATGCCATTCAATGGTACACAGATGGCTCAAAAGCAATAGAAGGAACTGGGATAGCAGTTTACGGGCCAGGAACCAAACACTCTGAAAGCTTGGGAAAAACCCCGAGTATCTTTCAAGCGGAAATTCACACCATAAGAAAGTGTGCCCAGTTCAATATTGATAAAGGATATAGAAGGCAAAGGATTATCATAATGTCGGATAGTCAAGCAGCCATTAAAGCACTGAGCTCTTGTGTTATCAGTTCCAAAATGGTGTGGGAATGCCTAGGCAAACTAAATGAACTAGGCGAGAACAATATAGTCACCTTACTGTGGATTCCAGGACACACAGGGATAGAAGGAAATGAAATAGCAGATGAACTAGCAAATAGGGGGACTGGAACACCCTTTTGGGGGCCAGAACCCTTTTGCGGTATCAGCTCCAATATAATATTGGAAGAAATAGGCAAAGCCGAAAAAAAGAGAAGATCTGACCATTGGAAAGATCTAGTAGGACTTAGGCAATCAAAGATTCTTCTGGGTGACTACAACCTGTTGAGATCAAATGAATGCATAAGTGAAAGTAAAACTGCACTAAGAGTTTTAACAGGCATTGGAGAAATTTCTAAGAAAGAAATTTCTCCAGGCGCTTCTATTCAGAAGGTCCCACTTCTAATGTAAGGCGAACTGCCGTTCCACTCTCTATTCTTTTTGGAAATCGGTCAGCTAGCTTTTAGTTCCCTCACCCCGCGCTAATCAGTATTGTTTTGAGTACTCGTAGTGTCCACATCGCTCTGGAACTACCGCTTAACGCTTTTCCCGCTTTGAATCGACAGTTTATCTGTCTGCTGCTTATAGAAACATTTTCTTTCGCTATTTTGTATTTTGCAAGTGCTCGTTAATTCGCGACGAATAGTAATTACTGTACCATATTTTTACTGTATAGTTGAAGTTCCGGGAGTGCGTGCTAAAAAAGACGTTAAAGTTATACACGCGTTATTGCCAAGTGACTTTCGTTCGCAAACTGCAACTGTTCAATTCATTCCTATTTACCAATTTACTCAGCAGCTGTAACTCATGTTATCACCTTCTCTGGTTATGTTAGGTTATATTCTGACTTGTATTTTTATTTCTCGGGTTTCCGAGTGGTCCTTCACGCTTTTTCGCTCAACGCTATCCGCAATGGGAGAATAAGGGACGCTACCATGCAATTTGGAACCTGCAACGCATCATCATCATTCATCATAAGAATTTATCCAGTCCACTGCTCTCATGCTCTCCTTATTCCACCATTTTTGGTCATCTTCGAGCCGGATTTTAATCAATTTTGGTTATAATCACTTTCCGCTTCAAGAAACAAGTTGTCGAGATATATTTTCTATCTGACAACAACGCATCCAAAAGCTGCCGCCGAGCAAGCCACGCTGATATTGGAAATTCGACCATCGCGCAATAGAAAAGGACAAAGACGTTCTCTAGCAAGGAATTTTTCGTGGGAGTGAGAGAGATCGTCGACTTCCCGATCTCCACGGTACATTTTTCATGATTGAACTTGTCTGTGAATAAAATAAACATTTTATGCAATAAATCTATTCTAACTATTGATTGATAGATTTCGCTAGTCACGACTTTTATATTTGTATCGTAATAATAACTTGTTTTTACCATTGTTTAACCGCAATTGAATTTATTGTCTACTTATTTGAGATAAATTTCATATGATTTAGCGTCATTTATCGACATGTGTGTAGGTACATATTATATTGTACCTATAGCGCTTTGTTGAATATTTACAAAAATGGTAGTTAGGTATATCGCACCAAATTGTGATTTAGCCGTTCGCCTCGCTTTTCGTGTTTTTAAAGCACGTGACCAACTAAAAAATTAAAATGTCGACTGGAATAGTTCAACTTAAAAGGAAATTGAAAAATTGTAAATCGCAGCTTACACGAATAGAGAATTTCATAAGAGAAAATGATAATATTGGAAATTTCGAGCTAGTACTGATGAAATATGAAAATTTGTTGGAGCAGTACACTAAATATAAAGATTTACAAAATGATATCAGAGCACTCGACTCTGAAGACGCCGCGGTTTCGGACACTGACGAATTGGCTGAATCACAAACTTTGGATAGGTTTGAATTAGCATTATCAAACTTACGAGGGTTTGTCAATAATTTAAATGTTAGTATTAATTCCCCAAATAATCACATTTCAAATGAAGCATCCACTGTCAAGCTTCCTGAAATTAAAATAAAACCCTTCGAGGGTCATCATTTTTCGATTTGTTCACGTCATTGGTATTAAAGAATCCTCAATTGAAATCGGAAAGTGAAAAGTTTTATTATTTAAAAAGTTTACTACGCGGTCAACCATTAGCTTTGATAGAGTCACTAAATGTAACAAATCAAAATTTGGAAATTGCCCTCGATACATTAAAAAGCAATTATGAAGATAAGAATAAATTGTTGAATTCATTGTATCAAACGCTATTGGATCAGAAACCAATAATCAAATGTAATCCGAACGAATTACGGAAGTTTTACATCACTTGCAAAAAGACACTTGATTTAATTCGAAATTTGAATTTATCGCCGGAAGTAGCTTTTGACACGCTTATTGTTTTCTTATTAGAAAAGAAAGTAGATTACCAGAGTAGACGAGCTTTTGAAATAGACCGCGATTTGAATACGCTACATAGTACAGAAGAATTTCTCGAGTTTCTGAAAAAACGCTATACCGTCTTAGAAAATTTAAACATATTTGAACCCTCAACGAAACACCCGCAAAAATTACCGCATAAAGTGAATTTGTACGCTAATATTGATAAACCGCAAACAACTGAAAAAAGGTTCAGTAATAAAGCTTGTAACTATTGTAATGACCGCGCGCACTCCATTTATAGATGTCAAAAATTCGCGTCTTTAAATCCGCACGAGAAACACCGGTTTGTAAAATCGAAATCTCTTTGTTTCAATTGCTTAAGTAATCTGCACAGCATATCCGCATGTAAATCGTCATCTAAGTGCCAAATTTGTAATAAAAATCATCATACTTTGATTCATTTAGATCATTCGCAATTTCGAGATACCCAAGAAAGGGTTAAGGTAAATTCGCAAAATTCAAATACCACCCCGCCGGTATCGAATGAACGCAATCCTTCACATACTCTTACCTCGCTATCAGCTGTTAAGAAAAACAGCCTTGTTCTTTTACCTACTGCTCAGGTTAAAGTGTACACTCGTAAAGGTGAACCGCTATTCGTGAAAGCAATATTGGATTCGGGTAGCCAGCAAAGTTTCTGCACAAAAACGCTAGTAGAGAAGCTACAACGCAGCACTCGATCTCAGAAATTAGATATTTCTGGGTTGGGTCAAAATTATTGCACTCAAAGTACGGAAGTTCTGGTTATCCAACTGCATTCCATAGTGAATCCGTTCAAATCGTTTAATATTTCTTGCTCCGTAATTGAAAAAATCTCCGATAGGCTACCGCAAATATCATTGGATCCGCACTCTTTGGAAATTCCTGAAGAATTCAAAAATAATTTAGCAGACCCGCATTTCTGGGAACCTAATGAAATTCACATTTTAATAGGCGCCGATTTATACTTCAAGCTTGCAAAAGGAGAAGTCATTCGTTTAATTCCGGACGGACTTACCTTAATGAACACGGAATTAGGTTATATTATCGCTGGACCCATACAGGATTCAAAATCCAGGAAAAACGCATTTCGATCACCGCAAACTTATTCTTTTCTATCAATACAGAATGAACCCAAAGAAAACGATACAACTGTTGAAAATTTATTAGAAAAATTCTGAGAGATAGAAGAAATTCATCCCCAACGCGCACGCTCGGAAGATGAAGACATGGCCGAAAAGTTATTCCAATCGACTACGCAAATTTTAGAATCCGGACGATATCAAGTCCAGATGCCGCTGATTAAGAACGACAATATAAAATTGGGTAATTCCTACACAAGCGCCAAACGCCGTTTTCTCTATTTAGAGAACAAATTCAAAAACAATAGTGACTTATTTAAAGAATATAAAATAGTCATAGAGGAATACCTCGCTTTAGGTCACGCTAAAATAGTCCCTTTATCATTATATGATAATGTTCTGAATGAAATCAAATATTTCATTCCGCATCGCACCGTAATACGAAAACATAGCGAATCTACTAAATTACGGGTGGTGTATGATTTTTCTGCAAAAACCACATCTGGATATTCGCTAAACGACTTAACTTTAAAAGGTTATCAAGTACAAGATAATCTGCTCGACATCTTGTGTCGATTTAGAACCTTCAAATTCATTCTCACAGCCGACATCCAAATGATGTACCGCATGATAGAAATGGCCCCTGCGCATCGCCATCTTCAAAATATCTTGTGGAGGGATTCACCTTCAGAGGAATTGAAATGTATCGAATTGTCCCGCCTTAGTTTTGGACAAAATTGTTCGCCGTTTCTCGCTACTCGTGTCTTGAAAGATATCGCACAAAATAACTCGCAATCGGCCCTCGTAATGAATGCATTGATATCCCAAACATATATGGACGATATTCTTGCAGGAACAGATAATTTTTCTGATCTCACAGCCCTCTATATGGAATTAAATACAATCTTGAATAAACATGGATTTTATTTACATAAATGGTGCTCTAACTCGTCCCGACTTTTAGAAGAAATCTCTAACACAAATATGAAAGAAGTCGATTTGAATCTAGAGGACACCGCATGCAAAATTTTAGGTTTGAAATGGGATCCGCACACTGACAATTTAAAAATCTCTGCGAACTACGCATTCAACTCAGAGAATATTACAAAACGCAAAATTCTTTCTTATATAAGCTCATGTTTTGATCCGCTAGGTATAGTGAATCCGTTAATTGTAAACGGTAAAATTCTGATGCAGGAGCTTTGGCAATTGAGACTCTCGTGGGATGAAACAATCACAGATCCTCAAATTCTTAGAAAATGGGAAATGTTCAAGGATAATTTGGCGCGAATTCATGACCTCTCTATCCCTCGTTTCGTGTTTTTTAGCTCAACCATCCGCAACATTTCGATACATGGCTTCGCTGATGCCAGTCAGATGGCATATGGCGCTTGCATATATTTAGTCGCTAGTTACACTGACAATTCTAGATCGTCTAATCTTTTTACCGCGAAATCTCGTGTCGCACCTATAAAAAACAAACTTACTATACCAAGATTGGAATTATGTGCGATGGAACTTTTGGCTAAACTTATTGATAAAACTTTATCCATGCTCGCTAACCGCCTGAAAATTGATTCGGTCAACGCGTGGTCGGATTATCAGATAGCTCTAAGCTATATAAAAAATTCGCCTAACAAATATAATGTCTTTGTCGCTAATAGAATAGTAAACATACGAACGCTTAGCAATAATGTAGTGTGGAGACATATTAAAACTAAATTAAATCCTGCTGACACGCTGTCTCGCGGAATTTTTAACAGTTCGTCACTTTCGCTCTGGTTTCATGGACCTGAATTTTTATGCGATTCTGAATTTGATTTTGATAAAAACAATACATTTTCGTTAACAGATAACTTGCCGGAAACAAAGAAAATATCGATGGTAGTCACTAAGGACTCTACTAACATGTGGATATCTATGTTCGCCCGTTTTTCCAAATTCTCTAAACTACAAAACGCAGTGGCGTACCTGTTTAGATTTATACGGAATCTTAAACATAAAGAAAATAAAACACAAGGCGTCCTCACACGGGAGGAGCTTTCACGCGCACATGAATTTATAATAAAGTCAATTCAAGCTGAATATTTCTCTAAAGAAATCGCAAGTTTATCAAGTAATAAACCTATTGTGCAAAAACAATTACTTGCGCTGAACCCCTTTGTAGACGCTTTCGGCATTTTACGCGTTGGAGGTCGCCTGGTGAATGCTCAGGCGGAATATAACCAAAAATTTCCGATACTTTTGCCCGCTAATAATCACGTTGTATCACTTCTAATTGAAAAAGAACATCGTCGATTGGGACACAGTGGTGCCCAAAATGTCTTAAGTAATCTTCGCTTACGCTATTGGCCATTAAACGGTGTTAAACACGTAAAGAAGATCATCAAAAGATGCATTACTTGTTACCGCTTCAACGCGCAAACTGCTACTCAAATCATGTCGCCACTTCCTGTGGATAGACTTCATTCTCCACGCGCATTTTATAAAACTGGTGTAGATTTCGCTGGACCGCTGCATATTCGAGCATCTCGATTACGCAAAGCCCAAGTGCTCAAATGTTACTTTGCTATATTCATTTGTGTGGCAACTAAAGCTGTTCACATTGAGATAGTGAGTGATCTGTCCACGAACGCTTTTCTCGCAGCCTTGAAACGCTTTATTGCTCGAAGAGGCAACCCGCATACCATCTATAGTGACAACGGTATAAATTTCTTAGGGGCTAACAATCAAATGAAAGAGTTATATAATTTCTTCAAGTCCACGCCCGCCTTCGACAATATTAAATTGTATTTGGCACAAAATGAAACCCAATGGAAATTTATTCCCCCTCGCTCTCCACATTGGGGAGGGCTTTGGGAATCCGCAGTGAAAAGCACGAAATATGATTTGGTACGCTTAATGGGAAATACGCAATTTACTTTTGAAGAATTGTACACTGTTCTCACGCAAATAGAATCTATTCTAAATTCGCGACCGCTGTATCCATTGTCGTCTGACCCCAACGATCTTCAACCTTTGGTACCGCTATGACTGCCTATCCCGATATCGACGTTACAGCAACCCCGGTCAATCGTTTGACATTCTGGAAGCAATGTACGCAAATTCAACAATCCTTTTGGAAACGTTGGTTGGTCGATTATTTGAACCATTTGCAGCATCGTCCGAAATGGTTAAAACCCGCTTCTGCGATTACCCTCTAGTTTTGGTAAAAAGCGAAGACTCTCCACCTTTACAGTGGCCGCTTGCTAGAGTCATTGAAACCATCCCAGGAAAAGATGGAAAAGTCCGTGTTGTTCGCTTGAAAACAGCCCACGGAGAGTACCTACGCCCTATAACTAAGCTTATTCCGTTATTGAAACCGGAGAGTTAATGTATGTGCACTATAGTAAATACGCTTCTTAATTTAAGTATTTTGTTCACCTATGTTGTAAGTTAGATTAGAAACCGTTCTTTAGTTGCCCCTTGACTGGATGATTCCGTTCGCGCTTGCAGCTCGTCCCTCGTTTGCGCTCGCGCTAGCCATCTTCCCCCCCCAGTATGGAGAAATTTCTAAGAAAGAAATTTCCCCAGGCGCTTCTATTCAGAAGGTCCCACCTCTAATGTAAGGCGAACTGCCGTTCCACTCTCTATTCTTTTTGGAAATCGGTCAGCTAGCTTTTAGTTCCCTCACCCCGCGCTAATCAGTATTGTTTTGAGTACTCGTAGTGTCCACATCGCTCTGGAACTACCGCTTAACGCTTTTCCCGCTTTGAATCGACAGTTAATCTGTCTGCTGCTTATAGAAACATTTTCTTTCGCTATTTTGTATTTTGCAAGTGATATCTCTCGTTAATTCGCGACGAATAGTAATTACTGTACCATATTTTTACTGTATAGTTGAAGTTCCGGGAATGCGTGCTAAAAAAGACGTTAAAGTTATACACGCGTTGTTGCCAAGTGACTTTCGTTCGCAAACTGCAACTGTTCAATTCATTCCTATTTACCAATTTACTCAGCAGCTGTAATTCATGTTATCACCTTCTCTGGTTATGTTAGGTTATTAGAGTTAAATTAAACTCCGATCTATATTCTGACTTGTATTTTTATTTCTCGGGTTTCCAAGTGGTCCTTCAGGCTTTTTCGCTCAACGCTATCCGCAATGGGAGAATAAGGGACGCTACCATGCAATTTGGAACCTGCAACGCATCATCATCATTCATCATAAGAATTTAACCCGTCCACTGCTCTCATGCTCTCCTTATTCCACCAGGCATCCTTACAGGACATTGTCGCCTGAATGGGCACCTGAAAAAGCTCAAAATAGTGGAGGAAGAAGAATGTAGATTCTGTGGTATGGAAGAAGAAACCTCCATCCACATACTTGCGAACTGCACAGCAATTCAGAGTCCTAGGGCACAACACCTTGGAGATTACTGGATAGAAGAGGGACATTTACCTAAGTTAAAGCCTGCAGATATCCTAAAATTCCTCCGGGAAATAGGACTAGAGGAGCTACTAGTCTCTGAGACTTTCCTCAGGAACTAAGTAGAAGTAAGGGGGCACAATAGATCTTTTAGGTCTCAGTGAATATCACCCCAATTTATATACATTTACATACATACATAGTAAATACCTACTAGTTTTTGTATTAAGAAAGGTATAATGAAACGTATCGTTCATTGCACATCCATAAATGCTTTTACCGTGCTTGCACGAACCCGTCGCGCGCACACGGGAAAATCCTATTTTCTGGCCTCGTAATGAAATATACTATTTCATTATACCTTACTGAAAAACCTATCTTAACATGCCTATTAAGAGTACCGAACTTTTCCTGTGCGTTAACATGCGTTGCTAAGGGAACTGAACACAGTTCCCTTAACAACACTAAACCACAATTGTATTATGACCGCCGATGTCAGTGTTTTGAATTATAATAATTGTACTATGACAGCAGATGTCAGTGTTTTGAATTATAGTATAGTATAGTAAACACTTACTAGTTTTTGTATTAAGAAAGGTATAATGAAAAGTATCACACCCATAAATGCTTTTCCCGTGCTTGCAAGACTTCCCGTGTTCGGCTACGCAACACACTGGAACCCGTCGCGTGCACACGGGAAAAGCCTATTTTCTGGACTCGTAATGAAATATACAATTTACTGAAAACCCTATCTTAACATGCCTATTAAGAATACAGAAAATGACCTTTTCCCGTGCAAGCGCATGGGAAAAAGTTTTCCTGTGCGATAACATGCGTTATTGTTCAGTTCCCTTAGCAACACTAAACAACAATTGTATTATGACAACAGATGTCAGTGTTTGAATTATAATTGTATTATGACAGCAGATGTCAGTGTTTTGAATTATAGTATAGTATAGAAAATACTTACTAGTTTTTGTATTAAGAAAGATATACTGAAAAGTATCGTTCATTACACATTCATAAATGCTTTTCCCGTGCTTGCACGAACCCGTCGCGCGCACACGGGAAAAGCCTATTTTCTGGACTCGCAATGAAATATACTAATTTGGAAACAACAGCTGTCAAGTTTTGCCGCGGGTAAACTGGAAAAAACTGCTGACAGGTACTGTCACACAGTTTTTTATCTAGAAACCATTTGTAATTAAAAAAGGCGCGTTTGTGATTGGTAGACATTGAGACCAGAGAAATAGTCAGTATAATACACGTTGGATAGAATTACACATTTACATAATTACAGTTACCTGAAAATAATTGTCATATTAGTAAAGCGTGATCTTTAGACGTCAAAAAATAATAGTTCAATACTATTAAACGCTCTACAAAATTAGAAAAATGAATTTCCAAAGAGCAGACCGTCCACTAAGAAGCAACAACTACTTCTCGGGCTATATGCCTCGACAGACATTGAATTACACTCCTAAAGTAAACAGGGTTGGTATATCTGTTAAGATAGAACCAACCATTCTGGTTTGCGATTAGAAGGAATAACATCACTTGTGGACCGGTTTCGGCGTTTTTGCGCCTCATCAGCACAAGGTAGATGATATTCGTCCAGAAGCTCTGAGAGCATAATCCTGGACTAGAGACTACGCAAAAACGCCGAAACCGGTCTACAAGTGATGTTATTCCTTCTTATCGCAAACCAGAATGGTTGGTTCTATCTTAACAGATATATACCAACAACGTTTACTTTAGAAGTGTAATTCAATGTCTGTCGGGGCATATAGCCCGAGAAGTAGTTTTTGCTTCTTAGTGGACGGTCTGCTCTTTGGAAATTTATTTTTCTAATTTTGTAAAGCGTTTAATAGTATTGAACTAGAATTACACATTACTATTGGTCAAAATGATGAAAACATCATATTTTGACGTATGGAGAAAAATTATCAGTTATAATATCACAAGAGCTTCGAAAATAATATATTATTTTCGAATGCTTGGGTGGGTCTCATTCGTCACGATTATATAATGAATGGGTTTTCAGAGTGTTCAAAGGCGTTAAAGATCCAATTTCTTCGCTTATTTCTAAAGATGAAGCTATACCGAAGCGATTTTAAGACGCTTTCTGACTTTTTGAGATACTTCATAAAGTGGTTACTATCGCAACACACATTGTTGGACCCACCGAAAAACCGAAGTGATTAAACCACGTCGTAAAGCGCATAATCGGTTATCTATACTCCGTAACTATGATCAATTCGTAATTTCTATTGGCTAATTTGATCATGAATTATATAATCTGAAATATATTGAATGTTCATTTGCGTATCTGACTAATTTTTGTTTTCAAGCTGATACATTTTTAAATTTGAAGCAAGTTGTTTTCTTTTGTATCTTCAAGAATTTATATCAGTTATTGTTTCCACTTTATTCATACAAAATTGTTAGAGCTTGATGGGAAAATGACTGCGCAGATCTACGTACAAGTTATTAACAATGTTATACATTTGTTCCATGCTGCTATTGAACAAACTTTCCTCTTTTTAGAGGATTATCGTGCAAGAGTAGCCGAAAACGGTTTGGACTTCCATGCTATCGCCCGACCTCAATGCTTAAGACCAGCTATAGGGGCCTTAAATTTGCATGAACCCCCTCCATAGACACTCCAAAAACTCAGAAAGATTTTACCCCAACATTCGAGACAAATCGATCAAGGCTACTTCAACGACCTTATTGAAACTATGCAGAGGCGTTGGTTGGATATTAGAGGAAACCATATTCGTTATTAACGTATAAACTTTAATTTTTAATAAAATTAAAAAGTTACACGAACTCAAATTGGTGTTTTTGTTATTTAAAACTGTATACTTGTAGACCAAAAATCGTAATTTCTTAAAACGCAATCTCCGAATTTATTAACTTTTGTGGAGTAGTTTACGTATATTAAGTTCATGTAACATTGCTAAGATCATGCATGAAGGTTTGTTGCCCTAGAAACTGCTTGAAGTATTTTTATTGTTATAGTGCTCGAACAGAAGGGTGCAAGAAAGGTGTTTCTTCAGAACAACAAACATAAGAAGAAAAACCTATAAGTAATACTATTTCGAACAATACAAATCATTACAATTAAAAATACAATTATTAAAGTAAATGATATTCGAAGCTGCTAGTTGAACTCCCTCACGATTCTTCTATTCTTGTTGGCAGCGATACAGTTTCTACTGACGCTATTGGATTTTATTATTTTTTTATGATCTTCTTCATTAAGTTGTAAGTACGGCTTAATAGAACCATTAGACGCCTAAGTAGTAGTATTCAACGTGCGGAAAAGTATACAATTTTTCTACTTTTTCCCAGAAAAATCTTTTATGTTTACTGAAGAATGTTTCTGCTTTTTTTTTAATAAAATAACAAAAATAGATAATAATAAAACATTAAACAATAATAATTACTAAAGTTTATCCGTCTCACTATTTTTCCTTTATCTCTTCGACTATATGACAAAATTCATATTTCGCATCCCTACCCTGTACGTACATAATCATATGATTCTCTTCTGATTGAAACTTTACAAAGTTATATCTCTACCTCTGCCAGATGTTATTATGTCAGAAGCAGCAGGAGGTGCTTCCATTAGGAGAAAGGGTGCACATTTGGGTCGATCAAATCTGAAAATTATAGCCTACGTCACTAGCAAATTTCATATTACGTCCTGATTATCTCATAGATTGAACGACCGAAGTCTATTATCCACGGAGGAAGGTATGCGGTGTAACAACGGAATGAGGAAAGCGTTTAATGGTTTGGATTTTGATATAACGGTTTTGGAATTTGCAACAGATATTCATGAACGACTCTTATTGGGTTGCACGAACGTACTGTAAATTTTAATGGGATGTTCATTTTTGATTCTTCTCGAACTTCACCATTTGTTTATAATACAATTTTTAAAATACACGTTGGTTGGAATCGAATGGAAAACAAATATGTATAATTCTAAAAATGTATTTACTCTTGGGGAGGGCATTTTGCTCATCGAATAGAATCCAATACCCCAACATAAGTGGGTCAGTCATATTTGGACTTTACCAGAATATTTTTCACGGAAGACCCACAAATGTTTTGGATCATATGGTTAGATTAGTTTTATGCGGTCCTCAGCTGCGACTTGGAAGAGTCTACTGTGACTCACACCTACTCATATTTCACCAAACAAATTCAGCTTCTTTACAAATCCGATGAGCTTATTTGGTAAATGATATTTCGAGAGAAAGACCCTGCCATGCTTCAGGAACCTGATTCAGGCCACAACGGGGCAGGCACAAAGTATATGCTCTACTGTTTCATCATCTTCTAGACAAAAATTGCACGTCAGATCTTCCAGCAGTCGAAGTCTTACTATATGTATAATGATTCAACTGACGATGGCCTGCTAGTAGGCCAGTTAGGCAACGTAAGTCATGCCTGCTGTAATCTTACGCTTTTTGGAAACATTCTTCGAAAAATGTATAAAGGCCCTCGAATGTACCAATCCTGGTGAATTTATGAAGTCTAAAACTTTTATGACATATTTGTTATTTAATATTTCATTTTGTTAGGAGAAACTCAATAAGATGCTTATGGTTTTGGTCTGATAGAAACACCTGTGGCAAAGTTTGTTTAGAATCAATTGCAAAAGCTTTTTCCTTTGATCGACATGCTAACCAGAGGAAAAAGTAGGCTGACCAAAGGAAAAAGTCGACAAAGTTGACGAACACGTGTTTGAGCTTTTGGAATTGACTTTGGATAAACTTTACCCTCCCTTACATAGTCTTGCCATCGCCATCCATACCAAAATGACAAGGGACAGGCAGGACAAACAGGCAGGCAGAGACAATTTGTTGAGAAGTGCCTTTTTTGGCAATTAGATACCAGCTTTGACATTACAGCTTAGTACTATTAAGACCGTTTGGTTGTCCGAGAGAATTTTATTGTTTCATGTATATATATATAATCAAAAATCCTTCTACCATATAGTATGGTGTAGGAAGGTAATCTCTTTTTATCCATGTACGAATTTCCACCATTCTTTCTTGTTTTTGGCTTTTATTTTTTGCTTCATTCCACGCTAGATTTCTCTCTTTTAAGATTTTTTTAATTGTTTTATCCCAGGTGTTTTTCGGTCTTCGTCTTTTCCGTTTATTATGTGGTATTGCCTGCCATACTTGTTTGACTACTCTGGTATCCTTCATTCTCTGTAGGTGTCCCCACCAACTCAGTTGCCTCTTTTTTATGAATTCCAGTAGAGGTTCTACTTTTAATTCCTCTCTTATTGTCTGATTTCTAATATGATCTCTTCTTGTTATTCCTTTCACTCTTCTTAGGTATTTCATCTCTGCTGCTTGGATCTTACTTTTCTGCCTGCCGTTTAAAACCCACGACTCGCATCCGTACGTGAGTATTGGTCTGTATATGGAGTGATACACTTTCGTTTTGGTTGTCTTAGAAACTTCGTTTTTGTTGATAAAATTCTTATTCATTGCATAATAGCATTTAATGGCTTTGTCTATTCTCCTGTTAATTTCTAATTCTTGCTTGCCAGTATTTTCGATTACGACCCCTAAATATTGAAAATCATTCACTTGTTCTATTTCCGAATTATCGATAAATATGCTTAGTTCCTGTCGTTCTTCTGTAACCGCCATAACTTTTGATTTTTGCACGTTTATTTTCATTCCATGTTTCAACATCGATTCATTCCATATATTGACATTATTTTGCAGGCTATCTCGTGTGTTTGCCATTATGACAATATCATCAGCAAATGCGCACTGCTATTTGGATTCGTTGCATATTGTGATAGCCAACATATAGTTTTTCGACACTTTGGCTACACTCTTTTATGATGTCATCCATAAATATAATGAATAATATTGGGCTCAATCCACCTCCTTGCCTCAGTCCGTCGTGTGTTATGAATGTATTCGATCTCATATTTTTACTTATTACATAATTTTCCGTTCTTCTATAAAGTGCTTTAATGTTACTTATCAGCTTTTCGTTCACATTTCTTTTATAAAGGCTTTCCCATATCTGCTGCCTAGGTACACTGTCAAATGCTTTCTCTAGGTACAAAAAGGCAAGATATACGTTTTGTGTATTAGCGGTTTTCTTTTCAATTATTTGCTTCAATGTAAAAATATGATCTTGGATGCTACGTCCTTTCCGGAATCCACTTTGCGATTCTGTTAGTGTTTGTTCTACTTGTTTTATCAATCTCCGGTTTAAAATTTGCTCATACAGTTTTAATGCGGTACTTAGTAATGTTATTCCTCTATAATTGTTACAGTCCATAGTATCTCCTTTCTTAAAAATTGGTAATATTACACCCATTTCTCAATCCTTCGGTATCTCTTCTTTATTCCATATTTTATTGAATAGTATTCTTATTATTTCCTTTCCTTGTTCTCCTATTTTTTTGATCATTTCAGACGTTATCTTGTCGTGCCCTGGAGCTTTTCCGTTTTTCAATAATTTTAAAGCCTCTTCTAGCTCTGTTTTTGACATTTCTTCTTCTTCTTGAAAAGGTATCGTTTCTGCTATATTTCGTGTTTTATTCCCTTTAGTGTTTAGTAAATTACTGAAGTACTCTTTCCATCGTTCCATTATTGCTTCTTCTTTTGTAAGTATCACTCCTGTTGGGTCCTTGATTCCTAAGGTTATCGTTGGTTTTTCCGTTCTGGTGCTTTTTAATACCTTGTAAAAAGGTTTTTTATTATTTTTACTGTTCCGTTCCATTTTATTTCCAAAATCTTCGCACGACTTCTTTTTTGCATTTTGCACTGATATTTTGGTCATTTTTCTTTGTTTTTTGTATTCGTCATAATTACTTCTCTTTTTATTTGCCAAGTATTTTCTCCAAGCTCTTTTCTTTTCTTGTATTTGCTTCTTAATTTCCGTCGTCCACCATGCTGTTTGTTTTTTTCGATTATTTGTTTTCAATGTGCCACATGAATTTTTTGCCCCCTCTAGTATCGTATTTTTAATTTTTTGCCACAATTCTTCTACATTCATATCTTCAGTATTTCCCATTTGTCTTTCTAATTTCCTATTAACTTCCGTTTCATATTTTTTTGCAATGCTGGGGTTATTTAGTTCATACGCTTTTATTGCTTCATTATCTAGTTTTTCTCTCCTCTTTTGGGTTGGATTAGTGCGTGTACTTCCTTTGATCTTTGCCACTACCAGATAGTGGTCACTTCCTTTCTCTGGCCCTCTTTTAACTCTCACATCTAAAATGTATTTTTGGCATTCTCTATTTACAACTATGTAGTCTATGATAGATTTTTCTCTTCTGCTCTCTACCACCCTTGTGAATTTGTGTATGTCTTTATGTTCGTAGAACTTATTTGCTATAATTAGGTTATTTAGTTGGCAGTATTCCATCATTCTTTTTCCATTGTTGTTCCTCACGTCTTCTCCGAAACGTCCTATTGTTCTATTGTATTGTATATCAGCTCTTCCCACTCTTCCATTAAAGTCACCTACTACGTAGATATTTCCTACACCGTTTCCTGTTATTTCGTCAAGCTCTTCCCAAAAAGTGTCCTTTTTCTTTGCTCTCTCGTCTTCATTTGGGCCATATACTATTAGTAATGACCATCTATCCCCGTCGTCTTCCTTCATTTCTACCATAAGAATCCTTTCTGAGTAACAATTCCATTTTTGTATTTTGTGTAATATTTCTTTGTTTATTATGCAGCCTACCCCCGCTTCTGCTCTTTCATTCTGCTCGACTCCACTGTATGAGGTTGATTTCCTCCAATCTCTCCACACATAAATCAATGGCGTGAAGCCATAAATATACAACTGCACCAGAGTCTGAGGTTTTTTTGGTCATCTGTATACCAATATCAGTCTTCTACCGAAAAATACACCTGATTTTTTTGTTGCTAAAGCATTTTTTTGAAGCTCAAATTATAAAAATATTGTTTTTCGCTGGATCCAAAATGTCCGAAGACAGTGGCGTGAAAGAAGGATTATATTTTTTTCGTCGGTCAAAAACTCGTATACATTTTTGTGAAGGGGTTCTTTCGATATTCCTGAGCTATCTTTGCCAAGTAATTCCGTAACTTTCATGTTTGATACTGGCTTCAACACTTCACGGCAACAGCAGAGTGCTTTTAAGGTTTGCCTGATCGAGAAAATTGTATTGTTTTATGTGAGGTTGATTTCCTTTAATATCTTCACACATTAATTAATGGAGTAAATTTCCGCCTGAACATTTGTAAAGGATCCTAGGCAGGTTGATATTTTTGGTCTGCAATCATATACACCTGAACCAGAGTCTGATGATGTTTTTGAGTCATCTGTATACCAGCAGCAATCTGCTCTTAGTTTTTTTTACTTTCAAAGAACCAATTGATTGATTGATTAGCTTGGCACCACCACTCAGAGGCTTCGAGTCCTCGGAACCTCAGTCTTTGTGCTTTTTGTGCTCTTGGTAGTACCATTTTTGTCAAGAGACCAGTAGTCCCAGGTTAAAAGTCTTTTCACTGGGTCCTTCTTAGAGAAATCTTCCCTTGGGCGCTGCAGTCCTAGTAGTCTATATCTCCAATGCGACAGTGCTTCACACTCGAAGATAATGTACTAAGCTGTTTCCCCTCTTCCACGCACAACTGACAGATAGGCTCAACACTACATATGCCAATTGAACAACCTGCTCCATTCCATTGTAATCGCTCTTGTTCTAATTCAGGACCATGGTGGTAGATACAAGACTGATCATAGATTTATTATCCCCAGGAGAAAAAATTGTTTTATATACGATCAAATATTGCCAAATTCTGGTCAATTGTACCAACAAATATAGTGTTATGAATGAGATGTTGCGTCTTCTGGGGATAATACGTCTAAGAGTCTTAGTTATGGGACGACGCACTCAATCGGTTTTATTCTCAATAAAATAATCCAAATTCCATTCACATATTTGCCTCTGATTCGTTTTCTGTTGCATTGTTAGTGAATGCGATACGAGTTTTTCATACGTTGCTCTTCATGATAAATGTGTAGTACTGGTTCATCTGAGATGCCTACGGTTTTAGCAATCTTCACTAATCATATTATGTATTTTCTCAATTATTTCTGGTGTAGCTAATGTTTTTGACGACTACTGCGTGGATAATCGTCAACGCTGGTACAATCACCTTTAAACAGTCAGTCAGTTAACTTGATAATCATTCTTTCTAGAGGAGTATCACAATCTTAATCACAAATTTTTAGTTGCAGCTTTTACTGCTGCCCACATTGGTCTACATAGTAAAATACTGATATTTCTATTGTCGTGTGTGACGGCATGTGCTCTCTGCGCAGTGAACGAACTTCAGTTTTCAACCTGTTGAAGCAATTCATTTTGAATAAAAAGTTTTTTCGGCTAAAGAACAAACTAGTCACGTAAATAGATGCCTAACAATAAAATCAACAATAATATACGTAATAAGTGAATAATAATGAAATTTCCGTAATTAAAAAGCAGTTCTATAAAATAATTTCATAATATCTCCACTCCCGGTTTCTTAATGATAGAATTTTTTTAAAATTAAAATTCTCCGTAGAAGTAAAGATGGCAATTTCCGTCAAGTTTGGAAATGAGACGCGAATTGAAAACTGATTTCGATTCCATCCTCTGAAAATTCATCAACATCTTTTAATTTGCTACTCTTAGTGTTTAATTGTCTTCATTCGATTAACACCATATTACTCAATTCCTCTTTTTCCAAAGCGAATTGGTTCTTTCGTTGACGTCGAATCGTTCAATCTGACGAGGAAAATATGAGTTTTAGTTAAAAATGGAACTAGTTAAACATGTGAGATTAACTGCTGCATTTTAAAGATGTGGCGACATCAGCAGATGTCACTACCGGAAATTCATACACTCTTCCCCTTTTAAAAGCTTTTATTTTTCGGAATAGGAAGTTTGGGTGAGTGTTTGAAGCTTTCTCAGGATTTCTCTTAGTAATATCATAAAAATAAGCAAAAGGTTCTATTATTTACACTATTTGCAGTGCAAATCTCTAAGCAATGTTCGAAGTGACTGATCAACACGAACAAATTGTGCCCTAAGTGGCTGCCGAGGCAAAAATATAAACGAGCAGACCCTACAGACGTTGTCCTGATTCGACCAAGAGTTCAGTGATTACACGAACGCAGCCTACCCGGACCAATTGTGAATATAAACCATCCAGGGACTTACTCAAACATACAGTATAGGAGGAGTTCAGTGTGAACCCGATTGAAGCACACGCAAAAAACTTCATCACATTCGGACCAGATGTTTAGGAGGAGTTAAGTGTGAAACGGATTACAGCTCCACTTACCGGGACAAAAGCCTCTCAAGGAAGTATAGTAAGCAAGGCAATACTTGCAGCTTAAGAGGCGAACTGCCTTGGGTAAACAGGCAACGAAATAAAAAAACAGTCTGTTGGAATAATCATTTAGAAACCCTCAGAGGGCAAGTGCGAAGGCTTTTTAATAAAGCAAAAATCAATCAATACTTATCTGAATGACCGTGTAGCGGTGGACAGTTCGCAAAGCAAGCCAAAAAGGCCAAATGGCTCGGACTGGAGACTGGCTACAGAGATAACAAGGCCAAATAAAATAAGGTGGGTTATAAACAAATTTCAAACATTTAAATCTACAGGGGAGGATGGAATATACCCCATCCCACTCCAAAAGGGACAGGAAATATTAATTCCACATCTATGTAAGATATTCAAGGCTTGTATATCTATGCAATATTTACCTACGGAGTGGCAGAGGGAAGAGTCATTTATATACCCCAGGTAGGGAAACTAAATCACATGACGCCCAAATCATACCGCCCAATCAGTCTAGTGTCCTTCCTGCTTAAAACGGAGAGACTAATAGACAGATACACTAGAGGTGAGGTTTTATCAACAAACCCCCTCAATGAGCGACAATACGTGTATCAGCCAGGCAAATCAACACTCTTAGCACTGGATGATCTATCTCAACAGGCTACTAACAAGATCCCTAGAGGACAAAGATAGCCATGACAACTTTTGTAGACATTGAGGGTGCTTTCAATAATGCATCTCCATTGTCAGTTACCAAAGCTCCAGAAAGAAAAGGGGTACCACTTCTCCTGTGTCAGTGGATAAACGCCAGGAGGTACTAACTGTGAACCCTCTTAAAGCCACGATAGTTGTTGATTTCACCAAGAAGAAAGTACGAAGAGGACTGAAGTCACCAGATCTTGATAGGGTGGAAATTCCAATTGCACAAGAGGCATATATGACCACAAGTTGACATGGAATCAAATTATACAGAAAGTAGTACAAAAAGGTACGATATCCCTCAATATGTGCATAAGACTGTGCGGAAATGACTGGGTGCTACAACCAAAAATGATCATATGACTATATACCAGAGTCATCTGATGCCGAGGAAGGTGTAGGAGCAGGAATATATATATATAGCCAAGCCAAAGACAAGAGTCTCTGTGCTTGGGCAAACATGTGACGATATTCCAGGACGGAAGTTGCAGCAATACAGCACTGTGCAGGAGAGCTATTAAGGCAATAGTATATTGCCATTTACAGCCAAGCGGCTATAAAAGCAATCAGTTTCATGCAGATAAATTCAAAACTTGATTGGGACCGCTTCGAGACAAAAGCTGGGCAGTCATAATAGATTGTCCTTAGCCTTGGTACCAGATCACAAGGGAAATGAAGAGACCCGAGAAGGGGCACGATGTGCTCCCATTGGCACAGGACCTTTCTGGGACATAGCGAAAGCGCTGCAAAAAAAAACAAATAGTAGTACTTGGATACAAAAGCGGTCTCGATAATGGTGGAACAGGACGCCAAGAATGAGGCAGGTCAAAGAGTACCTACTGAGCCAGAATAGGAGAACTATCAGGATCCTGGTTGGGCTCCTGACAGGGCATTGTAGACTTAACAAACACATGGATAACATCGGATTGGCAGACACAACCATATGCAGGTTTTGCCAAGAAGATGAGGAAACCTCAGCACACATACTGTGGTACTGCGAAGGCCTGACTAGGCTGAGGTTGTCAACGATAGGAGAGGAAAAACTACAACGCTCCCAATATATGGAGAAACTAGAATAACAGGAAGTCACACACAATATATCTGCAGAGGTCGTAGTGGAGAGGCTGGTCATCTTTCTTAGTTTTGATTTAAATCTCAATTTCTTAGTTTCTTGCATGAACACCTACGTTACATTACATGGTTTCATGTTCTTAGTTTTAGTTTTAAATTAATTCAAGTTTTAATTTTTATATTGACTTGCTCCTTAGTACTTTGTTTTGAAAGTGTTGTATGATATGTAGGTATGCTGCTTTCTCTGGTACAACCCCAAAGCTGTATACCGTAAGTTGCATAATAACATTTTCTTGCATATAGATGTAATTGCGTTTTTTCCTCATTATTTTCAACTGCAGAACCCTTTTATCGGGATATTACGAATGAGTAAGTCAGGATATCAATTACAAATTCAAAACTGTGATTTATCTTACGAAATTTCATTTAAAACTATATTATTAACAGTTAATGTTTGTTTAGGTGAATAAATTTGGATAAGTTGAAATTTTCTTCGAATCATAGGTATATTCATAATGTCAAATATAATGTTCATTACGAATAATAGACTATACGCCAGTTTAGCGGAGAAATTGCATTGTGCCTGGACCCCTTGCAAAGTCAATTAAGTTCATGCCCCTCATACGAATTATTTGAGTTTGGTAAACACCGATGATATAAATATCGAAACATTAACGGGGAAGTCGTACATCCTACAAGGGTTTATTAAAAATACTTTTTATTACATTTATTGTTTGAGCAAAAGCAAACAAAACATTCGAATAAGCCAATAATTCATGGATCAATTTTGTCCTGATAAGGCCTCCTTCATATGCGTTCCGTCGTTACTGCGTCCTAGTCCTAGCCTTTTCGAATATTTTACTGTAAATGTTTTGTTCTTTTCAGGAGAAATGCATCTATATACCGGAAATTCTGCAGCCTACTGGCTTATTCTACTCTACCCTTATCTTTCTATCCACCCATTCTGTTACGGTACAGTCTGGGATGCTGGCCGCATTTACGGCAGCCTGACGTATGCGACACGAGTCTGTGAACCATTCTTATTTAAACCAAATGCATGTTTGCTAGAGATTCGTGAGACGGGTGGGTTTTGTTCTGAGCGTATCAGCGGGTACTCAACACTCACCTTATTAATTTTCAGGCGACTAGTGTGTGTAGTGTTTTTTGACACATATAGCTCGTATAAGGATCTTTCTATGTTATTAGTTTTTAGTGTTTCTGTATGAATTAAGTTCTAATAGTGGATGTAGCGAGTTTATGTGATGGTCTCCTGATTGTTGATGGTCATTTATTCTATTTTCTTCATTTATCAATCGTCGAGCTGATGGGTTACCGAATTACTTCTTATTTTCCATTTATCTGATAATTCTTTGCCGATATAGGCTCTACGTCTTCTTTTTATTATTTTTTTTGTGGAGTCCTCAACTGTTCCCATTCCTTTTGTACCAAAATAGGTAAAAGATCTTTTTGGATATCATCTGTGGTCTGACAATACACTGTCGGCTACTGCTTAAATCTTTCGTAGACGATAATTCAAAACTCTTAATTGTACACGAAAATATCTTATTTATTGTTTGGAAAAAAGGGATGAACCTACACCACTGTTGTGTTGTGTCGTCCTTAAACAGCATCAAAACACCGCCCTATCCGCCGACCGAATAGGGTCGAAGAGACCCACATTATAAAGACATTTGTAACATTTTCACCCTGGGCAAGTTTGTAATGATTTTTTGAACACAATTAGGTTTGTTTCGTCGTTTATTGAATTGGACATAGTAACATTTGTTGGGGGGATGCAACGTGACTTTTATTAGATTTCACTGCGAAATTTTTTATATTGTTATTTTGAAATTTATATAGAGGGTGCTACAGACTATTTACATCAAGTTTTATATGTTCCTATTAGATTAGCGGTGGTTGAAACGCTATTTTCTTTTATGTTTCAAAAGTAATTATTTCGCCACATGTAGAAAAACGTAACAGGTGCAGTTAATTTTGTTTCATTAAATTACACAATACATTTAGGTTAACTAAGGGCTGTAGCAATGAAATAATTAAAAGAAAAAACATGAATCTGGCTCAAAAAGCAGGTTGTTCAAACTACACAACTGAAAAAATTTAATGATATTTTCGTTGTCCGCAACATAGAAAAGTATCTGACCCGTTTTGTATTTGTATGTGGAAGGTGAAAACCTGATTTTGAATTCAGGCAGCCCATTTTTGAGAATAGTTTCAATGAATTAGCTTCTTCCTCTTCTACTTCTTTCTTTATACCTTTCGGTGTAAGACTGGTTTTGTTATTTTTTTTTATTCTACAACTTGTTCCACGTATGTCTGTCTTTAGTTTATTCTTTTATACTATTCCATTCCATGCCTTGTCTCTCAGTAGCCCTTTTCACTCCCTCATTCCACATTCTTCTTGGCCTTCCTTTTGTTCATTACTGGTACTCTGGCTTCGTATATTTTCTTGGTGAGTCTACTATCTTTCATACTACAAACTTGTCCAAGTCATCTTAATGACTTCTACTTTGTTTTTTCCTCTGATAGCCATTCCATGTTTAGCATTTATCTTTACTATTACCAACAGTCGGAGAAATTTTGATTCAATAAATTGCCTACTTGCCTACCATAATGTGCGGGTGCCTCATCATTCTGGAACCAACAATTCAATCTAGTTGTTAATGGGACTTGATCAAGCAATGGCAGTGGTAAATTGTCCTCCCTCATATAAGACTTCTATTTTTTGAGGTCTAAATGGATTCAAGCCGGATATAACGCGAAGACTTGTACTTGGTTCCGCATTAACAAAATCAAGAATTTGCTCTTCTTGTGCGACGTTGAGTTCATGATGGCATTATCATTATGCACACCTAATAATTTCAAGATATCAACGTATCCTCGATATGAATAATAACGTTCCATTTCCAAATCATACAGGGTGTTTCCAGAGTAATCTGAAATATTGTTGTGGTTCTAATTTGAAAACGAAAAGTTCCTATAGATATGTGTAATAAGTTTTATCGTTAATGCTCAATGTTATTATCTTAATAGAAGCAATAAAATTGTGATACACATAATCATAAGAGTAGTACATTTCGGAACAAATGTTCAAAATATGCACATCCAGCAAAAATACAAGCATATATGGATTGCCGAAGACGTTCGAAAAAGCCAGGAGTATTGCGAATAACAATACATCCTCGTATGATGCGATTTTAAAGATCTTGTAAATTCAAGATCAGGTTGTGTTAACGAGTGATTTTTGATATCTCCACATATAAAAAACCAGAGAATTGTGTTCAGGTGACCTTGGGGGCCATGGGTGTGGAGATCTTCGTTTGATCCAACGGTCCGGAGAACGGTTATTTAACAACTCCCGTACGATTACTGCAAAATGTGGAGGAGTACCGTCATGCATGAGCCACATACGTCTTCTAATTATGAGACGTACATCTTCCGGAATAACTAAGTTCATTTTATAGAAAATTAAGACATGTATGTCCAATCGTTGAGGAAGAAAAAATGGTCCTCATGAATAATCGTCGATAAAACCAATCCAAACATTAACCGAATAGTGTGCTATAATAAATTTCCAATTAGTTTCCAATTGTTGAGCAATTTTCATGGTACCTGTTTCTGGATATTCGTCAATAATTTGAAGAGCCTGATCTTCGAGTTGTGGAGTTCGCGCAGCTTTAGGTCGACAATAGTATTCCTTGATTTTGCAATAGTTCCAGTTTCTCGTAAGCGTATATGCAGTTTTTTTTTTCGGGCCAAGATGGGAAACTCATGTTCGAATGGGTCCAGGACCCAAACAACCTTCTCTCCATTTCCTCCTCCATCCATTCCTGTACTTCCTCTCTGCTCGCACCCCTCCAGCGTTTATTTCTGGCTCTAGCCATCACGTCCAATGGGTAGGTCCTTGCCAGCACCGCTGCTGCCAGTTCACCCACTGTCCTGTACCCCTGCACTACCCTCAGCAATATACCTCTCTGCACCCGCAGGAGTGGCCTAACCCTCGCATTCACTCCTGCTTTTTCACCCCACACCTCCGCACCGTACAGCATACTCTGCTCTACCGTCCTACCAATGATCCTCCTCTTCCACTCGCCCGGCCCCTTCACATTACACATCAATCTCCCCAGCCATGCTGCCCTCACTTTCCCCTTCTCTGCCGCCTTCATCATGTGTGTTCGGAAGGATAACTGACTATCCAACCACACCCCTAGGTATTTCACACACTCCTTCATACGAATTCTCCTTCCCTTCACCATCACCCCCACTTCCCTCGTCTTGCTCCGTCCCTCCACCAGCAACCCCACCGTCTTATCTTCCGCCAGTTCTAGTCCGCACCGCTCTATCTTCTCCACAATATTCCTACACATTCTCTCCGCCTTTCTTTCTATCTCGGCCTCTCCTTTTGTCGTACATACCAGACACAAATCGTCCGCATACACCGTAATCTCACGTCCCTCTTCACATACTATCCCACAAACCTCATCAAACACACACTTCCATAGCGTCGGTCCAAGAGCCCTGGGGCACTCCAGCCTCCGTCTCATACCTCCTCCCTCTAGTGTCTACTATCACACATCCCGTCAGGTAGTCCTCCACCAGGTTAACCAAACCCTCCCCCTCTCTAAGCCTCAGCAACGCGCTCAACACTGCCCGTTTGAGGACACTGTTGAACGCGTTCCCGACGTCGAAGAACACGAGTAGGGCCAATTTCTTGTTCCTCCAGCTGCCCTCCCTAGCCCTTTTCACCAAGCCCATTACCCTGCCCAGCGCCGAGATGCATGATTTTCCCTTCGCAAACCCGTGCTGGTTTTCCCTAAAACCCCCATTCCTACCAACTTCCTCCTCAATCCTATCCTTTATTATCCTCCATCAATTTACCCATACCACACAGCATACTGATGGGCCTGTAGTCCCCCGCCCGCTTCCCCTCTCTACCCGCCTTCTTAAGTAGTATCACCCTAGCCACCTTCCATCCTTCTGGAAACTCCTTCTCCCTTAGCACCCTGTTGAAAAGCTCGCAGAAGTACTCCCCATTGTCATCCAACAGCCTCTTCATCATATCACCCCTCAGGTTATCTATCCCTGGGGCTTTCCTAGCTTTAATGTTCCTTCCCCCCTCCTGTACTTCCCACTTCTCTACCGGCCTTAGCCCCCTCATTTTCCCTACCCTATTTGCCTATTTGCCTATAACCTCCTTCTCCCAATCTTCCTCTAGCACCTCGTTCCTATTTCCACCCATCCTCTTCACCGCTATCTCATATGCCTTTCCCCATGGATTTTTTTCCAGGTCCTTCAGTAACTTTTCCCAATTCCCTCTTTTTTCCCTCTCCACCCTATGCTCCAGTTCCTTCTTCTTCTCTTTGTATCCCTCTTTTCCCTCTACCCTTCCTCTTGCCCTTAGCATCTGTCTTCGTTCTTTCTCACACTCCCTCCACAGCTCCTCTATTTCCTCATTCCACCAGTAATTAGCCCTCCGATCACGCCTATTGCCCCTCTTTCCCTCTCTTTTACAGCCCTGTATCACATTGTACAATTCATCTACATCATGTCCAAGTCCCCTTTCTATCTCCTCTCTTACTTTCTTCCTCATACTCTGTGCCCTCGTCCACCTCCATCCCCACTCTCCCGATAAATCCTTTCTCCCCTTCCTTATATCCGTCTCCACATACCAATGTGCTATCCTTATCCTTATCCTCCAGCTCCTTCCAACTACTCACTTTTTTCCCCAGCCATTCATCACATGCTGATGATATATCAATGAATGACGAACCCCCGTCACCCCTCACGAAGGTGGGCAGTAGTCCATCATTCAGCACCGTCAGCCCGTTGGATGTCAACACTTCCTCCAGGATCTCCCCTCTCCTATCCGTTTTCTTCCCCCCCCCATGCAGTATTCTTAGCATTGAAGTCCCCTGTCACCATTCTCCTAATGATCCCCCTTTTCCCTTTTGACACACAATCATGTGATGCTCCTCACATATTCTTCCAGGCTGACATTTGGGCTTATATACACACTGTACACCACCATTTCTCCCATTCGCACTACCACCCATCCGTTTCCTTTCCTCACTTCATCCGCCCTCAGTCCATTTCCCACCACTCTTATTCCTGCCTCTCCTGTATCATCCATAATCCATCCCTGCTTTCCCACATATCTAGCATTTACCTCAGATCCTCATCCACTTCCCTCCTCAAAATCACTATAATTATAATTTATCTGCAGCACCCTCCATCCATCCCCTACATTCCTTTTTACCGTGCACTGCACTCCCCTTCCTCCCATTGGTCTAGATTCGTCCCCCGCTCCCCCCCAGAGGGTCCCACCCATTTTTTCCTTCCTGTTTTCCATCGTCTTCATCTACTCCCTTCCTTTCCCTACTGCATTCTATCTCCCCTGGCTTGTGTCCCCTTTCCCCACATACCCTACAAAGGAAGGCCTCGCCATGTGATCCTCGCTCTTACAAAGCCAGCACTTACTCTCCTTGACTACCTTCACCTTACACCCTGCTACTTTATGGCCCTTTATCCCACATCCAGAGCATCTGTCATCCTCTCTACCCTCTATAATATTTACCTTGTTCCACCCCAATCTAATCTCCTTTTTTTCCAATAAGGCTACCGCTTTTTCCCATTCCGCCCTTACCACCGCCATTTTCATCCCGTTCCTCTCCCTTACCACTTTAATCACCGTTGTCCCTTTCCCAATCAAATTCTCTATTTTCCCCCTCACCTTTTCATCTTCCATCCACGGTTCTATCCCTACCATTTCAATGGTTTTTGTTCCCCTCCCCGCTTCCACCACCCTAGCTCCTGTCACCCTTTCCAAACTCCCCCAGAATTCCCCTCACCTCAACCCCCTTCTTTGCCTCTATAACCACCTCCCTATTTCTTGAGACTCTGAGTCTATCCACCCTCTCCCCTGTCATCTCACTCAACCCCTTCTTAATCCTCTCGATCCCCTCCTGATCGACTTCCCCGATATCCTTCAGGATTATCGCCCCATTTCTACCCTCCTTTTCCTTTTTTTCATCTGTATAGATTGTTACCTCCGCCACCTCTCACCCACGCCATCATCTTCTTCAGCACCTCCACCTCTACCTGCTCAAGCCTGTGGAGTCCAATGCTGTCCCCGCTCCCCACTTCCCCAAACAGTCGACTCATCAGCTCAAACACCTTTTTCTCATCCCTACAATCACCCTCCATCCGACTGATCAACTCCTCCGTCTTCACCCTTACCCCATTCTTTTCCGTAGTGCGTACCTCCTTGACCCACTCCATTTCCTCTCCTTTTTCTCCTAGCATCGGGTACCTATCCCTAAACATCCTCTGTATTCCCTTCTCCATTCCACTGTCTTCCTTGGTCACCCATACCACCTTCACCTTTTCAACCCCTAATATTGGATTTCCCACCTTTACCTCTATTCCCCCTCCCTTTTTACCATCCCAGTTCCTATCTCTAACCTCCTTCCATCCTTCCCAGTATCTTTGCCCCACCTCCCATCGTGTTTGCATTATCTCCTTTCTATCGTCCTCCCTCCTCAACCTCTCCAATTCCTTGACCCGCCCCTCTGCCGCTTCTATCTCTTCCTCCAGCCTTTCCACCTTCTCCTCCAGTCGCCTTACCATATCCTTCAATCTCTCTACACTCTCCCTCTCTTCTTCCTTCCCATTCTCCACTTCCTTCTTTCCTTTCTCCTTCAGTTTCCTCTTCTGTTCCTTGTCCTCCAGAGGCGATACCTCTTTTCTCTTCATTCCAGTATCACTCCACCCTCTCGTCTCCCCCGCCTAATCAGGCGTTCGTTTTACCTTCGTCGATTTACCAAAAATTCCAATTCCTTGCCCTCCTTCATCCATAACCTCCTGTTCTATTTTTCTTTCTTCTTTTTCCATATTCCATCCCACGAGTAGCTAGGGAATTGAATGTCCACCACCACAGAGCCCCGCTTGTGGTGGTAAGGCTGGTTACTCCGGGAGGTCACCAGGTACCCCGGAGGCACCGTTTCTGACTGTCTTTCGCGCAGCCATTCATCCATTGCCACGGTAGCTAACAACGTAGATTACGGATTGTTTCATCGAGGTTTACTCCTCTAGGCTTTTTCTCACGGTTGCCTTCCGTTGCCTACACTACACCACAACTTAGCTGCCTACCCCTATGCTGCTGGTTTTTTATCGAGGTTTACTCCTCTATTCATATGCAGTGTATATGCATGCATATGCAGTTTAGTAATCGTTTCAGAACATATTAAGCGGTTATTTGAATAAGGCAGGCATACACGTCTGGCCTCTAAGGCATTACCATTGGCTAATCCATAAAAAAATTCATAAGTATTAGTCATTTCAGCATTAGTAAACATAGGCATCACTATCAACTGAACACAAAAGAAAGTAGAAATGTTGCTACAGCAAAATTATAATGATACAAATTTTTTGTTTGTTTTTGCGTCGGATTTCAGGTTTGACACATTAATTGTCAAAATTCTAAAGGCCACTGAGAATAAACATGTTCTTTCTCATTAGTTTTGGAAACGCAGTAGCATCACTAAAATAAAATTATGGTCGAAATAAATTTCACTTACAGTCAGAGCTGGTTTATCATAAAAAAAGTCAACACCCTGTATCTCATTAACGATTCTACTTATCATACATGTTTATATAGGAACTTTTTGTTTTAAAATTGGATGTTTTATTACAAACTGATTCGGTTTTAATTGAGTTTGAAGATTGGATTCTAGATTTTTTAGCAATAACCGAGCGGTAACCAAGGACAAAACGCAAAATTTGTATTAATACGATTTAATCTGTTTTAGCCTCCCGACTCATATTCAGACAGGATGGTCGTACAATCTCTGCAGGGGGAATGGTATAATCATAGTGACCTTACCTCCTCACACATCCCATCGACTACAACCACTTTTTTGGACCATTGAAAACCGCATACAATCGCTAGTGTGATTCCTTCCTTGAAATCAAAAAACTATCAAAAAATTGACCAGTCGGATATTGCCGAGCTGTTCAAAAAGGCCTACAACAAGACAGCGACAATTGAAAAAGGTGTAAAAGGATTTGAGGCAACAGGGATTTTTCCAATTAACAGAGATGTAATAAATGAGGAAGAATTTATCATTATTGAAGAAACCATGATAGAGGGAGAGGAACCGCAAATACAAGATGACAACAAAAACAAAGGGGATAGTGTAGAATAAGACGTAGGAACTAATGATAAAACAGCAAATGAAATGACAAAAATAATAAAAGATACTGTCAAAGAAAACATATCGAGCAAATACTTGGCAGAAGCTGGTCCATTGCGAAATTCAGGACAAAAAACTCTCAATAAAATGTCAAACGATTTTGATACCGATAGCGAATCAGATGCTAGTGTAGTTTACTATACTGATCGGGATAGTGATAATGACTTAGAAAAAAGCGTGAGAGTGGATGTGTCATTTGAAGACCTTCAGCCTACTCCCTGGTTTTTAAGGTCCAGCCAGGAAAAGGGCAAGAAAACACATTCTCAATTATTTACCGTGATACCAAAGAAATAAGAATTAGAGAAAAAAGAAGACGGAAAAGTAAAAAAAATGGAACGTGCAAAATCAAGCTAAATCTACACTTAAAATTAAGTAATGATAAACATGTCAATCTACTTTGAAATGTCATTCATAAAATTATATTTACTTATATTAATAAACAAAATGATTTTATAATCTTATCTAATTTGAAGTAACTTTGAATTTTGATATTTCTAATAAATAACATTTCAATTATTGAGCATTATTATTATTACTACTATCAAATACACAATTCTGTACTGATAGTTATGTTTATCAATACATTTTAAAATATTTATTCGATCTTTTATATAGATCATGAGTATTAATAATTTTCTTTTTCGTAGATTGTGGTATTCATTTCTATTATTTGATAATACTATTCGTTTATTGATTATTCTTCTCAATATATTAGCTTGTTTGTTTGTAACGCAACCTTTAAACTCTATTTTCACCCACTTTAAACGCTCAGATTCGAAATTTTTGCACACTCGTCAAAGACCGATTACAATACAATATAGTAGTAAAATATATGGTGTTCCATTTAAAAAACATAACTTCGTTATGGTATCGAGTTATGGAGCACCCTGTAACATTGCACCTAACTAATTTATAAATATGAAGCGTAAAGGTATCTGCAATTTTTATACATTACTTTTTTCGGTATCTTCTATGATAACAGACCTACTGAGCTTTATCACATAAATCAATCACCCTGTATCTTGAATTATATAAAAAAAGTGGGATTTGTAAGACTATAGGTACCTCAACCCAAACGAATGAATGATTGAGTGCTGTGAAATTCTCTTTAGACTGGCTACACTGTAAACAATACAACATAATGGTTTTGCAAAAAACGAAACTTGCCGCACAACACTGCGCGTTAATACATTTTTAACGCGGAGCACAAGAATGTTTGTTGAGAGAGTGTAATGCCTCTATAGTAATAAATCAGCTACGAATATGAACTAGCTCACCTACATTGGTTAAAGTGAAGATTCGCCCATTATACGCCGGTTATTATAATATAACGAAAATTGATAGTATGACTTTTTGTTCCATTAGATATATCATAAAACATCTTGTTCAGTGGTTAATTTTCTCTGTTAATTTGAATTGTACTGTGCGAGCCGAATAAACTGATTCGCCACAAACCTAACCGTATCTATGTCAAAATAAACAGAATAAGAATGTTATTCGGTGATATCACAGATAGAGTGGATTAGTGGAATTCGGGTTAAGATATTATATCTTAACAAAAAATTTTTGCTACAAATATAATTTATTTAAAAAGGAGAAGAAGAGCCAGAGAAAATGGATGCAAACGAGAACTTCTTCTGTTCCAAGCAATTCTATTCATAAAAGAGAAATACGGAACTGAAAGAAAATATTCTAGAAAAACATACTTCTAGAAAACATATTAGAAGATGAAGAGAAATTCCACCCTTCATAAAAAGTTACCAAAAGAATTAATAGAGCAATATTTCAATATAGCCACCTATCATAATAAGATATAATATATAATATCTTATAAGTAGAAAGAGAATGGGCTAGAAATAATAACTGAAAATTGGTTCTCTGAACGGAACACTCAGCTGAACACTTCCACACAGGTGATTGATTTGTTCAGTATAGCCAGTCAAAATTTCAAGTTCTCGGCACCTTAACCTTTTGGATTCTGGTTCTCTTGGTTGCACTGTTTCTTTGGAGAGTCTGATGGTCTTTAACATGTTTAACCATCTTTTTACAAAATCCTTCCTCGAGAAATCCTCTAATAGTCTCAGAAGTTTATATCTACGGTGAGTTATTGCTTCGCACTCGACTGTTCATCCCTAAATATATCAATGGTATGCATGCGTTTTCTTAGGATGCAGTTGATAATTTTCTATTAAAACAAGCTCAAAATTATTGTCATATTTTAGTAAAGCGTGATCTATAGACGTCAAAAAATAATAGTTCAATAGTAATTTTCAAAGAACAGACCGTTCACTAAGAAGCAACAACAACTTCTCGGGCTATATGCCCCGACAGACATTGAATTACACTTCTAAAGTAAACGGGGTTGGTATATCTGTTAATATAGAACCAACCATTCTGGTTTGCGATTAGAAGGAATAACATCACTTGTAGACCGGTTTCGGCGTATTTGCGCCTCATCAGTACAAGGTAGATGCTATTCGTCCAGAAGCTCTGAGAGCATAATCCTGGACTGGACTACGTTGATACCACACCAATACATTAACCTCAGTAAAGGAAATGCTAAGAGTGCGATATCAGCGACATCTCTACATCTAATCACAAACCAAAATTCTATATCGACAAAAGACCATCTCGGTTTTGTAGTTATTTACTTAATTACAGTTACCAATAAATAATTGTCATATTTTAGTAAAGCTTGATCTATAGACGTCAAAAAATAATAGTTCGCAATAGTATTATAACGCTTTACAAAATTTTCTTAGAAAATTATTTTTCAAATTTTGTAAAGCGTTATAATAGTATTGAACTAGTATTTTTTGACGTCTCAAAATTATGAATTGAAAACTGGAAACCCAACATGGTTTCCCAAGCTCTTCGAACCTTGTACGGTTAATCTGCAAGTAAATATCCTACAGATGAAGTAGTAAGAAAAAGGATAACTTGAGCTTTTGGAAATAGGACAATCCAAAAATCTACTGAATATGCTGCAAAATGGAAGGTTTACTCTAGTAATTTTTTGATAAATACCTGCCTAAATATTCTATCTACCACTTTTTGTGGTCCACTCTATATGATTAAACAAATTACTAAATAATTCAAAATTTCTAATCAAGCCTTCTATTGAACAAAATCTGCGTTTCCATTCATAAAACGGTAGGAATCATTTTAGTTACAAGAAAACTGTAACGATATTTACAGCTAACTACTCCACAATCAGAGAGGGGTTGTGCTATCGAGTACATGCAGCAGATGGCAGGACGTAACTTACAACCTCTGCCATTTTTTGTCCAGCTGTAAATAAAAAATATATATTTCAAATGTTCTAAGAATCTACAACTCCAAATAGTTATGGTTTGACTTTAAATACCGACTTTTATTGCTATAATAGTTATTTATGATATAAGTGCTAAAAGTGATATTTTATTTTGTGAGAAGGGAAGTTCCATCCCTTCAAACAAAATAAAATCACTTTTAGCAGGTATATCATACACTATTTTTTCTAAAAACATCATTAAAAGTCCAAATTAACGCATATTTTACATTAATTAATTGATAAAATAATAGCCTCCAGATTATCAGTTTTGAATCCACTAATCTATTCATGAAACAAGTTGCCAAGCTAAACAAAAACCGAATTTGTTGATTTGTCTTTGTTGACAACTAACGTCAATAAATCACGAATTATTCTTTCTCGTTTCTTCGTTTTTCGATGGAAAGTGATCAAGAAAATGAATTTTTCTCCGATTGACATTAAACGTCAGTTTTAGTGACATTTATCGATCATAGAAGTAACACTTTTACTGCCTAGGCAGTAAGAATGATTTTTAGTGCCTAGGCATTAAAAAAATCATTTTTTCTTCTTTTTTTTTGAAATCTCCCAGACTTTACTTAGCAACGGCAATGAATGTGATTTGAGCAGGCCCATGGAATCAAACAATCACTTCCACGTCACACATACATAGGCTAACTTCACTGTGCACACTATTATTGTCGATATTTAACATTATATTTATTATCTTTTGGTAGATATTATTATGTATATAATTTAAGGTCTAATCGGCAATAATAATTAAAAATACGATTTAATTATTACCTATAACATACTATTAGAAAAATATTAAAAATAGTTTTTTATTTAACTAGGCAGAGAAGTAACAGATTTACTGCCGCGGCTAGCATTTCATTGTCGAGGCGAAGCCGAGGCAATGAAACTAGCCAATATTTTCTCCGATTGTTTATACAGTGTGTTTAGAAAAATCAAATTAAAATGAAAACTTTTTTATGATGGATATAACTCACAATTTTTAATATTTTTTCTAATCGTATGTTATAGGTAATAATTAAACCGTATTTTTTAATTATTATTGTCGATTAGACCTTAAATTATATACATAATAATATCTACCGAAAGATAATAAATATAATGTTAAATAACGACAATAATAGTGTGCACAGTGAAGTTAGCCTATGTATGTGTGACGTGGAAGTGATTGTTTGATTCCATGGGCCTGCTTAAATCACATTCTCACATTATTATCATAAAAGTGTTACTTCTATGATCGATAAATGTCACTAAAACTGACGTTTTATGTCAATCGGAGAAAAAATAAATTTCATATCAGTTACGGATAGCAAATCAATTATATTCCAGTTAAATATATAATATATAATGTATAAATATAATTTATAAATGTGGGATTAGCTGATAAACACAATAATTTTTCATTTAATCGAAATACTTAACAGTTACGGTTGAATTTTTATTACTAGTACCGCCACAGGCGTTGCTTGGGTTCTGACTCCCGGGGCATAGGGCAAATTTGTCGTTCTACGAATTGGGAAATTAAATCCTACGGTTCCAAAATTTGTAAGTAATATCTGAAGAATTTGAAATTATGGAAAAAACGATCTTGAAGATTAGATAACTGTTGATTTCCATCTGATAATTTATAAAATTAGGTACCTACTAATAAAGTCCATTTATCTGCTGTAAAAACAAAATCATTTGAGCGTCTGTACCTATTTGAGACAAGCCATTAGTTCAAACAAATTGGATATACTTAAAAAAGCGACATTTAAGAAGTTATTGCAGAATTCATCAGCCTTTGTCAAGAGATACCTACTAAAGATTCTCTCGATAAAAACATTTATTATGGGTACTAGGGAACTAAAATAAGAAATACTGGAATCTGATGCAACCAATTCTAAAATTTCAATTCTTAGAAAGAGACTGATTAGAAATTTAAGACAAGATTTGCTAATTTTTCTTTTCATGATATCAAAAAGTCCAAGCTGGTAATAATAATTGCTGTATTAAATTATGTTAAATTAAAAATATTATTGATAAAGGTGCTGCAACAAAAAAGAAGTACCAAAAATAAAGTTAATAAAGGCAAACAATTGTTTAATGCCTTAATGGTATAACAAAAAATATAGTCAACAGCAGTAAGAATGAACTGAATGGACATCTTTTATGAAAATATTAAAGCAGGAGCATAACTATTGCCGAGGTTAGCAAGTAGAGGACGAACTAAATCAGATATACTATAACTACCCCTAGATGCCCTTAACTCAGTTAATGGAAAATGGTCTAAACTAAAGTCTGAATGAACTCCAGATAAACTGTAGGGTGAGGTTCACTTCCAAAATGTTAATAAGTACTATCGTCACTAACTAACCAGTAACCAAAAGAGATGAACTCTAGACGAGAGGCATCACTAAATTTACAAATCAGAATGTTGTACTTGTATGTTTACGTCTGAGAATCCTGATGAAGTTAACTACAGGTGGTATTCTGCTCTGCTGTTGAACTGATCGGTTTAGATAAAATTGGCCTGGAGTAGATGCTAGAGTTGCCAGAACGTAGTGGTATATGTTGAAGGTATATCAATAAGTAGCTACCCGGCTATACACTTGAAGTTGAAGAAGTAATCTCGAAGAAAAGGAACCAAAAGAAATGGAGAAAACGATGAAGAAGATCCAAAAGAAAAAAAAAAGAAAGAAAAAAGAAAGGTCTGAAAAGAAAATATAAATAAGAAACTGTGTTGGTGATTGAGTCCCAATGGATATCGGGTAGATTACTTACCCTAGCCCGTGTTCATTGAGTTTTCGAGGACTTGCTACGGCTTGTCCAAGATTTCAACTCTCTGTGCATTGCCCTGTTACATAGGAGGGTGATGGATTGAGCTACCTATCGGGAGCGACCCCAGGTTGCGGATAGGAGAGGCCAGGGACGTCATGCAAATGAAAGAACTGGTCTGTTGGTGAATAAGGAAGGATGAGGGCTATAAACGCCCAACATTGCCAACCGAATACCCAATCGCTGACAAGCTCGTGACGCATTCCGCAAACTACATAGCAGAGCAACTACCCCCTTACTAGGGTAAGGCCTGTGAGGGGCATGCCGAACTATGTGGATCGGGGGGCTTGGCTTGATTGCCTGGCCTGTGTGGATGAGGACCACTATAATAACCTCCCAAATCCTAACGTTAAGTGGTCGCTGAAGGGATGGATGGCCGTGGGCTATTCGGCCACGAGACCACTAGCCTCGGGGCACCTGGCGCACCCCGTTGCATTTAGCCTTGTACCTGTACAAGGAGCTCTGCAGGTACCGACCTTCTTTCTCCTATACTCGTGGGAACAAATATGGACCAAGAGACACAAAAACCTATTACGGAGCCTATAGAGACTCCTAGTAAAAGGGATTTGGAAGATCCGGCAGCAATGGAGACAGAAGTGTCTCCAACGCAGCCAGACACTTCTGGAGCCCAAGATCAAACCACGCCACCAGGAGACGTTATAGCGAATCCTGTGGCAAGCAAAGCTTCGTTCGGGAAACTTTCAGGTGCCCATCGTAATAAGCTGAAAAAATGAGGGAACGAGGTATTGACACCAAAAATGTGGTGCTGCCGACTCCCTCGACATCAAAACAGGGTGTAAACCAGCAGACCAAGGGCGTTAAGCGAACTGTGTCAGCCAGGAGCACTCCTGAGGAAAAGAAAGATAGGAGGGCCAAACGTACCACTGGTACCGGTATTAAAACTGGTATTAAATACAGCGTGGCCCTCAAAGGGGTCAAGACAGCTGTGTTCCCAAAAAATTTCCCAGAGACAGTGGTCTCTGAAGATCAGGTGAGGTCTATCAAAGAGAACCTAACTAATATGATCGACGAGGTGCTGAAGGCGCCTAGGTTTGAAGCCAGTCGATACATGGACGGCTACTACGGGCCTATCTGTGACAATGAGGAGTCCTTCATTATAACGAGGGACTCTTTGTCACAGAAAACTAACTGGAAGCTCATCAAGAGTGATGAACTTCCAAAGCTGCAACGAGTCCTCGCCCTACTTCCTGAGACTAACAAAGAGGATCTGAAAGTGGGGTTGAGGAGGCTCGAGAAACAGAATCCAGGACTGAAGGTTGATCGCTGGATGATCCTCGGCTCCAAGTCATCCGACAGGGGACTGCATGTGAGTCTCCGGATTGACGAGGAGTCCATGAAAGGACTGGTGCGGGCTCAATGGAGACCGTGCTATCTATCCCAGCGGGCCAGCTTTAAAACCCTGGAAAACTCGACCGAGGAGGAAACAGGGACTGATCGAGAACCTGTACCATCAACCTCAAAGGTCCTTCAAGGTGCAGCACAAAAAGACAGCCACCGCTGTCCTACAACAAAGAGTGGTGGCTGAAAATATAGACATCGTTCTAATTCAAGAACCTTGGATAAACAAAGGTAAGATACTGGGGCTTAATATTAGGGGAATGGGACTGATAATGGGAACTGATCGTACTAAAATAAGAACTTGTATCTGCTATAGATCCGAATACAACTTGATGCCGATTATGGAACTATGTACGGGTGACATGGTGGCAGCAAAGATTATACTAGAGAAAGATGGGGTAGTACTAGAGACAATAATAGTGTCTCTGTATCTTCCCATCGATTCAGAAGAACCGCTTCCGGGGACTAACATGGAGAACCTGATGGAATACTCAAGGAGACATAATCTGGATGTCATTGTAGGGGCTGATACCAACGCACACCATAGCAGTTGGGGCAGCAAAGACAACAATACCAGAGGTAAGAAACTATTTGACTATCTATGTACTACTGAACTTGATATTGCGAATGTGGGTAATACGCCTACATTTAAAACATCAAGGGGGGAATCATTGATAGATGTTACTCTTTGTACTTTACGTGTTAGGGAAATGATTTGCAAGTGGCATGAATCGGATGAACCATCTTTATCTGATCATGCCCAAATATACTATGAAATTAACGTAGAAAAATCGGTTATTATAACATACAGGGATCCTAAGAGCACTGACTGGGTATCTTATAAAGAGGACCTGCTTTCTAAAATCCGTTCACACCTAGGCAGACCAAAAACTGCTGAGGATTTAGAGGGAGCAGCCGTATGGCTGCAACAGTGTACACTGACCTCTTATCATAACAACTGTCCGATAAAGGAGAGTCGCTCTTCTAGACAAGCCATCTGGTGGAATAGAGAGCTGACATCGCTAAGGAAAGAAACAAGACGCTTTTTCAACAAAGGGGAAAAAACGGGTAACTGTGAAGCGTATAAAGCTAAACTAGGTATATACAATACAAAAATAAAAGAATCCAAGGAGAAGTCCTGGAGAGAATTCTGTGAGGACATGCAAGGTGTCCCTGACAGCGTCAGAATCAACAGGATCCTCAAAAGGGATACTTCTAACAAACTTGGTTCTATTCAGTTACCAAGCGGAAAGTTTTCAAATACTGAGGCAGAGGCTCTAGAGCATCTCCTCAGTGTGCACTATCCAGGTTCGGCAAAGATAGAGTCAAGCTATGACAACAGGCCGGTTGCCAAAACAAAGGCAACCAAAGAGGACTGGGAACTCACGAATAAGATATTCAGACCCCATCTTATCAGATGGGCTGTAAACTCATTTGACCCCTACAAAACTCCAGGACCGGATGGCATATTCTCCAAGCTTCTGCAATAGGGACTAGACATCATAATGGGTCCTTTAGTTCTGATACTTCGAAGCAGCCATGCTCTAGGGTATATACCAATTGCATGGAGAGAGTCTAAGGTGGTGTTTATTCCTAAACCAGGGAAAGAAACGTACACCCAGGCTAAATCCTACCGACCAATCAGTCTGACATCATTCATGGTGAAAACTATGGAAAAAGTATTACATATGTATTTACAAGAAGGAGCGCTTAAGAGCATCCCTCTACATAGACTACAATGGGCTTATCAAGCAGGGAAATCAGGTGAAGCTGCCCTGCATAATTTGGTCTCAGTTCTCGTAAGGAGCCTGAATCATAAGGAAGTAGCCCTTGCAGCATTTCTAGACATCGAAGGTGCTTTTGACAACACATCGATGTCATCAATTAACAGATCCCTTAAAAACAGAGGGATTAACAGTACCACATGCAAATGAATAGGATCCATGCTTGAGTATAGGAGAATAACAGCACATATGCATGATAAAACATACACCGTTAGGACAACTAAAGGATGTCCTCAAGGTGGAGTACTTTCACCACTTTTGTGGAACCTAGTTGTGGATGACTTGATCTGTAGGTTGAATGATCAAGGCATATGGACGCAGGGTTTTGCGGACGACATAGTGAATGTCACCAATGGGAAATTCCCGGAGGTGGTTATGAATGTCCTACAGGAAGCACTGCGAATTGTGGAGGAATGGTGCCTTACAGAGGACCTTTCAGTTAATAAAAAAAAAACTAGCTGCTTTCACGAATAAAAGAGTTCTTCCGCAGGGTAGAGTACTGTTGTTCGGAGAAGAACTAGAAATATCCAAAGAAGTCAAATATCTGGGAGTGACCCTTGATTCCAAACTGAATTGGAAGGCACACCTGGAAAAAATTACTACCAGGGCGACTAGGCCATCAATGGAAGCCCTTATTGGACTTCCTCCTCTAGAACTTTTTATAAGGGCGGAGGCAATGATGGCAATTCTTAGGCTGAAATCGGGAGACCTATGGTCCCCGAACAATGTTCGAGAAGGACACACTGATACAACTGGGACATTACTAGACGAACCCATATTTCACATGAGTTTTGATAGCATGACACCAGAGAATATATTCACTGAGCGAGTGAATATCATCATCCCATCTAGGGAACAGGTGATGCACCCAGGTAATTCTGGAGAAATCATCTGGTTCACCGATGGCTCCAAAACAAACCATGGCACTGGGGCTGGTATAAAAGGACCTAGAAAGAGAATGTTCTTTAGCCTTGGTCGATATACGACTGTGTTTCAAGCAGAGACGATTGCCGCTATAGCCTGTATTGATGAAAACATCAGAAGAGGATGTACCGGATAAAAAATTGAAATACTCACTGACAGCCAGGCTCTGCTTAAGGCTATCAGTAATCCAACAACTAAGTCTAGACTGGTGAAAAACTGCAAAGAATCCCTCAACAGGCTGGCAAGACACAACAAAGTGTCTCTAATATGGGTGCCGGCACATGAGGGGATTGCAGGTAATGAAATGGCGGACCAGTTAGCTAAAGAAGGCTCTAAAGGAGACTTCATAGGTCCGGAACCGTTTTGTGGAATCACAAAAGATTGCATAAGAGGGGAAATCGGGAACTGGCTAGATAGGGAACACCAATTCAAATGCAGGGTGACACAAGGGCACCTTCATACCAAGAGTTTACTGAACAAGGTAGACAAGGAACTCTCAACCAGGCTACTGAAACTGGGTAAGAGACATTTGAAGACAGTTATCGACCTGGTGACTGGACACTGCACCTTGAGGAAACATCTGTACAATATGGGCAAAGTTAGTGAACCTATGTGCAGAAAATGTGAACTTAATGATGAAACACCTACCCACATACTCTGCTAACACTTTTAATATCGGTCATGTGTGAAGATTTAATTACATTCTGAATTGCGTTTTGTGTTATTTTAGCTTTCTTTATCCGCGATTTTAAATTTTCTGAAAATGTACCATTAAATGAGAATATCACTCCTAAATAATTATAGTTATTTACTTGTTCAATTAGTGTGTTTTTGTACCAAAATTTAGGTTTATGTCCGATATTAGCACTTTTTCTGAATATAACTACCTTTGTTTTATTCACATTAACTACCAGTTTGTTACTATTGCTATAATCCGCTAGAATTTTCATAGATTTGTTCAGCTGAATTTCTGAGTCTGCCAGTACAACAAAGTCATCAGCATATCCCAAAGTATATATGTCAGTGCTTTGATCTAGAGAAACACCTCTAGCGCCTTGTTGCTTGAAGTAGCTGTCTATGTCTGAAACATATAGTGCAAATAATAGTGGGCTTAGCGAGTCGCCTTGAAGGATGCCTTTGGTGATCTTGATTTTGCTTGAGATACAGCCTTTTTGATCAATTGTAAGTGTAGCCATGGAGTACATTTCTTTTATAATTCTAATCATCTTTCCGCTGACACCATTTGAGTAGAGTTTTTGCCAAAGTTTCTCGAAATTAATATTATCAAAGGCTTTTTTGAAGTCAACAAAAAGTGCAAAAACTTTTCTCCCCGGTAATCGCAGGTGATTACTTATTACGAAGTACAAAACAAATATATTATCCTCTGAGCTTCTTTGCTTGCGGAAGCCATCTTGACATTCTGGTAGCACATCAATGGATTCAATATATGTTTGTAACCTTTGATTTATCAGCTGTGTAAATAGTTTAGTTTTATGATTGAGTAAAGCAATGCCCCGAAAATTTAGTGGATCATTTTCAGGACCTTTTTTATGAAAGTGAATCATATTAATATTTGTCCAATTACATGGTAGGTGTTCTTCCATATATATTTTATTAAATAGATCTTTTAAGTATATGATCCAGTCAATAGGCAAATTTTTGTAAAATTCATTCGGTATTTTATCCTCGCCTGTAGCCTTATTATTTTTTGATAATGTTAATACCTTATATATCTCTTGGGTTGTAAAGGGTGCATCTAGATATGGATGTCTGGCATCTGTTATAGATAAATTTATATTAATATTTACGGAGTTATAAAATAGGTTATAGAAGTTTTCCCATTGCGTAATGGTTATAGAGTGTTCGTTATCTGGTTTTTTTTGGTGTAATTTTATATACTTCCAGAATTCGGATGGATTTTTAATATTCAGAGTTTTTACTTGCATTTCCTGATGATATTTATTTTGTTTATTTTTTATTAGAGATTTAAATTGTTTTTGTTCTTTTTTATATTCTTCGATTGCATTTAAGTTATAATTATGTTTCTTTATGTTATTTTTCTTAGATTTTAGCAATTTTTTTCCTTTAACACATTCCTTATCAAACCAAGGTTTCGATTTATGTATTAATGTATTTTTATAAGAGCGTGATTTGCACATATCTAAAGTTTTAGCTGCATCATAAATGCAGTTTATCAAATTTTTATCGAGTTCTTCGATATTATATGACTCTAGATTTATAGCGGTATTGGACATTAAAGTTTTATAATTTTGTGTTTTTTGTGGGTTCCACTTAAAGTAAAACGTTTCTTTTTGTTGGTTGAATTTGTGACTGGTTTAATTTATAATTTTTTAGGTCTAGAACTAGTGTGCAGCTTTGATGGTCTGAGATAAAATCACTATTTATATAAAAGGTTTTTATGTTATTTATGGTATCGAGATTAGACCATGTTAAGTCCACCACACTATTGCCTCGTTCGCTTAAGTAAGTGTAGTGTCCTAAATGATCGTCATATCGCCCATTAAGTGTAAAGAAACCTGCGTCTTCAAATATCTCATTAAGTAAGGTCCCTCGTTTATTAGTCGTTAAGTCCATTGAGTTTCTCGTTCCTAGGGGAAAATTATTTTCAAAAAGATCATTATTATTAAAACTGTTAAGTTCGCCAATTCTTGCGTTAAAATCACCATAAATAATTACTTTATATTCTGAATATTTACGACTAATATCACCTACACACTCATCAAACATATCCATGCAAACCCTATCATCTAATTTTGGTTTAAGGTAAACTATGCCTAAAACAAACTTAATGTTATTAATTTCAAATTTAATGAATAACCAGTGATTTGATTTTTCAACAATATCAGCCTTATTTTCTAGTTTTAGTGATTTCGACAAAAGAATCATTAAACCTCCGCTTCCTCTACCTCTCTGTTTATCTTTTATTGCGACGGAATGGAAAGTGTTATAATTATTTAAAAAATATGGTAAACTTGGATTTTCTAGAGTTATCCATGTTTCTACGATTCCTATAACTGAAAATTTACAAAAATTCTTTACTTCTTCCATATCAAAATTAATTATTGTATTAAATCCTTGACAGTTCCAGAAAAGTAGGGGAAGCGAAGCCTCCATGGAATCTTTATCTTTATTTTTAACGATATCTTGCGAGTTTTCTTGGTTTTCCGGGTCATCTAGTTTTTTGGGGGCTGCGTTATAGTCACTTCTAAAAGCCGATCTTGATTTTCGTCCCATTTCCATAGTTTTCCGTTTATGGTGATTTTTTTGTATTCTACTTTCGTTTGTTTTCCATTTTCCCTTTCATTCTTGGCGATATCCCTGATTTTTTTCTGAAATTCTTGTTCCTTTTTCGTTAATTCAGAGTTTATAAAGACTTTATTCGTAAGATTACTTAATTTGCCTTTGTTCTTCAAAATATCAATCCTTTCAGTCAAACTTTCGGTCTCGATTAAACAAATTTTATCCGAAATCTTTCTTGCATTCCGAAGTTTGGTTGTTATTTGCATATTAGTTGCAATAAAATCCTCAATATTTTCTTTGATCTCTTGGTCGTTGTTTGTACCTATCTGCAATCCAGTTATGATTAGATTTTTCTTCTTATTTTCGCTTTCAATATATTCTATTTTGTCATCTAATGTTTTAATTTTTGCTTTCGGTTCATCATTTTCTTTCCTAATATCCACCATTTCTTTATTATTCTTAGCCTGTTCTTTTCGTAGTTCTCTTAGTTCTTCCATTATTTCATCATTCTTACTCATAAGTTGTTTCATCATATTAATCATAGTCTCATCAGAGTTTCTTTTAGTTCCGGGTGATCTTTTTGTGACCTTACTTCTTCCGAATACCTTGTCTGGACTTTCATCATATTCATCGTCTCTTTTCCTTTTATATTCTTCATCGGTATCTGTTCCTTCGAACGGCATTTTCTCTATCACCACTGTTGTTTACAATTTAATTTGTGAGTAATAGGTATATTTCTTAAAGTTTGGCAACGCCTCTTTTGTTTATAACAAGGTATTCTTTCGTGGGTGACCTTTAAGTGTTTTGTCTTTTTAAAATCAGGAACTATATCCATGCATACATGCTCCTTTACATCACTTTGTATTGGACAATCCCTGATTGGTCATTTTTCCTAAATCACAAAACCGCAACAAACATAGGTTGAACAACCATGTAGACTTGGAAAAAGTACAATCCAAAATGGTGGTTTCAAACCAGTGGCCTATGTCACTGGCCTTGAAAGGTCAAAAGAGGTCTTCTACCTCTTCAGTTGGGATCAAGGTCAAATGGCCAACTGGATACATAATGAATCAAGACACATTTGGAATTTGTAAAAGACTCTCCAAGATTAACCTATGAACCAGTTATTAATATCAATAAATAATAATGATTTGTTTCTTCCACTTGAATAAAAATAATTACAATGTACAGATTCATGATGCAATCAGGGATTCTCCAATACAAAGTGATGTAAAGGAGCTTGTATGCATGGATATGGTTCCTGATTTTACAATGACACCCACCATCTAGGGTAAGTAATCTACCCGATATCCATTGGGACTCAATCACCAACACAGTTTCTTATTTATATTTTCTTTTCAGACCTTCTTTCTTTTTTCTTTCTTTTTTTTTTCTTTTGGATCTTCTTCATCGTTTTCTCCATTTCTTTTGGTTCCTTTTCTTCGAGATTACTTCTTCAACGCGTATAGCCGGATAGCTACTTATTGCTATACCTTTAACATATACTACTGTTCTGGCAACTCTAACATCTACTCCAGGCCAATTTTATGTAAACAGATCACTTCAACAGCAGATCAGAATACCACCTGTAGATAACCTCATCAGGATTCTCAGACGTGAACATACAAGTAAGACCATTCTGATTTGTAAATTTAGTTATGCCTCTCGACTAGAGTTCATCTCTTTCGGTTACTAGTTAGTTAGTGACGATAGTACTTATTAACATTTTGGAAGTGAACCTCACCCTACAGTTTATCTGGAGTTCATTCAGACTTCAGTTTAGACCATTTTCCATTAACTGAGTTAAGGGCATCTAGGGGTAGATATAGTATATCTGATATAGTTCGTCCTATACTTGCTAAATTCGGCAATAGTTTAGTACCTAAAACAGATGTTCCCCTTCAATTTACCAATATAAGTTAGATATCTCAATGTAAATAGTATATATGCTAACAAAGTATCCATAAGCTAGTTATAATATAATTCTTACCAGGAAACAAGTGTAATCCCAGAAGTATACTACGGTGGAACATTTCCATATAATAATTTAAATATTTCATCTTGATAATTATTTATAATCAGTACTTTAAGAACGTTGTTTTTTGTATAAGGCAAGCCAAGCGCTGTCAATCGTGTCAATCTGTAAGTTCACAGAACCCCATTGTTACACAGAATATAGATCTTAAACAACAACGCCTACCGAGTAGATCATTTACACCTTCAACCTTAGAGATCACAGACTATCCTCTCACTAGAGGTGAAACACTTAAACTTTCCCTCATTCTTCTTACCCACCCACTCTCCGCGAACGAGAAGTCCGGGAAGAAAACATTTCGTCTAAGCTGGTCATGAGGTATTACTTGCCATATGATCTCATTTAAAATTATCTTTCAAAATGGCGACTGTCCGAATGATGACGTCACGAAATAATATCCAAAACTTTGCATTTGTACCCTATTTCAGCCCAAACAATTATGGATTTAAGTTCTATGGTTCATGAAATAGATAGGGGGGGGGAGACTTTAGACGGGCACTGTTTAGTGATAAGATATAGGTTGTCCCAATGAAAAGTAACAGATTTCAACTATTTATAACTCTGAAATAAAAATAGATATTGACTTGCTATCTTTGCCAAAACACCAAAATGTTACATAGAAAAATATTTGTCACCCTGTTGCCGGTTTTTATTTTTTCGATATTGGACTGTAAAAAGAGTCACAAATTTGAAACATGAATTTGAATACTTTCTAGTCCTTTTCATATCAGAAAAAGTATACCTTGTTGCACTATTTAATCTTCTGAATTTATTAATAATAATGATAATATTTATCGATCCTTTGATGACACGAAAATGTATAGGACAAGTCAGTTAAGAAACACTAACAATAAAATATGAAAAACAAACTATTGATAGGTACACACAAAAAATAATACTAGTTTAGTCAAAGCTCTATATCACTAATAAACTTTACGCTGTAGTAGCCTTTAGGGAGGCCCTAGACGAATAATCTGCTTGATCAAACGATTGAGTCAGTCGATTGATGCGCGCTTCAATCAACCTCAATCAGCCCTTCAATATTTTGATCAAAACCCTCTCATTGCCCTAGATGATCAAGCGCCCTCTTCAACCGCTTGAGTCATTAAAACTTTCTATCAATCACCGTCAATGCTTGCTTCAAGCGTCAAACGGGTATCTAAACGGTCAATCACGCTTGATACAATCGATTGACTCAAGCTTTTGATCAAAATAAGTGATCGTCTAGAGCGTCCTTCAGAAATTAATAATATTTTTATAAGCTGCTTAAACGCAAACGCATTTAAATTTCTTAATTTGGAGAATGGTTATACAGTTTAATACCTTGGAATGTTAGAGATTCTTCAAATTTATCGGTCCTGAGAGACGGTACACTTAAGAAGTTAGCCTTTCTAGTTGAATTTAATATCAAACTGTTGAAATTTTCTTTAATATACATCAGAGAATTTAGTATGTATATAATAGGTAATGTTGAAATTTTGTGAGAAATATAATAGGCTTTACAATATTCTACTGGAGGTAGTTTGAATATGCGGATTATACGTTTCTGGGTAATAAAAATCCTGTAACTATCGACAAAATTGCCCCAAAGTATTACGTTATAGGACAAATGATTATATACAAGACTATAATTAGCTATTAATAAAGACTCTAAGGGCATAGAAGACCTTATTCGAGAAATTGCATATTTACATTCAGGTACTTTTTTATCAATCATATTGATGTGATCTAACCATCTAAGATGTTGATCAACATAAACACAAATTTTGTACATTTGGGTTGATATTAATGTATTCTCACTTAAATTAATTTGTAAGGTAACTGGATTATGAAAGTAAAATATATGCATTCCGTTCTGGAAACAATGGATATTAGGCTATTACTGCCGCACCAAGTACTAAAACTATTTAGAATGTCTTTTGTCGACTTATCAGTCCATCATAGGAACTCTCTGCGACAACTAAAGAAGTGTCATCAGCCAAAAGAGATACTAATTTTGCATTTGAATTTTGAGGAATATTATTGACAAAGAGCAAGAACAGCAGTGGTGCTAAGACCGAACCTTAAGGTACACCGATATTAATGGGCTATTTTGCCGAATAAGCATTTTTAATTTTTACAGATATCTGTCTGTGACTGAGATAATCACTAATCCACTCTAAAATGAGATACCTCTAAATCCTTTATTGTACAATTTATTCCTAAGAAAGATCAAAGTAACGCTATCGACAGCTCTAGACAAGTCAAAAATAAGATCAACAACATATTTGCCGTGGTTCATGCTCTAATACACAAATGCTGGAAGTAGCTGTCTGCGTTGATGAACCTGATCGAAGACCATACTGACAATCACTAAGGATGTTGAACTTTGATAAAATATCGTACATTTTAGTATTAACCAGTACCGGGTTTCTGACCCATTTTAACTAAGTCGTGCTTCTTTCAAAAACATTCGTTTTAATTATTTTTTAAACGGAGGTATTAGTTAGCATGCGAATTTTGTAATTGTTTTTTATTTGAAACGTATGTGTAGCTAAGACTTTTTCCCAAAGAAAGCAAACTACCTCTCGTCAAGCTACGAAGGCCCGTTTAGCTAATGGAAATCTAGTCTCCATCACCGACATATATGAGCTGAAATGGAAAATCGATGACGTCACAATGGAGGGTTCGTTGGAGCATTTCCCTGGTCTAATAACCGACATTGTATTAGGACATGATGTCCTCCGCAAGTATAATTTCCGGCTGGAGTTAGGAACCGGAGAAATATACGTGAATGATGAGTTAGTGAGGCGTTCACAATTGGCCAGTCCTGTTGGAATATTGGAGGCCGTGAACCCGCCTATGAAAGAAGTCAATTCTGCTGTACCGATAATAAGTAGAGAAGAAACCACCCACCGTCTTAGGAAAGACCGCCGTTCTGTGAATCTGTCTTGTTCCGAAGTCTCTGCGTCTTCCCTGGAGTTACGGGTTGACAAGGAGCAATATATTTCCGAAGTCTCTGCGTCTTCCCCGGTGTTGTTAGGGGTTGATAAGGAGCAATCTGTTTCCGAAGTCTCTGCGTCTTCCCTGGTTTTAGGGGTTGACAAGGAGCAAGCTGTTTCCGAAGTCTCTGCGTCTTCCCTGGTGTTAGGGGTTGGCGAGGAGCAATCTGTTTCCGAAGTCTCTGCGTCTTCCCTAGTGTTAGGGGTTGACAAGGAGCAAGCTGTTTCCGAAGTCTCTGCGTCTTCCCTGGTGTTAGGGGTTGGCGAGGAGCAATCTGTTTCCGAAGTCTCTGCGTCTTCCCTGGTGTTAGGGGTCGACAAGGAGCAACCTGTTTCCGAAGTCTCTGCGTCTTCCCTGGTGTTAGGGGTTGACAAGGAGCAAACCGTTTCTGTAATATCTGCGTTTTCCCTGGAAGATTTAGGGGATGACGAGGAGTATGATTGGATAGGATGTCCGTTGGAAACCATCATTCCGGTTACAGAAAGAAATTTATCGAAAGAACAGACAGACAGATTAAACCTTTTCCTAGACCAAGAATTACCGAAATTTGAATCCTTGCGAGGTCCAACTACGCTAGTTGAGCATGATATCCGTTTGCTGCAACCACGTCCGATCAAACAGAGATACCGACCCCAGAAACCGAAAATGCAGGAAATTTGCAATGCTGAAATAGACGCCATGTTAGCAGAGGGAGTGATCGAACCCTCTACAAGTCCGTGGAGTTCTCCAATAGTCATTGTAAAGAAGAAAGATGGAAAAAACCGTTTCTGTATCGACTTCCGAAAAGTCAACGAGGTAACAATGAAGGATGCTTACCCTCTTCCGTTTATTAATGCTATACTGGATAAACTACGAAAAGCCAAGTACATTTCCAGTTTGGATTTGAAGAGTGGGTACTGGCAAGTTCCGTTAACCTCCGAAAGTAAACCCATTACCGCCTTTACCGCACCGGGACGTGGATTGTTTCAATTCATGGTTCTTCCGTTTGGTTTACATTCCGCACCCGCTACATTCCAGAGACTGGTTGATCGACTAATAGGCCCAGAGCTGGATCCATATGCATTCGCTTATCTGGATGACATTATCGTTCTGGGGGAAACGTTCGATCAACATCTGGAAAATCTGTCCGAAGTGTTCCGCCGATTACGAGGAGCACGGCTGAAACTCAACCCGGAGAAATGTCATTTCTGTCTACCGTCCATGAAATTAGGCCATGTAATCACTGGAGATGGAATCCGTACCGATCCAGAAAAGGTTGAAAGTATCATAAAATTTGCAGCCCCAAGAAATATCCGAGAGTTGAGAAGGTTTTTGGGAGTTGCATCCTGGTATAGGAGATTTGTGCCATAATTTTCAGAAAAGGTAGCTCCGTTAACGAAATTACTCCGCAAACCTCAGCGATGGAAGTGGGCTGAAGAACAGGAAGCTGCTTTCACTAAGATTAAAACCTGTCTGTCGGAAGCACCCGCTTTGAGCTGTCCTGATTTTACCGTACCGTTCATTCTGCAGACCGATGCCTCCGAATATGGTTTGGGAATAGCCCTTACCCAGCAGAAGGATGGTCACGAACCCGTGGTAGCGTATGCAAGTCGCACCCTGAGTCCTACCGAGAAAAATTACTCCGTAACCGAAAAAGAATGTCTTGCCATTGTTTGGGGGATTGAAAAGATGCGTCCTTATTTAGAGGGCTACCATTTCACGGTTGTTACCGATCATCAATTTCTTAGATGGTTGCATTCCATATCTAGTCCGTCCGGACGTTTAGCAAGGTGGAGTATTTTTCTACAACAGTATGATTTCGAGATACAGTACCGTAAAGGTGCTCTAAATCCAATGACCGCCGAGACCGACTCACCGTCCGCAATCTGTTTGACCGATGTAACCGCCGAATGTTCGTGGTACCGGAACAGGAAGGAAGAGGTCCTGAAGGATCCAGAGAAGTTTCCGGACTACTGCATAGAAGAAGACCGTCTATACCGTCATTTCTGGGATATCAATGATTTCCGAGAGCCAGAAATGTCCGATCCCTGGAAACTGTGTATGGCAAAGCCCGACCGAACCCGGCTGTTGCAAGAAAACCATGATAATCCGAATGCTGGACACCTAGGAATTGCTAAAACCATCACCCGGATTGCAAAATTGTACTATTGGCCAGGAATGTTCAGGGACATCACCAAATACGTAAAGAGGTGTCTGCGATGTCAACAGTACAAACCGACATAGCCAAAGCCGTCAGAGACCGACCTGCCGCGCAAAAGGATAGTAACTGGCAAGTTCATCAACCTGACGGATGATCTCTGTTGGAGATGTGGAATCTCCGGACACCGCCGAGAGAACTGCAACAGGCCGTCTATTTTGTTTTGCTCCCGATGCGGACAAGTGGGACGGTTGTCCCGAGAATGCCCGTGTGATCGACGCGGCCCCCATACCCGATCGGTGGCAGTACAAGCGCACCTGGTCTCCCGTAGCGACGAACCCCGACGAATGCAGGTTACTTCCATCCAGTGTTGCATCGGCACCGAACGACCCCACCCCGCTCTGGAAACAGCCGGACGCTGCTCCAGGTCATACCGAAGACAGGCGTCCCGTGGAAGAGGATCGCCCCATCCACACCAAGCGACCCTACGCCGACGTTCCAGGCTGTGAGACGCTACACCCTGGATCACAGTTTTGTTTTCTCACCTTTTTTATAGTTAGGTATAAGTTGTTGTTTAAAAAAAAAGTAATGTCCGAAAGTTGCACTTTCGCTCATTCATATTTTTTTTTACCGAAGTAAAGGGGGTGTGTAACGAGTTATTTTTTTTGCAAGTTTAATTTTTGTTATTATTATTATTATTAATATTATTATTTCCAACTCAAGTGTACTCTTGCTCAGCTCTTGCTGGTAATGTTCACCTATCCCGAGCGTGTGTAAACGCAAATGGGATTAGGCACAGCAGTTACATATTTAGAAATTTACGGACAGTGTGACAAGTATTCAAAATTGCAGCCTTCTGCAGATCGATATATGTGTTTTTGTGAAGACCTAGTTTGGTGAGGCTGTCTTGTAGAGTTTTGGGGATTAGTCCCGTAGATGAAACGATGACCGGCACCACCTCTACTTTCTCTGCATGCCACATCTGTCCTACCTCAATTGCAAGATCGGTGTATTTTGCAATTTTTTCGTTGTATTTGTCTAAAATATTGTTGTTATTGGGTACAGCAGCATCCACCAGGAGAACCGAGTTAGCTTTTTTATCCACAACTACAATATCAGGCCGGTTATTCGTCACCCGTCTATCGGTGATAATTGACCTATCGTAGTATAGTCTAAAATCAGCATTCTCTAGAACTGCATGCGGATGGTACTTGTAATAAGGCGTGTAGGTGTTAATTAATCCAAATTTGTTGGCCAACTTCTGATGGATGTTGTTACAAAGTTGATTGTGCCTGCGTAGGTAATCAATGTTAGCTATGGCTGAACATCCCGACGTAATGTGTTGTATCGTCTCTGTTGTTTGTTGACACCTTCTGCACTTGTCCGACACGATGTTTGGATCTCTTATAACAAATTTCTTGTAATTATTGGTATTAATTACTTGGTCTTGGATCGCCATCATAAATCCTTCTGTTTCCGGAAACAATGTTCCATCAGAGAGCCACTTATTTAATGCTTCCTTGTCGATATATGGTTGATTGAGGTCGTGATGATGTCGACCATGGAGCGCTTTCTGGGCCCACTCTGCCTGTTTGTCAGAGTCTGTAACGATTTCAAGTTTATTATCAGGGTTTACAAGATCTAAGGGGGAATAGTTTTTATCTGCTTTCGCGACCAGCTCATGCAATTTAGATGTTTGAGCCTTGCCAATGAAGAATTTTTGAAGTTGGGATATTTGTTTGTAATGTAAATTAACTATGTCCGTTAGAGCTCTCCCTCCCTCTTTTCTTGGTAGTGTTGTCCTAATAACTGATGATGTCGGGTGGTGACATTTGTGTTTGGTCATCATGGTTCGCATTGTTCTTTGAATATCTTCCAGTTCTGTTTTTGTCCACTTCAGAATTCCAAATGAGTATGTCAGGACCGGTATGGCGTAGGTGTTAATTGCTTTGGCAAGATTTCCTGCGTTCAACTGGGATTTCAATAAAGCAGTTATCCTTTGAGTGAACTGTCCTCGAATTTTGGTTTTTGCTTGCTTCTGGTCTAGTAGCTTAGCTTGCTGAAATCCTAGATATTTGTAGGTTTCACCATTTTGCATGGCATTTATAATGTTCCCATTAGGTAGTAACACATCTCCGTTAACGATTTTACCCTTCTCGATATTCAAGGTTTTGCACTTGTCTAATCCAAATCCCATTTGTATATCACTGGAAAATTTTTCAGTGATATTAAGTAAATGTTGAATTTGACGCTGGTTTGATGCGTATATTTTGATGTCATCCATGTATAAAAGGTGGGAAACAGTGCAGCTAGTGTTCCTGTTGGCTTTGATTTTGAAGCCGTAATCCGTATCGTTAAGTAGCTTGGAAAGTGGATTCATTGCCAAACAAAACCAAAGTGGACTCAGGGAGTCACCCTGGAAGATCCCCCTACGGATAGAAATTTCATCAGTTTCGAGGTATTGACCATTTATATGTAAATGAAGGTTCGTTCGCCAGTGCTTCATCGATGATTCAAGAAAAGTAACAAGAGTGGGGTGTACTTTGTAAATTTGCAAAACTTTAACAAGCCAGGAATGTGGAACGCTATCAAATGCTTTCCTATAATCTACGAAAGCCGTGTAGATGTTGCGCTGTTCCTTCTGCGCCTGTTTTAGTATTACCGAATCGATGATGAGTTGTTCTTTGCAGCCTTGGTGATCTCGTCTGCACCCTTTCTGTTCTTCCGACAAGATGTTGTTATGATCCGCATGTCTGTAAATACGGTTAGTAATGCAAGACGTTATTATTTTATATATAGTTGGAAGGCATGTTATAGGTCTATACTGCGTAGGATCGTGAGTTTGATGCGTATTATTATTATTGTTATTATTATTAATTTAAAACAAAATAACTTACTCGTTTTTTATCTAAACTTCAACAAATTATACATTTTCGGAACGGCGAAGAGTTCAGTTTTGAGATAGAATAAAAATATATAGGGTGTTCCATTAAAGAAGTAGACGATATTTGTATTTAAAAAATAAATTTTTTTTAACTATTTAAAAATTTATACTGAAAAAACTTTATATAAAAAGAAATTATTCATCGAAAACCGCACCTCCCTATCGTTTCTGAGTTCCGAGATTTTTGTAGTTAAAGTGGGTCAGAAAGTTCTGGGACACCCAGTATTTCTATAATCTTAGGAATTACGCTCAATATTGAGAGAGCTAAATCCAAAGAAATAATGGCTGCTGTTTTTAAACATGAAGGAAATTTACCCGTAGTGATTGATACATTTATCAGATGTGCAAGATGCTCAGCAACTGGCTGCTTTTAAAATTTTTATCGAAATATTATCAGTTCCACTACAATTTTTGTTCTTTAGATTTTGAATTGCAATTAAAACTTCATTTGGCAAAACTGGACTAAAAAAGAATGTTTTATTTCCATATTCGATTCAGTACAATTATTTGATTAAGTTTTTCCAAAGTGAGTTAATAGACTGTCTACGGTAATATTGGCAAATTAATTACCAAAAACATCTGCAATTTCTTTGGAATTGCATATATTTTACTATTTAAAGAGTGTTTCACAATACTCGGCATGTGGCCTTAAGGATTTAGTAATTAAAGTTTATAAATCCCTCATTGTGCAGTAGTACAGTAACAGATCCGTAAAATTAATTTTTATTTATTAATTAGAATTGAACAAATTAAACTGTTGAAACATACAGGGTGACCCACCGTAGACGCTTTGATGTATTACATCTAATTGGCAGATGTTAACCAAAAATGTTTCGACTAAAAAATATGTAGTTTAGTAATAGCCACATTTTGAAAATATTTTGTACTATACAGGGTATCTGAAAAACAGTGGAAGGTCTAAAACTTATATTTTTTAAATAATAACTGATATGAAATTGAAATAAAATCGAAAAGGAGCAAAGTCAGTAGTACATGAACTCTGACTGTAAATAAAACAAAAAAGCTGGCAGTAAATAGAGAAAAAATAATTCCCGTTTAGTCTTTAATTAACCACTTTTTTATACAATCTAGGGTTGGTATCATTTGGTCTTGGTATAGGATAGATATCGTTCTTCGGATTATATCCTTTTGCATTTGGTCAACACATTTGGTTTTATTAGCGTCACTTCGTATTTTTCGTTTGTGTATTGGCTTATTGATAATGTCTTTTACTGTGGATATTGGGGTTTTGGTCAACTTACATGTTTCTTTTGCTGTATCGGTTATATTACAACCTCGATGTTTCAATGATTCAAACACATTTTTCACAATTCGCTTCTCATCCGGCGATAAATGCATTTTTTGCCCTAGGACGCCACATACTTAGTTTCAAACACAAGATTACTTTCGCACTTTTTATTATATACAGTGTGTCTACTTAAGCTGGACTCATATGGGAAACTTTTTTATTATTGGTTTTAGGAAAAAAAGTTATTCTTCATAAAAAGTTCTGCATTATCTAAAACCTTAAATGCAATCATTAGATATTTCTTATTTTGAGCCGTATACGAGGTTTGTCAAAAAATATTAATCTTACTCAAGAGTAAAGTACCTTTATTTTTTACAATACAGAAAAATTGTAGGAAGTAAAGTTGTTTAAAATTAAAAGTTATATTCAAATATGCAATTACAGCTATTTAGCATGAAAATTAAGATTTGGTGATTATTTACGTTTTACATTATAAAGTATGTAATCGTAAATTTCAATACTGACTTTATCCCTCTCATCTCTTAAAAATATGATAACCTTTCTATTTGTTAATGTGTTTGGACAATCTTGCATTTAAATACGTGCTGCATTATAATTATTTATCTTAGAAATAGGAGAATCCACACAAAGAATATTATGTACCTAAACAAAAATCTATTTATAACTAACAAACATAATTAAATTTTAATTTAAACTACTAAAGCTTCGACATATCCACCTTCTCTTTCTAAACATGTAATTGTTCTTGTCTGAAACTCTTTTATTATTTTCCGTATAATATTTGGAGTAATTTTTTGGCATTCCTCAGAAATAATCCTTTCCAAATGGTCTACATCATCAAATGGTCCTCGCTCATAAACCTTCTGTTTTAAGTAACCCCATAAAAAAAAGTCAAGTGGAGTTGAATCAGGAGACCTGGGAGGCCAAAAAATAGCTGAATACCTGTGAATCACCTTTCCATTAAACATATTTTCAAGCAGTTCTCTAACGTTTACGGTACTATGGATGGAGGCACCGTCTTGTTGGAACCAAATTTTCATGCGTTCTTCTAACGGAAGTTCGTGCAAAAAATCACTTACTTGATTTTCTAATAATTGTAAGTAACGTGCGACATTTAACGATTGTCGATAAAAAAATGGTCCAATTAATTTATTTTTGTAAACCCCACACCATACGTTCGTTTTAAACGAATATTGGCTACGACTTTTTATTACAAAATTTGGATTACTGTTGGACCACCAGCGACAATTTTGTGATGAGACGGTTCCGTTGGATGAAAATGTGGCTTCATCGGAAAAAATTATACTTCTTGCGAAGAACGGGTCTTCTTCCAACTTTCCTTGGATCAAAGCGCAGAATTCAAATCGAACATCGTTATCCCTTGGTAGTAATGTGTGTACGAATTGAGGTTTGTATGCATGATATTTATAACGTTTTAAAATATTTGCCACTGTATCTTTTTTTACCAAAGTATTTGTGATTAGAGAAGCCCTTTTGCGTAATCCGATTTTTGGTTCCTCGACGACAGAAAGCATCACTTCCAACTCAGTGTCTTCATTGGCAACCCGTTTTATGCGTTTATTATTAAACTTATTATCAACACTTCCACTGGTCTTGAATTTCTTCATTATTTTGGTAACTGTTGAATACCCGATGCTTCTATGGGGATGTCTGTTGTTGAAAATATTTGCTGCCTCTCTATGTGTATTGTAATTTTCTCCAACAATTAAAACTATTTCTATTTTTTCTTCACAAGTCAGTAAAGCTGCCATTTTTACTGTAATTTTATGAAAACTAACCCATTCTGACATTCACTGTCAAATACTTCATGACAGAGCATCCTAGATTACATTAAATTGTACCAAGCCAGAATAATTAATACGGCATGAATAGTAAATAATCACCAAATCTTAATTTTCATGCTAAATAGCTGTAATTGCATATTTGAATATAACTTTTAATTTTAAACAACTTTACTTCTTACAATTTTTCTGTATTGTAAAAAATAAAGGTACTTTACTCTTGAGTAAGATTAATATTTTTTGACAAACCTCGTATACGGCTCAAAATAAGGAATATCTAATGATTGCATTTTAGGTTTTAGATAATGCAGAACTTTTTATGAGGAATAACTTTTTTTCCTAAAACCCATAATAAAAAAGTTTCCCATATGAGTCCAACTTAAGTAGACACACTGTATATAAATATTTTAATCCCATTATGTAAATGTAAAAAGGGCATTGGGAATAAGGTAGGTAGGTGCAGTACAGGTCAGACAAAGGAAAACAAGCAGTGAAAGCTCTTTTTATATTTACACAATCAAATTAAAATATTTATAGATAAAGTGGTCAAGCATTTATCGTGAAAAATACTTTTAACTTGAAAAATAAAAATTCGGAAATATATCTTCCGAAGCACAAATAAATAATTGAATAAATTAAAAAATTAATCTCAAATATTATTTTATTAGCCAAACATTTCAGTTGTAAAATATTTATACTGTTAGGTATTATCTTATCGCTTTTCGAAGAAACGAATACGATACTGTGCTATTGAAATCGGAATAACGTCTTCCTGCTGTGGGTTTTGGTCTTGAAGCATCAAGTCAAAACGAAATATGCTGAAACGAAGTATACATCCAAATTTATTTTCTTAAACCTTTCATTCATTCATTCATAAATTTGGGTTGTGCTCATCAGCCCAGGCACTGAAACTTTGTACCATTTCCCATGTTATCTACTTCCATTCCAGAAGCTTCGTGTCTTCTATAAAGGTCACTAGTTTGACTGGAGGGATTTTCAGTAGTTGTGATGGTTGTATAAATTCCTCTCCAAAGTGCTTCCGTCTAAGTTCTTATAACTCCTCACAGAAGCAGAGTATGTGGGTAGGTGTTTCATCATCAAGTTCACATTTTCTGCATATAGGTTCACTAACTTTGCCCATATTGTACAGATGTTTCCTCAAGGTGCAGTGTCCAGTCACCAGGTCGATAACTGTCTTCAAATGTCTCTTACCCAGTTTCAGTAGCCTGGTTGAGAGTTCCTTGTCTACCTTGTTCAGTAAACTCTTGGTATGAAGGTGCCCTTGTGTCACCCTGCATTTGAATTGGTGTTCCCTATCTAGCCAGTTCCCGATTTCCCCTCTTATGCAATCTTTTGTGATTCCACAAAACGGTTCCGGACCTATGAAGTCTCCTTTACAGCCTTCTTTAGTTAACTGGTCTGCCATTTCATTACCTGCAATATCCTCATGTTCCGGCACCCATATTAGAGACACTTTGTTGTCTCTTGCCAGCCTGTTGAGGGATTATTTGCAGTTTTTCACCAATTTAGACCTAGTTGTTGGATTATTGATAGCCTATAGCAGAGCCTGGCTGTCAGTGAATATTTCAATTTTTAGTCCGGTATATCCTCTTCTGATGTTTTCATCAATACATGCTGTATATCGAGCAAGGCTAAAGAACATTGTCTTTCTAGGTGCTTTTATACCAGCCCCAGTGCCATGGTTTGTTTTGGAGCCATCGGTGAACCAGATGATTTCTCCAGAATTACCTGGGTGTGTTCCCTAGATGGGATGATGATATTCACTCGCTCAGTGAATATATTCTCTGGTGTGATCCTATCAAAACTCATGTGAAATATGGGTTCGTCTAGTAATGACCCAATTGTATCAGTGTGTCCTTCTCGAACATTGTTCGGGGACCATAAGTCTCCCGATTTCAGCCTAAGAATTGCCATAATTGCCTCCGCCCTTATAAAAAGTTCTAGAGGAGGAAGTCCAATAAGGGCTTCCATTGATGCCGTCCCCGTGCTGTTCATTGCCCCGGTAATACCAAGAAGGGCTTTTATTTGGATCGCAGTTAACATATTAACTGCAGAGGACACTTCTGTCCTCCTCCACCTGACTATTGTTCCATAGGTGATCGTTGGCCTTATCATAGTTGTGTAGAGCCAGTGAACCACTCCAGGTCGTATTCCCCAGGTTTTGCCCATAACTCTTCTGCATTGTCAGAAAAGCCTAGTCGCACTGGTAGTAATTTTTTCCAGGTGTGCCTTCCAATTCAGTTTGGAATCAAGGGTCACTCCCAGATATTTGACTTCTTTGGATATTTCTAGTTCTTCTCCGAACAACAGTAATCTACCCTGCGGGAGAACTCTTCTATTCGTGAAAGCAACTAGTTTTTTTTTTGGATTAACTGAAAGGTCCTCTGTAAGGCACCATTTCTCCACGATTTGCAGTGCTTCCTGTAGGACATTCAAAACCACCTCCGGGAATTTCCCATTGGTGACAATCACTATGTCGTCTGCGTCCATTTGCCTTGATCATTCAACCTACAGATCAAGTCATCCACAACTAGGTTCCACAAAAGTGGTGAAAGTACTCCACCTTGAGGATATCCTTTAGTTGTCCTAACGGTGTATGTTTTATCATGCATATGTGCTGTTATTCTCCTATGCTCAAGCATGGATCCTATCCATTTGCATGTGTTACTGTTAATCCCTCTGTTTTTAAGGGATCTGTTAATTGATGACATGGATGTGTTGTCAAAAGCACCTTCGATGTCCAGAAATGCTGCAAGGGCTACTTCCTTATGTTTCAGGCTCCTTTCGAGACCTGAGACCAAATTATGCAGGGCAGCTTCACCTGATTTCCCTACTTGATAAGCCCATTGTAGTCTATGTAGAGGGATGCTCTTAAGCGCACCTTCTTGTATATACATTTGTAAAACTTTTTCCATGGTTTTCACCATGAATGATGTCAGACTGATTGGTCGGTAGGATTTAGCCTGGGTATACGTTTCTTTTTCTGGTTTAGGAATAAACACCACCTTTGACTCTCTCCATGCAATTGGTATATACCCTAGAGCATGGCTGCTTCGAAGTATCAGAACTAAAGGACCCATTATGATGTCTAGTCCCTCTTGCAAAAGCTTGGAGAATGTGCTATCTGGTCCTGGAGTTTTGTAGGGGTCAAATGAGTTTACAGCCTGCTGAGAGGGGGTCTGAATATCTTATTCGTGAGTTCCCAGTCCTCTTTGGTTGCCTTTGTTTTGGCAACCGGCCTCTTGTCATAGCTTGACTCTATCTTTACCGAACCTGGAAAGTGCAGACTGAGGAGATGCTCTAGAGCCTCTGCCTCAGTATTTGAAAACTTTCCGCTCGGCAACTGAATAGAGCCAAGTTTGTTAGAAGTATCCCTTTTGATAATCCTGTTGATTCTGACGCTGTCAGGGACACCTTGCATGTCCTCACGGAATTCTCTTCAGCACTTCTCCTTGGATTCTTTTATTTTTGTATTGTATGTACCTAGTTTAGCCTTATATGCTTCCCAGTTACCCGTTTTTTTCGCTTTGTTGAAAAAGTGTCTTGTATCTTTCCTTAGTGATGTCAGCTCTTTATTCCACCAGATGGCTTGTCCTTTATCGGACAGTTGTTATGATAAGAGGTCAGTGTACACTGTTGCAGCCATACGGCTGCTCCCTCTAAATCCTCAGCAGTTTTTGGTCTGCCTAGGTGTGAACGGATTTTAGAAAGCAGGTCCTCTTTATAAGATACCCAGTCAGATTGCTCTTAGGATCCCTGTATGTTCTAATAACCGATTTTTCTACGTTAATTTCATAGTATATTTGGACATGATCAGATAAAGATGGTTCATCCGATACATGCCACTTGCGAATCATCTCCCTGACACGTAAAGTGCAAAGAGTTACATCTATCAATAGGTTAGTTTACACCGTGTGGAGCAATTTGGTCCGTGGACCAAATCGTAGACTTATTTAGCTTAGAACATAAGTGTTTATAATGACTGTTTTGCTGGATTAAAATAGTCCAGGTTTAAAGCCTGGGACCAAAATTGACATTTTCATATTAAAATGACATAACCTTAAATCTTCAGGTAATTTGATGGTAGATTTTGATTTTATTTGAAAATGGATACAAAAATAGTTGCAGTTTCTGAAAAAGAAAAAAATATTCAAAGATTTAAAAGTTTTAAATTAGAGTTATCGAAGTCTCCATATTTAAGAAACAATTTAGCTTATTTGCTTTTAAGTAGCAGTAATTTTGTGGGATTGTTAAATAATCAAAGAATATGGATGAAACCTAGAAGTAGTGAAAATTGGATAATAATGTTAAATCAGTAAAGTAAAGTAAGTACTCTCAATTTGGTCCCGTGCCGTGCCGTGTTTACACCTTTAAAAATTGAATTTGAACTACCCTAGATGAGATGGATCAAATTCGAGTACCAAATTTTACTCCTTGGGTTTTTACACCGAAAGTAAAGTACATGTAACGTCATTTAGACTTCGGACTAAAAATTTGGTACGCCCGGTGTGAATGTACTTAATGATTCCCCCCTCGATGTTCTAAATGTAGGCGTATTACCCACATTCGCAATATCAAGTACATTAGTATATAGATAGTCAAATAGTTTCTTACCTCTGGTGTTATTGTCTTTGCTGCCCCAACTGCTATGGTGTGCGTTGGTATCAGCCCCTACAATGACATCCAGATTATGTCTCCTTGAGTATTCCATCAGGTTCTCCATGTTAGTCCCCGGTAGTGGTTCTTCTGAATCGATGGGAAGATACAGAGACACTATATTGTCTCTACCCCATCTTTTTCGAGTATAATCTTTGCTGCCACCATGTCACCCGTGCATAGTTCCGTAATCGGCATCAAGTTGTATTCTTAAACCTTATACCAGTACCAAGATCTTCATTGACTAATCTCCATACTGTTTTATGTTTATTGCTACATTCGTTATTTAACTTTTCATTATAATTAAATTTAGCTGTTCTATAAAAATCTCTAGGTACATTGTTGTCACTATTTTTACACATCCTATTCAGGTGTTTTAAGTGTTGTCCACCTTTTTTAGCATTTTTAATGGTAGGTGTGATCCATTCACATGTTAAAGTTGAATTATTAAAATTCGTATGCTTCAAAGAGCAAGATTTATCAAGAATATATATAAAAATACTTAAGAAAGATGTGAAGGCAGAGTCCACATTAGTTTCTAAATATATTCCATTGAAGTCAGTATCATAAAGTAGGAAATTTAATCGATCAAGGTTATCTTGAGGCAAATCTCGAAAAAATGTTGATCTTATCTGATGGTTACTGTTTTTCCAAATTTTGTGCAAAATTTAGGTTTAGAGTGAGAATACGATGGTCACTAAAGTGAGCTTCATGAACATTTGAACCATAATCAACAGCATTACAATTTTACAGGATATAATCTACTTTAGTGGAAGATGTTATACCATTTTTATGAGAAAACACCCGCGTTGGTGTGGTAGAGGTCATATCTAAATCATAGCTCTGCAAAACATCGAGCAAATGCAGCTTTTGTAATAAATTAACAAGATTATCAACGTTAAAGTCAACACAGAGAAATATATAGCTATGTTTACAAATATCTTCTAACAATGTATATATTTTGATCAGAAATACCTGGAGATTTTCATCCTTAGGTGGCCGGTAGACGCTCAAAACACAAACGCCCTTACCATATAATTCTAATCTAACTGAACTACACTCAAATACCATTTCTTCACAGACTGATGAGACGTTGAGGACATTTTACCTTGTAGCTATCTTTAAGATATATTGCTCAGCCCCCATGGATATGGGTGCTACGACAAAAATACGTAGCTAGTTGGGAACCTAGAGTGAATATTATCTTCATAGCACCAGTCCTCAACAACATTGATTATATCAGGATTTTCTTCATTGAGCAACAAGTCAAATTTGTTCATTTTATTCGTGATGCATTGCACATTTAGATTTAGGTAGTATTTTGAAACTTTTTGTTTGGATATTAATTTTGTCATCCTTTTTAAGAATATTTTTTCTCTGTCGATGCTCTTAATTTGGAAAAATAGCGCACATATATGCCAATTTTTAGCAGTTCAAATCATAAGAATACTAACCTCAGGATATTCTTTAGTAAGTTTGTTTGTATGTTATTTAGGAAAAAGCTTGATGAGTAAATAAACCAAATAAGTACGAACTGAGCTCTCAATAAATATGTGATATACCATTTTTTTCAACCTGGCTAATGGCTGTTATTTTAAGACTTCTTATAGGTTATTTTGTAATTCATGAGGAAATAATTATTTTTTGTATTTCCTATGGATTCAAAAAAATATATATTCGAGGCCCTCACAACGTGCCCTTTGTGGTTTCACCACTCAAGGTACATCGCTATCATGGTAATAACTAATAACCATAACATTGATAAAGTTCCGTAGTGATTTCACATTTCACAAGTATTTGCAAAGTTTGTTGTCGTAAGCATATTGAATATTTTTAGAAAAACTATTATCACAATTATTAAATTGTAGTCTTGAGGTCATTGCTAACGAGTTGAACCATTTTTGACTGTAACTTTGCAGCTATTTAAAGACTGACTTTTGTAAAATCTCATAGTAGAGTTATATGTAGGGTCAAAGCAGCCAACACACCCTAAAAGAAAAGAAGAAAAGAAATTACTAGAGCACAATATTTATGAATAAAGCATAAACATATAAGTTATTTTGTTAGTATAGTCATTTTATTTGGTTATGTTGGCTGTACTGTTGCGTTGACCCTTTATAGAACTAAAAGACTCGAACAATGGAATCTTATTTTTTTAGGGTTTAAAATTAGTTTTAGATGGTATTTTTCAATAAAACTCCCACGATGACTTTGTAACTTTATTTTTCTACCCATGCATCTTGACATTACATTCAACTTTAAACAACTATTATGCATAGAACTGCATTTCATAAAGTCACACACTTTATGTCACTTTTACAGTTTTACCAATAAAACAAAACATAAAATCCTAACTCAGGAAAGTTCGGTAATGCGATATATTTTATCATTTTTGCGTAGAATACCCACGCTCCTCTGCAAAAATGAATAAAAGAACAAGAAAATTAAAATGAATATAAACCTAACAAATTTATGAACTTCAAAACGGGATTAACTGGTAGTCCTTTATTCAGTATATCTGCTTGGTTACTTTTACCGTTGATTGATAAATCAACGCTTTCACTATCAATATATATAAAATCAATCAAGCCCCTTTTGACGTTATCATATACAAAATTATATTTAGTGTCAATATGTTTGACTTTCTTATTATTAGAGGGATTATTTATTATTGCAATACAACCCTCGTTGTCTTCAAACACTTTCATTTTGTCTACATTTAACCCGAAGTCACTTGAAGTCTTTTTAAGCCATAATGCTTCCCTAAGATCTGCTCATAAAGCAAACAACTCTGCTTCTGTCGTTGATAATGAAACACAATTCTGTTTTCTAGTAGTCCACACAAAAGAACAATTATACAATTTAAATATAAAACCTGGTACAGACTTTCTATCATAACAATCTCCAGCCCAATCTGCATCAACAGAGCAATTTAAATTTGGTTGAACATTTTTACATCTTTCATATCTTAATCCTAAATTTACAGTACCTTTTAAATATCTGATAACTCTTTTTATATGATTCCATGCTTCTTCTAACGCTTTATCCTGATATCTACTATAATGATTAGCACTATAGCAAATGTCAGGTCGAGTCCCCAACATCAAATACATGAGGCATCCTACCATCTCACGAAAAGGTTTCTCAGATACTTTATCTTTTTCTATACACAAATCAAATTTCAGTTAAGGATCAATAGGAATCTGAGAAGAGTTACAGTTTTCCATGTGAAATTTTCTTAACAAATTGATAATGTACCTTGATTGATGAATTTCCAAAATGCCCAATTCCCTGTCACAGGAAATTTCTAAACCTAAGAAATATTCAAGTTCATTTTTATCCTTCATTTTAAATTTAGACATTAGTTTATTCTTGACTTTATTTATCAAATCAAGATCTGGACCATTAAGACTCTTATCAAGTTTTAAAACATTTTTGTTATTGCATTTTTCACCTTGTGGTGGATATATGCATATATCCTCATTTAAAGTCCCATTCAAAAAAGCTGTTTTAACGTCTAGTTGATGAATGATAAAATGATGATAGTATAGCCATTCTTGCCACAGGAGAATACAAGTTTTCACAGTATGACTCTGAACTTTGCGCCAACCCTCTAACTACTAGCCTAGCCTCATATTTTTCACATTCATAATTTTCTAGCGCTTTATATGTAAACACCCACTTTGTGTATAAAATTTTTCTGTCTCATGCCATGTTTTATTTTCTCTTATCGCCTTTTCTTTAGTCTAGTTGCCCTATGGCTTACCTTTTCATCTTTATCCTCAATTTCATTATCCTGTTCCGTACTTTCATATGTCACTCCCAGTTTCATCAATTTCCTCAATGTCCTTTTGTACCATGTAAAATCATTGAATTTTACATCCCGTGAAATTATTATTTTTTCTTGTTCAACATTCCCCAACCGATAACCTGTAGGCGCATACCCTAACATTATACATTTTTCAACATTGGATTCAAATTTACCCTTACTGATTTCTTTAGCAATATGACCATTGTATAAAGATAGGGATAGTAGGTTAATCTTACGAGGATATCATTTGACGAGGTGGACGCCACCAATAGATGGCAGTGGGGAGTTTGCGTCCACGGCACGTCTTTTCTTACTGTACGTCGTAGCTTGAATTACGAATTTCCTTAGCTTTGGTCGCCGAATTACCCCAATAACAGATGGCGCCAAAATTATTCAGAATGTTATATACATCCATAAGAGCTGCGTTGCAAAGTTTCTTATTTTGGGTACCTATGGCAAAGTTGCAATTTGAAGTTCATTATTATTAATATTGTATTGTGTTCGTTGTGTCATTGTTGTGTTTCGTTGGCTGTGTATTTGGATTATTGTTTCATTTGAGAATCTCTGAACGTTGATATATATTTCATTTTTAAGGTAAGTGGACATTATTACAATTAATATACCTATCTCTTCTTTTAGTAAAACCACAAAATCTACAAACTAAGAATTGACAATTATATTTAGAATTTTGGATACTGATTGGTTGCATTATTAAAATGGACCAATCAGCTTTTAAAAATAATTCATTTAACAATGAATTCTTAATTAAGTTCAGCTTAGTTAATCACCGTAAATAATGTTACAAATTATAGTTTCTAGGATTCAAATTTTAATTCTTAATTTTTATAAGTATTCTTAGCTCAGTTGCGTTTATACATCAATACCTAATTTGGTTAATATATCTAAATTATATTAACAGGGCATTAAGTGTACCTATAAATGCTACAGCTTACAATTTCCAAAAAAAAAAACTGTATTTAGCGACCTACTTACTAAAATGTATTAATATAACAAATAATCACTTTTATCAATCAGCTCGTTGTGTGCTCAGTCAGTAGAGAATGAATAAATTCCATAATTTTATTATAATATGAATGTCGACATTTTTACCTGATTATAATTTAAATCTTCTTTTCGATATTTCAGAAATGGCTGGAAATAAATTTGTTTATTTCAAGTGTGGGCTAAGTAAGAGATCAGATCCTACAATTAAAATGTACCGATTTCCTGTGAATGACCCTACCAGATGTCAGAAATTGATCATACACTCGGGTGAGTTATCCTTCCGACGATTATTTTTCATAGATGAGTAAAAAATAGTGAATGTGAATAAATAAGTGTGTATGCAAATTTTCAAAACTAAACATAAGTATTTGATTATCGTCAAATAAAAGACAATTCGTCCAATAGTTTTTTCTGATAATGAGCTTATTTGTTTTATGGTTACATTGCATATTATACGAGTACAAGAATTTAACTAGTAGAAATTCCATATCCGTTAAATCTTAAATTTATCAAAAGTACTTGAATCCTGCCTAAATTTAAATTTTACAACCACCTCTATGGTAAAGTAACAGAATAAAAAATTATTGAAAATATTTCAAACTTATAGGTGAACACAACTAACCGAATACAAAGGGTTGGACATTAATATTCCACGAAAATTGAAATAATTGGAAATAGTATTTTTTGTTATTTATTTTATGTTTATGAACTAAGCACGTAATAATAAGGTATAGTGGATCTCTGTGTTTATAATTGGGAGCTACTCCGTCAATAAGATAAAAATTTTACCTGTTCAAATGTATACAGACTGTTTCTTTTATCATATATGGCTATAATACTATATTATAGGCCGTAATTTCCTCCATTATCGAGTAATACTGGGAGAACTAAACTTTTGGTTTTTTCAGAATAGAATTTTTAAATAAAAAAATATCAAAGAACAGCAAAGTTTTATTTGAACACGAATTTACTATATACATATGTACCAACATATCTTCGATACGACGTTTCGTGTCTTCACGAGGCTAACATAATTTTTTTAAATAGGGATATGCCTATTTATTGTAATTATTAGACAATGTTAAATATTCAAATTAAGCGATATATCACACTTCAGATTTTTATGACGTTTTATCTCAAATAAGTAATTGTCGTAACTGTCGAAGTTATTTTGTAAACTTGTTTTGATTGTGCCAAAAAATGTACCGAGAGCCTTACTTTGGACCTTACCTAATGTTTCGATATAAAATAAGACTTTTTTTAACAAATATAATGTCCCTCCATAATACAGTTACCGTTTTGTCCATTTAATTGTCTTAGTAACTATTACAGTTTAGAATATAGTAATGTTACCATATTATGATAATATAAACAGCCCGTATAAAACTATAGAATAAATTAATTATTTTTAAAAAATGATACATTGAAAAAAATCCTCGAGAAGATCAATTTTTATTTTCAACTGTAGTAGTTTGTGTGTTTATAACGTTATGACTTTATTAAACGCCTATTACGCCTTTTTTAATGGTATATATTTTTTTTATTTCCATTTTATAGGTGATGATTTCAAAAATATATAAGACTCATGCTTGATTTATCACCAAATGTGTGAATAAAATCATTTTGTTAAATTAGTAGCAGCAGTAATATAAACATATTTAATTCAACAATGAGCACAGTTTTAAATTTTCTATCATATATTTTATTATTGTTTGCTCAATCCAATAAGTATAAGGGTGATTCTGTTCTAACTGTGATTTTCTATTTCCTTCACTATTTGTTCTCTCTGGCCCTTAATCAACAATCTGTTAATGGAATTTCTGTGTTAATTAGATATTCATGATCATATTTCATCACTTTTTTTGTATAGTATTACTTGCAACTTACAGTAGATCTCTTAAATGTCAGTATACCGTGTCATGTGCATATCTAGAATTTTTCGATAAATTTCTTATTTTTTTTTGTAGCAATAAATGATTCAAACTATAATTATCTCATAAATTAAAATGTATATAAATGTGAACAAAACAATAAATTAAACGATTTTTCCAAAGAATGTCTACTAAATTTACTTTATGTCAGTACCTACCCTGGTTATGTGAGTCTCAGTACCTACCGTGGAACGGACAATTTGAAATTTGATTATCATTCTCGATGCTTTGAAGTTGTAGCAAAATCCTTACAGACTTTTATTTTTACAATAAAGTAGAGTAATAATATGCATAAGCAAATAAAAAAAAATTAATTTTAAAGAACAAAAAATATTAATAAAAAAAATCACAGAACAGAATTACCTACCCATAAATATTACACAATAAATAATATTTTCAATGAATATAATTTTCGGCAGTCTATTGTGAAACATTAAATTTAAGACCGGTCCTTAGTATTGGGTTAGTTGTGTATCCTTATCAGTAAGTGATAAAGCTGTCAAAAGGACGTCAGGTAGGTATTTTGCGTAGTAGTTCATAGAAAAAAATTTTTTCTTTGATATAAAGAATTTTTTGTTTACTGGGCTTATCCAAATTTTCACGTTGACCGGTTACTTTCAACACCAGGCAAATAAATATAATATTTATATTAAATTCAGATTCAAATATCTTTTGTACGTATAAATTTGTTATTTTTTTTATTTCCGGTTTTGTTACGATTCTTGTGAATGGTCTTTTGTTTGATTTTAAAAATGTTAATATTATCAGATCGTCTAACTAGAAAAAACTTCCCTTCGTAATAAAATAATGACTTTGTCTAATTATAATTTTATTTCAATCAAATTGACATATTCTATATATTAACTACGTAACTCACTCATTAACTTATTTCAAATACAGGATGGTAAATTACTTAGATGTATTCTTCATTCTGCTTCAACACCTTCCCTCATTGAGTAATTTGCCAACCCCATTCCAAAAAGTAATTTTTTCAATCTGTTAGAAAACAGTGGCTTCGTCATAATATCGGCTAATTGATTTTCAGATGATACCTTTACTACTTCAAGTGATCCATCCAACACCATTTCTCTAACAAAAAAATGTCTAATATGTATATGTTTAGTCCGACGATGAAACTCGGGATTCTGCGTTAATCTTATGGCAGATTCATTGTCCACATGTAGTGTCGGAACCAAGTTAACGCCTGTTAATTCCGTAAATATTCTTTTTAACCAGACTATTTCTCGTGCAGCGTCACTTGCAGCTACTATTTCTGCCTCTGTTGTCGATATGGCTACTGATGTTTGTCGCTGACTGAACCAAGATACAGCTGCTCCAGCATAAAGACACAATACCCCAGATGTCGATCTTCCGGTAGTAATATCACCTCCATGATCAGCATCACTATAGCTTGTTAACTGAGGTTGTATTTCTGGCTTTTGCATATAAGTTAAGCGATAATTTATTGTACCATTCAAATAGCGGAATATTCTCTTAACTTTCACACAGTCGTTTTGACTTGGATTTTCTAATTTTCTGGATACAACACTAACAGCATAAGCTATATCTGGACGTGTACCCGTCATTAGGTACATAAGAGCACCCACTGCTTCGCGATATGGAAAAGAAGTATTCGATTCCGTTTCACTAGTTTCCTTCCCTAATTGGATGGCTTCTTTTACAATCGGGGTCGAGACCGGTTTGCTATTTTCCATGCCAAAACGTTCTAGCACCTTTTTTGTATAAGCTGACTGGGTAACACTTATTGAGTCGTCTTGATTTTTCTCTATTTCCAAACCTAAGAAATATGTAGCTGGTTTAACTGTTATTTTAAACTTCTCCTGAAGTTTCTTCAAAAAATCCATCTTCATTATCTCATTCGTACATACTATTAGACCGTCGTCAACATACAGCACTAATATCAACATGTCTTTTCCTTCATTCTTAATAAATAAACATGGGTCTGCAGTACTTCGTTTAAAGCCAAGCGAATCTATAAAGTTTCCAAAACGCTTATTCCAGCACCTTGGTGCTTGCTTTAACCCATATAAACTTCTCTGAAGATGACAAACCATACCAGTACCATCATCGTAGCCTTCTGGTTGTTTCATGAACACTTCTTCGTCTAGAGTACCGTAAAGAAATGCAGTACAGACATCGAATTGTGTGAGTGACATGTTTTTACTAGCAGCTATACTTATAACGGCTCTTATTGTACCACCTTTAGCTACTGGACTAAACGTTTGTTCATAATCTTCTCCTTTTCTTTGTGAATAACCCTTCACTACCAGACGAGCTTTGTATTTATCAATTGAACCATCTGGATTGGTTTTGAGTTTATACACCCACTTACAAGGAATTGCTTTTTTGTTTTCAGGTAAATTTTTCAAAACCCATGTACAATTCTCTTTTAATGACTGCATTTCATGCTCCATTGCCAGCCTCCAGTTATTTTGTTCACAACAAACAATTGCTTCTTTGTAACTAAGTGGTTCTTTGGGGTGGTTTATTTCAGCAGCAACCATCATAACGAACTCGTCAAAGCGTGTCGGTTTCTTAATGTTTGATCTTTCTCTCAATTGTCTTCTAAATTCTATATCTTCGTCTAAACTCTCTTCTGGTTCATAACATTGGTCATCTGCTTGGTAATCTAGATCCATTTCTTCCATAACATCACTACTTACATCAACAATGTCTATTTCTTCTGTATCACAATTATTTTGAACAAGATCCAAGACATCTATTGTAGGTTGCAAACATGGAAATTGTTTGGATTCTTGTACCACACCTAGAGTTTCAAATTCATCAAAAATAACATCTCGTGAAAGTATAAGTCGATGTTGATCTTCTGACCATATCCTGTATCCATCATCATTTTCATAACCAACGAGTATACCTTTAATAGATTTCTTATCCAATTTTCTTCTGCAAACTTTAGGAACATGAGCATAACAAGTACTACCGATTACTCTTAAATGTTTGAGTTCAGGCTTCTTGTTAAACCATATTTCATGTGGTGATTTACCAGGAATACTGGATATACCAGATCTATTTAAGATATATGTAGCTGTGTTTATTAATTCAGCCCAAAATGTTTGATCAAAGATACTTTCTCTTGCATGCATTAAAGATCTTGCACATTCGACAATCGTTCTGTTATCACGCTCTGAACAGCCATTTTGTTGTGGTGTATACGGCATCACCAATCTTTGTTTTATTCCATATTTGTTTAAAATATTTGCTACTTTATGATTATCAAATTCTCCACCATGATCTGACAAAAATTCTTTAACACCATATCCTGCAGCTTTCATTTCTTTTAAAACTATATTTAATTTATCAGCTACTTCTGACTTTCGCTTTAAAAAACATACAAATCGATATCTGCTAAAATCATCTTTAAATAAAACAAAATATTTAAAACCTGATTTTGAGATCTGAAAAGGTCCACAAACATCTGAATGGATCAGTTCTCCTGGTGTTTCTGTTCTTTTTCTTATGCCAAACTTTTTCACAGAAGCCTTTCCATAGACGCAGCCCTCACATAATTCACTACCCAGCTTCACGTCAATGTTAAATTCTTGCTTAATTACATTTTTAACATGTCTCTTACTTTGATGTCCCAGCCTTTCGTGGTAGAGTTGCAATATATTTTCTTTAGAAGTAACCATATTGACACTCAGATGTTCAGGTTTGGTTGCCCGCATCTTCAATTTATATAGTCCACCAGACTGACATCTTGATCCAACAATTATTGTTTCGTTAAAAATTTTAAAATAGCAGCACTTAGTGGTGGAAATAAATTCACTTTCTGGATGTTTGTCCTGAGCAGACAAAGTTGAGAAAATATTTTTCTTGATATTGGGTACATACCATACGTTGGTCAATGAAAACTCTTTCTTTTTTCCGTTTACAAAAGATTGTATTTTGATGGTACCTTGTCCTAATGCAGGAACTGCATATCCATTAGCAGTTGTTATTGTATGCTCTTCGTTAAATGGTGTATACGATTGAAATACATCTTGTTGATTTGTTATGTGATTAGTCGCTCCGTTATCAACATACCAATTTTTAAAATCTGCTTCGCAATTCAAAACATTCGATGATACAGCAACTAATGACATCTGAATTTCTTTCGCTTTAGAATTTTTAAGTTTTTTCGAATTCTCTGGCTTAGGAGGTCTTCCATCGGTTTTCCATTTATCGCATTGCTTCACTTTATGACCTTTTTGCTTACAGTAATTGCAATAATAACTATATTTATGTGCTTTGCTCTTATTCACTGTATATAAAACTTCTTGCTTGCTCTCATTTTTGTTTGTTAATGCTTTTTCATAAGAGCATAGCTGATTTGTCAAGTTATCTATTGTTCTGTCCTTATTTGATACCAGAATCCAACTAGACTTGAATGAGAAATATTCAGGTGGTAAAGTTTCTAATATTTTACAAATAAGCAAAATATCTGGCAAGTCGCACTTACAGTAATTTTCAGCAACTGCTTTATCTTTTAAAATTTCGTTTTGCAAATTATTCCAAAGGTTCTTAAGTTTTGATGTATGAGTAGCAATATCGTCATCTGATTGTCTAATATAACTAAAAAATTGCATACAGATATCATAGGTTTTATCTGTTGCACTACCATCATACAAACGATGAAGCTCCAACCAGACTTCCCTGGCGGTCGAAAATCTCATGACTTTTTCTAATGTGCTTTGAGTCATATTTATTGTAAGAACTAACAAAACAGTACTATCCGTTTGATTGAAAAATGTAACATCTTTTTCATACTTGCATTTTTCTTCTTGTGTTGCTTCTTGGGGTAACGACTTCGGTGAAGTTAATCTACCTTCGAGGACGTCCATCGCGCCTTTCACACTTCTCAGAAGAATAGAAAGCTTGTATTTCCATGTAGTCCAGCTATCTTTACCTTCAAGTAATCCAATTTGCACCTTACTGGGATCCATTTTACTCTGGATTTAATTGAAAATGCGTTTTATTACTTTATGAAGATGACAGCTTTCAGAGACAGTTACAAAATCTTTTTTAATTTTTATTCTTACTTAATTTCTTGTTTCTTCTAGCACTACCATTTAGGCACTGTACGCTCTGCTACCATGTTAATATTATCAGATCGTCTAACTAGAAAAAACTTCCCTTCGTAATAAAATAATGACTTTGTCTAATTATAATTTTATTTCAATCAAATTGATATATTCTATATATTAACTACGTAACTCACTCATTAACTTATTTCAAATACAGGATGGTAAATTACTTAGATGTATTCTTCATTCTGCTTCAACAAAAAACCCTTATTAAAGATAAGTATCAAAGTGTTTTTGCCGTTGTTGTGTACCTACCAAGAAATTTCAATGATGAGTAGTTGTTTTTGGGAATGATGCACAGGTATGGCATTATCTCAAAACAATTCGGGAAATTCCAAACAAGGGTTTTACTGTAGTTGTTTTTAGTAATTCTCGTTACAGAAATGAAATAAATTCAAGTTTCTTTAAACACAACAAAATACTTACTTTACCATAACCATTACAATAAATAATATGTTTGTTAACGTTCATGTTCATAATTTCAGGTAATGCTGTTTTGGCAGAGCTAAGCCAGAAATCGCTAAGAAATAAGCTGATTTGTAGCAAACATTTCAGTGAAAATATTAGTCAATCTAAAAGATTGCCTATTACTGCTGTGCCATTCCGCTACATAAGTGATGAGGGTTCAGAAAGTGAATCGGTTAAGGAAAGTTTGAATGAACAAATAATGCAATTGAATGTTTCCTCACTTCCACAAACATATTCGAGAAGGGATGTTATTGCCCCGATTTCTTCCAGAAACATTGACATGACTTTTTCTGATGGTTCTGTCAGTAACCATGAAGATGAACAGTGGTTGCAAGAGCTACAGAACCTTCCATCTTATTCTACGAGAAGTGGAGATAGGAAGCAATCATTGCAAGAAGAAAATGTTGAGAAAAGAACTAACCAATGTTAGGAAAAAAGTCAACAGCTTGAATACTCTATTGAGAGCTACAAAAAAAGGATTATGAAAACTCAACTCTCTGCGAACGTTTTGAATGGAGAAGCAAATTTAACGGATTTTATAAAATCTCTTGTAAATATACAATTACGACATAAGATGAAATCCCCATGGTTACCATCTGAAAAAAAACCAGCCGTATCATTACTTTATAAAGGACCTGAGACATATAGATATTTGCGACAAAAAGCATTTACCTTGCCACCAATATCAACAGTGAAATCATGGGTTGCCAATTTCCGATGCAAACCCGGATTCAATAAAGATTTTTTTATGAATCTTACTTTAAAGGCGGATACGATGCTGCCTTACGAGAAGAAGTGTATTCTAATGTTCGACGAAATGTCTATTAAGAGGAATCTTGAAAAGGAGCTTCTTATATTTTATAAAAATTTAAATGATAAGTGTGCTTTGAAAATTCCAACATCAATGTTGAAAAATTTCACCATGATAGTACTTAATAGTTTCGACGAAAATATCGGCAAAATTTAAAATAATAAAATAATATTAAATTTGAAAAAGAAAATTGTTAGAAAAATAGAAAAAATGTTTTCCGAGTGGTATGCAACAAATGCAATCTGTTGTAGTCGTAGGTAATATATTTTCAATTTATTGTTGCGGACTCAGACTTTCAAATATTGTAAAACTTTTTCAAGTTCATTAAAAACTAGACAGACAAATAAAAATAATAAACTATCAATCATTCAGCATAACTGAATAACCAATATATTTTGTATGTTCCTTGTGGTATATTCATTATTCTTTTTGCTATTTATTTTTGGAAATTAAACCACAATCTTTTTTATGTTTTTCTTACAACGTTTCGGTAGCAATCAGCTACCCGGTAGCACTCAGCTACCCGTTATCAAGAATAATTAAGTTTTATAAAATTGTTGGTCCCTAGATAACAATAATGAAAAAATTCGAAAACTAGACTATCAATAATATTATAAAGTAAAATTGTAAATTTTTTAAGGATGATGAAATATTTTTTGTAGAGTGTGATTTGATTTCCCATAATAAATAATAAATAACAAAAAGAATAATGAATCAACATTTTTATTTTGAGTAGGTATTTCAATAGTAAATGTGAATACTTGACCGAAGAATAGAGGTCACCGCGAGTAGATTCTACATATTGTAACGTTTATTCTAATTTATATTTACAATTAATTTATATTTACAGATTTATATGTAATTCAGTCCTTATTTAATAATTTATGTAATACACTAAACACACTAATTATAATTTATATGAGAGTCACTTAATAAACACTTTATCGAGGCGCGATTACTTTCCTTGGGTATCAACACTGACTGATTGACTAATTGCCTGCAGCGGTGCTCGTGGCCTATTTATACTCGCGCGCCGTAATTCTAGAAGTGTCTCGAAGTTCTCGCGGGTTCACTGGATATTCTCGATGTTTCGTATTTTGGATGCTTCTCGCAAATTGGGGGTAGGAGCCATAGTCGTCTCATACGGGGATTTCACTGGGGGCACTGAGTGAGCATATTATTGCAGTAGCTCGCGTAACATTGCCCCCTCCTTAAGAGACAGTTCCTCCTGGAACTAGCTAGGAAACTGGAACGAGATGACTGTATCGGCAACTGGTCCCCTTGTTGCATTTTCCAGTTGTATGGAAGTAACATGCGACCGTCTTCTCTGTTGGCTGTGTCTCCCGAGCATGGCTGCAAACCAGTACCTGCACTTCGGTATCTCGGAAGATTACTTCTACCAGGTTACGGATTATTCGCCAATCTAAATGCCTAGATTCAATCTTGCACTTGGCTAGCCTATACACGTTCAATTCAAGCACATGCTCCCTCAGGCATCGTAAAGCTTCCCAGACATCCTCGTGCGTTGGTCTTTCGTCGAAGGTGTTCCTCGTCACTAGGTGGAAATTGTAGCGGGAGCCATTTTGCAGCTCCAAAGCTTTACCTGGTACTGGTAACTGGTTTACCAAAAGTCGTGCACCACTCTTCTTTATAAACAGAGATGCCAGTCCGCGCGCATCGGTTACGCTGGCAGGGATGTTTATTGCCAGTGAGTATTCCTCCGGAACGGTAAGCAGGTCTTGTCGTCTCTCAGTGGTGACGCCGAATATCGCTTTTCCGGTACCACCATAAGCACCCATGAACTCTACAAAAGCAGGATCGGCTACTTCCCGAAGCTGGTTTACTTCCTCATCGTGGTCACCCTCGAATGGCGCTAATCGGTTACGGTGTACCACCTTTGGCTTTCCATTTGGGATCTTGCTGATACGATAGATGACATCGTTGATTATTTTCTTTACGAGGTACGGACCGTCCCAAGCTTTCTGCAACTTTGGAGAAAAACCCTTTTGTCTTCTTGGGTTATGCAGCCAGACTTTGTCTCCTTCGTGGAAACCTCCTTCCGTAGCTTGCGTATCGTACCTTTTCTTCATCCTATCGCTAGCGATCTGGAGATTCGATCGAACCAGCTCGTGTACGTCGTCCATTCTTTTTCTCAGCTGGGTCACGTAATATTCACCAGCTATGTCTTCTCCGGGTCGGCATCCAAATTCAAGGTCGCAGGGTAATCTCATTTCGCGTCCGAACAGAACTCTTGCTGGTGTTTGGCCGGTGGACTCATTGATGGCGGATCTGTAGGCCATCGCGAATAGCGAGAGATATTGGTCCCAATCTCGCTGATGGTTAGATACTACTTTAGACAGGTATTTGCCAAGAGTTCTGTTCATTCGCTCTACCATCCCGTCCGACTGTGGGTGCAAAGCCGTAGTTCTCGTTTTCTTCATGCCGAGCTTTTCACAAACTTCCTGGAACAGCTGGCTTTCGAAGTTTCTGCCCTGGTCGCTGTGTATTTCCAGGGGCACTCCATATCGGCAAATGAACTCATTCACAAGCACGTCGGCAACCGTTGCGGCTTCTTGGTTTGGAATGGCATACGATTCTACCCATTTTGTGAAGTAGTCCATCACCACCAAAATGTACCTGCTGCCATTTGCTGTCGGTGGAAACGGTCCGGCAATGTCCAGGGCAATGCGTTCAAAAGGGCTTCCGACATTGTACTGCTTCATAGGAGCCTTTCTTCTCCCGTGCGGTCCATTGGTCGTAGCACAGTTAGTGCACTTCTTACACCAGTCCTTCACATCTTCGGAACTGTGCATCCAATAAAACCGTTCTCGCACTTTCTGGAGGGTCTTCTTCACACCTAGATGTCCTCCTGACGGACTGTGTAATTTCCGCAGTACTGCTGGTATCCTTGTTCTTGGAATCACCAACTGTCTTCTACTTTCGGAACCCTCATCGTTCTCGATTACTCGCTGTAGCAACCCGTTTTCCAAAACCAGCGAGTCCCACTGGGCCCAATACGATTTCATCGTTGGCGAGTACCTTGAAATCTCCTGCCAAGTAGGTCGACAGTTCTCCTTTTTCCAATGACGGATTTTCTTCAAGTCGGGATCGTTCTCTTGTTCCTCTTCCAACTTTTCTGGTGTCCATTCGTCGGTGGTCACCGTGGTTCTTCGAATCGCAGCTTCCTTAGCTTCTGTTTTGCTGCAGTGAGAGCACTCTGCAGGGCATGGTCTTCTGGAGAGGGAGTCTGCATTTCTGTGGCTTATTCCGGCTCTATGCTCAATAGTGAAATTTTATTCTTGGAGCCGCTCGATCCATCTAGCGATTTGACCTTCAGGGTTATTGAATCGCATAAGCCACTTAAGTGCTGCATGATCGGTTCTGATCACAAATTTCTTCCCATACAGATACTGATAGAAGTGCTCCACGGACTTCACTACTGCTAGGAGCTCTCTTCTTGTGACGCAGTAGTTTTGTTCTGGTTTGGAAAGGACTTTACTAAAATATCCCAGAACTTTCTCTTGTCCTCCTTGAACCTGTGATAGCACTCCTCCAATTCCAACTTTGCTAGCATCAGTATCTAGTATGAATTCTCCCTCTGGTAGTGGATAGCCGAGTATAGGTGCAGTAGTCAAGTGCTTCTTCAAGGTTTCGAACGAGGTTTGGCAATCTTCGTCCCAGCGAAACTCCCTTGCTTCCTCTGTAAGTCGTGTCAAGGGCTTAGCGATATCTGCAAACTTCTTTATAAATCGCCTGTAGTATGTACAGAGTCCAAGGAAGCTTCTAACTTGGTGCTTGTCGGTGGGTCTTGGCCACTTTCGTACGGCAGCAGCTTTTTCTTCGTATACAGCTACACCATCCTTGCTGACTACATGGCCTAGGTAATTGACTTTGTTTTGAAATAGTTGACATTTCTTGGGGTTGAGCATCAGTTGGGCAGCTTGCAACCTTTTGAAGACACCTTCCAAATTCTCTCGATGTTCTTCGAATGTCCTTCCCAAGACTATGATGTCATCAAGGTACACTAAGCATGTCTTCCAGGACAACCCTCGCAATACGTTTTCCATCAGTCACTCGAACGTTGCGGGGGCATTGCACAGCCCAAATGGCATAACGGTGAAATGTCATAGACCAGATCCGGTGGTAAACGCTGTCTTTTCTCTATCGGCTGGATCCATTTCTACCTGCCAATATCCAGACTTCAGGTCCAAGGTAGAAAACAATTTGCTACCGGCCAGCGTATCCAGAGTGTCGTCGATTCTCGGCAGAGGATAGCTATCTTTCTTTGTAACATTGTTCAACTGCCGGTAGTCCACGCAAAACCTCGTGGTTCTATCCTTCTTCTTTACCAGAACTACCGGAGAGACCCAAGGGCTGGTAGAAGGTTCTATTACCTTGTCCTTTTCCATCTCGCGAAAAATTCTCTCCGCTTCCTCTCTTTTGGCCTGTGGTAGCCGTCGAGCCAATTGTCTTATCGGTTTAGCGTCGCCGGTGTCAATTTTGTGTTTGACAGCAGATGTTCTTCCTGTCTTTCCTCCTTTTGGTACAAAAAGAGATCGGTATTGTAGCAAGAGTTCTCTGATCTTTTTCTTCTCTTGCAGGCTAAGGGATTGTCCAGCCACTGCTATCATTTGTTCAAATTTATTGTTGGCATCATTGGAGGTTGTTGTTTGATGAATTATCGACGCCACTGGTACGCAAGTTCCAATTTTGGTATCCTTCTTCATAGTTATTGGATGGTCATTTACATTTATAATGCGTACAGGTATTTCTTCGGCAGCCATGACTAACCCTTTTCCAACCAGGATTCCTCGACCAACCTCTTCATCGTGATTCCATGGTTCCATCATGACCGGTGTTCCTTCTTCGACGGTTCCTTGTAGCCTTGCCACAGTGAAAAATTCACTCCTTGCGGGTACAACTGTATCCTCCTGTACGGCTACCTGAACAGTCTTATCCTCGTGTGGGTGAAGGAATACCTCCTCAGAACCTACTCTAATCACTCGGTTCTTGAAATCTAGCTGGAAGCCATGTAGGTTTATAACGACCATTCCGAGTATTATGTCCTCTTCGATATCAGCGACAACGACAGTGTGGGTGAACTTCTCTGCGCCAATTCCCAATTGCACCGGTAGTTCTCCATGGACATTGGCGCTTTCACCTGTGGCAGTCCTGAGTCGCAGTCTCGTCGGTAAAAGTATTTTCCGGGTGTTGACAGTCTCTGGGCGAATAATAGTCCTCGTTGCTCCAGTGTCCACCAATAGTGTATACTTCCTTCCATTAACTTCACCATCCACGTATACACACACGACATTTCAGAGAGGCTATTAGGATGAGAGGGTCTTTGGAAGGTCTTCGGGTCGAAGCTGCCCTCTGAAGGTCGGCCCTTCCTAGTTTTTCCTGCTGGGCGTCTTCGTTTGTAGCAGTTCTCGGTCGCTTGCACGAACTGCGTACATTTCCCATTTCTCCACAATTCCAGCATCTCACAGCTTTCAGTTTTCCATTTGAGATGCTTTTCATCATGTTGACAATCTGGTCGAGCTTGTTCTCAACTTCTTCGTCTGCTACAGCCCTCACCTTGCCGTATACTCCGGGAGCCTGTGTAGCTGCTTCGTACTCCAAGGCTGCAGAGAGTACGTCGACCAGTGTCTTATGCCGAGCCAAGCGTAGAGTTCTCTGCATTTCATGGTCACGAACTTCGTCGATGAATGTCTGTACCCCTAAACATTCCATGACATTCTCCGGTGCCGATGGATAGGCAAACCGCGCCAGCCTCGCAATGTCTGCTTCGAATTCTTGCAGAGTTTCGTCGCGTTTTTGTTTGCGGTTTTTCAGCTGCGACTGGTACAGATGCTCCAGGTGTTCCAGGCCATATCTCATATTCAATCGCTTTTTGAGTTGTTCAAAATCTTCGGCCTCTTCCACTGGAATGGTCTGGAGGATATCCATAGCGTCTCCTCTAAGGGCAAGAGTTAAATTTAACGCTTTTTCCTTCTCACTCCAGTTGTTTGCCTCTGATGCCGCCTCGAATTGCTTAAGATAGTTCGGCCATGACGTTTTACCATCGAATGTTGGCAGTTTCACTCGGCTGTTAATATCGTTTTCCATTTTCGGTTTCAACTCTACTTTCTCTGCCAGTTCGTCGTTATTCGGGTCTTGCCTAGTTGTAAAATCCGGTTTATTACTAGTCTTCCTTTCGATTTCTTTGATTTTTTGTTTCATTTCTTGCTCCATACTTTTAATCTTTTCTTCCACGGCAGAAATATCAGTCTTCATGGATGTCATTTCATTTTTCATGTCCGTCGAAATTTTATTTTCCATGTCCGACATTTTGTTTTCCATGTCCGCCGAAAGTTTACTTTCCATGGATGAAATTTCGTTTTTTATTACCGTCGAAATTTTATTTTCCATGACCGACATTTTGTTTTCCATGTCCGACATTTTGTTTTCCATGGATGAAATTTCGTATTTTATATCCGTCGAAATTTTATTTTCCATGTTCGACATTTTGTTTTCCATGGATGAAATTTCGTTTTTTATATCCGTCGAAATTTTATTTTCCATGTCCGACATTTTGTTTACCATGTCCGACATTTTGTTTTCCATCGAAGACAATTCGTTTTTTATGGAAGAGGTTTAAAATAAAGAACCGGCCTATTTTTCATTGCGGCCAAATGCCGGTGAAAATCAGAGGAATCTCCACACTCATATACATGTAGAATACAGACAAATAAGCTTGTGATGTGTGGTGGGGAGTACACTATAGTTTTGTGATTTTTCGTTTCTTGAACTAACTAAGGCTATCTAAATATTTTTAAAGCTAGAGCCAAGACACCATATACATTTTCTGATATCCTTTTGCCTCTACCAATTCTGTAATTACATAATGTAATTGAATGTCATCGTCGACAAACATTCTCGACTATGTATGTATGTATGTATACTGGGGTGCATTAACTGTGATCTGAAAGATCTATTGTGCCCCCTTTCTTATACTTCTTCTACTTGGTTCCTGAGTCTCAAAGACTGGTAGTTCCTTTAGACCTATTTCCCGATGGAAATTTAGGATATCCACAGGCCTGGGCAAGTGTCCCTCTTCTATCCAGCAGTCTCCTAGTATGTGTATGTGAATAAAGGTCTCTTCCTCCATTCCACAGAATCTACATTTTTATTGCTCCACTAGTTTTATCTTTTGAAGGCGACACCTGGATACCCGTCAAAATTCAGTTTCACTCCGATTGTCAGATCTCTTCTTTTCGGCGTTGCCTATTTCTTCCAATATTACTTGATACCGCAAAAGGGTTGCGGTCCCTAAAAGGTTATTTCAGCTCCTCTCTTTGCTAGTTTATCTGCTATTTTATTTCCAGTGTGTCCTAGAACTCATATTTAGGTGACGATGTTGTTCTCGCCAACGACATTAAGTTTTCCTAAGCATTCCTATGCCATATTATAACTGATTACGCAAGAACTCCATGCTTCAATGGCTGCTTGATTATCCGACATAATTAAAATCTTTTCCCTTCCATATCTTCAATTGATATTGAACTGAGCACACCATCCTATGGTATGAATTTTCGCCTGAAAGATACTTGGGGCTTCTCCCAAGGTTTCGGAGTGTTTGGTTCCTGTTCCGTACAGTCCCTTCTATTGCTTTTGAGCCGTCTGTATATTATTGAATGGCATTTTTTCCAAGTCTGGTGATGTGTTGGGATCCCATTTCATCATGTTACTGAATTTCATATCAAATTTCTTAAAAAATTTATATTTTTTCATCATCCCATCCTGTGGTATGTCCCAGGTAAAAAAAAGCAAGGAGGGTTTTTTTTAATGATTTCCTCTCTACTAAGTCTTTATCTTGTCCTTTCTGCAACACTTTTCACCTTCTTATGTAGTGGCGTACGTTGAGAATCACATCCATTGCCGCCACTGGGCATGATGTCATTGCAATTTTCCTGTAATGCATATACAGGCTAGTCTTTGTCGTCAAAAGGCTAGTCCTACTACACCACGAAATGGCTCCATAAGTGATGATTGGTGTCACTATGGCAGTTATGTTCCAGCTTATGTTCCTTGGGTTAAAGCCCCAATTTTTCTTTGCCCAGTTCCTGCACACCACTAGAGCCATTTTTGCTTTGTATGTTATCTTCTTTTCTTGTTTGTTTCACATGATTTTGCGTTTGAGTTCTCTTTTCTTAGTGACGGATATTCAGATTGTTTTGGTGGGTTTGATATGCTCGGTGAGCATGTTGATGTGAGTGGTGAGGACTAGTACCAGCAACGAACTATCCGAGCTAGTTTTGTGGAGACAAATATAATTTCACGTTTAAGCCGCTGCATGCAGCTGTGTTTTATACCGACTGTCGGCGGCTCAGTTTAGTAAAGTTCCCCCTTAACGTTTTAAATCATTTCAGTGAGGTCGTGGGGCATAAATCTGATCTGAGTTCCAGGAGACTGTGGCAACGAGGGCAACGAAAAAGCTGATGAATTAGCCAGAGAGGGTTCATCATCTTCCTATATTGACCGAGGATGCAAAGGGGACTAGGTAAAACGAAAACAAAATGAGAGGAAGAATAAAGCCTTTTTCATGCACCGCAGTAAACATTTATTAAAGAACCGTCGTAACGCAAAACTGAAGAGCTACTCAAGATAAGTAGGAATCAAATTACTACGAGCTTTCTAGGTGTTCAAAGTCAATTACATGGACACCTGCACGAAATGGAGCTGTACAACGAAGAACTTTTCTGCATACTATGTGGTGACGGGACAGAAACGAACAAACATTATACTTTCAGTATGCGGGGCAATAGACACTAAAGAGACAGGCAATATTCAGGCAGCCTTTGCTAACTTCCGAATAATAGAATAGCCAACCGGTGAAGAGCCTGTGAATACCGGTACAGGCGATTAGAGTTACAGAGAGGGTGTCATGATACTAAGCATAACGATAGGACCAGTATCCGAGAACCAAAAAAAGAGATTCACGGACATGACTGACTGCCCTCAGAAGTGAAAACACAAATAAATGAATTCCTATAAAAATGTTATCGTACACTTATTATGAAAGGAAATTCTTACGAACCTTTCAAATTTTATCATACGTCCATAATACAGACATTTTTTGAGAATAAATTGGTTCCTTGGAAAAGTTTCATCGTATGTGCATGATAAAAAAGTTATTACAAATTAGTTGATCCCTTATGAATATTTTATTGCGAGCCCATGCTATATGGAAATCTTTGCCAATTAATGAAACCCTTTTGAAAATTTTATCGTACGCCCACGGTAAATAGTATTTTACAAATTATTGACCAATCTTCCCATAAATTTTGCTTTCACCGAAAATCACACTGCGCGGTTAAAGAAGTTTTCACTTCAATAAATCGTAATTTAAACAACGCACAGTGTACACGAATTGAACTTTACACCTTTGTAATGTATAATCATTTCTCAGAGACCGGGAGATCGATAAACATCCCCCTAAGTCTAGTCGTGAGAAACCGCGACGAGGGCTGAGTGGCACAGGGTGACAGTGTCGAGAACGGTTCCTTCGGGGCACCAAGTCACACCCCACCGTATTTAGACCTTACCTCCGTATGCGGGGGTGGACCGTTTTATTCCCTAGCTACTCGTGGGATCTATATGGAACACAGTAGCACAGTTAAAAAAGGCCAAAGTGTGCCCAAGGCCAAAAGGCCAGGACACACAAAGGCTAAATATATAAATAAGGTTCCTAAAGCCATAGGGCAGGGAACATCTGAAGAAAACCTAGAGGCTGCAAGGCCCGGGAATTCGAAAGATACATCCCAAGCTGAAAGGCAAGGAACAAAACAAGGCGAATCTGTCAGAGTGAATGCGTTGGAAGACGTAGATCTTATGACAGACGAGGAAATCAGGGCTGCAAAGCTATCCGGAGTCTCCAAAGCCAAAGTAAGCAGATTGGTGAAGCAAGGCCAGGATTTCTTTCAAGCTAAAAGAGCCATAATCAAAGCCAACTTCACCAAATTTGCAGAAAGGGCAAAGGAGGTACCGTCAAAGCCTGCGAAGGCCGAGACAAAAATAAACATTACCAAAGGCTCCAAAAGACTAAGGTCAGATGGAAGCACACCCGATAATAAAAACAAAGGTAAAAGGCCAAAATCCGAAAGTGTGTCTTTCAGCGAAGCTGCAGCTTCCGTCAAGGTGGCTGTAGCAGAAACAAACTTCCCGGAAGCCAAAATGGATACGGACAAGCTTAAGGCAGTCCATAAATCTGTCATGGCTACCTATGAGGCTATCACGGAAGAAGGGCCCCAGGTCCGCTTCCTGAAAAGCACGCATAGACCGGGATTTTTGGAATATACTTGTGTGGACAGCATAAGTGCAAAATGGTTGGCAGAAATCATCCCGACGCTGAAGCCATGGGACGAAGCTTCCCTAAAGGCACTAGAAGGGAATGATATACCCAAACCACACGCCTGTACATGATGAAGACGGGGAGCGCCTAGATTCCAACAGGATCCTTAACAGATTGAGGATAAGTAACCGCGGGCTCAAGACGCACCTTTGGACAGGCTGGGGAAAATATCCGCAGTCAAAGGTGTGCTACGGACCTTCTCCATGGATTCTGATTCCAAGGAGGAGCTCCTAAAATTAAAATTAGCACCCTCCTTTGGGATAGGGAAAATAACCTTCCGCCTAAAGGAGGAAAAACCCAAAACTTTGGAGACAATGCCTGCAGCAACATCCAAAGAACTAGAGGGCACTGCCCAAACACCCAAAGCTCAACACGAGGAACAACCTTCCGAAAGTGGAGTCAGCATACTTTTAAGGATACCTGTCCAAGAGATAGCTGTACCCATGGAGGAGGGAGAGGGTCCTGCAGGCCAATCTTCAGCATGCAAAAGCCGCCTCGGCAACGCTGGCTAGGAGATTGGATCAAGAAGGCATTGACGTGGCCCTCCTGCAGGAACCCTGGCGGATGGGTGAGAAGATTGTTGGCCTATCCACTAAAGAAGGTAAAGTATTATACATAGCAAAGGCCACAAAACCTAGAGCATGTATAATTCACAGTAATAGGGTAGATTGTACACTGATACCGGTGCTCTGCACCGATGATGTTGTTACAGGTATTCTAACAATACCCACGGAAGAAGGAGAGAAGAGACTGGTTGTATGCTCCGCCTACTTTCCGGGCGACGATGCTGAAGGTCCACCACACATAATAAGCGACGTAGTTGCACACTGTGTGGAAAAAGGATTACAGCTAATCATAGGATGTGATGCCAATGCACACCATACCACATGGGGCAGCACGAACATCAATAAAAGAGGTGAGTCCATTTTAAATTTCATCTTAACTTAATAGTTTCCAATATAGGGAACAAGTCTACTTTCGTTACTAGATCTCATGAAGAAGTGTTAGATTTAACACTCTGTACGAGTAAAATTAGTGATAAAATAACAAATTGGTGTGTGTGATGAACCGTCATGCTCGGACCACAGACACATAAGGATTGATATTAATGTAACTCCATTGGTAAGCAAGTACCGAAATCCAAGAGATACAAACTGGATAGGATATAAAACGTCCCTCAGTAGAATTTTCGAGGATGGTACTGAACCGGTTGACGGCATTGGAGCTATAGACACGGCAGAAGAAAAAGTAAGCGAAGCGATTAAGGCGGCCTACCAAGAAAACTGTCCGGAGAAAACAAAAAAGAATACAGGTAACACATTTTGGTGGAACAACGGCCTAAAGAGACTTAGGGCGGAGGTCCGCGATCTTTTTAACAAGGCCAAAAGGAACAGGACTGGGATACCTACAGGTATAAGCTCACGCAATACAACAAAGAAATTCGTAAAGCCAAAAGGAACTCATGGAGGAAATTTTGCGAGGGCATCTCGGATGCCCCCGTATGCTTCCGAATCCATAAAGCCCTGGCAAAGGATGGGACAACCAGAAAGGAAGTAGGTTTCATTAGGAAAGCTAACGGCACCTATACAGAAACCAGAGAGGAGAGTAGAAAGGAACTAATAAACGTCCACTTTCCACCCTCATCAATTCTGGCCACCGACGCAGTTAGGCCTACCATACGAGATCGAAGGCCAAACAGGCCAAGTTCTACGGATTGGAAAATAGCCACTGAAATCACAAGACCAAATAAAATTAGATGGGCCATAAATAAATTTCAACCATTTAAATCCCCAGGGACAGATGGTATATATCCCATTCAACTACAAATGGGAATCGATGTAGTAATACCACACGTAACTAAGATCCTCAAAGCTAGTCTGGCATGGGGATACATACCGGAAGTATGGCAAAAGGTTGAAGTCATTTACATACCCAAAGTAGGTAAAGTATCTGACTTAACGCCAAGGTCATACAGGCCAATAAGCCTATCCTCCTTTCTACTTAAAACATTAGAAAGGTTGCTGGACAGGTACATAAAAGACGAAGTGTTAAAGGATAAACCCCTAAGCAATCGTCAATATGCTTATAAACCAGGCAAATCTACGGATCTAGCGCTGGATGATCTAAACAGGCTTATCTCAAAGTCAATAGAAGACAAAGAGATAGCGATGGCCACGTTCTTAGACATCGAGGGAGCATTTAATAATGTTACCACGAATTCATTGGTTAATGCAATGTATAGACGGGGGACATCCACAACAATATGCCGATGGATAAAGGCAACTCTGGAGGATAGGATAATAAGCTCCACTCTGGGGCAAGTTGCCATCAAGGCAAGGACGGGTGGAGGATGTCCACAAGGAGGAGTGCTATCACCCCTACTATGGGCAACCTTAGTAGACGACCTCCTTACAGAACTGTCCACAGCAGATTTTTACTGTCTCGGATATGCAGACGACATCGCTATTGTAGTCAGAGGCAAGTTTGCTGGGGTGATATCGGAAAGAATGCAAATAGTTGATAATTGGTGCATAAAAGAGAGACACAGTCAATGCTCAGAAAACACAAATTATCAATTTCACGAAAAAGACGGCACTACAAGGCCTGAAGCCAATAGTGTTAGGAGGACAGGTGATTCCATTTGCCAAAGAAACTAAGTACCTAGGAGTACATTTTGATCAAAGGCTTTCTTGGAACACTCACCTTCAGAAGACCACACAGAAAGCAACCATTGCCCTTGGCAGATGCAGAAGAATGTGTGGGAAAAACTGGGGACTTACACCAAAAATTACCCAATGGCTATACACAAGGGTTGTTAGACCAATGATAGGTTATGGATCAGTAGTTTGGTGGACAAAGACACTGCAAGTGGGAGCTATAAGGCTATTGAGTAGCACATAAAGGCTTGCTTGTCTGTGTATTACGGGAGCCATAAAAACTACTCCCACAAGTGCGATGGAAGTCTTTCTGAATCTGCCTCCACTACACATATTTATACAAGGCGAGGCAGATCTGTAACGCACAGATTACTGAAAAGTCAACAACACAAAAGCCAAACGCATGGTGCTGACTATCGAAAGCTTATCGAGGAGCTAGAAGCGGATGTCTTAATGGAGCAATCCATGGACGCAACGGCTACGAGATATAGCTTTAATAATTAATTCCAAATAACTATACCAGGTAGGGAAGACTGGAAGAAAGGTGTACCCATACAGGCTGAGGCGACCTGGTATACATACGGACGGCTCCAAGACAAAAGTAGGTGTAGGAGCCGGAATTGTAGTGCTAAAACAAAGGATAGCTATTCCAATAAGCCTATCTAAGAACGTCACAAATTTCCAAGCGGAAGTGACGGCGATTCACCACTGCGTTGAAGAAATTAAAAGGCAGGAGAGGACATACCGTTCAGTTGCCATCTTCACCGACAGTCAAGCTGCACTGAAGGCACTTGATTCCATAGAGGCCAATTCTAAGCTAGTATGGGATTGCATAGGTGCCTTAAACGCACTTGGAGACCATTGCAAAGTCATGATAGCCTGGGTACCAGGGCACGAGGGTCATAAGGTTAACGAATTATCGCATGAAACGACCAGACAAGGCTCATCAATGCCATTCATTGGACCGGAACCCTTCTGCGGCGTCGCAAAGTCGTCAATAAATATGGCCACAAAGAAATGGGTGGCACAGAAATCTCTAGAATGGTGGTTAACCTCACCAGGACAGAGACAGGCGAAACAGTTCATAAGAGGACATTCGCCAACTTTTGCGGCAGACCTAATGAGCAAAGATAGGAAAACTGTCAAAGCCTTAGTGGGTGTGTTGACGGGGCACTGTAAGCTTAACAGGCACGCAGAGCTAATGGGGTTGACAAACGAAGCTATGTGCAGATTCTGTCACCTAGAGGAGGAAACTGCAGAGCACATCCTATGCTAGTGCGATTCCCTGGCGAATGTGCGGTTTCTTGTACTAGGCGATGAGTAGCCACCGGCAGGGAACTATATGAGAGATTCAGTCTCGAGGCTGATTGGCTACTTAAAAAGAGTCGGGCTGGAGAATGTAATCTAGATTCAGAGGACCACAATAGATCTGAAAGGTCGCAGTGGAATAGGCCGATTAGCCACCTCATCAAATCTATCTATCTATAATCCTTTCTCCACGATCATCACAGAATTTGCCAATTCTGAAATCAAATTTGCCTCCATACAATTTAAATGTATTCACATTCTTTTTCTTGTGATAGAATAATATTCTCACACTGGTAAGCAATAATAATATTAGCCTTGTCGCAGTTGATTGTCATCGTAGTGGCAAAACTTGAGTAAGTGTCAAAATTCGAGCACTGTACAAATATAACAATTAATACAAAGTAGAATGTTTCTCGAATTATTGAGTGTTTACCTAATATAATTGTGATTAGGTTCTGTAATATAAATTATCTTTTGTTCATTTCCATTTTAAAATATACAGTGCCCGTCTAAAGTCTCCCCCCCTCTCTATTTCATGAACCATAGAACTTAAATCATTAATTGTTTGGGTACCTGAAAAGGGGTACAAATGCAACGTTTTTGATAGTATTTCGTGACGTCATCATTCAAAATGGCGGACAGTCGCCATTTTGTAATATAATTTCAAATGGGATCATATAGCAAGTAATACCTCATTTGAATGCTCGTTCCAAGTCATGTTCAACGAAACCATCACGATTAAACTTTTTCTACTTATTTATGAATTTCAACGCAAAAACGACAAATTGTGAAAATTGTTACATGGTATTACTTTAAATAGGTTCTTCATGATGAACAGTCATTACAATACTGGGGCTCGATTCTTGTATCTCGAAATCGGAATTTCGAAGTCCATTTTCGACAAATGTCGACGTCGTCGTATGTTGTCTACGCAAAAGTTAACATAACCTGTCGTTAAGATGAAGAAATGAATAATAATGATGCAAATAAAATTATTAATTAAAACAAACAAGTTCAAATGAGATGCTCAATATGTCTACCGATGACTTCTTGGCAATAAAAGATTCTAGACAAAAACTCTTCCCGAACGCGTTCAAGGGTCTCTGAAGAAATCGATCTGTATTCTTCACGAATCCTTTGTTTTATATCTTCAACGGTGCCAACTGGCGTACTATAAACTTTTGTTTTCAGATAACCCCACAAAAAGAAATCGAGTGGTGTCAGATCAGAAGAACGAGCAGGCCACTCTATTGAACCCCGTCGTCCTATCCACCGACCAGGGTACTACTCGTTTAAATATCGCCTTACTGGTCCATAATAGTGGAGAAAAGTTATCTCCAAATCACGGAATTCATTAGGATGATCCTCAAGTATTCCAAGGACTAGGGGTTCAATAGTTGATTCTCTAGCATTTCCAGATATATTTCTCCGGTCAAATTCGTGTTCAGAAATACAGGTCCAACAATGTAGTAACCTAGAATCCCTGTCCACACATTTACTTTTTCAGGGAACTGGGTGTGTCCTTAATGGAAAATGTGAGGATTTGTGTCACTCCAGTATCGCACGTTCTGAGTGTTCACATTACCATCAAGAAAGAAGATAGACTCGTCACTAAAATACACTGTTTTGAGATAATAGGGTTCTTGAGATATTTTCTCATTTATTTTCTCGCAAAATTCAAGACTGCGATCTGGATCATCTTCTGTCAGCTGGTGGAGCACTTTCATATTGTAAGGGTGAAATTTATGGTGGATTGTGATGGGTTCACTAGCATTTCCGCAATTATTTCAATTTGTTTATCTTCTGTGATGCTTTGCCGTCCACTTCGCTTATCGTCATTAACGTTTCCCGTCCTCTGAAATTTTTCTAATAGCTCCCTCAGGCATTTCTTTGATATTGGCCGATCGGGATGCCTGTCATTAAACATTCGTTCGGCTGCGTGCAGATTACTTCTAGTTTCAGAATTATTATCGCTTCCACTTTGTCCTCTACACTACGTCTCATTTTGAAAAAGTTATAGTAACAAACAAAAGTAAAATAACACTGAATACTTAAGAAGTCTACTTTTAAATTAAAAAACACGGTAATACATTCTTACAAAAAACCTCAATTTTGACAATAGTACGATGCTAATGTCAAAAATGAACCGATTAATAGACCAATGACAGAGGAAATATCGAAGCGACCAATGAACACGTTCGTCTTATTTAAATGAGTAGCTGAGTTGAAATTCATAAAATAGTTTGATCGTGATGGTGTCGTTGAACAGGACTTGGAACGAGCATTCAAATGAGGTATTACTTGCCATATGATCCCATTTAAAATTATCTTAGAAAATGGCGGCCTTCCGCGACGATGACGTCACGAAATACTCTCAAAAACGTTGCATTTGTACCCTATTTCAGGCACCCTAACAATTATTGAGTTAAGTTCTATGGTTCATGAAATAGATAGGGGGAGTCTTTAGACAGGCACTGTATATTTAAAACCTTTGATTGTGGAGAAAGTATAGTCTGCTACTCGGTTAGAATATAAATTCGTGATGCTCAGAACATTCCACTCGCATCGAATTTTCATTCTATCCTTGTTACTATACCTACTACATTCTAGCTAAAGATGAATTTTATTCTGGAAAGTTGCTGCTTTAGCTAGTCATTTTTCACTCCAAGTGATCCCATTTGTAGATATTGGATTGCCTAGAGCAAAACTGGAATATTTTCCCTGTAAAGGCTGATCAAATCATTTCCTAGTATATCAACATGCATACAGCATGACAGTGACAGGTATTGCGATAACGGTATCAGGTTTTGGTTGAGCGGGGATAGATGATAATTAAGTGGTGACAGGTTTCAGTTACACTGTGACAGGTGTCGCTTACACTGTGGCAGGTGTCGATTACACTGTGGGAAGTGATGGTTACGCAAACAATCCATAAGATTTATCTCTACTAAAAATCGCTTAACGGGGCCATAGATTTTTTTTCAAACAAGATTGGGGAATTTTAATGGCCTTTCCTTTGTCATTGATCTCTTCTGAGTTTTTTCTTTTTTTTTCAATATTATAAAAACTGGGAAGAAAATAGTTACAGCTGTTTCTTCGGCTAATTAACGTCAAAGTTATCAAGAAATTTAATTTTTATTGTTATAAATCATTCCACCATTAGCGATAATCTGTTTTTTATCAGCCGATTGCTGGAATTCCAAAAAAATCCGCCCAAAATATATTTCACTATCTTCATATTATTGTTTGTTACTATTTATATAGCTTGAAAAACAATCGTTATTGTTAAGCAACAGCAATTGTGTGAAATTCTTTTGACGTACATTAGATTAAACAATAAAGATATCGATACATTAACCAAAAACTTTTCAAACAAATTTTAAAAACAATGAATTAAATGATAAAAATTGGAAGTCATGTATCTAATGTTGAAACGGTAACATTTTCAGAATTTAGTTTATATATTGAATTTTGGATGAGTCACATGGTTTGTATTTTGAATAAACGTTACCGTTAGATATATTTGTAGTTCCTTCGAGGAGAGCGTCAGTCCGACACCAAAAGTTTCATACCATTAGCCATCTATTGAAATGTTGACGTATTATGTTGAAGGTTGTAGATCACCAATGCGCAGTAGTAAATTTCAAATTTAGGCGGTGTTGTTAGAACATGTTAAAAAGGAAAAAGTATAATCCTGGGTAACTGATTTCAAAAAGTAAATAACCCATTTATTTTGTTAATATAATATCTGTTAACAAAAATAAGGGTCGAAATAAAGAAGAAGAATTGTCAGCAACCGTGGTTTCTAGAATAAATAGTTGTTAATAGTATATGAAATAAAATGATGGGTCAAGGAGAAAAGGTTCTTCGATAGAACACATATAGACCATTCCAGATTACGTGACTTTGACAGGTCGGCCATATTGTGCTAGATAGCAACCAAATCAATTAGTTAGCGTTGAACCATGTGCATTTTCGCATCTGCCTTATTTCAAAATTTAGTTTTCTAGTTTTATTTCCATATAATTGCAGCAAACATGTCTCGAAATACGTATTATTTATCTCTAAGTGGTGATAAGTGCCGGTACGATGAAAACAATTTGGATTATAGACAATACCAACCCAAACGCCCTTCTGACCAAAGAACTGACACTAGTGCACAGTTAAAAGCTTATAAAAGGGTAAAAGCCTTCAAATACTAAGAATCGGGTTCAATTTGGGGATATCAGCTAAGCAAATGAACGATGATGTCACCTCGCTTCGTTAAAACAGCCGGAAATCGAAAAAAGATACTTTATCTCTCTCTCTCCCCGCATTTCACACTTAACAACACTACCGAGCGATGGCATTTTAGGTACCTTTAAGAACTAATTGTTAATTTGATTCTAACTATTATTCGTTGTTTACCAACTAAAATATGTTATATATCATTTCATATGTTTATTAACATGATATTTGGCATAAATAGTAGTTAATGCATCATTGATAGGTTGCGTAGCATATTTATATTCTGATGAAGAAAATTGCGACTGCTACGACAGCGCTCACATCTGATCAGTTGACAAAACCCGCGTTCATCAGGAAATTTATTAAGGCTGCGGTAACTCTACGTAGGGATGAACGCGACCATTTACGGGTGGATTCGATGCTCGCGCCATCTGACGAAAAGGAGCAAGATACCCTAATTCGAATGCTAATCTAAAAATGGTTGCGACATTTTTTTTACATCTCTTTTCGTTGACGAGATATTGTGAGTTTCAAAATTAATAGATAGGTACACTGTATATTAGAGACCAAAAATATTAGACATAAATCTTTAGATAAAGTTATTTAATATCATCTGATAACAACGTTTTTCGAGACATGAACTACATGTTTTCTAAACCGGACAAAAAAAGTATAGTATAGACGAAGTTTGTTTGTTTAAGGATTTTATTTAGCAAATGATGCTACAATATAACATAATAACAATATAAGAATATAACAATATAACAGTATAACAATATAACAATATAACAATATAACAATATAACAATATAACAATATAACAATATAACAATATAACAATATAACAATATAACAATATAACAATATAACAATATAACAATATAACAATATAACAATATAACAATATAACAATATAACAATATAACAATATAACAATATAACAATATAACAATATAACAATATAACAATATAACAATATAACAATATAACAATATAACAATATAACAATATAACAATATAACAATATAACAATATAACAATATAACAATATAACAATATAACAATATAACAATATAACAATATAACAATATAACAATATAACAATATAACAATATAACAATATAACAATATAACAATATAACAATATAACAATATAACAATATAACAATATAACAATATAACAATATAACAATATAACAATATAACAATATAACAATATAACAATATAACAATATAACAATATAACAATATAACAATATAACAATATAACAATATAACAATATAACAATATAACAATATAACAATATAACAATATAACAATATAACAATATAACAATATAACAATATAACAATATAACAATATAACAATATAACAGTAATTAATTAAGAAATTGTTTGTCAAATAAATAATTTCTTAGAACAGTTTTAAATTTTCTCAAGTTTCTTTCATTTTTTATTAAAAATTTCTATCCAAAATCATTGACCTTTCCCAAGTACGTCATCGTGATGAATTTCTGTCACCGGACAACCTTCACACTGAATTCTAATATAACCTCAAACCGAATAATACAACACGAGAAAACTCAACAATTGATTTTTTACACTTCTAAATTATTATAGCATCCAACTAATACACATTAGTACACAAATTTACCAAAACCAATTAATTTTTGTTCTCGATTCACCTATGTTTAAATCAGTGAAAAATGCAATTTCCATCCATCTTTCTGAAGGTTGTCCCTGATTAGCTGACAACATGGCGCGGGATGACGAAACTTGGAAACGCTCTATTGCAAGAACATAACACGTGTTCGTCTCCCTTATATGCCGGCATTTGCAAAATCAATGGAAAAAGTCGACAAGGGAGACGATCAGGTGCCTTAACTTTTGCAATCGATTTTGGACAAACATTAGAAAGTGTTCAAAATAAGTGTAAATTTTTCGTTAACATTCCAACTAGCAATGTTATATTTTATAATGGTTGTGATTACTTCAGTTTCTGTTGATATTTTATCAAGCCTTTTACAATAATTAAAACAAAATATATTTCAAAATTTCGGGAGGTCTTAGAAAAATTTAAAAGCAGCATTATAAAACAGGTTTATTAAAGCTCCTCCTACTGCGAATATAGTTGACTATTTTCATATAACCACTATACAACAGTTTTATAAAAGCTTTTTTGTAGTTTCAGGTACACGTTATGAAGTAAAAATGCTGCATGAAATCACATTTATTGCCAACCGAGTTGGTTTTATTCAAGACAGAATTTCATCTGAAAATTGGCATCATATCAAATCAAGTGATAATCCAGCTGACTGCGCAAGTCGTGGATTATTACCATCTGAACTTCAAGATCACCCCCAGTAGATGAAGAAAACAAAATCTTTTTAATAGAATTCACTTCGTTTGATTATTTTGATCAACTGATCACTAGATTCCTATCTCTGGGAAAAATTCAACGGATCATATCATATACTTTCATAATCTGAAAAATCCTAGTAATAAACATGTCTCTCCTTTCAATGAAACTGAGTTACACCAGGCACTACTTCTGCTAGTTCGTTATGTACAAATCAAAATTTTTGCGAATAAACTGTCCAGAATTGAGAATAACTTACCACTTGCCAAGAACTTTCGTAAATTAAATCCTTTTCTTAAAAATGGAATCCTTAGGGTGGGCGGAAGATTGCATTTCTGCTATTTGACCCGTAAACCACCGACTTACCTAATAATTGAGAACACTCACAAGCAGCATTTACATCCAGGTCTGCAAACATTGCATTTTTATTAACCCAAAATATTCGGATTTTTTCCTCTGGGCGTGCTATAAGACATGTGCTAGCAAAATGTTTCCGTTGTTTTAGGATGAACCCCAAAGCTCTCGAATCTGTTATGGCAAATTTGCCTTATCTACGTGTAAACCAAATTAAAGCATTTCAACGCGTTGCCGTTGATTATGGCGGTACCTATAATGTTACGTTGCGTAAATATCAGGGAGTTAAATCCCACAAGGCATACATTTGTTCATTTTTGTGCTTTGTTATAAAAGCCGTCCATATAGAGTTGGTTTCAAATCTCACTACCGATGCTTTTATTGCCGCTTTATGGCGTTTTGTTGGACCTAGAGAACGTTGTACACATGTATTTAGTTACTGTGTGTAACTTTGTAGGGACAAAGCGAGCTTCAAATGAAAATATGAAAACTGCAGTTGAAACGGAAAATATTTCGTGGTCCTTAAACGTTCCGTCTAGTACTCACTTCAACGGTTTATGTGTAGCTGGTGTCGATTGACACGGGGGGCGATTGAAACACGTCGAATATTCTCGAGCTATGTCGGGAACGGTGGGGGCTAAAACAAGAAAGAGAATCAACTGCAACGCACAAAGTCTCCACTATCAAAAAACAAATCGAGGCGAAAGCTCTTTGGATCAGTACAAATACGCTTACGATGATCTAAAGACGGGAATAACCCTTAGAAAAGCTGCCGAAAAAAACGCGGTCTTAACTACACGTCATTGTTTCGCTATAAACGGTTATTCACCATACATCAGAGTTTTCAGTGATTCACAAGAAAAGTCACTAGTCAAATATTTAACGAAATCTGCCAATATCTATCATGGACTTTCGAAAAATGAGGTGCGAAAACTAGCCTTTGAAATTAGCTGGCGAAGATTGGTTCAGAGCCTTCATGAAAAGAAACCCAGAATAAGCTGTAAGAACTGCTCAGGCTACAAGTTTATCACGAGCGACAAGTTTTAATCGAACCAACGTCGATATGTTCTACGACAACTTACAAACAGTGATGGATCGCCACCACTTCGAGCCTCAAGACATATATAACGTGGATAAAACTGGGATCACCACCGTTCAAAAGCCCGACAGGGTTATAGCGAGAAGAGGCACCCGACAAGTCGGTTCAATCACGACAGCTGAGCGTGGAAGTTTGGTGACTGTAGCTTTTGCAAACGCTATTGGAAATGTCTTATCACCTATGCTCGTTTTTCCACGCATCCGGTTCCAAGATCACTTTATCAGGGATGGTCCAGTGGGATCAGTGGGCACGGGAAACCCTTCGGGATGGATGCAAGACGAAGGATTTTTGATATTTTTAAAGCACTTCCAAAAACATAGCAAGTCTTCGATGGACCACAAAGTGCTGCTAGTGTTAGATAATCATCACATATTCACATTAATTGTCTTGATTTTTACAAAGAAAATGGAATAGTGTTGCTCTCATTTCCCTCCCACTGTTCCGATAAGCTGCAGCCGTTGGACCGATCTTGTTATGGACCATTCAAGAAAGCTGTCAACTCTTGTTGCGTTGCCTGGATGCTAAACAATCCCGGAAAAACAATCAACATCTATGCAATTCCTAGCATTGTGGCTTCTGCTGCTCCACGAGCTCTTACTCAAGAAAATATCAAGGCTGGCTTCAAATCAGCTGGCATCTATCCGTTGAATCGACACCTTTTCACGGATCTTGATTTCGCTCCATCCTACGTCACCGATAGGCCTGATCCCAGTAACGTCACTTCTGGAACTGCTTTGCAAGCGTGAGACGACATTAGAGACGACAATAAGACCACTGAAGCTGCTGAAGCAGGCTGCAGTTTTGACACATCTCAACCATCTACGAGCCATCAAATAGAAATTTCCCCAGAGACAGTGAGACCTCTTCCCAAAGCCCTACCCAGGAAGGACAATAAAGCTAGAAGAGGAAAGCGGAAATCGGCCATCTATACAGATACACCGGGAAAAGAGGCCATCAGAAAAGAGCATGAAGAAAAACAAACGGGCCAAGCAGGTCAAAAGAAGGGTGGGAGGAGCAGGCAGGCCCGAAATGAAAAATATCGCCAAGACGGTTTCTGATTCCGATGAGGATGATTGTTTTTGCCTGGTGTGTATGGAGTCTTTTGGTACAAGTAGGCCTGGAGAAGAATGGGTCCAGTGTAGGTAGTGTAAGCATTGGGCTCACGATGCCTGCACAGGCGGCGACAGTTTATATGTGTGTCACAATTGCCAATCTGAATACTTCTCTGACATGTTAGTATTTTTTAAGGATATACTTGACAATGGTTTACGTTCCTAGAGCATACAATTTAGTTTGTTTATTTGTATTTTTTTACTGGAAAATGGTTTTTAATAGAAATATATTGAATTCAATCAGTGATTTCTTTGAAGTTAAAGGTGTTTCAACTGACCCTGTGGCCAATTAATATTTTAACATGATGTTCGTGTGACATCACATTTCCATACCGAGGCAATTTGCCTTGATTTCTGGCACTTCACCAGCCGAATCGACCTGGAGGTGTTTTTACAATGATCAGTTTACTCAAAATCGTTTCAATTAACCCTAGTGTTCCCTAATCAATGACCAAATATTTACATAAGAAAAATTGTATACTTTTTTGGTCCAGATTGAAGCCGTATTGAATTCTCGCCCCCTTTTTCCTCAAAGCTCCGATCCCAATGATCTCTACATTTTGACTCCAGGTCACTTTCTAACCCTTGAATCTCCCGTGTTCATTCAGTTTTTGAGGACTTGTTACGGCTTGTCCAAGATTTCAACTTTCTGTGCATTGCCCTGCGACATAGGAGGGTGATGGATTGAGCTACCTATCGGGAGCGTCCCCAGGTTGCGGATAGGGGCAGGCCAGGGACGTCATGCAAATGAAAGAACTGGTCCATTGGTAAATAAGGAGGGATGAGTGCTATAAACGCCCAGCATTGCCAACCGAATACCAAACGCTGACAATCTTGTGACGCAAACCGCAAACTACATAGCAGAGCAAGGACCCACTTGCTATGGTAAGGCCTGTGAGGGGCATGCCGAGCTATGTGGATGGAGAGGCTTGGCTTAATTGTCCGGCCTGAGTGGATGAGGTCGCTCAAGGGATGGATGGCTGTGAGTTATTCGGTCTTGAGACCACTAACCTCTGCGCACCTGGCGCACCCCGTTGCATTTAGCCTTGTACCTGTATAATGGCGGACAAGTTAGCTAAAGTAGGCTTTAAAGGAGACTTCATAGGTCCGGACCCGTTTTGTGGAATCACAAGATTGCATAAGAGAAACTGGATAAATAGGGAACACCAGGTTGACACAAGGGCACCTCCATTCAAAGAGTTTACTGAACAAGGTAGACAAGGAACTCTCAACCAGGTTATTGAAACTGGGTGAGAGACATTTGAAGACAGTTATCGACCTGGTGACTGGACACTGCACCCTGAGGAAACATCTGCACAAAATGGGCAGAGTTAGTGAACCTATGTGCAGAAAATGTAAACTCTATGATGAAACACCTACTCACATACTCTGCTTCTGCGAGAACTTACAAGGACTCAGACGGAAGCACTTTTGAGAGGAATTATTACAACCATCACAACTTCCTGTATATTTATTTATTTATTTTTTTAACCCCACACCTGACACCAATGTAACGTTTATTCTAATTTATATTTACAATTAATTTATATTTACAGATTTATATGTAATTCAGTCCTTATTTAATAATTTATGTAATACACTAAACACACTAATTATAATTTATATGAGAGTCACTTAATAAACACTTTATCGAGGCGCGATTACTTTCCTTCGGTATCAACACTGACTGATTGACTAATTGCCTGCAGCGGTGCTCGTGGCCTATTTATACTCGCGCGCCGTAATTCTAGAAGTGTCTCGACGTTCTCGCGGGTTCACTGGATATTCTCGATGTTTCGTATTTTGGATGCTTCTCGAAAATAGGGCGGAGGAGCCATAGTCGTCTCATACGGGGATTTCACTGGGGGCACTAAGTGAGCATATTATTGCAGTAGCTCGCGTAACAATATAGGTACTACATTTTTTGGGTTTTACGGTCTTTGTAACCGAGATACAGGTTGTTTAGTGGATTTTGCCCATTTCTTCCTAAGGTCAAAACTAATGAGCTACTCTGTATATTTTCTTGATAACACAAAGTTATCTTAGCCCAAACGAGTCGGGTACTGGTTATAAAAAAATAATTTACGAAAAACCAAAAAAAATTAGAACGTGAATAATGTGATGCGTTCCGAAGCAGCACCCTGTATATCAAAGTTTGCCAAAAACATTTTACGAATTTGAAAAAGTTTTAAAACTACAATAGTTTACTTAATTTGTTGGCCATTCGAATTTCCCACTAACAATTTGTACTTGTTTTTATGTTTTTGTGTATTAAGTAACTAAAGAAAGAAATCTTATCATCTTCAAGTGATAAATTATGAAAATCAATAATTTTTAAGCGATTGAATTGTTACTACTTGGATTTGTGTATGTTGTCGTAGCTGCAAAGTGCACCAAGTATATATACAGGACCGTCCTACTTGTAGTTTCTGATCATTTTTTTAAACGCGCTGGACACTTACGGTTTATAATTATTATAATTTTTGAATCAATAATTTTATAAAAAGTGTAGTTATTATTTACCTAATTTAATATTTCTGTTCGATATTTTCTAATAAGTTCATTTACCAAAACTTTGGATGTTTTATTTTGTTATCTAATATGTCGAATGCGATGACCTCTCTTTGGAGGTAAGTACCTATGAAGATACTTTCCATGCGTCTAGCGACGGCAACCACTGACCAAAAATAAGTTGGGCTTACGTCAACAGTCAAAATTTTAATAATGGTTACCTTATTGCAAGGAAACTATTAGCCACCAATGTAGTGTAGACTGATCACTGAATATAAAACACAAAAAATGTTGACCATATCAGATTTTTGGGATTTGCCGAATTCCGCAAAAACCTACCTGCGTCTTTAATCCTAGGTCGAGTTCCTCAAAAGGTCGCGGGAGGATTAGAATATGGCTAACAACTAAATGCCCGTTTTTTAACACTGTATACTCTCTTCAATAATTTTTCTTGTCCTTCTCGATAAATTACGAGAGCTCCTATGTACCTGAATACTCTATTTTTGGAAATCACTAAATTATATGGTCCCACGATAATCCCTCTTTCGGGTAGTTTCAGGTAGTTTTGCGGAATTCGACCCTAGCGAGATTTTTCTATTCAGAGCAAAAATATGTGATTCACACTACCGACCACCGACCTGTTAAAACCTTCAATGCCAAAAAATTAGCATCTACCTTTAGAATAATAAGCCGCAAATAGATCGACGAGGGCATTTCTTCATGAAAGGACCTATTGCACAATTTCATTATTCTACAATGTCATTAATTTTATTATTAGCACGATATTATATTGTATTATGATATATTTAGTATATTTCATCTCATTATATTTAATGAATTAGTATAGTTAGCACTTTTTTGAAGTTATTGTTTTTGATTTTATATATTTCTTGACTCCCTACATATCAATACAGTAAGAAATCGGAACAAAATCAAAAATATTTTCACCAGAATGGAAAGCAAAATGAATAAATTTTCAACTGAAAGCTTAAAAAAGCATACAAAATAGCCGAGACTTATTTTTTCGTCTCCTTAAGAGATCATCAAAATACGAATGTTTACAAAAATATTCTTTGAATTAATTTACATTCTCGAACGAAGTTCAGAAATCGCAAATTTTTACATTATTTCAGTCACCCAATGAAAGTATTATATTTTATCTACCTTTGTACTAGGATTCTTCTTTTTAAAGTGATAAACAGATTAATGTTTATTTTCGGATCAAGATGAATACCTGCTATAACCATTGTATATGTATACAATGCTATAACATTATTATGAACATGATATTTCAAAATACGAAAATACGCGCTATCTATCTATTATAGAATCCCATCAAGTTGGTGATTTATGCCACTTTCGTAATAAAAAGTAAAATCGGCAACAATGGATCGTCGGCCTTTGGTCAACATTCATTGTTCGGAATTCGACGATAAAGAAAACTTCACATTTAGTAGGGAACTTTTCAAAAATAATTTAGTTCTTGAAAATAGTGCACTTTATTTCAGAGGGCAGTAAGTTACGGGTCATTTTAATGAAGAACGAGCGTAAAAGTAACTAGATGGCGTGCAAAATTGCCTCAAACGGTTTTAACATTGCTACTGTTTTACTATCCCTATCTTTATACAATGATATGACTATAAGCAACACATCCAAATATTCTCAAATTGCTGACATCTGGTTTTGACCCAAACCGAGCTTCTGCAGGTGTTATACCTGGTATATTAGAAGTCAATCATCGATTGAAAGGATAAGCTGCAAATAGCACAGCTTCCCCCAAAAGTTTCTTTGGTACATTTGATTTCGCAATCATTGCTCTACTTCTTTCTATATACTTCTATTCATGCGTTCAGCTTTGCCGTTTTGTTCAGGTGTATACCGTACAGTGTAGTCCTGAATAATACCCTTATCTTTACAAAACTCTATAAAGTTGTTTGAAATATATTCACCCCCATTATCAGTTCTTAATTTTGATATTTTGCAATTAAATTTAGCTTCTACCATATTTACATAGGTATTCTTTAAATTTTTTCAATACATCACTTTTCTTTTCTTTTACAAAAAATGTATGGCGATTGTAAGATTCGGGTGTAATAGGGCCACATACATTTGAATGAATGATCTCATGTACCCTACTACTTCTTGTCCTAACTCTAGTCATTTTACCAATAGTACAAGATTCACAAAAGTCAACTTTTTCAATTTTAATCTTTTTGTCAATTCCTGTAATCATATCACTTTTATTAAGTTTTTCTAAACCCGAAAATCCTATGAGGCCATACCTCTTATGCCACTTAATGAACTCATTTTGTATTATATTTTCTATATTAAAACATTCTAATTCCGATAAAACAAATGAAATTTCATAGAGGTTGTTCTTTTTCCCTATTCCTATCAAGTTATTATGTTTATCAAATAATTTGACATGACCTTTTTCAAATACTATTTTCAAACTAAACATTTCTAATCTTGTTATTGATAATACAATTTTCCGTAAATTGGGTACATACAGTACGTTTTTAATTGTACACTTTATCATCAATCTTACTGTAACCTACAATATTGCCAATACCTGTTGTCAAAAAAAATTGTTTTTCCTTTGCTATAGCTATCTGAATAGGTTTATCTAACATATTTAATTCTGAAAAACAATCTTTACTATATACCATATATGATCTGTGAATCCAGAATCGATAAAAAAGTCAAGAATACTTTTGTTCTCATGATTACTAGACTTATAATTAGTTTTAACTTGACCTAAAAAACAAACATTATTTTAGGAATCATTACAATAATTAACATGCCTATCACGATTTTCAATTTGTACAAAGTTACTTCGATTTACATAATTTTTATTACCGTTATAAGAATTGTTTTGGTGCTCACCTCTGATAAACCTTTTAGTGTTACCTCTTTTCGAAATATTGCTTTCCATTGTTCTTCTTTTCGAACCAACAGTCTCTTCTTATATGTCCCTTCTTGCCACATCCATAACAGTGTTTATCAGCTGTGAAAGCTGCTGACATGTTGTTTTTCTCAGCCATTCTAGTTTCTCCCACATTTCTGTTTTCTTCTTCGGCCAATAATTTTGCTTTTACAACATCATACTTCAACTGGCCTGGCTCCATGTTTTCAATTATCATAATAACTGTTGCAAATGACTTTGGGAGTGTCATCAGTAAGTTACAAATCACATCTTTATCATCTACTTTGGTACCTGTTGATTTTAGTTTTATTCTAATACAAATTTCTCTAAGCTATCACCTTCTTTATGTTTCATTGCTAGCATTTTTCTCTTGAGAAATAATTGCCGTGGGAGTCCTTTCTTCTGAAATCTATCTTCCAGGGTTTTCCACATTTGGAATGAATTCTTTTTATCTCTTAAATATTCCAAAATTTCATTCGAAACATTTTGAACTATTAAAGATTTCGCTGGATTGGCGCTTTTGATAAATTTCCTTAATTCTTGATAATCTAGGCTCAGAGTATCAGTTTCTGTTTTAGTCAAATCTAGCACACCATTTTCTGCCAATATCATTTCCATTCGGAATTTACAATTATAAAAATTATTGTTACCTTTTAGGGGTTCTAGGTTTATCAGTTTAACATTTCCTTGGGCCATCTTAATTTTTTCCGTCTCGTGGTATTCTCTGCTCCATCCTCAAAAGTTTTTAATCCAACTTTTTATGCACTTTTATTAAACCATCAAGTTATCTGGGCCCATAACCTCTTATTTTTTTAGGGTTTAAATTTAATTTTAGATGGTATTTTTCAATAAAACTCCTACGATGACTTTGTAACTTTATTTTTCTACCCATGCATCTTGACATTACATTCAACTTAAAACAACTATTATGCATAGAAATGCATTTCATAAAGTCACACACTTTATGTCACTTTTACAGTTTTACCAATACAACAAAACATAAAATCCTAACTCAGGTAAGTTCCGTAATGCGATATCTTTTATCATTTTGGCGTAGGATACCAACAAAGAAATGAAATGAACAGTCGGAGAACAATAAACTGTCTAAACAGGCCATATAGGCAAATGAGTGTGAGCTAAACTCGTGTGGTCCCCATGAAGAGGTGGCAAAATGGTCTTTGCGACTGGATGCAAAATATTGAGATTTACTATGTTATTTTAGTCTAAGGACTTTTCAGGATTTTGTAGAAAACGAACTATTTTTTGTACTTTTTTGAAAATTTTAGTCTCTGTAGCTTCAAAGAACAAGGGAAGGAATGGTTAATTTCTATCTATTTTCTCGAATAAACTTAAAACTATGAATTTTAACTCTAAAGTCTGAGTTTCACCAAAATGGGATGAGCCACCGAGAAAATATATGTCCAGTACGTTTGCCTGTTTCTACCAGTGGCAAAATGTCGGTAAAGATCAGAGGAATCGTCGCCGTACCCAGAACTCACGCCAGCCGCTAAGATTTGTGTCGGCGGCAAGTCGACCCAGTTCGGAGAAACTCCGTCTCAAGAGTTCATCCATATCTCCAATGTGGATATAGAGATAGGAGCCAAAAAGGTTAAATATTCATTTCAAAAGTATAATTTACCCCCAACGAAGGAGTGTATACAGTGGCAGACGGACAGACAAACTCACGAATGATCTTATAAAGGTTTTGTTTTTTTACTTCAGAAGTACGGAACCCAAACTAACAATAAATAAAGTACAGAACCAACTCGGTAGCACAGAAAGATTTCCAATAGGGTTGAACCTAAATATACAAAACATCAGGTTCGAGTCATTGTTATTTTTTTTATTATGAAAATTAGTTAATTGAAAAATGTTAATAATACAATAAACAAGATAATAATCTATAAATATAACATATATAACGTAACAGTTGTTTGTTAGCCACCGTATCTTAAATTATATATTTTTTACATTCATATCTTGTATCCAGCGGAGATAAAATTAAAAAAAAATAAATAGTGTTTTGTAAAATAGTTTAGAAAAAATATAAAATTGTGACAAATAAATTTATGTTTGACGTCAATTCATACAATTTACTGTTTATGAAAAAAGGTGAAGATTTCGGGTAACCAACCTAAAATTTATAACATTAAAATATTAATTTCCTAACGTAAAAATTATTTGAATGTTTTTGTATTTTTTTTTTCAAGAAAATGTATTAAGATATTGGAATAAGAAATATTGATAAATAAAAAAAGTTGGTAAGTAAATCAAAGTTGATTTTTATTGATTTTGAACAAACTTACCAAGCTGTATTATTTTATCAATAAGAAAAGATTATAAATCGTATAAAAGTCTTCATTATTCCATTAGCTTGAATGCATTCTTTGAATACATTACAAATAAGATTAATTATTTGGAAAAATAAGACTATTTAAAATGCAAAAAATGTTAATAATTATGATTGCTTTAAAAGTGTATACAGAGTGTCGGAGAATTTCCATTTTTAGCGATACTTATATTTATCCAATTTTTTTTCAAGAACATTATTTTCTATAGCATTCTTTTATAATTGAGTTTCAGTATAAGCGATGGAGTTCAAAAGTGTAAATAGTCAACTTCAGAAAAATTTGCCCACAAGTTCTATTTAACATAAATAACAAAATGAAAATGAATGGTTTCAACCAAATGAACTAACCTAAATATAGTAAGAACTAAATATTTGCCATTCACATCTTACATAAATAATTTGCCGGGTCTTGGTCCAATATATGTAGGAAATACTCAAATTCCTGAAGCATCATCATAGTGGTATTATTAAAGATAGACATCTGAAATGGGATCTAAAAGTTAAAAACATTACTAGTAAAGGGCTATTTAAATACTTACGCGACTTATTTTTTGTCTCTGGGGTACAGTCGCATTTTACGTATGGAATTATTGGTTGGGGTGGTGTGGCAGATTGCCATTTGAAACAGTTAGAAAATATTTTTAAAAATGGATAATAAAGCTTATCAAAAAACAGTAATTTACCCTTGAGAGTACTTACTGAGTCTGTTATACTGCCAAAACATTCTTATGAACATCTTCAAAAGAAACATAAACATACTTTTTCTTCCTACCCCTATAGAAAGTACACATTTTCCTCCATCATATCAGGAAGGGAACTCATACTTCCCACCCTAGGGAGGAAATGTACTTTTTTCACTACTAGCCTCTAAACCTAACTTTATTGACTTTTGTTAATTGGTAGTAAAGTTGTTCATTATTAACCAAGGTAGAAAAATACAGAGCCTACTTGATTATAACTAAATCTCAATCCATATAGAATGAGAGGTTAACTTGTGCACAGCTATCATGTCATGTGAAACGGGAGTCGACAAACTAATATTTAAAAAAATAAAATGCCAGTAGTGAAGTAGTGAAAAAAATGCTATATGAGCCACGGTAGAAAAGTGTATTAATGTCTCGGATCGAGAAGCGAAGCTTCGAGGTCTTTAATGGACCTCGACAATAATACCTCACTTTTCTACCTTGGCGCATAATTACTATTTCCTCCATCTTATTTTAACTATGTTTTAAATGTTGAAGCTCTATTATATCCAAATTATTCCTGTAATTTCAACAATATCGTGTATATCCTCTATTCTGGTGAAAATTAATTATGAATGTTACTTCAACGTTATAGATTTACAACTCGTGTAATGTACTATACTTTTTCTACGCCCATCTATTTTCTTCTATGAAATAAAGGAAATCGCAATAAATTTAAACTTTATTATAATAGTTATTTATAACAATTTAACAATGATTGTAAGTCGTTGGTGCCTTATCACTTGACGGTGATGAACGGTTATCTATAAACTGTAGTACTGCACGATACATCAGAAGATGAAGATTGATAAGTGGTAATCGCTTCCGATATTCGTAAAGCGTTGTCATTTATATTTTTATGGGAGTGAGTCGCATAGCCTCCCGCCACTGTAGAAGATTCTATATTTTGTTAGAAAAATTGCTAAAAAAACGTGACTTATTTCTTGAGAAATTGTATAATGTATTGCCGACATTTAGGGACATGACTCTTTTAATCTAAAATGTATTTCACTAATTCTAAAAGCAAAAGCTTTTATGTTTTCCAATTGACTAAATTTATGTGAATAGACCAAATAAAGTAGTATGTAGATAAAAATTTGATTGCAATTTGATTAAACAAAGAAATTTAAGTTTTCTTATCCAAACGCACGTGTATGTTATGAGATCTCATTACGTGCATGTTATTGTTAAATGTCATTTACAAGGAATGTCGACAGTGCGATTTTTGACGTTTACGGACATGGGCGTAGAAAAAAGGTTTAATAAGTGGGAAGGAGGAAAAATTATATGTATTATATAGGTGTAAAGTGCCTTTTCCTTCCTTGTATGATTAAACTACTTCCTGCGGGAGGAATAGTATATTATACCACAAGGGCCGTAAGTTGAATTTTCGGCCCTGTGCATCATGACGAGCAGGACCGTGATTTCAACTTTTGGCCCGTGTAGTGTATACGACTTTTCTTCATAGCCGGACGAAAGTACGTTATTAATTTCACTTTTTTGAACTTTAAATGTCTTTGATGCCTGCCGGCACGAGCAAAGCGAGTGCTGCTGGTCGTTACGAGTATAAATACGCATAAGATATGATTTCCTTCTTCTCACTTCTCACAGGGAGTGAATGTTAAACTTTCGTCCCTGCTATTAGGGACGAAAGTACGTACTTTCGAACAAGGTATGAAGAAGAAGCACTTTTCTCCCTAGTAATTCAAATAGTAATGCGGATGTACGACTTATTTTGCACCTATATGTTACCAATGTTAAAATAAACTGCCACGTTAAAAATATTCTATAAAAAACTGGATATCTAGTAAAAACAGATCCAATTGATTTTAGGTATCTAAAATAATTTATTATTTTTGGAATATTGGAAACTTTTTAAATCCAATCTCCAAATTGAACGCAAGGCTAAAACGCTCATTACCCGATTGATGGCCATATGCTTAGTACCTACTAAACCCGTTTAACTAAACTGGTTTAAATAGTTAAACGCCCTTAATGTTGCCTTGTTACGAAGTTTAGTTAAATTTAAAAGAAATTTGACAACGTTGAAAAATTCAGGGACTTTTCGTGCGAAAGACGTTAGTTTGTTACAATGCTTGACGTTATTTGAGTTTTGAGTACTCTCGTTTACAGATACGGACGTGGAGGTTGTTATTTGAATTTCGAATTACATAGATTTCATTGATAGAACGTGCAACAGTTTAAATAATTAGAATCAACAAATTTTTCTTGACAATCACCTCATCAAATGTAATGAACGTTTCATGAGACATTGACAGAGGTTACCCGAGTGTCAAAAATAAAGTTTAAAGTTAAACCTCCAGTACTGGGCTTTTAAGTTTGAACAGATTTAACTTCCATAGCATCGATGGTGCATACCAACTCAAAATTATAAACTAGTTTATTGCTTAAACGAGTTTAAACGAGACTACGTCCATATTTCCCGATTAAGACCTTAACTATCGATTACATCCACAACTTCCTATTAAGACCTTAACTACCGACTTCGACCACAACTCCTTACTTAGTTCTGTTTGCCGGATTCAATTATTAACGTACAGTCCATAAACCTTACTTTTTGCGGCTGATCACGTTAATTACTTTGTTAATGATGGAGACCTCAACTACTGCGGACCAATGTCCCAATGGTGTGCCATTTGGAGGTAATCAGTTTCAAATGCTGATGTCCCAGCTAGCGACTCTGAACACTGGAATTAACGACATATGCAAGCTGTTAACCGAACATAATAAAAAAAATTGATGATTGTATAACATCGCAAATTAAAAAAAAAATATTTATTCAAATATAAAGTTTTGAACCATGAGAAGAAAATTGAAGATACGTCAATATCTCAGATTTATGCTGAATTCAATGCTAGAGTTAGTTCTTAGTGAACTGAACTGGACAAATCGACTTATCATAATGTTTTAAACGTAACCAGATCTGGTAAAGCAAGTAGGTAAAGGGAAGGCCCGTCCTGTAAAAGTCGAGTTGGCTGGACGTCAAGATGTAGTGTCAATTTTAACAAATAAAAATAGATTTTCATTGAAGCAGTACCCAATGTTAAAATTGAAAATGACTTTACTCCCGACCAGAGAGATGAGCTCTCCAAAATGTATAAGGAACTTAATCATCGGAAAGCGATTGGTGAAAATGTCAAGGTGAAATTTAACTTTGGCTGTCTTTCAATAGTCTCTTTACCAACAACTACTCAGAAAAGAAGCCGCGAGGATGATGAATCCCCAAATAAAAATGCAGCAAAAGCGAATAAATTTTAGACTTCAAAAAACCAATAATAACCTTCTGGAACTGTCATGGCTACGGAAACCTATTTAATTTCTCGGAATCGGACACTGAGTTTGATATTCTTTGCCTAAGTGAAACATGGCTTACCAACGATTTAACTAATGTACCAAATTTGTTAAATAATTTTGTCAAGCTGAAGCGGACAAAGTATTTGGACTACTGTGGCTACACCCCAACGGTGATATAATCAAAGCCTGAAAAAAATCAGTAGCCCCACGGTAACTAGAAACTAAAGTAAAATCCACAAGAGAGAAAACCCCTTACTACCCTTAATTATGAATTATAATATAACAAACAAAAATAAACAGCTAACATGAATCTACCTAAGGACAGTTACAGATAGGCGCTCGTTTGTATCATACGATCACAAAACTTACATTATTTACACTACCTGGCGACAAAATATAAAATTGTTGTCATGATGTGAAGACAGGTTTGGTTACAGCCTGCACCACTTCGCCGGAAGGATGATGGCAGAGTAGTCCCTAAAACTCTGGGCTGACAGAAATAAATTAACTACTGAAGTACTTTCGTAGTGAAAAAATGATGTTAGAAACATAGAGATAAAATCCGTCAGGTAATTACTATATACAAATACTTAGTATATACAATAGACGTAGTGACAAATTCAACCGTTACAGATTCCCCCCTCACTTCAAGAGAATTCACTCAGGTGAATTCTCACCAGCGCCTTGATATTCCAGGTACCACGGTCGTTACCCTTGTCATCCATCAGTACCTATGTCCATGGTGAAACTCTTTTTTTAACTAAGTAAGGACCTACCCAACGGGGTGCCAATTCCTTGGTATAAAACTGCGCCGCATCAGACAAAACAAAATTCTTACGCCAAACAAGTTGGTGAGGAAGCAACTCCTCTCGACGCCGCCGGAGATTATAAGTTCTCTCATTTTTCTACGAAGCCTTGTCCAAGCGAGCCCTAACTTCTCTAAATAACGCGTCAAACGCTTTACTCTTCCCTGCATCGTCAACAGCAGAACTCCTATCTGAAGAGCAATCCTTAAGTCTATCCTTTGAAGCAAATTCATCACCTTTCAGAACCATATTCCTACCAAAATTGAGATAATAGGGAGTCTGTTTAGTGGAATCATTAAAAGTTGTTCGTAACGCACAAGTGACTCTAGCCAGCTCAACGTCCCATTTCCTATGATTATCTGAAACATACATGGCTAACATAGTCTTCAAAGTTCTATTATACCTTTCCGTAGGATTCGCCTGAGGATGGTAATTGGCGTTGAAACATACCGACACTCCATACTCCTTCATCAAAGCCGAGAACACTCTCGAAGTAAATTGAGGACCATTGTCACAAAGCAACAATCGAGGCATGCCAAACAACAAGAATACGCCCTCCTCGATTCTTTTTCCCACCAATTGTGTGGAAGAAGACCTCAAAGGAAAGGTAAGAGTAAATTTTGTGAACAAATCAACCACAACCAAAATGAACTTATGTCCAGCCATAGTAATGGTCCTATCAAGTCAGTAGAAATAATCTCCCATGGTCTAGTAACTCTGGACCGAGGTGTCATCTGCCCCTTTGGTCCACTCTGATCAACCTTGTGCGCCGCGCACACCACACAATTCCTAACAAAAGAAGCTACATCCGACCTAAGCTTATGCCAATAAAACCTAGCACTGATACGTTTGAAGGTTTTTAGTACACCCATGTGTCCTGCTAAAGGCGGATCGTGCAGTTGTTGCATAACTCTCCATCTATCAGCCTTCGGAACAACCTCCTTCCAATCATCGGCAACATCGCCTAAGGATCCAGAATTTGTGCGAACTTGCTTATACAACTCACCCTCGAGAACTCGCCACTGTGAATACTTGATCGGATACTTCGAGACTTCCTGAATCATTCCGACATACCAACGATCCTTAACGACTGAAACCTCACTGATCTGAACCTCCGGTATAGCCCTAGACAAAGTGTCAGGTACGACGTGCTCTTTGCCCTTGCGGCGTATGATCTTAAAATCGTATTGCTGTAATCTTACGCTCCATCTTGCTAGACGACCTGCAGGATCCTTCAGATTCTGCAACCACACCAGAGAATAGTGGCCTGTGATAACCGAAAGAGGGACTCCCTCTAGGTACGGTCGTAACTTCTCCACTGCCCATAACACAGCCAGACATTCCCGTTCAGTAGTGGAATAGACTCTGTCCTGTCTACTCAATGAACGACTCAAATATCAAACAACGCGGTCTCCTTCAGGATGAAGTTGAACGATAACAGCCCCAAGTCCATACCCACTAGCATCACAATGAACCTCAAACGGAAGATTGTAATCCGGACAGCTTAACACAGGAGCCTTTACGAAACATTCCTTAATCATACTAAAAGAGGCATCACACTCTGGTGTCCAGACGAACTTGCCCCTTACGCAACAAAGATGTGACCGGAGAAATCAAAGTAGAGAAATCAGGAATAAACCTGCGATATCACGAGAAAGTACCAATTACACCACGCACATCCTTCACACATTTCGGAGGCGGTAACATCAACATGGCCTTGACCTTATCAGGATCCACATGAAGTCCAGTACTATCTACAACATAACCCAAGTACTTCAACTGAGGTCTACAGAACAAACACTTATCCCATCTGACGGTCAAACTGGCTTTACCAATCCGTCTAAAAACTTCCTCCAAAACGGCAAGGTGTTCTTCAAAGGTTTGAGTAACGATAACCACATCATCGAGATAAGTGAAAACGTTGGGTTCCAAGTCGGGTCCAAGAACTTGATCAATAAGGCGTTGCCAAGTAGCTGGAGCATTATGCAGACCAAAAGGCATCCATTTAAATTGGAATAAACCACGCCCCGGAATAGTAAAAGCGGTATAAGGCCTTGAAGACTCCGCCACCCTAACCTGCCGATAAGCAGACCTAATATCCAGGGTAGAAATATAATGAGCATTCCGGAGCTTGTCCAATGTGTTGGAAATGTATGGGAGGGGGTACCCGTGTGGTGGTACCCATCGGGCGCGTCCCCAGGTGGCGGATAGGGAAACCCAGCGTCCTGAAGGGCTGCTTGAGCGCTTAAAACCGCAATATGGCAATTCTGAAGGGTGCGCTGGGTAGTGTGGGCGGTAGGGGTCGGGGCTGGTATGAGCGGTTTAAAACCCGCAAGATTATCAGCTGGACTCTGAAGGCCCCACCGCGGACCAACCTCCCAACCCGGCTCTAGTGTCGAGGCTTTAGGGTAGGAGGGCCAGAGGGACCTCCGCGAGACCGATAATCTGGCTGTCTGTGGTCATGTCTCGCGAGCTAGAGAGTCGGGGGTCTTAGCTTAGCCGCCTGGACCAAGAGGAGACAACCTCATCAAAAACCTGAATCCTGTGGTGGGAGGGCCGGGCCCATTGGATGCGTGGCCGAACAGAGGAACGGCAGCTACTGGTTCTGACCTTGGGGCACCGTGCGACACCCCATTGTAATTAGCCTCACTCCCGCATGCGGGGCTCTGCGGGGATGGACCGAATTATCCTAGCTGCTCGTGGGACCAGATATGGACACCGCAATGAAGAAGACAGAAGTGGAGGGGAGGGCTCCGGAGGAGGGGACCTCGGAGGAGACTCTTGAGATGGGCGACATTTACAGGGCCCTTCAGACGGAGTCTCCCAAGAGGGGCCTTGAGACCGGGCCCCCGGTGGCGCAGGACGAGGTGGAGGGAGCGGTGAGGGCCCAGGCGATGCCGGGAACAACTGCCCCTTCACCTGAGGGGCCGAAAAGGCAACGCAAAGCCGTTTGCGGTGCTGAGAAGAGGCGGAGACGCCGGGCTGCAAAGGCTGCAGGAGGGACACCGAAAGGTGACCCAACTGGCCCTTGCAAGGAGGTGGCGGCAGCGGGACCAAGCCGGGCCATGCATGAGAGTGCTGGTCCCAGCGGGGTCAACCCTGCTGCCACCAAAGGGGGGACAAAAAGGCTTCGGGTGGCTGACTCGCCGCCAGAGGCCAGACTGGTTCCCAAGAAGGCGTGTACTGCCTATGGGGACGCTGCTAGCAGCGACCTCAAGGTGGCCATCATTTGCGATGGCTACCCGGACAATATGCTCACCAAGAAGCAGTGCGCAGGAATCCACGCGCATCTCCTTGAGGAGATGTACAAGCCTGGCACCACGGTACCAAGCTTTGAGGGACACTCGTTTGCCCGGGGAGCCTTTATGGTGACCTGTAAAGACGGGGGCTCTCTGGCTTGGTTTAAAAAGGCCGTGGGCAGGGTTAGGCTGGAGGGCTTGACGCTCAAGATTATTGAGCAGTCGGCCATCGAACGCCTGAAAAGGGCGACGGTTTGGGTACTGGCGCCGATCGAGTCGCCTCCCCAAGAGGTACTCAGAAGAATCCGGGCGGGCAACCCGGCTCTGGGAACCGAAGGGTGGGTGATTCGGGCCTCCCGATGGGACGCTGTCTCTCAGAGACAGAACGTGGTATTGGGGCTCGATCCTCGGTCGGTGGAGGTTCTCGAACGTAAGAAGTCCGGTATGGGCTCGGGAAGATAAAGTTCATCTTCTCGGGAACTTTCGAGACCCCCACGGAGTCAAAAATGGGTAAAGGAGGTACCTAGTCAGATCTTTGATGTCTGTTTGCAGGGACCTTAAATTTACCCAGATAAATTTGCAGCATTGCCAGGCTGCTGCGGGAGTAATCGCGCAGTGGATGGCAAGTCTGCAGACAGGCATATGCCACATACAAGAGCCCTGGGTGTATAGAGGTCATGTGCGAGGTCTGGGCACACCCAGGCGTAGTTTATTCTATGCTGTGGGTGAACCTAATCCTAGAGTGTGCATTTCTACACATAGCAGTGAAAATGAAATACTCTGTTTCAGGGATCTAGTTGAGGTAAGGGTGGACTTCTCGGGCGGGAACAGTACGAGGCGTAGTTTAGTCGTATGCCTTGCTTACCTGCCCTATGACTCACCAGGATTACCGCCTACTGAGGAGCTTCGCAAGACGGTGGACTACTGCACGGCTAGGAAGTTGCCTCTCCTTATCGGCTGTGATGCTAATGCGCACCACACTATGTGGGGCAGTACTGGCGTCAATAGCAGAGGGGAGGCTTTGCTTGACTACCTGGGCACCACTGATCTTCAGCTACTCAATCAAGGGACGACGCCAACATACCGGAATAGGATTCGGACCGAAGTCTTGGATGTGACGCTTGCGTCAAGTACCGTAATGATCATCCGTCATTGTCGGATCACAGCTATATTTGTTTCAGATACATTGCTGATGTTGAAGAACAATCAGTAAAGTATAGGGACCCTAGGACTACCAACTGGGAACGGTATAAACTGGATCTCACGAGGATGCTCGATGGACTCCCTAGGAGTCTCAGTAATAAAGATGAGATTGATAGCGGAGCTGGGCTCGAGTATAGTCTCGTCTTATGAAAAGAACTGCGCGGAAAAAACGAGAAAAGGGGGTAAGGGCCACAAGTGGTGGAACAACTCTCTGGACTCGCTGCGGAAACAAACCCGGCGCCTATTTGACAAGTTAACTGCCATGCCGGGCCTATAGGACCGGCAGAAATATTTTCCACCAAGCCATGTCGGTCCAGATCATTTTTTAAATGAATCTTATCACGCCGTCGGCTGTATTCAGTACGTATTTGTTACTGGTGATGGACCGACACGGCCTCTGCAAATATAATGCACCATGTAATTATGAGAATAAAGTTACATTAGAGTTGTAATGGGAAGATAAAAATGGAGAAAAACCCTTCTGGCCTGTCAGACCTAAACAAAATATTTGCTATGGCAGTTAACTTGTTAATAGGGCTAGGAAGACAGAGTCGGATCTGGACTGGGAACTATACCGCCAGAAACGAAATGAATATAAGAGCGCTGTTAGGCTAGCTCGGAGAGATGCTTGGCCTTCTGCGAGGATATCGTTTCGGTACCTCAAATGTCAAGGCTACGTCGAATCTTAGGTTAGGTTAGGTTAGGTTTATGATGAGTGGGTCTATAAGGCCCTCCACTGCGACTCGCAAGAGTCTATTGTGGCTCATACCTATTCAGATTTCACCAAACAAATTCAGCCTGTTAACAAAGCCGATTAGTTTATTTGGTGAATGATATTTCAGGTCCGAGGGCGAGAGAGAATCCCTGCCAAACATCAGATACCTGATTCGAGCCGCGGCGGGGCAGGGGCCGTATTCTCGACAAGTGAACTTTTGATGCGTATGCGCATTTCGAGGGATTCGTCCGTTTTGGTATTCTTGACTCGTGAACATTGATGCGTATACGTTTTCAAAACGAGTGATTACAGCGAGCGCTTTGTATCGTTCGTTTTATAGTTTTGTTGACGACTATTGATAAAATTATACTAATTTGTTGTCAACTTCGAAGACAAGGATTTTTGAATATATTATCGTACAAAATAGATTTGTGCGACTTAATCTCACCTTTCTCCAATTCTTTCAATCTCTGGATTCACCCGGCATACTATTTAGTATCAAACATATTTCAGTCCACTTCCTTTCGGCATCTTTGAATGTAAAACTATTAGAAAATTTACCGGATTGAAGATCCGAGGGTTCTGGTAGACTTCGCGGCCCTCGGAATTTTATGTTAATTTTAAATTTGTTTGATAGCTACCCTTAAATAAAGTAGATTAGAACAAAAATTTCGTTGGATCATTCAGAAATTACTTTAAAAATCACAAATTTAGTTCAAAAAATGATACTTTTTCAACACTATTTAATGCTATTCACGATGAATATTTTCACTTTAAACTGTAAAGGTTATTATCTTTAACTAAATTTAAGTCCGTTTCACAAAAAAAACCGGAAGAAAATACTTTAATTTTGCCAATTTTCAGAAATATTTTGAAGTATATTATTTTCACTCGACACTTATAGGTTATAAACCAACACACTCAAATCTCATGTCTACGATCACAAATCATGATTGTTCTGTGATCAGGTGATAGCTGAGCGGCGTTGTCAAATGGTGTTTATTTTCTTTTAGTTGAATTAATTTTGCATTGTAATAGATTACAGGAATATATAAAAATATAAAATAATTTGCATTTATAATCATAAAAATTGAAATATTAAGCATCCTTAGAATATAATGTTTATCTTAGATTTGCTTTATTTCTTACATTAAATGTAAGAGTTTATAACAAACTTACTGCTGTGTCTAATACAGTTTTATAGCAATAGAGTGAATAATATATTAATTTAATTTATACATTATTCAATTATGTAGGTTTGGTTAGGTTAGGTTAGGTTTGGTTAGGTTTAGTTTGGTTTGGTTTGGTTAGGTTAGGTTAGGTTTAGTTTGGTTTGGTTTAGTTTGGTTTGGTTAGGTTTAGTTTGGTTTGGTTAGGTTTAGTTTGGTTGGGTTAGGTTAGGTTAGGTTAGGTTTGGTTAGGTTTGGTTAGGTTTGGTTAGGTTTGGTTAGGTTTAGTTAGGTTAGGTTAGGTTTGGTTTGGTTTGGTTAGGTTTGGTTAGGTTAGGTTTGGTTTGGTTTGGTTTGGTTGGGTTTGGTTTGGTTTGGTTTGGTTTGGTTTGGTTTGGTTTGGTTTGGTTTGGTTTGGTTTGGTTTGGTTTGGTTTGGTTTGGTTTGGTTTGGTTTGGTTTGGTTTGGTTAGGTTTGGTTAGGTTAGGTTTGGTTTGGTTTGGTTTGGTTTGGTTTGGTTTGGTTTGGTTAGGTTAGGTTTGGTTTGGTTAGGTTAGGTTAGGTTTGGTTTGGTTTGGTTTGGTTAGGTTAGGTCTCAACACGTCACACTTTCTACTATCGTTAAGATTACATTAGCCATAATCAAAAGCTTAATCTATATAGGTACGTACATATTTATTAGCTTCCCCTTCTCGAAACAATTACATATAATTTGTATTTCACATGAATTTTGAAAAAATTCATGTTGAATATAAAGTATTTAACTATTTTTCAAATAAAATATTGTGATATAGTGAAAAAATATTGTTTTTTGGATTTTTCTCTATAAATTCTGAATCTTCCACAAATTTTTTAGTATAAAACCTTGTGTAAAGCATTTCCAAGCCGTAACGAGTTACGGAAATGAGAACTGGCAACATTGTTCAATCCACCAACTGATATCTAGACATAATTGTCAAAAATTGTCAAAATTTAAGAAAAAATGGCGGATTTTTAGTACTTTCAATTGCGATTTTCTCTTTCAAAAGTACATGATCCAAGAATTTTTTTCTTTTAAAATGTTCTATAGAAATAGGGCTTTCTAATAAGAAAAAAATCGTTGCAAAATTCCGAGGGTCGCAAACCTTACCGGACCCGATCCGAGTTTTTTTTTTCAGATACTCAATAAGGAGATTTTTCTGGCGTCATTTGACTTTTTTTATCTCGATGAGACATCCTACATAAAATTTATTTTTCCTCAATTTTCTGTAAATCACAAATGTTGACAATCTTTCACTTTGCCAGTTATCAGTTTTTGAATTTAAGTTCACAAAACGTAAATTTACGAACCAATTTCTGTAATTAGTGAGATGTTGCAGTGTTGCCGGATGTTATGATCGCAGATCATCAAGCGTATACGTTCCAAAAAACGAATGGTCGACAAGAATACCACTTCAAAAAAGTACTCGCACATGAACCATTCGTTTTAATGCGTATACGTCAAAAAGCTCACTTGTCGAGAATACGGCCCCTGGTCCGATAGAAACACGTTCGGCACCCTCCCTTGCAAGAGAGTCTGCCTTCTCGTTTCCCTCCATGCCAGAATGGCCAGGGATCCAGACCAGCAATACTTTATTGAGTTCTCCTATTGAGGAGAGTCTTCTTTGGCAGTCTAAAACCAATTTCGACGTTACACGGTGAGAGCTTTTAAAGTGCTTTTAAAACCGCTTGGCTGCCCGAGAAAATTTTTATTGTTCTATGTATAAGATTGGCTTGCTCCAATCTCTCCACACATGAAACAATGGCGTAAATTTCCGCCTGAAATACGGTTGCATAGGATCCTAGAGAGGTTGAGATTTCTGATCTAGGTCTGCGCCCGTATACACCTGCACCAGAGCCTGAGGGTGTTTTTGAACCGTCTGTGTACCAACAGGCAGGCCGTAGTTTACTGTTGGAGGCATTATGTCAGAGGTCATTCCCAGAATACTCTGACTTTCAGTGTCCACTAGCATTCTGCTTCGTTCTGTATAAGCCTGATTTGTGCATTTAGAAATATGCACAATTCTGTATGTTGTCCATCTAGCTTCTCTTTCCAAAAATATATGGAGAGGAGGTAGGTCCAGAAGGATTTCCATGGCTGCTGACGGTGTGGAGCTGATAGCACCAGTAATTGCCAGGCAAGCCTGTCTCTGTAAACCAGAGAGCTTTGCTTGGGCCGTTCGCTGTGAAGCTTTTGGCCACCAGGCAATAGCTCCATATGTGATCATTGGTCTAACGATCATCACATATAGCCAATAGATTTGTTTGGGTCCCAAGCCCCAAGATTTTCCACAGATCCTTCGACATGTCCATAAGGATAGTCTGGCCTTATGGATAACTTTTTCCAAGTGAGCGTTCCAAGTAAGTTTCATATCTATCCCCAAATATTTTACTTCCGCTGCAAATGGAATAACCTCACCATTGTAGGAAAGTGGTGGAAGATCCTCCAACTTTCTTTTCCTAGTGAAGGGAACTATTACAGTTTTACCACGGTTAACAGACATCTGTTCCCTCTGACACCAACTGTGGACATCGTCCAACGTCTTTTGAAGGATATTATATGCTACCCTTCCTGATTTGGTCCTTGCCAAGATGACAAGGTCGTCTGCATACGCTTGCAGTTCTACCCCTCTTCTTTCGAGAGCGCTAAGCAAGGTATCCATCAAGAGTGACCATAGTAGGGGAGATAGTACTCCGCCTTGTGGGCAGCCCCTGGAAACCTTAAAGCTAATGGTCTCGTCCTGAAGAGATGTAGTGGCTGTCCTATTAGTGAGCATGGCATATATCCAACCGGTAATGGTTGGTTTGATGCCCTTTTCAGTCAAAGCTGAACCAATGGAGGTCGGTAGTGCATTGTCAAATGCTCCTTCAATGTCAAGGAATATGGCCACCGCAATCTCCTTGTTGTTAAGGGATTGTGTGATTTTCTCAACAAGGTTGTGTGACGCTAAATCTGTTGATTTGCCAGTTTGATAAGCATATTGGTGGATGCTGAGGGGGGGAATTATATAAAGCTACCCGCCTGATGTAGCAATCCAGTGCTTTTTCAAGTCCTTTAAGCAGGAAAGATGTTAGGCTAATTGGTCTGACCGATTTAGAGTGTGGGTCTGTGCGGCCCACTTTCGGTATATATACCACCCTGGCCGCCAACCAACTGGGTGGTATGTAATTCCACGTCAGACTAGCTCTATACAGTTTAATGAGGATGGGTAAAAGTAATTCCAGTCCGTTTTGCAGCAGAGCTGGAAATATTCCATCGTCTCCGGGAGATTTGAAAGGGTGAAAATATTTGATTGCCCACTCAACTGCCGGTGCTGTGATAACTTCCTTGGCGGCCCCAATCGATCTTTTTTGGCCGCCTTGCGCCCTCAAAGAGCGGAGGTCGATTATTATCCAGAGTCAAACTTCCAGGAAAGTGATTTTTAATCAAAAGCTCTAACGTTTCTTTTCTAGAGGTCGTCAAAGTGCCATCAGGTCGCTTCATCGACCCAATCTCGGCAATCGACTCTTTAGAGAGAATCTTGTGGATTCTAGTACTACGAGGTATATCAGAAATACTCTCACAGAACTTTTTCCAAGACTCCCGCTTTGCCTTTCTGATTTCTTTATTGAAACTTGTTAGAGTATTTCTGTAAAGCTCCCAGTTGCCTGACTCTTTTCCTGACAGTGCTCTTGGCTGCCTGGAAATCGCACCGGGTGTTTTCACGGAAACTCCGGGGGATACCTTGCAGCACCTAATAGAGACTCACTTCCCCGGTTGTAAGGCAGTCGGGCAGGAGGGTCCTGACATGGGGCGTGTGGAAACAAAACGACCATGTAAGAGGGACTATATTCTAGCCAAAGAAATAGCTACCTACGAGCGGAGTACTTGGGCTATACGTACGTTTAGCCCCTATAAATCTCCGGGGAAGGACCAAATCTTTCCGGCTCTGCTTTAGCAGGGCTGGGAGGCTATTGGTTCAATCTTAGTGCATATCTTTCGAGCCTGTTTGGCAAGCAGATATGTTCCTGAGCAGTGGAGACAGGTAAGAGTTGTCTTCATACCCAAGCCCGGTCGTACTACGTACACCGTGCCTAAGTCCTTTAGGCCTATCAGTCTAACATCATTTGTGCTAAAAACACAATCAATCACAATCAATGTATAGAGCTGCAGTAGATCATGGAATAGAGCCAATGGTAATTCATTGGTTTGAAGCCATGCTACGCATCCGCACAGTAGAGGCTGCATGGAAGGAACATGTGGCTAAAATGGTCGTCGACAGGGGTTGTCCACAGGGGGGCGTAATTTCACCCACATTGTGGAACCTAGTAGTCGACGAATTAATATCCTTATTAAACGGTGAGGGCTTTCTGGCAATTGGGTATGCCGATGATATCGTTGTCCTTGTTGTTGGAAGGCATATCACCTTCCTCAGGGACCTAATACAAAGGGCCCTAAATAGGGTGGTGCAACGACCACGGACTTGCAGTTAATCCTGCCAAGACTGAGGTAATTGCTTTCACCAAGAAGAGAGGTATAAGACCTGATGGTCTGCACTTTGGTGGAGTGCCACTTCCAGTGGTTGAACAAGTGAAATATCTGGGAGTGATCCTGGATAAGTCGCCTAGGCAAGGTGACTAACACGTACTGGGCCTCTAGGAGAGCCATTGGTCCGAAATGCGTGGTTCTATAAAGTGATCATGCAGCCGATGCTCACATACCTGGCTCTGGTCTGGTGGCCAAGAGTAACCCTGGCCACGGCTAGGTCGCAACTGGCACGCCTCCAAAGGCTGGTCGGTTTGGGAGCGACTGGCTGCATGAAAACTACACCAACTGCTGCGTTTGAGGTGATTCTTGGACTTCGGCCTCTTCACCATGTGATCGTGGCTGAGGCTGGGATGGCACTCCTACGCTTGAAAAGTTTGGGATATGTGCGAAACAAGGGAGGGTGCAGGCACGTCAATAAGCTCAGGCTTCTGGGAGATGTCCCTGTTCTGGCTCGAGCGGCTGATGTCTGCCTGCGCAGGTACTCCTTCGTAACCCCCTATAGGGTGAAGATCTGGAATAGAGAATTCTGGAAAAGAGAGGGAAATTCACAGCCTCATGGGATCGTCTGGTACACAGAGGCTCATGCTCCAGTGATGGGGCGGGGGCTGGAATTTACTCCACGAACCCAAGGACACAAGTCTGTGTCTCATTGGGTAAGGGTGTGTCTGCATATCAGGCTGAGGTATACGCTATCTTGGAATGTGCGCAGATAAACCTAAACAGAGGTTATGTGGACCGACGCATAACCCTATACACCAACAGTCAGGCGGCAATCAAGGCCCTGAGTGGATATACCATCAACTCAGGGCTTGCTGCTGAATGTCGTGATCGCCTTGCTGACTTAGCGAGGCGGAGCACAGTGTGGCTAGAATGGATTCCGGCCCACTCTGGTTTTGAAGGCAATGAAGGGGCGGACGCGCTGGCTGTGGAAGGGGCGGCTACCCGTTTTAACGGCCTGGGCCCGACCTTGGGCCTAACAAAACAAACAATCCGTAAGGAGACGAGGAACTGGTTGCGAAATCAGCACCTCGCTCACTGGAAGGCTCTACAGGGTCTCAGGCAGTCCAAGCTCCTATTGAGGGGATGGACTGATGGACATGCTAGAGCTGCTCTAGAACTACCAAGGAGTAGGTTGAAGAAGATAGCAGGACTCCTAACAGGGCACTGCTGTCTGAGGAAACACCTCTGTAACCTAGGTTCGGAGAAAAGTCCCCTATGTAGGGGTTGCGGCATGGCTGACGAAACGTCGGACCATGTTCTCCTCGTATGTCCACATTGGGCTGTGCTACGCAGGCGAATCTTCGGAGTCCCTGTTATGGCCCCCGGGGACATAAGCAGGCATCCACTGAAGAGGATTGGGTCCTTCATCGAGGGACTTGGCTTCATGAATGCATAAATAGCAGGAATGGCACAATGGGCCCGCCAGTGGCCTCAGTGCCGGAACCTTGGCTTGAGTTTTCCTTGGCCAAGGTTCGCCTGACTAAATAAGTAGTATTAGTAGTAGGGAAAGGGGAAACTATCCCTTTGAGTGACGGCGTTTAATTTGCGATAATCCACGCAGAAGCGGAAAGTACCGTCCTTCTTTTTAACTAGTAAAATGGGCGATCTCCACGGACTGTTTGACCTCTCAATTACACCAAGACGAAGCATTTCCTCTAACTCCTTATCAATATGCCCCTGCATCACTGGGGAAACTGGATAATATCGTTGTTTAATGGGCGGGGAATGACAAACTATGTTCCGCAACGTTCGTACAACCAAGACTAATTCCCGATATAACCTTATTATGTTCAATCACCGCATCCAAACGAGACTTCTGTCAGTCGCTCAGCAAATATCTACTACGAAGATGATCTACAGTTGCAATCCCAACAGGTGACTCTGAAAAATGCCATTCATTGCGCCTCTAGTCTGGAACAACTCCCATGATTTTCCAAAAGTCTGCTCCCAAGATAGCGTATGAGGGACATCCAATACCACCAAGAGAGAGATGATCTTCAGTTGATCGCGAAGAGAAAATGGAACTAAACACTCACCAATAGACTCACACATCTGTCCATTCGCAACTCTGAAACTAGTTCTTTTAGTGGTGTCCACTTCCAAGCCTAAAGTCTGCAACAGTTTCCAACCAGTACTACCCAAAATCGTTCTCGTAGCTCCCGAATCCAAAAGACCTAATACCTCAGACCCCAAAACATTCACCTTAAGATACGGCCTCTCATCGTTCACAGCATGGTCTAAAATAAAATCAAGAATAGGCTGAACCTCGGTCGAACGTCTTACAGCGCTGCTCCTTCGACCAGTTAAGAGCGCCTGTTCTTGTTTCCCTGACTACACTTGGGACAGGTCCTCACAGTATAACCTTCTCGCTGACACTTGAAGCATTTCAATTGCTTGGGAAAAACACATCCAATAGCTCGATGGTCAGGCTTCTTACAACGAAAGCAAACAACCGATGACTTTTTATCGCTCGACAAATTCTCTACATCCAAGCAATCTAAGGGCTGGGATGAATCAACCTCGACAAAAGCCAGGTCCTTGTCCAGGACATTACCCCTACGAACATTGGGCGCGACATAACAATTAATAGCATCGCGCCTATCCTCCATACGACGACATACCTGCCTCAACTCCTCAATAGTAGTAGGTAGTAGATCTCTTAAACGTTCCTCTTCCTAAGCTCGTGGAACAAATCATCCGTATTATGGGCGGTCAAATACTCTCTTCTGAATTCATCCTTCAACTCGTTCCAAGTATGAACTCGAAGTCTGACATCCTTGTAGAATTGGTACGCCTTGTCCGAAAAAAGGTCTACACCAGAATCCAACAATACATCGTCCGGAACATGACGAGCCACTTTAAGTTCCTCTACTCGTTCAAGAAAAGCTGTAATGGACAAAGATCTAGACGAACCAGAAAGCTTCTCCAAACCCCACTTATGTGGTAATACCATCTTTGAAAGGAAGCTGTTTGATACATTACCCTGTGTGGTATTAATCGGGGGGTCATTTGCAACGGGAGAAGAACTAGCGACATTCTGCACACCAGCCAAAAACTGTCCTGTCAGGTTGTCAGTGATGACATCTAAAGCTGCTGGCACAACAACTTCAGTAGTAATATTAGTGGATTGGGCGTTAAATCTATCATAGAGACCTATAACTCCGACCTCTTTGTTTCCTTGTCAGCATCCCCTGCAGCGTCCAATTGATCAAACCTATTTAATGCGTGAGATACTTTCGTCTGCAGCTTCTGGGTTTCACTGACATTGGAACTGCCACTGTAACTGCCACTGTAACTAGCCAACAAAGTTTCGAGCTCTGTACACTTCCTAATAAGAGCAGCCTCATCTTCCTCAAATGGGAATGAGTATTTGGGATACCTGAAACTTTCACCAGATATCTCCATACGAAGAGCCATAGAAAGCTGAGTACGCATCTCCTCCGCAGTTCCGATCTTAAGACCCCTAAACTTTGGCTCCCACTCAAGCTTCTCCTTCTCCAACCTATTAATAAACATTTTCCGAGCCCTCTTGATGTCAATATCAACAACGAGTCAAGGATAAAGTTCAAAGTCTTCAAGGTATCAAAATCAAGGAATAAGAGAAAAAATATCAACAATATAATCACCCTCAGTTAACAATAAACGATATTTACAAGCTATGACGAGCAATACAACAGGGTTAGGAAAAATAATATAATATATAGTACACTTAATACACTACAACTACTATGCAATAATCAGCTTATCAAAATGGTAACTATATACTCAATATACTTGGTTTCACAAGGAATAGCCATATAACTACCAAAAAAACTATAGCAAGCCTAGCTTCTGAACAACAACATGCCCCACGCTGGGCGCCAAAAATATAACCTTAAAAATTGAGCTCAAGCCCAAATAAGAATTTATTTAAAAAAAAAATGATAATTAAAAAGAACAAGTGCAAGTTAACAATTACTTTGTCTACTTGGTCACATAAGTTTCGGTTGTTCCGGTGACAACCTTAGGCCTTCAACGTCGCTCAGAACGGAGGTAGGGGTGGATCCCACTTATTGATCTTCAGGACAAAATAGTAGACAACTTGTGTGGGCGCCAACGGAGTTTTCCACTTTGGCCTAGCACGACTATTTTCCCCCGATAACCCAGTAAAACAAGGGATGAAAATAAAAGGCAAACCTCAGCTTATGTTCCTTATAATTCCTATTGACAATATTTAATACCCCTAAGGGGGTGTTTTACAATGAATATCTACTGAAAACCCTAGTAAATGCCTCCACTTAAAAAAATAGCGTGAACATCTGTTACACATAAGTAGAAGGCACTATGAGAGTTTCAACTCAGTAAAGGAGTGGGGGTACCTACATAGGTAGACGCTAAGTTTTAAAAATGCGCATGTGCCGGGTTATATGGTAATATTTGAAAAAAATTTTGGGAGGATTCGAACCTGCCTCGCCGACGTTGACTTCGAGCTGTTTTCAAGCTGCTTACACACTAGGCTACCAAATAACTTAGTTATCGTATACTAAAATGAGGTAGTGTTGATTGAATTTTGTGGGAACTCCTTATCTACCCGGGCCGCGGTGTGTTTTGATAATTGATTTCGGCGAGTGGTCAGATAAGGAGATCGCGTGCCGGAGTGGTCTCCGTCTCCAGATATTTTTGTACGAGGTATGTCACATATTAAGATGTCAAAAAGACATTAACGAATGTTGACATGTGACCCATCAAACGATTCAGCGTTACGCAGCGAGTGGTCAGATAAGGAGATCGCGTGCCGGAGTGGTCTCCGTCTCCAGATATCTATGTACGAGGTATGTCACATATTAAGATGTCAAAAGGACCTTAACGAATGTTGACATGTGACCCATCAAACGATCCGATAGCGACTTTAATTGCCGCGGTACCGATAGCGACGGTGGTTTATTTATGTATAGAGATAAATTGTCAATTTGATTATTAAAAATTGTAAGACGAAAATTTAGTAATATAAAAGTATAAAAAAACTTTATAGCATGTCTTAAAATTTGGTGAAGGCGTACTATGATTTTTATCAATGTAAAGGTCCCGATTACGTCTCCAGTTTGAGATATTTTTGTATATGTACGGGGTATGTCACATATTAAGACGTCAAAAAGGACCTTAACGAATGTTGACATGTGACCCATCAAACGATTCAGCGTTACGCAAAGTACGTCACGTTAAACGTCGCATGTCACGTTAAACGTCACGTGTCACGTTATACGCGACACGTTAAACGTGATGTGCTACGTCAAACGTTTTATGTCACAATAAAAGGATGAAGAAACGAGTAAAGTCAATTTTCATAATTTTATTTCAGTTATTAAAAAAATTAAAATAAACTTTTATTCATACAATGAAATAACTTTTGACAGCATTGTTTTCAATTGCTTCAGAAGATAGATAGAAGGATTTCATCCTTCTGGAATATTCAATAACAAGTCTTAATCAATATCGGTAAACAATAGGTTCACAACACACACAGGTAACCGCAAAAATTGTAAATTCCCAATTAAATGAAAATATGTTTTTGTTTTCGATTTCCTTCGACTAATATTTTTGTCTATTGATTTGTGGTTGTGTGCACTGTGAAAATATCTATATTTTTGGAAACTTCTGATTTTGTAAACATCTCACCTTCAAGGTATAAAAAGGAGAAGTCATACGGTTTAGTATCATTTGACTATCCACATATAAACAAGATTTTGCTGAGAGTGTGTACGTGAGTGCTACAAGACGAAATTAAAAGTAAGTTTCAATATTATTGTTATGCGTATGCGTATGTGTGTGTGTGTGTGTGTTTGTCTCACAAAATATTTGAAAATGAAATTTTTAAAATCTTTTTAGATGGATTTAGAGAAAATAAACAAAGTTTCCTCCATTACAGCAAGGAAGCCTATAGTGAAGCTGCAGGATCTGGAAATAGGAGTTCCTCAAGCAATTTATGCTGCAAAAATAGCTAAAACAACATTTGGAACGAGCGTTCTACTTGACTTGGGCGATAAAGTCGTGTTCCTGCCGAACAGAGTGACTGATACATATGAGCCGTATATCAGCCATTTCGAGAAAGGGAAATACAGCTTGACATACCAAGGATCTTACGATTGCGGTCGCCCCCATTTAGCTGCATCATTTGAAATTAAGGAAATTTAGGTGAGTTACAGTTTTTTTTACAAATACACAGCAATAATGTTTAATTATCCAAATACAATGAGTAAAATCGATGCAACTTTGTTGGAAATTAAAAACAATTTTTCGACACATGTAGAAACTTTTGCATTAAAAGCCATAAATTCGCATCTGAGGAAATGCAATTTAGCGTTAAATAAAATACATTTTTCCGTGGGTCAAGTTAGAAAAATTCAATCAAAAATGGGGGAACTGAAAAGAATGCGTCATTTTATTAAAGCAATGAAGCGGGGACATATAGGTGGAGGCTTAAAACAAAAAGTTAAGTGGATTAACATAAATTCAGTATTCAAGAGCAGAGTAAGAACGGGATTAATTATAAACTTGGAGCATAAAGAAATTAAAAAATTTTTTATAGATGCATTTAAACTTTTCAATGAAAAAATTTCTGAAATTTTGAAGCAAATGTACATATTAAAAGTTAACGTAACTTTCTGTGGTGATTTTATCAAACAATCGGACGATTCAGAAATTGCAGACCGAAAACATTTTGGTACACCTAATTCGGTAATTGATGCGGGAACGGATCTGGAGGAGTGGTATAATAAAAATGTGATAGATTTTCTATTGAATAAACTCAGTGAATTTAATGAAATGAATTCAGGGTGGGCTTTGAGCAGCATAATTTCCTTAGAGGTAGCAATTAACAAATTTGAAATGGGAAACGGCTCATCTTTCATTAAATTACCTACACAAATAGCTCGAAAGCTTGCTTGTGTCAATGTTCAAAACAATGATTTAGCATGCTTTTTTTGGAGTATAGTCAGTGCGTTGTATCCTGCTGAACGAAATAATGAGAGATTATCTAAATATCCGCATTACAGTCGTGTTTTAAATACTGAAGGAATGGACATGCCAATGAAACTTAGTAAAATTTCAAAATTTGAGCAGCTCAACAATATTTCCGTTAATGTGTACGCTTTAGAAATGATAGGGAGTAATGAAAAAACATTTTTTTCAGTAATACCTGTCAGGTTGACAAAGTCGAAATTAGATAGACATGTGAATTTACTTTTAATTCAGGATCATTATTTCCCTAAATTGAATGATTTTGATGCTTCCCCTCCCCCTTCTCAAGACAATGAACATTTAGAAATCAAATATCATTATGTGTGAATTAAGAATCTCTCTAGACTATTATCGAGTCAGTTGAATAAACATAACGGTAAAAAATATCCTTGTGATAGATGTTTAAATTATTTTTTCAGTAAAGAAAAATTAAATATTCATTATACTCTTTGTGAAACTATGAATAACGAAAAAATTACTTTCCCCAAATACGACTTTGTTGAATTTCAAAATCACGAATATGAACAAAAGTGTCCTTTTACCATTTATGCTGACATTGAATCGCAATTAGAAAAATGTAACATAGAAATTAGCAAAACTACGCAAAAATATCAGCATCATAAGGCCTTCAGTATAGGCTATTACTTCAAATGCTCATTTGATGACTCTTTATCATTTTATAAAGCACACAGAGGTGAAGATTGCATGAATTGGTTTGCAAATGAAATGACCACAGTGGCAAAATTTGTTGAAAGTAAGATTAAAAATATTATCCCAATTGAGGTGGCGGCGAAGTCGGACCCCACTGTTGGCAAAAAATGTCACATTTGTGAAAAAATATTCAAAGATAAAGAAGTCATTGTTAGAGATCATGATCATTTTACTGGGCAGTTCCGTGGATTTGCTCACCAAACATGTAATCTGAACTTTAAAAAACTGTTTGTTGTACCCATAATATATCATAATCTCTCCTATGATTCGCACTTTCTTATAAGAGATATTGTTAGACGAGGGCGGGTTAGTATACTTCCAGTAAATAAAGACAAGTACATTTCTTTTACGCAATACGATACAGCTACAAACATTAAATTCCGATTTATAGATTCGTTCAGATTTTTGGGTACTAGCTTGGATAATCTAGTTAAGACTTTGCGTATTGAGGATTTCGTAATTTTAAAAAAAGAATTTTCTACATTGAATGCTGATCACTTTGAACTATTAACGCGTAAAGGCGTGTTTCCATACGACTATATTGACAATTTAGAGAAATTAAATGAAACTCGATTACCTAAACAGGAATGTTTTTACAATAGACTTAATGAGAATAACATTACTGATAAAGACTTTGCTCACGCACAAAACGTTTGGAAATCCTTTAATATTAAAACACTTGGAGAATATAGCGATTTGCACATGCGTACCGATATTCTGCTTCTTGCCGACATTTTCGAAAATTTTCGTGAGTCTTCTTTGAAAACTTACTCCCTTGACCCCGCCTGGTATTTTACAATGCCTGGCTATACGTGGGATTGTATGCTTAAATATACTGGATGTAAGCTGCAAATTTTGAAAGATGCTGCAATGATAATGTTTATAGAAAAGTCGATTCGAGGGGGAATATCTGAATGTAGTAGCAGACATGCTGAAGCTAACAATAAATACATGTCAGAATATGATCCCACCAAACCCTCAAGCTATATATTATTTTTAGATGTAAATAATTTGTACGGAAAGGCTATGAGCGAACCCCTACCTTATGAGGGGTTTTCTTGGGTCGAAAATATCAGTAAATTTGGCACCGATCAAAAAACTATCAGTTCACCTGAGGATTATGTGAACATAATGACGCTGCCCGATGATTCTCCCGATGGCTATATTTTTCAAGTCACGCTAGAATACCCTGAAAGATTACACGACGAACATAAAGACTTTCCATTCTGCCCCGAACACCGCATTCCGCCAGAATCCAAATTACCGAAATTAATGACCACATTGCACGACAAAAAAGAATACACGCTTCATTATAGAAATTTAAAACAAGCATTGTCACACGGTTTGAAGTTAATTCAAATTCACAAAGTATTAAAATTTAAACAGTCAAAGTGGCTGAAGCCGTACATTGATTTGAACACTCGATTGAGGACCTCGGCCACTAACATCTTTGAAAAAGTCCTAAGGAAGCTTGCAAATAACGCTGTATTCGGAAAAACTATGGAAGCAATTAGGGGGAGAAAAATCGTAATGATACCGAAAACTTATGAGGGTCGTTATGGCGCTAAACATTTAATTGCCTGCCCACGGTTCCATGGTAGAACAGTACTCGACGAGGAGGACGATTTAATGATAATTGAACTTAAAAAAGCTGAACATTGTTTCAATAAACCTTTGTATATCGGGATGGCCATTCTAGATTTGGCTGAAACAATAATGTACGACTTCCACTATGATTTTATACTCCCCAAATTGGGGGTAGAGAGATGTAAATTATTGTATACAGATACTGACAGCTTTATGTATGAAATAATCTGTGAAGATGTATATAAAGAAGTAATCGATACATACATTGAAAAATTCGACACTTCAAACTATGCTCCAAATAACGTGTACCGAATTCCTCGTGTAAATAAAAAAGTTTTAGGGCTAATGAAGGATGAAGCCAATGGGAAAATAATAACGCATTTTGTTGGGTTACGGTCTAAAATGTATGCATATAAAGTTCAGGATGGGCAAATCACGAAAAAATCAAAGGGAGTTAAGAAAAATGTTGTCAAAAATAAATTATTTGAAGATTACGTTAGATGTTTATAAGAATGGAAAACGATGTCTGTAACCCAAAACACGATCCGTTCCTATGTGCACGATGTATTTTCAATTGAACAAACAAAAATAGGTCTAAGTCCCTACGACGATAAAAGACACTTACTTCCCGAATCGTTCGATACGTTACCGTGGGGTCACTACAGTTTATTAAAATAATTTTTTTTTCCATTTTAGATATAATGGTATCAAAACTTGAAGATTTATGTGTTAAGATAATATGCGAAAATACAACAGCAATAAACCAATTTGTAACTGATGTACATTTACCACAAAATTTAATGCTTAAAATATTTCAAAATTATGCTCAATATAGGTGGGATGCAATCGTCAAAAATGCTAAACGCATCACATACAAGCGTGATTTATTATCGGTCATACAAGAACGATACATAAATTCACAAAACCGTGACTATTTACTAACTTGTCCTATCTGGAGAATGAATTTTTTTAAACATTTGAAAAAAAAATATTGCGCTTGGATTCATTTATATTATATAGTAAACCTAAGATTATCATTATGTCAGTTTTGCTATAGGAAGCTAGCGTCCCTTTTAGAAGAAAGTAATCTGAATATTTCTATACATGTCGTTCGAAAACATTTACACGTAGTATACGCTAGAGAAGATATCTTTACTTTATATCGTCAAAAGTAATATTGGTGCCAAAATGGCTATAATAAAGTAATATTTCAATTAAAAAGTAGCTCCGATTGCCACAACGATTTGCATCCTAAACAACCAGACATACCTCTTCATCATCGGGGTCCAAATAGATTTATCGAGCATCATAGTGAAGATGAGGATTCCGATTATTATTCATAAAATGCTGTATTTGTAATATTTAAAACTGTAACTCGCGTATGTACCTACCCCCCTTCTGTATCATATACTATTATCAATAAATGTTAATTTTACTACTTTTTTTTTGTTTCAATAAAAAACACCTATAATGCTTAACAACTATTTATTTAAATCATTAATAACTTTAAGTTTACAAATGAATACAAATTCTCTGAGGGCATAATTTAACATATTGTTTGGGGCTATAGAACAAAATGCATAAAAAATTTGTAGAGGACTTAAATTTTCGGAGGTATTTTTACAGAAATTCAAAACATTATAATAATATTGACAAAAATTCAAATTTTCTAACATAGATATACGTTGTAAAATTAAATTATTCAATTCTAAAATTTGCGACACTTCTTCTTCATCCATGTAATACTCAACACTATGTTTCTTAACAAAAATCAACTTGCATTCATCATACTTTAATGAAGTAATTGTGCAGTACTCTCCACATGGCAACGAATCAGGTTGGAACTCGTCTGCAGTATGAAAGAAATCATTCATTTGTTGCTTCATCTTTGAAATAAAGGTATCCCATTCATAAGTGCTGAAAGATATTTTACTGAACTTAAGCTGTTGAGATAAAATAACAGCAGGTGTGAACGATCTTGCAGGACTTATTCCACATTTTACTTCATAACCAGAAATTGTATATTGTGTCGGAAGTAGGTATACATTTTCAGACTTTGCAGCAGTCTCATAATTTTCCAAAATTCTTTCCAACTCTGTACTACAGTCAGATACGCCACTTGATTCGACATTACTGTGATCACTATCTTGAGAAGTCATGTTGCTAACTACGCTCAAGTGCTAAAGCTCACTTCAATTTATAGTCCTAACTGCTTTTGGTAACGCCAGCTCTTGCTTCAAAAATGTATTCATACGCGGCGAAGCAAAAAGTAGTTACAAAACATCCATGTTTTCAATCCAACTGTTATGTTTTTTGTCTAAGCCCAGCCATTTCACGTACATTTTGTCTCCTTTTCTTCTGAGCACTTTTTCAACCAGGTAAATGTCGGGATTTGATGTTTTCTGTAGTTTTTCATCATAGAAGCAGCCGCTGATTGGTGTACCTTGCATGTCTTCAAGTAAATACGTAACGGGATTGGTAATTTTAACTTTGGTGATTTTGAATAGTTCTGTAGTCCAATTGGGTGTATAACCTTTTTCAAAGACATGTTTTGCCTTGGATATGCGCACAATGTCGCCAACTTTGAATTTTCGTGGGCCAGCTATCTTTAAATGAGTATAGGTGTTATTCAATATAGATTTTTCGTTGGATTTGTTGACTTGAGAAGGCTTATATTTTGTTGTGGAATGTTTTGTATTGTTGTAGTCTTGAGTAATTGTGGGTAGAATGTCCAGCCATTTGTGGGTGCCATTTAAACTGAAATACTTGTAGAGTTTTGATTTTAGCGTTCTTATAACACGCTCAGCCATAGAAGCTTTCATTGTACTAAATACGCTATAATGATTTATGCCATATTTTTTCATTAAATTTTGAAATTTGCTGTTGTAAAATTCCGTCCCCTGATCAGATTGCAGATTTTTCGGTATTTGTTTAGTATGAGCGAGAATGTCCGAGAATGCTCGAGTGATTTCCTCTCCGGTCTTCGTCTTTAGTGGGCGTGTCCACACAAACTTTGAAAAACAATCAATAACGACTAGAATCATTTTATGATTCCGATTTTGAGCTGCATGAGCACGTACATCTAGCAAGTCTAATTGGCAAATATCAAATAACCCCTTAACTATAGTACGTCTTCGAGGGAATTTTTTCCGTATCGGTTTGTGGAGCTCATGTACAAGCTGAATTTTTTCTTTAGAATGCATATTATGACTTACTACCAGCTAGCTTCAGCTCCAGACTGTTAATGCGGTTAACGGTATTCGTATTCATAACCTTAATATTGTCTACAATGCCCGAAACGTTAGTTTTCATATCAGAGACGGCTCTGATATTTTCTGTAATTTCTTTTTGTAACTCACGTATGCTTTCAACACACATGTTAATAGAAGCAGTGAATTATTTTCGAACAAATACTTTGGCTGTGACAATTGAATCGTCAACGTATTTCTTCGTAGCCATATCCCTACCTGCTACAGGGGGATTTCGCGAAATAAATGCATCAATTTCGTTAGTTTTATTTTGTAAGTTGGTAATGTGCGCCTGTAATATGGGGATTTTCGTCTTATGAAGCTCATTTCTTATTTCGTTCAATCCTACTGCTAAATTCTTTATATCATGGTCTTGTTGCTGCAGCACCACACCATGTGTTTGAATTAATGGCGAGTTGATAGTACGTAGGTCATTCAATTGCACATCAACATATTTTTTTGTTGCAGCCTCACTATTTGTTGTCGGTTCCTTAACATTACAAATTTTCACATTTTCAATATCAATATTACCGTCCGGTGTATGAGGAAACGTAATTTTCGCTGGTAAACGCGCATAAGGCGTTTGATGTCTATGTCCGAATTTATCGACAGGCATAATTGAAATGAACAAGTTTCTGATTGTATTATTCTATTATATCAGCCTCCTTGAGCTCATTGATAATTGCTACTATTTCGTTTCGTGTGACGTATTACCTGCATCTTTTGAAGCAATCAACAATTTCAAACGATCCACCAATTCATTGGCATCGACCCAATAAATATACTCCATAGGTTTATCATTATATGTTAAACGATCGATACCTTTTCCTTTTGCCGAAGGAATCGATTTTAGACGATTCAATACCTTGGACGATCTATTCGTGGTCGTTAGAGATTTTGTTTTGAATAAAGGTTTTATGATGTAGTGATATTTTTCAGTACTTGAGCCCTTAAGACGATCTAACGTGTCTAAATGAACTTCAGTTTTTGCCAAAAGATTTTTATAGTTCTGTAAATCTTGATCATTGTAACTGGGGTCTCGGTAAAATAGAAGTTCATACAAGCCTGGTGTTCCAATTACATATTACATTACATATTACATATTACATGATGACTGATGGCAGGATATTGATCCAAATAGTCTGCGAAAGCTTCCTGAGAAATTTCGGGACGCATCTCTTCTGGAGATTCAGAACGTGTAATATTGCCGGATTCATCGGTTTCGGCCACCGGTTCCGTTTCGAGAAAAGGTGTAAACACATCATCATCAGGTTCTTCTTCTTCCTTCTTTATTTCCTCTTTTTTAATTGGATTTAAATTTGTAATCGTTTTTTGTAATGTTTTTGAGGATTGCACAATTTCTTCAAGTGGTTTAGAAATTGGTTCGAATAGTTTATTAAGAGACTCATCTCGCTCCGATTTGCCTAATTACAACGCCAAGTATTTTTTGCGAATTGATCTAGCAAGTTCAGACACTTTTTTCTTACGCAATGCATTAGCAACCCTATCGTCAGACATATTGGTGTAGACTAAAGATGCAGCTTACAATTTTATATATTTATCGAATCCTTTGCGATACCTACCATCGTTGAAGGTGAAATCCTTCACAATTACTAAAGTACCAAAGCGGTCAGACCAGCACTTTGAACACATATTTTTAAATGTGTCAAATGTCATGTCTGGAGATACGTGTTCGTCAAATATATGTTTCAAGTTTACCTCATCCTGCTTAAATAACACAATTACATTACAATTGTCACGTATGAGCTGTTTCGGTATTTTTGAGTATGTTTGACAAAGATATGCAGCATCGATATCTTTATGTCTACACATGGAGTAGTATTCACGAATTTTTTGTTGACCGTCACAGGCTACGTCATCGAATAAAAAGATGGAATTTGGTCGAGCCTTATCTGGACTAATTATTTCCTCATTGTCTTTAAATGGGAAATACCCGACACCCTTCACTTGTGCTATCACTTCTTGCAGCAATTGATACTTCGGTTGGAATAACGATTTTGAATAAACATAAATATTTTTGAATTTCGCGCCATTCGGATTGAATAGGAGCGCCAGCACGGCATTCGTCTTTCCACACCCGCTGGGACCGCATATAATAGCACGGAAAGAATTTGGTAACAATTTGCCATGTTTTCCAACAGTTGACGTTGAGGTAAAATCTAGATTTTCAATAGGTATGGTCTGCTCTTGTTGAATTATCTTCATCGTGTGCGTCGATTTTTCCAACTGCTACTCTATAAATATAGGTGTCGCCACTTACGCGTATCAGTCTTAATGTTGGTGTTTGAAGGAGAAGGTATTTTGAATTCTCTCATCAATAAACTACCTATTGAACTTCACTTACCTAGCTATCAGTACTGTGGACGTAAGTAAACCCCCACCCCTTTTTTTTGCGAAAAAATAATTGTTTTTTTTTTGTTAGCTGGTACAAAATTGGAAAAACGTCTTGATCGAGGAGATCCGGGCATTAACCCCTTGGACGCTGCTTGTAAACAACACGATATTTCTTACTGGAAGAATAAGTCTCTCGAGGAACGACACAAAGCCGATCGAATACTTGAAGATAAAGCTTGGGCACGCGTCAAATCAAAAGACGCTTCTTTGGGGAAGAAAACTGCTGCATTACTTGTGACAGGCGGAATGAAGGTGAAAAGAAAGCTGGGAATGGGTTGTCGTCGCAAACGTCGCTCTTTTCATCGAGATGTTGTTCTGAAAGTGGGAAAGTCCATGAAGAGAGGAACATCTTTAAAAGACACTGCAACGTTTGCCTTACGAGCAGCCAAAGCACTTATTAAAGAATTTGGTGGCAAAAAAGAAGTTGAGGTTCCTCGAGTAATACCTGTAGCGAAATCTGGAGGTTTCCTACCACTTATTCCTTTGTTTGCTGGTCTATCGGCACTTGGAGCTTTGTCAGGTGGTGCTGCTGGGATTTCAAAAACCGTCATTGATGCTAAGCATGCGCAAAAGAAATTGGACGAAGATGTACGTCATAATAAGGCTATGGAACGTGTAGGATCTGGCCTATACTTGAAAAAGTATTCAAAAGGCGGATTTGGATTGTATTTAAAAAAACAAAAAAACTAATAAAGCTACCCAATCGTGCACTATCTGACCTTGACATAACGCATCACGCATCACGCAAAATTACTCAAAATACCACATTTTAGAGGAGTTTTCATGCGAGACACTCTGCCCAAAGACGGTCCTCGAAGACAAGAATGTGCAGTGGTTAATTTAGATGTCTCTAAGAATAGTGGAAGTCATTGGGTGGCTTACAGAAAGATAAACAACAATGTAGAGTATTTTGATTCATTTGGTAACTTGAAGCCGCCGAAAGAAGTTGTCGAATATCTCGGAAAGAGTGCGAGAATTTTATACAACAATACCCAATATCAAAACTACAATCAAATAAATTGCGGACATTTGTGCTTGAAATTTTTACAACAATGACGCAGCTATTATTAGCACATATGTACCATGAAAAATCGTTAAGAAGTTTTACTGCAGAAGAGTTGGAACACTTTCCCATCGAATATCTAATAAAGAGTGTAAGACCTTCAGAGTTGTTGGATATATGGCATAAACTTCCTGATGAATATCGAGGAAATTTTGAACTACAAATACGCCTGCCTTGTTTCATCCATTACAACAGGCTTGATTGGACGACGCATTGTGACGGTCCTCCGAGTTCTCAAGCCACTTGTTTTCTTTGTAACAATAAATAATTGAACATTTTGTGTGTGTGTTATTTAAATTCAAACATCTATCCAATTTCATTAGTCATCATGTCGCAGTTGCTGAGAGTAAACAGCACCAATCATGAATTTACCTTTCAACCTCCTACGCCTATTGTGCTCGATCCGAAGAATGATTACGAAATAGCTCTAATATCTTTTCATTCTTATCACAGTATACCAAACATTGAAATTTGTACTTTTTACTACTACGATACCAATAGTAAGCTGCAAAGTTTTGATTTTCCCACGGGATGCTATGAAATTGCTGATTTGGAAGCGTTTATCAGTGATAAGTTGGGTGCGAGCAATTCAACTAGACCGGAGGATATATTTTCACTAAAACCCAATCACAATACGTTGAAATGTGAAATTTTCAGCAAATACAAAATTTCATTCATGGAAGATAATAGTCTTGGAAGAATATTAGGATTTTCGTCGAAAATACTCGACGCTAACAAAATGCACTCTTCAGATCTCCCCGTCAAAATCATTAAAGTATCCAGTATCCGCTTCGATTGCAACATTACCACTGGGGCATTCGATGCAAACAGACCTGCTCATACTATCTACGAATTCGTCATACAAGTAGATCCTGGATATTCCATTGACGAAATTCCTCATAATTTGCTCTACTTACCTGTTATACCGCAAGAGAAAATAACCAATATCACTGTTGTTGCCTTCGACCAAGACGGCCAGCCTGTAAACTTTAGAGGTGAATCGAGTACTTTGATATTGGAGCTTAGAGTGAGAAGCAGATGGGGCTAATAATCAATCATAAAAGACAGTCTGCAGAGCTTTCAACTTCATTAGCTACGCAACCGTCAAAGCTGAAACAACTCACGTTCGCAAACAAATTGGTCCTGCAATCACTGGGTTTTAAATTGAAAAATGACAACCATGTAAGGAAAACGGCTTCGTCAAAATGACAACATGCCTTCAATGTTTGATATCTATCGTAAGCCGATGTTTGATGATTCAATTCCAAAGGCTGAATACAGAACCTATGCTCCATTTATAAAGTCATTCAATTGCAGTGACATTGTGGAGTTTAGCATTAATCAAGTTGATTCGTTCTTTGCAATGAGCGAAACTTTGCTGTGCATTAAAGGTTCGCTTGAAACACATGGAGCTGGTGACGTAAAATTAGCAAATAATATTGGAGCCTTTCTATTCGATTCATGTACGTACAGTGAAAGTGCCAGGGAAATGGAAACAGTTCGGGATCCTGGAATCGTAAGTGCCGTACGTGCCATGACTTGCTACAGTCAAGAAGATTCCAATCATATGGCTATAGCCGGTTGGAATTACCCGAAAGGTCCCATTCTGAATGTCAGCGACAAGTCTTTCAACCTTCAAATACCTCTCAAACATATTTTCAGCATTTTCAACGATTATCCCATGATTACATGTGGGCGACAAACAATACGGCTAGTTCGAGCACGAAATGATAATGATTGCATATATATTACTGAAAAGAATGTCTCTGGTACGCCCTCTAGTACAACTGCTAAAATTAACATTACAAGCGTTGAACTGAAAGTGAAACATATCTTTCCTAATGACGATATAAAATTGAATCTCATGAAATCCATTCAAAAAGATCAGCCTATAGTTATTCCATTTAGGAAGTGGGAGTTACACGAATTACCTGCCATAACTAAAGGCGCAAGACGCGAAGTTTGGGCTGTTAAAACATCCACTTCAGTTGAAAGACCTCGTTTTGTTATTGTTTTCTTTCAAACTGACAAACGTAACGTGAGTACATCTGACCAGACTTTATTTGACAATGCCGACGTACAAAGTATAAGACTGTCACTTAATGGTGATTATTGGCCTAATGAAAGAATGCAATTGGATTTTGGTAAAACCGACTACAATGAGGCATACTTTAACTATACTGAATTCTATCCCAACTACGCGAACTCCACACAGAAGCGCCCCCTGCTGGATTATTCTTTTTTCAAACGTCGTGCATTGTTTGTTATCGATTGTTCGAAACAGGAGGAAAGCATGAAGGCGTCCACAGTCGATGTGAAACTTGACATTGAAGCAAACATAGGCTTCCCCGAAAATACCAAAGTCTATTGCATCATAATTCACGACTGCGTAATGGAATAATTCCCCCTCACCGAAATTGTTAAAAGCCTTAACTAGTTGATGATCAGAGTTAGTATTCGAGCAGACGTCACCATGAGAGTAGCATTTGTAGACATTCAAGGCTTTGTCGTAGATGGGCTTTTCGTTGCCAAAGAACTCACCATAGAAATTGGTTTCAAAAGTTCACATTACATATTTTTACCGCCGCAACCGTTTTCTACATTGAGTAACGAGGACAAAAAGACAACATCCTACTTGAAAAGGAATGGGCATGGCATTAGATACTCTTCGGGAGATGTAGAATATTCCAAAGTAAACGAAATATTAGAAAGCAAGCTGTTGTATGCTGCAGACTACATTTACGTTCGCGGACAACAAAAAGCTGAATTTCTGCTAAAGAAATGTCACATCTTTGGTGTTTTTCCACACATTATTGATGTTTGCAAATTTGATGGTACGCCGTGTGCAACAGGAAACTTTGTTCAAGATCCAATCCCCTGCCACGCCTCCGGACCATATTTGTGCACCGAACGGAATGTGCAACGTCTCCGTCACTGGTTTTCTAATGTTGTATTACCATTATAATTATTTTAAATAAATGTTTAAGGAAAATGGTTTTTTTTAATTAAAACACTCTGTATATTCATCGACTTTTATATTGCATGTAGATTTAAATTCCCGTTTTACAATTTTTAAGATAATTTTTAAAATTAAAACAAAAATAGATGCCAATATTATACATGTCATTGCAAAAACATTATCGACTTCATTTTTCATGCTCTCTTCTGTTCTGTTGGACATGGTGATAGCTGTGTGGGTTGAATACGTCTCAATGGATATGTTACTTGCGGTAATTGTCTAAAGACGTCATCCAAAGCTAGTGTTTGATCTACCTCTTCAGGTATCCAGTTAATACGAACACTGCTCGCCCGCGTATGCTTTACTTCTTCTTCCTTTTTCTTATCAGACAAACAAATATTTTCTAATTGATCCATATCCCTACTTTTGTCTTCATAAAAAGCAATGTCTTGATTTAATTTACCAATGTTCTCAATAAACTCTTCAATTCGACGTCTGTACTCTTCTGAGGACATATTACAATAGAGGCTATATAGGAACCGGACACTATTATTATTGTGACATATAACGTTTGACGTGACACGTGACGTTTAACGTGACATTCGACGTTTAACGTGACATGTGACGTTTAACGTGACATGCGACGTTTAACGTGACATGCGACGTTTAACGTGACGTACAAAGCGTAACGCTGAATCGTTTGATGGGTCACATGTCAACATTCGTTAAGGTCCTTTTGACATCTTAATATGTGACATACCTCGTACATAGATATCTGGAGACGGAGACCACTCCGGCACGCGCAAAAATCATCTCCTTATCTGACCACTTGCTGCGTAACGCTGAATCGTTTGATGGGTCACATGTCAACATTCGTTAAGGTCTTTTTGACATCTTAATATGTGACATACCTCGTACAAAAATATCTGGAGACGGAGACCACTCCGGCACGCGATCTCCTTATCTGACCACTCGCCGAAATCAATTATCAAAACACACCGCGGCCCGGGTAGATAAGGAGTTCCCACAAAATTCAATCAACACTACCTCATTTTAGTATACGATAACTAAGTTATTTGGTAGCCTAGTGTGTAAGCAGCTTGAAAACAGCTCGAAGTCAACGTCGGCGAGGCAGGTTCGAATCCTCCCAAAATTTTTTTCAAATATTACCATATAACCCGGCACATGCGCATTTTTAAAACTTAGCGTCTACCTATGTAGGTACCCCCACTCCTTTACTGAGTTGAAACTCTCATAGTGCCTTCTACTCACATACCAAAAATCAAATGATTAACAATTAAACTCCAACCTATACCAGTTAATTGACCTACGTAGTGGGAAATTAATATGGCTGTTCAAGTGAACCAGTAGTAAATACGAACGTATTAATTATATGTCCTATAAACGAACCTGAAAAGTAATATCCAGTTTATAGAATAAATTCCATACAAGGCGACACCGTAGTCAAGGCGTTGGTACCAAGGCAGAGACGCATGCGCAAGTGGATCAAATTATGAAAATTAGATTGTGAAAATTTACCGCAAAATATTAATTTCCACCATTACAATTACATAAAATGATAAATCAGTAAGGAACTACCTATTATATACATGTTGGCGTAAAGCCTTAAATAAAAATAAGTAAATAACTTAGGAAAACCCCCGATACCGGGTTACCCTCAATGTGGTCTTATTCCAGAAGTTGTTGAAAGGTAGAAGCAAACTGCAGAAGACATCATTATCTATCTACCAGGTAGACTCCAAATATCCCGAAGTCAAGTGTGTATCTGGAGGGTGGTAAGTATCCCCTGGCCCCACAGGTGAACCCTTAAAAATCAAAACAGGTATCAGCTAAAAACTGAGCCTATACAGGAACAAATCCAACACCTCGACAAGTTAAGCTTGTCTTGGCCTATGCCAGAAGCTAATTTATAAGAATTTACAAGTAATTTACAAATCAAAATCAACCCCAAATTCACAAATCAAACCCACAAAGTAGTCATAAGGCCTACTTACAATCTACAGTGTCAGCAACAGTATACTACACTGAATTTAAATCAAATAATAAGAATACGATAAGCATCTAAAATAAACTGTTTTTGGTCATAGCCAGGGTAGGTTTGAAGAACCACATTCGTTAGACTAAAGCGGGCAAAGAAAAACAAAATATACACAGGGTAACAGAATAGACTGTCTTACAGCCTTCTTAATCAAAAAGTTGAAATCAACAGGTAGTATTGTACAACCAACTGTTCTAACTACAAATCTATGAGACATACCTTTTCCAAAAGGGTCCAATACTCAATATTTTCCTCTTACCGGACGGCTACCAACAAATAACAAACCAACAACGACATGTGGCACACCTCCAATTCCAAAACTTCAACATTGGCGATTTCATTTAAATAGTGATAAATACATAGTGATGCGAAATCAGTAAGTAAACAAAATACTTACAATCGTTTTAGTGCAATATATCACCTATAAGGGTTTGTGAAAACGGCTTCCAAAACAAGACGGAATCCTTCAACAATACGAACTCCCGTAGAACCAAAATACTAAACCGTATATTCCACAACTAATTCAGAACGAGAACCTATAAAACCCAGCAGGGGATGACTACCCAGTCATTAAGAAAATTCAGATTCTCGTTCGATGCACTTTTGGAAACCGACCATCTCGTAGGAGCACAAACCGGAAAGAAGGGTGACTGACACTTCCTCAACTTCATTACAGAATACTACCATAGATAAATCTACCCGAAACATACATCCGAATTACACTGCTCACTACACCGAGCGTGTTCCACACAGATCAAGTCATAAAGTGCTACACTTCCTTCTATGTAAGTCAATACGCATTCGCGAGTAAAACAGCCTCCATTTCTGAGTAGCATCGATCAAACGCTCTAACAATTCCCAAAAAAACGGAGCGACAACATTAGCGCGACATTCTAAGTTGCCTGTGGACTCTTAGGGTCACGGTGCAGATGATAAACATAAATTACGACTACACTCAGCGTTACTACTTCACGGCATGACGAACGAACGCGTTTCTCCAAGACACGACTGTGGCGGCCAATTGTCAATGTCATCCAACAAATAATTCGACTTTGTAAATAATTAACAGAAAAAAATAAAGTATATATTAGAAATTATTCAAATAAATTTGAGCAATTATAGTACCACAGTACCAAAGCAACCAAGTACCAGTGACAAAGCAAGATCAAACACTCGGATGTAACAGACAAAACACATGGCAATAAACAGGTAATATATTTTAAGTAGATGTTCAGAATATATTCGAATGCCAGCGTGCACAGAAGATTTCTAACTAGCATGTCCTTACTCAAGCCAAAATATGGTAGATAAATGAAGAAAATATACCTCTAACTCAAAAGTAAAGTATGTCTACATAGATCAATAAGTTTTATGAAACCTAATTACTACTTTAAATGTTTTAGACTACAAGTCAAAGAGTCAGTAATTTATAACTATAGTCTATTTCAGAAAGGTATAAAGTAATAAAATGGGGAATTCCGTCCAGTTCGGCTCAATTTCGGTGTCGGCCATAGGCGTAGGTCTTGAAATAGTATTGTTTGTAATATTAAAATTACAGATGACGAAGAATATTATAATTTTTTATGATTGAATTTCTGTATAATGTATTTTTTGTATAATGTTCAATAAAAAATAAATGTACCTAATACTATGTACATAATGCCTAATTTTTATTCTGTTAAAATAAAATTCTTTCCTTTTTACGAGTATCCTACCTGCACGCCTTTGGCACACTATTTTCAGTGTTTGTGAATCGATAACAATAGGCTAAAACCCATATATTGACCCCAACCCGGGTGGTACTACCTGCACTTGATAAAAAGAAAGAATTTAACAATGAAATCAATGCCAAACTATGAAAGTGGCTTAAATATTCGTTGGGTCACTCTGTGCTCCCTTTGCATTCCTAATGAGGTTTTATTACTCTATACCTTTCTGAAATAAACTTTAGCGTTTATCAAGCTGAAGCGGACAAAGTATTTGGACTACTGTGGCTACACCCCAATCAGTTACATGATAGGCGCTCGTTTGTATCATACGATCACAAAACTTACATTATTTACACTACCTGGCGACAAAATATAAAATTGTTGTCATGATGTGAAGACAGGTTTGGTTACAGCCTGCACCACTTTGCTGGAAGGATGATGGCAGAGTAGTCCCTAAAACTCTGGGCTGACAGAAATAAATTATATACTGAAGTACTTTCGTAGTGAACAAATGATGTTAGAAACATAGAGATAAAATCCGTCAGGTGATTACCATATACAAATACTTAGTATATACATATACAATAGTCGTAGTGACAAATTCAACCGTTACACCCAGCGATCAGTCCCCTCTACCAAAACAGTTGGGCGTGTGTTCATCGTCCCACTATTTCAACCGCTGTTGAAACATAGAGATAAAATCCGTCAGGTAATTACCATATACAAATACTTAGTATATACATATACAATAGTCGTAGTGACAAATTCAACCGTTACACCCAGCGATCAGTCCCCTCTACCAAAACAGTTGGGCGTGTGTTCATCGCCCCACTATTTCAACCGCTGTTGCCAGAAGCTCAGATTTATTTGTACAAATGATATTTTTGTCTCGTTATCGTTAACTTTTTTTCGAGCTCATACACTATTAGGTAAAATTGAACACTTTCATCCGCCAACAGTGTCCTTTAGATAAGGTTTGTTCCAACCAGCGTCAGAAACCGTCAGGGTTCTGCGCAGTCTCTTAAATACGTTCCAACCAGACATACAAACGATTAGTTAACGATCAGTTTCTTGTTCCAACCAAAATTTAAAACGGTTTGAAAACTATCAGAACGGTTTACGGATTTTCTTCTGACCACTAATCTGGCGCATGCGAATCGCTGTGATTTTATTTTACAGTTTCTTTCACTGTTTCATTAATAATAATAATAATAAGATTTATTGCACAAAAAATCTGTTACAAGATAAATACATAAACTATCCTAAAACATGTACAATAAAATGGGTAAACCTTTAAGAAATTTAATTCTTGAATAGGTTGAAAAGATATAGGGTAATAAATATAAATACTATACGTAATTAATCTAAAATAAAAGGTACATAATAATTAATAAGAATTAGTGGTAATTATAAAAAGTGAAAGGTAAAAGAACATGGGGAAAGCACAAGTTTCTTGAAATATCATTATCATTTATAGTAAGAAATATACACACACACACAGTGCTGAATACATTTCTGAAGTTAATTTCAGTATGGCGTCTTGGGTGGAAACACCATTTCTGAAACCATGTTGTTTATCTGAAATGATTCCATATTTATCGAGAAACGAAACCAACTGCTTTTTCAATATCTTTTCGAATATCTTTGAAAAGTTTGTTATAACTGAGATTGGTCTGTGGTTGATAATTTCTTCTCTGTCGCCACTTTTGTATATGGGGAATACAATTGTTTCTTTGAATGCTGCGGGAAAAATTCCCTGTTGAATACACTTATTGATTACTGTTTCATTGAATTGCAGCATAACCTTAAAGTGTGAATTGTGTGTGTATTTAGATATAATTAAAACTAGAACTTTCAAAGTGTGAATTGTGTTTGTATTTAGATATAATTAAAAGGCTTGGTTTTATTCCTAATTTTGATCATAATAAAAATCGTGTAAGCCTTTGGATCAGTTTATCAACGATGCCAACATAAGCGCATGTACAGTACAGACTGAAGTTGTCGGATGTTCCAACCATAAACATAAATTGATCAGGGATCAGATTATTTTATAGATATGCGCGTTGAAAACGATTTGAAAATTGTTGGAAATCAGTTTGTGATTTGTGGTTGGAACAAACCTATAAAGAACTCACATTTAAACTTATGTGATCTTTTCGCTACAAATCTTTCACACGTTGGTAGCGCACGCCGTTGTATTTGAAAATAAAACATTTTACAATGCCCACATTAAAATACGAAACCCGCGAAAAAGTGCAAATTATAAAATGGAAATTTGGAGGTCATTCGGCTGATGCAATAGTTAATTTGTTTATTGTGGCATTTGAAAATCGCCCAATTCCTTCACGAACAACAATTTTGAACAAAGTTAATAATTTCGAGAAATATGGATGTGTTTCATACTGTAGAAAATGCCAAGCGCCGGAAGATCCAATCGAACGTCCGATAAACGACGAAAGGCAAACTAGAGAATTGAATGTTTGTTTAGCGGTTGAAACGGGACAACCATGTTCTTCAAGACAAATTGCTGAAGAGGTCAAGATGGATAAGAGAACTGTACAGAATATTTTAAAACGGAACGGGTACCATTGTTACAAGGTTCAGACAACGCAGGAAATTTTTCCCGAGGACATTATCAGACGAATGGATTTCTGTGAAGAAATGATGGAACGTCAAAATGCTGACGAGAACTTTTTAAAAAATATTTTATTTACGGATGAGTCAACCTTTTCATTACATCAAAAACACAATCCATCCGTCACAAGATATTGGTCTCGGGAAAATAAACATCTAAGCATTCCAATCCGAACACAGTATCCGCAGAAGTTAAATGTTTGGATGGGTATTTTAGGTGACCACATTATAGGTTCTTTTTTTATTGAGGGGAACTTAAATTCCGCCAAATATTTAGACTTATTACAAAATCATGTAATTCCTGCAGATCTCCTTATACCCGATGTTGTTCTCAACAGAATTTGGTTTCAACAAGATGGTTGTCCAGTCCATAATTCAAGGATAGTAATGGAATTTTTAAGGTTTACATTCCCCGACAGAATTATTAGTACTAATGGTACAATTAAATGGCCTCCAAGATCACCTGAAATAGCTCCAAATGATTTTTTTCTTTGGAGATCTTTGAAAAGTAGCATTTATCAACATAAATTTGAAAGAGCTAATAATTTAAATGAATTGAGGGTGAAAATACAGCACGTTTGTGCCAGCATTACGCCAAATAATCTTAGAGATATGAGATCAAATCTTTATGACAGATTTGGTTATTGCCTGGCACAGCAAGGTGGTTTATTTGAGCACTTAATTCATTAAAATTATGTTTACCTTTAGAACGGATTTTTAGTTTAATTTTTTCAAGAAGTTGATATTTTATGTTTAGAATAAGTACTTATTTTATTTTTTCAATTCAATTTATTAATGGAATGGATCTTTACTTTTTTATACCCAATTACTTTATTATTTTTATCTCAAGAAAAAATGTTTTATTTTCAAGTTACAATGGCTAAAATAATATCCTATTGTAGTTAGAAATTAATTGTCAGCTTGGTCAGAAACGATCAAGTTGACAAAAATGAATTTTAAGATGTACAGGTTACGTAATAACGAGTGTATTTTTTTATTTATTTAACAACCTCACTCCTTCCATGTTGGGAAAGTACTGAACCACAGTGAACCAACTCACAGAGTGGGGAAAGTCAGTCTCTGCTGCAGCGTTGCCAGTTTAGAATGTTTGGTACTTTCTAAGTAATAAATAACTTATTTTGCATTTGACTTTTAACACCGGATAACGGTGTATTTAGTGGGAGAAAATTGAGATTGGTAATATTATCGACTTTTCAAAATAAGTGAGATCAATACAAATAAGAATAAAATAATGGAGTTCAAGAAAAAATTTGGACAAATTACAATCTGCAATAAATTAAATCCGTACACTGCTTTCGATTTAACAATTATTGGTATTTAACATTGTTGCCGCTTCAAATGCCGTTGAAAATTTTAAAACAACGATAGACAAAAATTAGGAATAATTTTTACAGATAAGTACATTTGGCAACTCAACAGTTAAAATAAATAGGAGGGGACTGAATACACGCCCAACTGTTTTGGTAGATGGGACTGATCGCTGGGCTAACAAGTCTTCTCTCTCTTTCACGTAGTTTTGCTCATATTTTCTTTGTCGTACTTGTATAAGTCGCATTGTAAGAAAGGGATTTTGCAATCAGTTATGGAAAAATTGAATGAATAGCTATCAACATACTGTAAAAAAGGCGCGCCGGATCGACGTTTCGCAATTCGCGCGCGCGAATTGCGAAACGTCGATCCGGCGCGCTCGCTTCGCTCGCGATAATCAATCTCTTCATTATTTCAAACGGAAATCCAATCTTATCTAGATCTCTGAATTAGAAAATTTGGCTCAACTTTCGTTTAACTGAAATCAGTTATGGAAAAATTGAATAAACAGCTATGAACATACTGTGAAAAGTAATTCGCGCGCGTACTTTGAATTTCTGTAAAAAATACCACCCTAGGATACAGATTTTTACATTATATTTTTAGGGCATCAGTTCGATACAAATTCTTTTTTTCAAGTTCCCACTTGCCTTTGTGGAAAATTTTGGCATTTGTTCACATGTGGGTGAATAAAGATCCTCTAAGGAGAATGAGGAATGAGTTAAGATTGGCTCAACAAAACAAAAGTAGTGTTTGATGCATTTGTTTTAAAATCCTCTAAAATTGGAGGTCCGGGAGAGATGTAAGTAGAATGCATAAACTATTTTTTTGCATTTTATGTATGGTCTAATTTTAATTTGAATATTGCAGTGTCGAGATAGATGAATCAAAATTTGGCAAAAGGAAATATCATCGAGGTCATCAAGTTGATGGTGCTTGGGTATTTGGAGGATATGAGAGAGGTTCTGGGGCGATATTTATGGTTGTTGTGAAGAATCGCACAGCAGATACCCTATTAAAAATAATAGAAGAATATATTGAGGATGGGACAACTATTTATTCAGATTGTTGGAAAGCATATGATGGTTTGAAAGATCTGGAACAATATCATCATTTCACTGTCAACCATTCCATAAGTTTTAAAGATCCGGAAACTGGTGTCCATACAAATTCAATTGAGAGTTCATGCTAATATTCTATATTTTAATTATTAATATGATTTCTATATATATTTTTTTGTTTAAGGCGACATGCAAAAGCTGCTGGTCCATATGCCAATCGCCAAAAAGACTTTTTGGGGGGCTATTTGGCAAGATATATTTTTTTTTTAAGTCAATGCGATCAATCAGGATCCATTGGTTGTTTTTTTGATGTTAGCCAGTGATATGTATAACAGTTCTGATGAGGATCATTATTTGCCAATTGAAGTCACTGAGGACAATGAGGAGGAAGACGTGGACTGGGATTTTGATTTCAATTAGTTGATTACAGACGATCCCAGAACTAGTAGACTATGGGGTGGTTTTAGTGAGGTCGGCTCTAGCTGGGATACCCCCAATGTTCCTCGAAGACTCTGCATGCAGGGTGTTTCGAGTGGGATAGGGCCCCTGCGGGAGAGAATCCCACACTCCAGGGGAATGGCAGAACTAGTACCCAGGGCCTGAGTGCAGGTTTCCACCCATCAAAAAAAAAAGGGGGATGAGGTTAGGAAAATATAGGGAAAATATAAAAGAAGGGGCAAAAGGGGAATTGTATCAAGCTGATAAGAAGCGATTGCGATTTCACTTTGATCTGTGTTAGTTGGTCGGGAAGCGATATTAGTAGAATTTTCACATTTTCTAAAAAGGGGAAACAGTTTCTGATAACCAAAGTCTTATAATATTAGCAGTATGTTCAAAATTTTATTTGGAATTATTACACCTGCAGCAACTATTTTCGTTGTCAGGTCAGCAGTGCTTACAGAGGCCGAACAACTGAGGAGGTAATTTTTTTAAATAATTAATTGATGTGTGCAATTCAGAGAAAAAAAATTGTTCAACATCCTCAATGATCAAATTGAGTGGTTCATTATCCTTCAAATAAATGATAAATATCAACCAAACTTATCTCAAAACTAACCATCTTTCTAAAATCATCATATCTCAACATTTGAAGAAGAAAAATGTTTCAACTGTAATGCAGCGCCAGCTATCGGAAAAATAGGTGTATGTTCATGATGTTCATCTTCTTTATATCTTCTATGCCACGATCATGATATCGAGAATATTCAGCAACTAATTCAAGTAGCTAAATATCTAATGGCTGAATATGCTATTAGGTACAAGTTGTACGACTAAGAAGAAACAGACCAAAACTTATATGTCAGTCATGTTACATGAAAATGTCAAAATATATAATAATTGTGGAATTAAAAAAAGAATTTACAAGAAATGAATATCAATATCAGTGTTTTTTAAATGTGTGTGTGAGAGGAATATCGTAAAAAGCAATTATAGTGTATTTAACATTGTGTAGAAGTTATAATGGATGTTTATAGACCAGTTGTAATATGACAATGAAACCAGTGCAGTGCTGATCTGAACTCATCTTCAAAAATTAATAACTCGTTTTTGGTAAGAGAGCGCCGATTTCTTTTTTCATTTTCGTGTTCAGCGACCTCGAATTAATAAAAAAAAATATTTCATCAAAATCCGCGTTGGTTCACTAAACTAGATTTTTTCCAACTATTATAACATGAAAGGAATCAATGATGAATCGAAAATTGCTCAGTTGCTCTGTGTTTCAATAGGTTCCACACATTATAATAGTTTGGCAGCATTTCTTGGTCCCGACAAAGCAGTGAAACTTTTGAACTACAAAGATTTAGTGCAGGTTTTGAAACAAATGCTAATACCAAAGAAGAGTGTCATTGTTTCTCAACATTATTTTCTAAACGTTTACCAAAAAGAACGTCAGACAATTGCCGAATATTTTGCAGCACTTCAACGCAATTTTGCAGATTGTGAGTTTTCAACTACATGTGAATGTACCAGGTCTGTTTCTATTGCAGACATTTTCCTCAGAGCTCAGTTTATTCGTGGGTTGCGTGATGATTGGTTAAGAGAACAGATTTTACAGTCAAACGTTACATCTTTCGAAGAAATATTAAAAAAGGCAACTGCTCTCGAAGCCTCGAAAATAGAGAGTAAACAATTATCTCAGCACTGCAGTTCGAATCACTCGAATTTCAACACAAGTGATATCAAAGCAATATCAAATTCTACAAGACATAACAGGAATCGTTCCAGTTTGCAATCAAATTCTCGATCACAGAGTCCAAATCACCAGAATTTGCGATACCGCCGCAGTCAACCAGATTACAAGGCACTTGGTATCGAAAATCTTTGTATTCGATGTGGCAGAAACAATCATAAAATTGGAGATTGTCGTGTCGATAGAAACAAAGTTTCCTGTCAATCCTGCAAGAAAATTGGACACGTTGCAAAAGTTTGTATTACAACATTGTTAAATGCCAATCGCAAAAGATCCGTTGTAACAAACACAAGTTCCACATCACTGCATGTTGTTTCTGACGATCAAACAAGTTCTGATTATGAGTATGGCGTTAACCAGATGGACACATTATATAATCATTTTGAAGTGGTTGATTTATTCGAAATATGTCCTGATTCTGATAAATATTATATTACGGTGTAATGGGTGTATGGGAAATCTCAACGTTTCGAAGTCGATTCAGGTGCAGTTTTCTTTACTAAATGAGAACGATTTCAATAATTTAAATTTGAATGTACCCATAAAAAAATCAAACATAGCTTTCAGATCCTATTCAGGCAATGTAATTCAATCCAAGGGAAAAGTCTCTGTTAATGTTGAATACCGTGGGAAGGTGATTGAAGATGAACTACACATCGTTTTAGCGGGACATGATTCTCTACTTGGGCGACAATGGATTCGAGGACTAGGTATTGAACTTCATCAAATTGACACCGACATGAAAATCTCAGCTCCAGTATATACCATGCAGCACGTCAACTCAATCGAAAGTATATTCAATCATTTTTCACCAATATTCTAAGCAAAAGTTGGATGTGTTCCAGGACTGAAAGTTACACTTCAACTAAGAAAAGGCGTTAAGCCCTCGTTTACAAGAGAAAGAAGTGTACCATATGCACTCCGGGAGCTTGTAAACAAAGAACTGGATTCCCTAGAAGCAGATGGTATTGTATCATTAGTTCCTACAAGCGACTGGGGTTCACCTTTAGTCATAATTCTGAAGGCAAATGGAGGTGTTCGATTATGTGTCGATTACAAATGTGGGGTTAACGAAAAACTAGTTCAAGCAAATCACCCAATACGTCGCATAGACGATGTCTTGAACAGCCTTCGAAATTCTAAATACTTCTGTAAGCTTGATCTTTATAAAGCTTACCTACATCTACAAGTAAATGAAGAAAGCAGTGCCATTCAAACAATTTCAACCCACCGTGGCACTTATCGCATGAATCGTCTCAGTTTTGGAATAAAGACAGCTCCATCCGAATTTAATCGCATTCTTTCTCAGCTTCTTAAGGGTCTTACAAAAACAGAATCGTATTTTGATGATATAATTGTACATGGATTGACCATTGAAGAATGCACTGAAAATTTAAAATCATGCTTGCAAAAACTCATGGATTATGATCTTCATCTTAACAAAAATAAATGTTCATTCTTTAAAGAACGAATTGAATATCTGGGACATATTGTAGAATTCAATAAAATTTCAAAATCTCCAGTCAAGATACGTGCAATTCAAGATATGCCACATCCATCTAATGTAAATGATGTTAAAAGATTCCTAGGTCTAGTCACCTATTATTCCAGATTTGTTCCTGATTTTTCTACTATTTCATATCCTCTTCGATGTTTGCTTAGAAAAAATAAACGATGGTCATGGACAGCACTGTGCGAATCAGCGTTCATAAAATTAAAGGCTGAGCTTTGTAGCAATCGTGTCATTATACCGTTGATTGAGTATAACAAGATACGCGAATCCTATGTTCTAAAATGTTCATGATCCCCCACTATTATTGTAAAAATCAGTTGCCGTAATGATGCGCCTCTAGCGCGAGAAACGAAAACTAGCCACTTTTGGTCATCGTGTTGATGAGGAAACAACAGCAAATTGTTATCGGTTCGGTTTGAGATTAGACCTATTTACATTGTTCAGAAAATAATCTTCTACAGGTGGCGTCTATTTTGTATGGATGCGGACAAAAATAAAATATGAATTGTACTGATCTTTGAAATTCTTTATTTTTGTTTTGTTTAATTTTTATAAATTTCCACAAATTATATACAAAACAATACAATAGTTTTATAGGTATTCTATTGCAAATTTTCAATTAGTTTGAACAAAAAATAAATAAGTTCCTCACTATACATTTACATTATATAGGCTACCAGGTAAAAAGAAAAAGTTTGTTTAATTCAGATATACAGGGTATTTCAGAAAAGTAATATAAGTTTCCAATCTGACTAGTTTTTTTTGAAACCTCTCCGTGAAATTTAAAAAAACAACCAAAATGAAATTAAAAATATTCTAGTGTACAATGTAACATTTTTAACAATCACTGTAACATCTGGCAGTGAGTAAACGAACTTTTTTAAAAATTATAATTTATCACGGATTTCTTAGTAACAGAAATTTTTAAAAAATTTTTATTATCAAATTTTACAATGATTGTTAAAAGTATCATAAACTTCACAGACAAAATAGAATTAACAATAAAAATACGATTGAGATTCAATAAATTACTACTATTGTTCGGATTAGTTAATATTTCATTTATATAGAAGACAAGATTTTTGTTTTCCTACTTTCTTTAGTCTTAATTCTGATTTGTTCCTTTTTAATATTTTCTGCTTGTACAATATTAATGTTAATCCGAACTATCATCATTTTGGAAAATATTTTTAACAAATAATCTATGTGACTGTCATTACAACAAATATCGTCTTTTATTAAATTGAAACATTCTTGTCTTATTTCAGTTTTAATGTTTTTACACAATTTATATTTCTCATAAAAAATAGTAATATTTTTAAGTAGATGATGAATCACTGCAATAAATTTTGGAGTAGGTTTCTTTAGATAGCTAATTTGTTCTTTGCCAAAATCTTTGTGAAAAATTTGTAAGTCAATATTACTAAATGACTCATCCGATTTTATCATAATACTTGAACATCTTTGACAATTGTACCGTTTTTGAACCCTAAAACCTAAGTAACCGGCAACTAAAGCGTTACTACATGTTTCGAGATTTATCTCTATTGAAGTTGTATCAGAAATTTCCTGGTCAACGAATACATCCTCTGTTGGCTCATCTTCCATTAATACTCTGTCATCTTCATTTAAATCTCTGGCATGTTCACTTGAATCCACATATTTTGGTTGAGCATCAATTGTGAGATGCTCTATCTCTTCATCTAATTCACAATTTGAGTCACTGCTTTCATTTTGCAATCTGATAAACATATTATGTTGCATGGCGACTCTAAATTGTTGACAATTAGGATACGGATTGTACCCTCCTCGGTGTCTGACAACAGAGAAAAAATGTTCAATTGGATCCTGATTTAAATTGTACGTCGAGAGAAATTTGTAATTTTTTTTCATGTCCTGCCACAACAACAATATTGCGTTTATGGTCCAAATCATGCCACCAATACAATAGATACTTTTGGTTTTTTCTCTACCTTTAGAAAATACAGTAATTTGTTGAAACATTATTTTTTTATTTTCTAATATCTGTACTTGCTCTTCGCTGTATATGGATAATGGTCTTTTTTTTATATTTGGATCTACCAAATTTTTACTGTTCAAAATATCAAAAGTATCATTCATATCTTGAACAAAATGTGCAGTTGCTGTTATGGTGTCACTGTTAAAACTTTTCAAAATTGACACTGTTTTAAGCGTCGATGCTACTACAGTGCGGCTAAATATTTGTGTAGCATATTTAACTCTCATTTTTTGAAAGTTGTTAGGATTAATATGAACAGGAGTGATTTTTGGCATTGCCCTAGAACTCGAACTTTGTCGGTCCAGTTCGTAGGTCTTTTTTATATCACTCCACGCCACTGATTTCCCATCAACATCAAATTGGTTTGCTAAATTTGCAAAATTATTTCTAAAAGATTTAATCAAATGAGGAGCGTCAAATACTGTATATATTTTACGATCATTTGAGTAAAAATAGGGTTTGGTTTCAGTTGCCTCTAAAAGGGAAAATACACCACGATTGTTTGACCCTTGATCGCATACAATCACTCGCGGGTTTAATGAAATTTCCTGTAGTTTTTGTAGGACTGTTTCCACTAAAAGTTTTAATTTATTTTTGGGTACCGGCCCTTTATTCGTGTAATATGCAAAAGGAAATTTCCAACGTTTCAGTAGTCCTCGGACGTAAAAAACCAACGCACAATTTGCCAACCTATCGGATTTTCCAAGGTGCCCTAAATCCTGGAATCCTTCAATTTCGTCCAACGTTTCATTAAGTTTCAGATCTTGTTTTAACGAAATTTCGTCCATTAGAACAACTACTTGTCGTTCAAGAGCTGTCATTGTTTGGACTTTATGGGCTAGAAGGTTCACTAAATTTGTGTTTACCCCAGTTTGCAAATTTACCGTTTGTAACCATTCTTGAATTGTCCTAATAGAAGGTAACACAAATTTCAGGTTATTGCGCAAAAACTTATAACAGGATGGGGATTTATAATAAATAGAAAGAGCAAGTTGCTTTTCGTTTTTTGTCCAAGCACGTCTCTTAGTTTTGAAACATTGCATTTTTACGAAGGTTTTTACTTGTGACGTTGAATTAGAAAGTAAATTTTCAAGAATAGAATGAGCAGTTATTGTTTTTTTCTTGTTACTGTACCTTACGTTGCGGATTTTACTTGCGTTTAACTGTTTTTTAAGGTCAGCTAATTTGTAACGTAGCTTACGAGATTTCGGCGACAAAGTCTGAAATGGCATCCTTAGAATCCTGTCGCTAATATTGGAAGAATGCTCCGATGACGAATACTTTAAAAAATCATCAGCTTCAGGTTCGTGTTTTCTTTTTCTTCCATACGTTTTTAGAATAGGTGGACTGGTCGAAGTTGACGGATTATCGGTTAACACCTCTCGTACAACTTCTATTTCGGTTTCTTTCGGCTGTAAACGAATCTTCTTTGGAGTAGTTGATTCTGAAATAATAAAACAAGTAATAATGAGGTTTTTCCCGTGATCCGTTAAACAAATCGGTCGAATGTCTAATCCCAATCAATGGTAATAAAAGTCTATTTAGAAGAGGATTACGATCTTAAACCGTAAATTCAGGTTTTTCCCATATTATATTTTTAGTATTCTGGAGGTTTGAGGACAGTAAAAAATGAATTCAGTTACTGATGAACATTCATCAGAAGAAAATATATTTCAAGAATATCTCGAACAATGTCAGAAAGAAAAATTTTAGTCCCAAGAAAGAAAACTCATTAATGCATTTTGTTAAAGAATATGTAAAAATAATAGACGGTGCACACGAATTCCTGTCAGGTTTCTTAATGACTGATATAATACACATGAGTTCCCGTCCGAAGCGGTATCTTAATCCCGCACTCGAATTGTCGTCCAGTTTATTTAATCCGCTTCCAGGTAAACTAAATAGTTCTGAAAATTCCAGTAAATCGTAATCCTGAATTCTGATGAAAAAGTTGATTAACCGATTGGGGTGGCTTTGCAGACCTTTAGTTTTTTTTTTCTATTTTCTTGTTTCATATTTAAGGTCTGTCGGGTTATAATTGGTTCGGGGAGTGGATGGAAAAATGTGAATCTTGGTATATTCCCTACCCCTTCTCGAAAAAATATCAAATGATTTGATATTTATATCTATCTATATTACATATATTATATTTATTCGGATAATTTACCATAAACACCTATTGGACAGGTCAGTTTTCACCCTGACGGGAACTCGAGTGACGGCTTAACGTACCCTAATTATGAAACAGGTAGACTGGTTATCCTGACGGGAATTCGTGTGCGTCCATAATAGAAAACAAAAAGACTGATACAAATATAAATAAACTAACTTGTTAGAATTTATATCATTCCAAATCTCGAAATGGTTAGGCCTTTAAGCTAGACGATGAAATAAAACAATTTAATTTGTTTAAATCTCCATTATATTTTTTGAACTGATGTTCAATTTAAAATTAGTGACGCGTTCCGCTACACAGTAGCTTTATCAAACTAGTGATGATACAATGAAACATTTTTAATTTATATAGTGCCTTAATACGGAATTCTAAGATATTGACAAAAGTATTATAATATGTTTAAATGGATATAAAGTACAAACAGTGCCTAAATACGGAATTCTACGAATATTACAAAGGTATTTGAAAAAGAGTTCCTTGTAAATTTTTTCCACAACCATCACATCTTCTAGGTAAAAAGGTTTAATAAGGGGGAATGATTAATATCTATTTGGTCGTTAAGCAGATTACCTGAATATTTGTTTTTGTTAATCTCGAGGGCTTCTAAAAGATTTAATTTAAAGGATTTGGGTTCTACATGCAAAATTTCAAAATTTGAGTCGAAAGTGTGTTGGTTTGTTAATAGATGATTTGAATAGTTGGAATCTAATTTGTTGTTGTCGTAGCTATGTTTGTGTTCTAAAATTCTAGTTTTAAAATTCCTAAAAGTTCTACCTATATAAATTTTGTCACAGTTGTCGTTACCACATTTTAATTTATAGACAAATCAGGTGTTTAAACAAATTAAATTGTTTTATTTCATCATTTAGTATGGATCTTCATCAAGTAAAAGCCTCATCTATTCAATAAATAAGGTATTTTATTCTTCTGAATAATAAAAAATACCTCCAAAAACCCCGTACTTTTGCAATTATATTCAAATATTGCGTCCGTTCTGGTTCACACTGTATATATTTTTTACTGCACCTAACCGTTGATTGAGTTATTAGTCAATGATCTAACATTACGACTATAACCTGGACCCAAAAGGTCTACTCAAACCGAATTATTGTTACCGAAAATCAAAACAAAATTAAACTTAAAGATTAAATTAAATAATAATAAAAAACTTACCTGATACATCATATGGCACAGGAAGTGCATATTTTTGCAGCTGTTTTCGTGTTTTCGCTGAACACGATAAATCACTAGTGGTAAAATGTTTTTCACAAATTTTCTTATTTTTTAATTCCTCAGGGTAGTTATAATCCAATTTGATATTTCCGGAGCGCTTTACCCATTCTTTTAATCATTTACTGTCTTTTATCGGAAATTTAAAAAATTACACAGATCCCTCAGTTTCTTTCTTTTCTTTTACATTTCTACAGTTAATATAACTGCATTTGACCGAATATTTTCCGGACATTATTCTAATAAAGTTAAACAAATGATAAATGCCAATAAGTAAACAAAATAAAATACGAATCGTCAGTGGAAAACTAGTAAATAAAATCATTAAATGAGTAAATACGTACACAATCAATGATAACACGCACAGTGGTTGGTATACGGAAAAGCTAAGGCGAAGTAACAACAACAAGATCTAGACGTCGACTGGCAACGGTAAGAGGGATTTTGTGTATGCAAGCAACAACGCCATCCAATTATTAGAGGGATTTTCGGCTACAAATAGTTCCATAAGGTCGCGCTTCTTTCTATTTATCTATTTATTCATTCAACGATATACCCTTCGATCCCTGTTTACCACTTGTTTCAACCACAGATGCAAGTCCCACTAGAACAGCCGCAGTACTCAGCCATACTATAGACGGAGTTGAAAGACCAGTGGCATATGCTTCGCGTTCGCTTACAGCCTCTGAAAGCAATTATAGTCAACTTGACAGAGAAGCTCTTGCAATCATTTTTGGTGTTAATCACTTTTATAATTATTTATTTGGAAAGCATTTCTTACTTATTACCGACAATGAGCCAATTTCAAGAATTTTTCATCATCATAAAGCACTTCCACAAATGACGTCTCCGCGTTTACTTCGTTATGCATCATTTCTCTCAGGTTTCAATTATTCCGTCCAGTTCAAGAGAGGCAAAGAAAATCAAAATGTTGATTGTTTGTCTAGAGCTCCAATTAAAAATTCGAATATTTCAACTGATAATCGTATTGGTGATGAAGTGAATCAAATATATGATCAAGTAATTTTTCAAATCTCAAGCGAAAAAGTTACATCTACGATAATTAAAAATGAAACGAAAAACGACCCAGATCTCCGCAAAATTGTTCAGATGTTGAAAAATCAATCAATGGACTCTGAATACACATTGATTGGTGATATACTTTTTAGGATGGATAGAATTGTAATTCCAGGAAGTTTAAGATCCAGTATACTTGAGGAACTACATGAAACACATCTGGGAATTACAAAAATGAAGAAATTGACACGCCGCTATGTGTATTGGCCTAGCATTGACCGTAACGAAAAACTGGTCAAAAGTTGTGAAAACTGTGCACTAACAAGATCAAATCCACCTAAGGTATCTGTTCATCTATGGGATTTACCTACAAGTAATTGGGAGAGAATCCACGTTGATTATGCAGGTCCTTTTAAGTCATGCTATTTCTTAGTATGCATCGATGCGAAATCAAAATGGGCAGAAGTTAAAATATTAAAGGATGCACCAAATAGTTTAACGACGATTAGATTATTGGAAAATATTTTTGCAGTACATGGGTATCCATTGGAAATAGTTTCGGACAATGCATCCATTTTCAAAAGTGAAGAATTTCAAAAATATTGCGAATTCAATGGAATATTCCAAAAATTTATAGCTCCAGGACATCCGGCGACAAATGGACTCGCAGAAAGAAACGTACAGACTTTGAAGCATAGATTGAAAGCGAGTATGCATGACAGTACGCCTATTCAAGACAAAGTTCAAAACATTTTGTTTCGGTATCGCGCGACACCACTAGCTTGTGGTGAATCTCCTGCAGAGTTGTATTTACACCGGAAGATGCGAATCCGTTTGGATGCAATTTTTCCTCATCGACCCCAAGTCTCACAGACTCCATACAAACAGGTACGTTCATTTCAAGTGGGGGAGAGGATCCAGGCTAGAGTTTTCATAAATAACAAACATATATGGCAGCTCGGAAATGTCGAGAAGAAACTTGGGAAACTTCATTATCTGGTAGTTTTAGACACAGGAAGAACATTAAAAAGACATGTTAACCAATTGAAATCAACGCTAGTCCGGAAAAAGTCATTAACGTTTGAACCCAGTCAGTCATTCGATGTTCCAAGCAGTACCTCAAATTAATCCAGATTTATTGAATCGTCATTTAGTTGAACCAACACCTGATGCGTCATTATTACGCCCTCAAAGAGAAAGACGTCCACCTGCTTGGTCCAAAGACTACGTAATGACATAAAATACGAATTCAAGAGTATGTTATATATATGTATATAGGAATGTTAAATGTTTATATGTTTTAAAATTTGTCTATTTATATCGTGAAATAGTTTCGTAATAAGGAGGGGAGAATTGTTGTGACCTTTATTAGACTTTGTTGATATTAATCATAAAATAAGTAATGTCATTGAGTACTGTCAAAGTTTATATTGAATAAAAAATGTCTATTTCTAAAAGATGGAAATTATTCAGTTTCAATCATTAGTTTAGACCCTTCACAGAATTATAATAGAAATACATTTTAGATTGAAAGAGTAATGCCCCTAAATGGCGGCAACACATTATACAATTTCTCAAAAAATAAGTCGCGTTTTTTTAGCATGATATTGAAATAAACGTCATGTCATTGCTGTCAATTTTTGTAACAAAATGTAGTATCTTCTACAGTGGCGGAAGGCTATGTGAATCACTCTCATGAAAATATAAATGACAACGCTTTACGAATATTGGAAGCGATTACCAATTATCAATCTTCATCTTCTGATGTATCGTGCAGTACGACAGTTATAGATAACCGTTCATCACCGTTAAGTAATAAGGCACCAACGACTTACAATCATTGTTCAATTGTTATAAACAACTATTATAATAAAGTTTAAATAATTGCGATTTCCTTTATTTCATAGAAGAAAATAGTTGGGCGTAGAAAAAGTATAGTACGTAATACGAGTTGTAATCCCATTACGCACTCGCCGCTACGCGGCTTCGTGCGTAATGGGTTACTTACAACTCTTGTTACGTAATATACTATTACGTTTTCGTTCCCCTGATAATCCATCAATGAACTTGGCATTGTTTTTTGTTTACTTTTGTCGTATCTGTTCAACGTATCCTTAACGAAAAAGTGTACAAACTAAATGAATCATTCCACAGGATTGATAACTCCATAACTAACCTTGAATGACAAAAGTTTATTTATGTAATTGTAGAATTTCCTATTAATAAAGTAGAGTCACGAGACTTTGCCAGATAAATTAATAAATAATATGTATAATAATCACGAGATATTGAAAAGAAGAGGAAAATATACAAGAAAATAATTGCTGGAATACTTTGAAGAGGTATTTAACGACATTTTTGACTATGAGAGGTTCTAAAATGTTCTTGTATTTGAGATATCCATTCAAATTTATTAGAACTGTGGTACAAACCAGACTTTCTTTCGAATACTACGTTAAGTATTTTCTAAACGGTCATACTTACAAAATTAATCAGCATGAACTATGCCCTAAATTTATAACATGTAATATATCCTCTAATTGCCAATTTAACCTCTCTGATTCCATTTAACAGCCAATATTTTAAACGTAGATTAGCTAATACTGCTTGTGGAACTGAGTGTAGCATTTTTTAGTGTTCCAAATTAATCAACAATCTAACTAGATGATGTTTTGCTGGCAATATAATTGGATTTTTTTTAATTAAAACTAATATCTGCATTCGATAGTGGACCATTGACCCGTAGAATTCCTTGATCATCCAAAAATGGATTCAAGGTTTTAAGTTTACTCATTATTTTTTTGCAGTGGACTGTATTTTCAAAATTTTAATTTCATCATGAAACTCCTGCATTTGAGTTAATTGAATAAATAATCTTTGAGTAGATCTTTTTAATTCCCCCAGCATCAATGCACCCTACTCTCTTTTAACCTTTTTCTCTATAAACCTTAAACAGTATGCAATCGTAAGTTGTAGACGTACATAATTAGAAAATATTTCCCAAATAATTGATTCTATTTTATTCGAAGCAGTACTACCAAAGATCACAAAAAAAATATAAAAGATATTTCACTCGAAAGCGGTCTGATTCTTGTTGCTGTTTCAAGCGGTCTCCGCACACATAAATCATATTTACGGCTCGCTTTTGTTGTCAATAACGAGACCGGTAGGTACCAGAGCATTTAGAAAAGTTTATTTTATTCTAAGCTATACAGGGGTAACTTGGGAAATATATATTTAAAGTAAGAGCAAAGATTACAAAAAAATATATAAGATAGTTCACTCGAAGGCGGCCTGATTCTTCTTAGCGTTTCAAGCGATCGCCGCAATCATAAATCATATTTATGGCTCGCTTTTGTTGTCAATAACGAAACCGCTAGGTACCAGGGTATCTAGAAAAGTATATTTTATTCCAAGCTATACAGAGGTAACTTGAGAAATATATATTTAAAGTAATAGGATGATTTATTAAAGGTTTTTTTATTTAATTTTTTTAAATATTAATTATTTCGAAAACTCTTCAGGATATAAATTTGAAAAGGAAAGTTTAGCTATAAGTGAAAAATGCATTAAAATTTTTAAATTGGATCAATTGACAGTTTTTACCAACATTTTAGTAATTTTGTGATACTGTAATAAATACCAAATAAAGAAACATAGGGAACATCACCCTGTATAACAAATTTCATTTAATTTAGAACAGACCAAACATGCTAATATGCAAAAATATAAAGGTCAAAAAAACAGTTTAACATATTGGAAAAAATAACTTTTGACGGGAAGCGAGTTGCTAAATAACAATTTCGCTGAGTCCACGCGCTTGGAAAAAATACCTGATTTAGCGATTCTGCGAAAGGGGGTAGAACAATCAGAAAGTAACATGTGAACGAGAGTAAAAAAGCTGACCTTGCGAAATTGCTCAAAATCAGGGGAACAAGGGAAAAATTTCAGTGAGTTGAACGGAAGTCACGGTTGCATCTGGTTGCGAGTTCGGGTTCGCGGATAGCGGTGTCATTTTGGGTTCTCTGAGTTTTAAATAATTTTTACATTATAGAGTAGTGTGTTAACTTAGAAAAAGTGTTGTCAAGTTTTAAAGAAAAATCTCGAGGGAGCGTCTACTGAAGCGCTCTGCGGTGTTTCTCGATAACAGGGTTGGTGATGGAATAATAAGGTTCGCTAGAAGCGAACCGGTTTCGAGTAAACCCTATTCCGATCGGTAATCGGGTATTGGAGCCAACGAGCCTCGCACGGGCTAAGCAGTCTTCCACCCCTTGGAGAAAACCCAGTCTAGAGAATTTGGTGAGTTAATTTGAAATTGTACTAACTGTGTACCTATGATTTTTGTAGTTTGGTTAGCCTATTACTATTGCCATCTCGCATCCATAATTTGGTTGTATAATTTGTTTTATTTTATTTTGTGTTCTTTTTATTTGAAACTAATATTGACGTGAGAGTCCACATGTTTGGGAATCACCGTCTAAACTAGGAAAGGGAGCACAGTTTGATTGCTAGATATTAATTTAATTTCCGTCTGGGGGCGGGCTCAGAAGAATACCCCCAGGGGATAGCCCACCTGTCGTAAAAGGCGACTAATAGGTTAGATTCCCAGGAATCTAGAGGAGTAAACCTCGATAAAAAACCAGCGACATAGGGAAGGCAGCTATGTTGTGGTGTAGTGTAGGCAACGGAAGCCACTGCGTCCGGAGGCAACCGTGAGAAAAAGCCTAGAGGAGTAAACCTCGATAAAACAATCCGTAATCTACGTTGTTAGCTACCGTGGCAATGGATGAATGGCTGCGCGAAAGTCAGTCAGAAACGGTGCCTCCGGGATACCTGGTGACCTCCCGGTGTAACCAGCCTTACCACCACAAGCGGGGGTCTGTGGTGGTGGACATTCAATTCCCTAGCTACTCGTGGGATGGAATATGGACAAAGAAGAAAGAAAAATAGAACAGGAGGTTATGGATGAAGAAAGGCAAGGAAATGGAATTTTTGGTAAGTCGACGAAGGTAAAACGAACGCCTGATAAGGCGGGGGAGACGAGAGGGAGGAGTGATACTGGAGTAAAGAGAAAGGAGGTATCGCCTCTGGAGGACAAGGAACAGAAGAGGAAACTGAAGGAGAAAGGAAAGAAGGAAATGGAGGATTGGGAGGAAGAAGAGAAGGAGAGTGTAGAGAGATTGAAGGATATGGTAAGGCGACTGGAGGAGAAGGTGGAAAGGCTGGAGGAAGAGAAGGCAGCGGCAGAGGGGCGGGTCAAGGAATTGGAGAGGTTGAGGGGGGAGGACGATAGCAACGGGATAATGCAAACACGATGGGAGGTGGGGCAAAGAGACTGGGAAGGATGGCTGGAGGTTAGAGATAGGGACTGGGATGGTAAAAAGGGGGAGGGAATAGAGGTGAAGGTGGGAAATCCAATATTAGGGGATGAAAAGGTAAAGGTGGTATGGGTGACCAAGGAAGACAGTGGAATGGAGAAGGGAATACAGAGGATGTTTAGGGATAGGTACCCGATGCTAGGCGGAAAAGGAGAGGAAATGGAGTGGGTCAAGGAGGTACGCACTACGGAAAGGAATGGGGTAAGGGTGAAGACGGAGGAGTTGATCTGTCGGATGGAGGGAGATTGTAGGGATGAGAAAAAGGTGTTTGAGCTGATGAGTCGACTGTTTGGGGTAGTGGGGAGCGGGGACAGCATTGGACTCCACAGGCTTGAGCAGGTAGAGGTGGAGGTGCTGAAGATGGTGGCGTGGGTGAGAGGTGGCGGAGAGGTGGCGGAGGTAACAATCTATACAGATGGGGAGAAGGAAAAGGAGGGTAGAAATGGGGCGATAATCCTGAAGGATATCGGGGAAGTCGATCAGGAGGGGATCGAGAGGATTAAGAAGGGGTTGAGGGAGATGACAGGGGAGTGGGTGGATAGACTCAGAGTCTCAAGAAATAGGGAGGTGGTAATAGAGGCAAAGAAGGGGGTTGAGGTGAGGGGAATTCTGGGGGAGGTAGGAAGGGTAACAGGAGCTAGGGTGGTCGAAGCGGGGAGGGGAACAAAAACCATTAAAATGGTAGGGATAGAACCGTGGATGGAAGATGAAAAGGTGAGGGCGAAAATAGAGAATTTGATTGAAAAAGGGACAACGGTGATTAAAGTGGTAAGGGAGAGGAACGGGATGAAAATGGCGGTGGTGAGGGCGGAATGGGAAAAAGCGGTAGCCTTTTTGAAAAAAAAGGAGATTAGATTGGGGTGAGACAGGGTAAATATTATAGAGGGTAGAGAGGATGACAGATGCTTTGGATGTGGGATAAAGGGCCATAAAGCAACAGGGTGTAAGGTGAAGGTAGTCAAGGAGAGGAGTAAGTGTTGGCTTTGTAAGAGCGAGGATCACATGGCGAGAGACTGTCGGCAGGCTTTCCTTTGTAGGGTATGTGGGGAAAGGGGACACAGGCCAGGGGAGATAGAATGTAGTAGGGGAAGGGAAGAAGTAGAAGGAGACAATGGAAAAGGTGAAGGAAAAAATGGGAGGGACCCTCTGGACCCCTCAGAGGGGACGAGTCTGGTCAAATAGGAGGAAGGGGACAGCATTGCGCGGAAAGGAGGAATGTAGGGGATGTATGGAGAGTGTTACAGATAAATTTAGGGAAATGCAGGATAGCGCATGATATATTGGATGAAGTGATTTTTAGGAGGGAAGTGGATGTAGTGTGTGAATCCGAGGTGAATGCTAGATATGTGGGGAAGCAGGGATGGATTATGGACGATACAGGAGAAGCAGGAATAAGAGTGGTGGGGGATGGATTGAGGGCGGATGAAGTGAGGAAGGGAAATGGATGGGTGGTAGAGCGAATGGGAGACATGGTGGTGTATAGTGTGTATATAAGCCCAAATGTCAGCCTGGAAGAATATGAGAGGAGCATGACAGGATTAGAGGACGATCTGAGGGTGTCAAAAGGAAAAAGGAGGATCATAAGGAGAATGGTGGCAGGGGACTTCAATGCAAAGAATACTACATGGGGGGGGGGGAAGAAAACGGACAGGAGAGGGGAGATCCTTGAGGAAGTGTTAACATCCAACGGGTTGGTGGTGCTGAATGATGGACTACTGCCCACCTTCGTGAGGGGTGACGGGGGTTCATCATTCATTGATATAACAGCATGTGATGAATGGCTGTGGGAAAGAGTGTTTAGTTGGGGGGAGATATTGGGCTCTTTCCGCCCAGACTTTTGGCCATGGTGTGTGTCGCGGTGTTTTGGCGACAAAATCCAAGATTTCCCAGCCTCTGGTTTTCGCATCCAGGGCGGAGGGCCTAGGTTCTGAAGAGATGGAGGCAGTCGGCGGCTCTACAGCTCTCCTCGGCAGCGGTGGTGACGAGCGACCGGAAGAGTCCGGCTGCAAAGGAGAAAAAAAACGGCACACCCCCGAGTCGTACTGCGACACCTGTTCCCTGACCTCGATCTGGTCTCCAGTTTCCTCATCTTTCCCCGAAACCCTGGTTGTGCGCTCGTAGAGAGTGCATACCAAGACTTTCTCGGTATACACCCCTGGGGCAGGCGGAGTGGGTGATCTCGGTGGCGTGTTGCCGGGCTTGTAAGGGGACATGCCAAAGCCTTTATCAAAGGCCTCCTGGAAATCCTGGGGCGTGGCATCCTCATTCCACTGCCACCATTCCCCTTCTTCGACGAAGTGATCCCCTGGCGATGGTGATTCCGGAGGGGTAATGTCCTCCGTCAGGTCAATTAACTCCTGGCCGTCAGGGCCTAGGTGGATTAACGGCGGCGGTAAGTCTTGGCGGTTCATTCTAAGAAAACAAAAAAAAACAAAGCATTTTACTCATTGGCGGGTTTCAAATCTTTTACATGGATACGATTATACCGTTTTCCTTTTTCGTCGCGTAAGTCATATATAACTGGAGAAACGACACGTACGACTTCGTACGGCCCGGAATACTTCGGAGCGAGTTTCGCGGCGACGTGATCAACGGCAGAGGATAGTGTATGATCCTTTTTCATAACTTTGTCTCCGATAGTGCATTTCCAGTCTCTACGGCGCAGATTATAGTTGCGGCTTTGACTGGTAAATGCTTTCGACAAATTCAAACGGACCAGATCAAAACAGTCTTGCAACTTTTCCATTCGCAAGAGATGCGGTTTCGAATCCTCTTCGCCAGGGTCGTCCTCTCCAGTATCTTCTTTCGGATTTTCCTCGGACGCATCTTCAGCTTCTCTCCGGAAAGATTTCGGTATTTCGGGATCTCTTCCAAAATTTAGAAAGGCCGGTGAGAATCCAGTCGAGTCGTGTCTAGAATTATTCATTGCAAATTTTAGGTCAGGCAACCTTATATCCCAGTCTCGGTGATCCTCTTCGCAATATTGTGCAATCATTGTTTTCAAGGTGCGGTTTGCTCGTTCTACTGGATTTGCTTGCGGTGTATACGGCGGAGTAAAACGATGTCGGATTCCCAATCCACTCAGCATCCCCTTGAAAAGCTTACTGTCGTACTGAGTTCCATTGTCGGTCAGTACGGTACGGGGGCATCCAAATATTGTCAATATTTCTTCATAAAAGGCCGAACTTATGCTACTGGCAGTAGCATTCCTTAACGGTTTACACTGTACCCATTTAGTGAATCGGTCTTGAAACATTATGATATAGCAGTTCCCTTTCTTACTCCTTGGTAACGGTCCAATAATATCGGAACTAACGGTTTGCCATGGTTGCTTATTCGATGATGGTTGCATCTTCCCTGGGAGCTTTTGTTGCGACGGCTTGTACTTTTGACATTGCAGACATCTCCTCACATATTTGGTGATGTCCCTAAACATTCCTGGCCAATAGTACAGTCTTGCAATACGGGTGATGGTTTCCGCGATTCCCATATGACCAGCGCTCGGAGCATCATGGTTTTCTTGAAGTATTCGATTTCGGTCAGGCTTAGCTACACATAACTTCCAGGGATCACTCATCTCGGGCTCCCTAAAATCGTTTATGTCCCAGAAGTGACGATACAGACGGTCTTCTCGAATGCAGTAGTCCGGAAATTTACCTTGGTCCTTCAGAACCTCTTCCTTCTTGTTCCCGTACCATGAACATTCGGTGGTTACATCGGTCAAACAGAGAGCAGACGGTGGATTGGTCTCGGTGGTCATTGGTAGCGGATTTCTGGACAAGGCATCGGCTACACGGTTTAGCGCACCTTTACGGTATTGTATTTCGAAATCATACTGCTGCAGAAAAATACTCCACCTAGCTAAACGTCCGGACGGACTAGATATGGAATGCAGCCATCTAAGAGATTGATGATCGGTAACAACCGTGAAATGGTAGCCCTCTAAATAAGGACGCATCTTTTCAATCCCCCAAACAATGGCAAGACACTCTTTTTCAGTGACGGAATAATTCTTCTCGGCAGGACTCAGGGTGCGACTTGCATATGCCACCACATGCTCATGACCATCCTTCTGTTGGGTGAGGGCTATTCCCAAACCATATTCGGAGGCATCGGTCTGTAGAGTGAACGGTACGGTGAAATCGGGACAGCTCAAAACGGGTGCTTCTGACAAACATGATTTTATCTTAGCGAAAGCAGCTTCTTGTTCTTCAGCCCACTTCCATCGCTGAGACTTGCGGAGTAATTTCGTTAACGGAGCCACCTTTTGTGAAAACGATGGCACAAACCTCCTATACCAGGATGCAACTCCCAAAAACCTTCTTAGTTCTCGGATATTTCTCGGGGCTGCAAATCTTATTATACTTTCGACCTTTTCTGGATCGGTACGGATTCCATCTCCAGTGACTACATGGCCTAAGTATTTCATGGACGGTAAACAGAAGTGACATTTCTCCGGGTTGAGCTTCAGCCGTGCTCCTCGTAATCGACGGAACACCTCGGATAGTTTTTCCAAATGCTGTTCGAAGGTTTCTCCCAGAACGATGATGTCGTCCAGGTAAGCAAAGGCGTAAGGATCTAAATCTGGACCAATTAACTGATCAACCAGTCTCTGGAACGTGGCAGGTGCGGAGTGCAAGCCAAATGGAAGAACCGTGAATTGAAACAATCCACGTCCCGGAGCGGTGAAGGCGGTAATGGGTTTGCTTTCAGCTGTTAACGGAACCTGCCAGTACCCACTCTTCAAATCTAAACTGGAAATATACTTGGCCTTTCGCAGTTTGTCCAGTATAGCATTGATAAATGGAAGAGGGTAGGCATCCTTCATTGTTACCTCATTGACCTTTCGAAAGTCGATACAGAAACGGTTCTTTCCATCTTTTTTCTTTACAATCACAATCGGAGAGCTCCACGTGCTCGTAGAGGGTTCTATCACACCTTCTTTCAGCATGGCGTCTATTTCAGCATTGCAAATTTCCTGCATTTTTGGATTCTGGGGTCGGTATCTCTGTTTTATCGGACGTGATTGCAGCAAACGGATTTCATGCTCAACTAGCGTGGTTGGACCTCGTAAGGATCCAAATTTCGGTAACTCTTGGTCTAGGAAGATGTTCAGCCTGTCTGTCTGTTCTTTCGATAAATTGCTTTCGGTGAGCGGAGTTATGGTTTCCAACGGACATCCTATCCAATCATACTCCTCGTCATCTCCTAGATCTTCCAGGGAGAGCGCAGATATTACAGAAACGGTTTGCTCCTTGTCAACCCCTACCAACTCCAGGGACGACGCAGAGACTTCAAAACCAGATTGTTCCTTATCAACCCCTAACAACACCGGGGAAAACTCAGAACCTTCAACAACGGATTGCTCCTTGTCAACCCCTAACTCCAGGGAAGACGCAGAGACTTCAAAAACAAATTGTTCCTCGTCAACCCCTAACAACACCGGGGAAAACTCAGAACCTTCAACAACGGATTGCTCCTTGTCAACCCCTAACTCCAGGGAAGACGCAGAGACTTCAAAAACAAATTGTTCCTCGTCAACCCCTAACAACACCGGGGAAAACTCAGAACCTTCAACAACGGATTGCTCCTTGTCACCCCCTAACTCCAGGGAAGACGCAGAGACTTCAAAAACAAATTGTTCCTCATCAACCCCTAACAACACCGGGGAAAATTCAGAACCTTCAACAACGGATTGCTCCTTGTCAACCCCTAACTCCAGGGAAGACGCAGAGACTTCAAAACCAAATTGTTCCTCGTCAACCCCTAACAACACCGGGGAAAACTCAGAACCTTCAACAACGGATTGCTCCCTGTCAACCCCTAACTCCAGGGAAGACGCAGAGACTTCGGTAACAGACAGATTTCCAGAACATTTGTCTTTAGCTAGACGATGGTTGATTTCTTCCTTAAAGATGATCGGAGCAACATCGACTTCTTTCATGGACGTATTTACCAACCCTAATATTTCAACAGGATTGGCTAATGACGGTCGTCCTACTAGTTCATTATTGATGTATATTTTCCCCGTTCCTAACTCCAAACGGAAATTATATTTCCGGAGGACATCGTGATCTAACACAATATCGGTTATCAGACCAGGTAGATGTTCCAACGAACCCTCCATAGTGACGTCATCGATTTTCCATTCCAGCTCATAAATGTCGGTGATGGAGACCAAATTTCCATTAGCTAAACGGGCCTTCGTATCTTGACGGGCGGTAGTTTGCTTTCTTTGGGAAAATGTCTTAGCTACTTGATCACCAATATATGATTTTGCTGCTCCGGTATCTAACAATGCTCTAAACTTGTGCTTTCCAATTTCGACGTCTATGTGAGGTCGGGGGTCGTTTATTTCTTCTGGCGGTTTGGTATGAGAGGCAAAAATCTGCGGAAGCTGTGTCGGCCTCTCCTCGGGACAGCTTCGGATTAGTTTTCCTGCCTCCTGCAGGAGCAATCTCTGGAAAATACTCCTTCCTTATGACAACGAGAACAGAATATCTTCGGAGGGTTTTGGCAGTGATTTCTGAAGTGGCCAGACTCACCACAGCGGAAACAGTTTGGTTGCCGGGAAGATGATCCAGACGGATGCTGAGTTGTACCCAGAGGCGGACGGCGAGGGGTATCGGATGATGTCGGTTGGCTGGGACCGGCGATGGGCTCTCTGGATGGCCCAGGCATCGTGTTGTGAGAAGGTCCATATCTCGGCGAACTCATTGACTGCGGACGGGGATTTGGTTCCCGGTTCGGTCCAGTGTGGTTGGGTATATTCTGGAGTTCCTTCCTGAGGAGCTCATATTCCCTTACCACTTGACAAAATGTGGAAAAATCATCAAAGTCCCCTTTTCGGATTTGCAGACGGTATATGGGCAACAGGTTACGGTACAGCCATGCTAACTGTTGTTCGGGAGTTAGCTTTCCGTGTCTACGCATTAAAGTCTGTAGTTCGGTGATGTAGGTAGCGGCGGACTCATTCCTTCTTTGCAAACGTCGGCCTATCTCGGCTTCTAAGTCAACCTCGTAGTTAACGGGGTAGAAGAAAATTCGGAAGTCTGCCTCAAATTCATCCCAGGTTGTGTACCTACTCCGGTTGTTGCGGTACCAAAATGACGGTTCACCTGACAGTAATTCAGGTAACACAGGAAGCAGATCGTCTTTATGGACATTCCTTGCGGTACATATTTCTTCAATTCTTTCGATGAACGCAGCAGGATCTCCCCGATTTCCAAAAGACACCTTCCAATCGTGCACGTTTATCGGGGTAGTTGCCATAGCGGTCGGATATTCCCGTTGGTCTATGGCGGATCTCGGAGCAATATTTCTTCTTCTCAAAAAGTTGACGAGTCTTTTCCGTTTGATAGGAACGGTTCCAGCAACCGATAAATTCCTCTTTACCAGCTCGGTATTAAGTCCCTCGTTCTTCAGTAAGTATACCCAGCTTACTCGATTGTCGGTTATTTCTCCTACGGAACTTACGGTCGGTACTGGAGGAACGGATTCGGTTTCTTCAGCTTCTTCTTGATTAAACAAAACGGATAAATCAAGATTTTCGGAGTTTCTTCTGGACATTAGCCTTTTAACTCCAGCTCAGACGTCTTCTTCTTCTTCCAAAATGAAAAAGCAACAAAGGCGGAAAGAAGAAAAAACTAGCACCGGCAAAACGGTCACTTTTGAAATATACAATACGGAAAGGAAAAAAAAATAGTATATTATAATGAAATAATGGTCCCTGTTCAAATCAACAATGGGCAAAAAAAACAGTTAAACAGTATAACGGCCCAGCAACAATACGCTAAAAAAAATATATATATCAACCGCGGTATAGAACAGTTCCTACTTCAACAATCAGGTCCCTGCTCAATCAACCATACGAGAAAAAAAATATTAAACGGAAAAAACGTTCCCTGCTCAATCAACAATACGAAAAAAAAAATTTCAACGGAAAAACGGTCCCTGCTCGGGCGCCATTTTGTAACGTGCTTACTTCCTTACACGTTGCTCCTGCCACAAGAACACGTCACTATGGACACCCTTGATGCAAAATTCGGTTTAAATCTCGGGCGCCAGATTATTAACGTGGTTTGCTCCACGGCCCCTTGACCGTTAGCGTCAAGAGTTCCAGATAGCCTCAGATGGAGGTTACGGAAAATTCCAGGGGTCTTGTTGAATTAACTTTATTTACTTAATTACAATCAAATATGGATCCTTCAATTTATAAATTACGGGTTAATGAAGGAAACAGGAATTCAGCAGAGTGGTATACTACCTACGGTTTAGTGTATACCTACGATCACACAATAGGGCGGTATATCACAAAATAATAATAAAGGAAACCTTTGGGTCTATTAATACTCTGTGGTCTATTTTATGAATAATTCTATAGTGACGATCAAAATAACAGGGAAAGAAAATGAGGTATGTATTACCTATACCTGGGATTTTAACGGACGTAACAGTCAAGGCTGGTCAGATTATTCAAATACCGCTCAAATCTGCCGGGTAACCGAACAAGTTGTGGCTAAGCCTCTTGCAAGTTCAAGAAACCCTTCGGATTCAATGGGGACACGGGAGTTTACTATTTAGACAGGAAGAGAGTGTATTGATTCGTGAGCCGGTGAAAGAATTTCCTAAATCAGCCGGGTTCTCGAACGAGTTGTGGCTAAGCCTCTTCCAAGTTCAAGAAAGCCCTTAGGATTCAAAGGAAATACGGAAAACCAGTGTTTGAACAACAACAAAAAAAATTATATATATATATTTTGCACACGAGACGGTGGAAAGAAAGAGGAAAAAATTTAAATCGGCCGGGTAATCGAACAAGTTGTGGCTAAGCCTCTTGCAAGTTCGAGAAACCCTTCGGATTCCCCATAAATACAAAGATTATTATTTAGACAATAAAAGAATTGAATTGGTCCTCGGGACGACGTAATAAGGGTTTAAATCTGCCGGTTAATCGAACAAGTTGTAGCTAAGCCTCTTCCAAGTTCGAGAAACTCTTTGGATTTAAAAGAAATACAACAGGAATATTATTTATAAAATAAAATAAATAAACTGGTTCACGGTACGATGTAAGAACTGTTTAAATCTGCCGGTTAATCAAACAAGTTGTGGCTAAGCCTCTTCCAAGTTCGAAAAACTTTTTGGATTTAAAAGAAATATAAACGAAATATTATTTAGAAAATAAAAGAAATATACTGGTCCACGGTACGATATAAGGACGGTTTAAATCTGCCGGTTAATCGAACAAGTTGTGGCTAAGCCTCTTCCAAGTTCGAGAAACTTTTTGGATTTAAAAGATATACGAAAAATACTATTTAAAAAAAATAAAAGAAATAAACTGGTCCACGGTACGATATAAGAACGGTTTAAATCTGCCGGTTACTCGAACGAGTTGTAGCTAAGCCTCTTCCAAGTTCGAGAAACCCCTTGGATTTAAAAGAAATACGGAAGAAAAATATTATAAACTACTATTCCCGAAATAAATTTCACGAGTTTAAAAGGTACCTAGTTATCGACACACAGGGTAAAAATATCAAGACCGGAATAAAGTTAAAATTTCACAATCCACACGAGTTTTAATTATATAGAAAGAACTTCAGCAACTGAAATCATAAAACCACTAGAGAACCGGATAATAATAATTCATATCGATTATGAATTATTATTTTAAACGATGTGATACAAAAAAAAATGTAAGCCAACTATATTTCAACTACAACTTTTATTTTTGTGAAAGAACCAAACAACAAAAAACTTGACTTAATATCTAAAAGAAACTAGTCATGAAAATTTTCGTAGAAATACCTACAAAATTTTAATCTCAATCGGCGGTACGAAAAATTATCGAATATACAGTTATCGGAAACTTTATTTCATTCCAACTATAAATATTTTATTTTTGTAAAAGAAAGAATCAAAAAATATGTTTTAACTTAGTACATAAAAACTGGTCATGACTATTTTCAAAGAAATGTCTACAAAATTTTAATGTTAAACGGCGGTACGGAAAGTCTTCTAATATACTATTACTTTAAACTATTTACCTTCAAAACAAAAACTGCCGGAGTCCGGATTTCACAAAAATATTTTTACTGGTTCACTGGTTTTTTTTTAAATCGAAGCGCAGAGAAGGGCAGAAAAATGAGAGCGATTCTTTCAATTGACTTCCAATTTATATTTTAATTCCCACTCTACATTTCGGCATTAGTGGTCGTTAAATTTATCTCTAGCCAAAAAATTCACATGTATACTAGGTGTCTTTCGAAATTAATTAGTTTGTATATTTACTGAATGTCTCCTCGGTTGAAATATTTAAATCAAAAATTTTATATAGTATACTTCGACTTTACGTACTTCCGGACGGACGATAAAAATATAAGTATAAAGAAAAATAAATACCTGGATACGGTAACGGAAAAGGTTGGAGAGTATGTAACGAGTTATATTAAACCAAAAAAAAAAAATGTTACGAAAGGAAAAAAAAATAAATAAACCTCTGATCGGTGCCCAAGAAAAAAACTCGTTACAACTGAGCCACCTCCAAGTTCGAATATCCCTTTGGATCCAAATGAATTCCGGAAAACTACCAAAAATATATATATCGGTTAATGAGTATAAGGAATAAAGTTATAAATCTGCCGGGTAAACAAACAAGCGTAACTGAGCCACCTCCAAGTTCGAATATCCCTTTGGATCCAAATGAATTCCGAAAAACTACCAAAAATATATATATCGGTTAATGAGTATGAGGAATAAAGTTATAAATCTGCCGGGTAAACGAACAAGCGTAACTGAGCCACCTCCAAGTTCGAATATCCCTTTGGATCTAAATGAAATATTGGAAAAAAAACTAGTTCAATCTACTAACCCGGAAATAAAATTCAAGAGGAAAAAAATAACTTATCGACGCACAGAGTATAAACAAAACTCGGAAATAAAACTAAAATATCACAATCCTAAACAGTATCAATTAAATATAAAAGTCCTGTAAGTAAAACACATAAAATCTTACGCTCAATAGAGAGCCGACGAATAATCAATACTAATTACTTATTTAGCAATAAAAAAAAACAATTTTCCTAGAACAAATTAACTTTTATTCAACGTGGGTGTTATAAAAAATTTAAAAAAACTAAAACGAGTTTCAACTCGACAGCGAGTTTAATGAAAATCTAGATTGTATAAGCAAAATTAAACGTCTTTATCATCAATAACTAAATACTATCACAAAAACAATTCTTCCCAAGACAAATCAAACTAATTTTAATAAGGCCGGTTATGTAAAAAAAAATGAACAAAGTGAAATAAAATAAAAAAAATCAACCGGTCAGGAAATTTAAAATATATATATCCTAACTATTTCTAGTTTTACGGAGGTACGAACATTTTGAATATACGGTGATTATTAAAATATTTTACCTTCTTGAATCGGCTTCGGTCTCGGACAACACTCTTTTACCACTTTCAAAAGAATTATTGTTTCTCAATTTTTAAACTCCGGGAGACGGGTCGGAAAACACACTCTTGGACTATCACGATAAATAGAACTAATATATTCCGTTAACACAAGCAGAGAACCACTAGCAGAGTACACTAGCAGAGAGCCAAGAATCAAATTCTTCTCTCCTTTTATATTCTCATTAGTAAAATTTTATTTAGAAACTACAAAAAAGTTTGTCATATACCAGACGTCTTTCCGAATTAAATAAATTAAATTAAACGGTATATATGTCGTAGGCATAATGTAAATTTAGGCTTTTTATAAACTGCCTAGGCATTTTACAAAAAGCCGGCAAAACGCGATCATAAAATGCATTTTTCGTTATGCCGACACCAATTCAGGCAAATTGATAAAATGCCGGCAAAACAAGAACAGAAGAATGTATATCATATTGTGACTGATTATTTTTAGGCATTTTACAATTTGCCAAAATCGGTGCCGTCAAAACGTGAATAGATATGAACAAGTCGACTTTTTTCGATTGAATGGTACATTAGATATTAGGAATTGCCCGTTTGCAGTTTGCTATCAGCCAGCGGTCAAAAACGCACATTGTGTTATAATTTAATATTTCGCGTAACCTTTATTTTGTTGTTTATCTATTTTGATGTGTTCAAAAATATCAAAATGAGCGAAAACAACGAAGAAGTGCAAATCGAGAATGAGAAACGAGATTTAGAAGTCATGAAAGCGCAATTTAATGAACAGCTACAAAAGTTTTATAGTGAAAGAGTGGAAAAAGATGTTATTAAAAATCTTGGACGGCTAATGGGGTTAAAGAAGTTATTACAGACATTAAACATGGTAAATTAGCTGACTTAACAGGTAACAAAATAATAATAAGCAGTATCATTTAATGAGAAAATATGATATTTTGTCTATCGGTACTGATGAACATTTAGTCGTAAAACGAAGTTCTCTTGATCAACCTATTGTTTACATAATTCCCATAGAACAGTATTTTGATGTGTTGCTAGAATCTCACCGATCCACAGGTCATGGTGGCAGGGATAAAATGCTATTTGCATTAAAAAATAAATATAACATTCCTAGAAGAGCAGTATAAACTTTCATTTCACTATGTAAGGAATGTCAACTTAAGAAATCGCAACCTCATAAGGGATTGGTTCTGCGACCAATCATTTCTAAAGATTTTAATGTTCGCGGCCAAGTAGATTTGATAGATCTCCAATCTGCTCCCGACGGTAACTATAAATGGCTTCTTAACAGTCAAGACCATGCCACCAAATTTTTGAATCTTCGCTCTTTATGTACCAAACGTGCTGCAGAGGTAGCTATAGAATTACTGAAAATATTTTTGGAGTTTGGAGCACCGCACATATTGCAAAGTGACAATGAGCGGGAATTTACTGCTTCGGTAATAGAAGAAATTGTTGGCTACTGGCCTGATTGCAAAATTGTTCATGGCAGGCCACGTCACCCTCAAAGCCAGGGTAGCGTAGAAAGAAGTAATCAAGATGTTGAAAACATGCTTCGCTCCTGGGTGTCCGATCACTCCTCCACAAATTGGTCCATTGGGATGCTATTTTGTACAATGGCAGAAAAATTCATAAAAACATCGCATTATTGGAAGAACTCCGTACCGTGCATTGTTTGGAGCTAGTCCTAAACTTGGATTAAAATCGACAAACCTTCCAGATTCTGTAATTAAAGAACTTCGGACAGAAGAGGAACTTGAAGATATAATGAATCCTTCACGAACCAACACTACTGAACGGGAAATATCAGAAGATAATCTTGATTCGAACTCAGAGGGTAGCATTCAACTGGACAATATGGAAGAAAATGCGACTGAGATTTTAAGTGATAGAATAGTATATTGTTGTGCGCGTAGTGAAAAAATCACAGAAAAATCTAAATTCACTTGTGAGATATGTAATGCCACAATGCATTCAGATTGTACAATTTTAAGTTCAGGACCATCCTCAAAACTAGATACAAGGATTTGTTCACTTTGTGCAACCCAAAATAAAATTGAAATTGAGAGACAACAATCGTACTCTGGTCAAAAAAGAGCAGCTGAAAAGATGACTGAGGCTTCCAACAAAAAATTTGAGTCGATTGCAATCGGGTCATATGTTTATTTAACAGTTCCTAAGGTAGATCGAGGACCTCTCGATTCCAAGAATATCATTGGAAAAGTGATTGACCTGAAAAATAGCCTCTACAAAGTAGACCTCCAAAGGAATTCTTAAAACTTTATTTTCTAGAAATGATATTCAAGAATCCTCAGTAGGTTTTGGAGAAGAAGTTCCTGATCGAATAATTACCCTCAAAGAGGCAGTTGCATATCAGTCACGATTCGGAGGTCAAGGCTTTCAAAAATGTAGCTGTAAGGCTAGTAGTAAACAGTGCAATACAAAAAAATGTGCTTGCTTTAAAAATAACAATGGAAGTTTGACATGCAATAATTTGTTTTCAATTTTTAGTTATAGTTTTATATTAGTATTAGCGTAGGTACATTCTTACCTACCTAAATTTTAAGAATATTTCATTCATTTAATAGGATTTGTTTTTTATTTGCAGTTTCATATTTGTGTTAGGTAGTTTCTCAAGTTGTATATTTTTATATCATGAAGTGTTAACTGTTAACTGTTTATTTGTTTTCTTAATAAAAAGATTTACAGTAACTGTATTATTTATATTTAGTAGTGTTTTCGACTTTATTTTCACGTTTTGACGGCACCGATTTTGGCAAATTGTAAGATGCCTAGAAATAATCAGTCACAACATGATATACATTCTTCTGTTCTTGTTTTGCCGGCATTTTATCAATTTGCCTGAATTGGTGTCAGCATAACGAAAAATGCATTTTATGATCGCGTTTTGCCAATTTTTTGTAAAATGCCTAGGCAGTTTATAAAAAGCCTAAATTTACATTATGCCTACGACATATATACCAAACGTCCTTTTTGATTGAAAAATTTTAACTTCGGAAACGACTAAATTTTATGATTGGATACAGATTTGCGTACCTCCGGATTGATACTAAAAATACTAAAACTACAATATAACGGTTATAATATAAAAAAAGAATATGAATCGGTAACATAAAGGGAATCGGAAAGTAAGTAACGAGTTATTTAAAACCAAAAGGTAAAATAAAATAGTAAAATGCGTTAAAAGGAAAAAAAACTTTGAATCGGTGCAAAAAAAAATAACTCGTTACACACCCCCTTTTCTTCGGTAAAAAAAAATGAATGAACGAAAGTCCAACTTTCGGTTATTACATTTTTTTTAAACCCACCATGTAGTTTAATATAAAAATAAAAAAAACAATAAATTTAGATCCAGTGGCTTCACCGTCTGGAACATCGGTGTCGGATAGAGTGGCTTGGAAGATAAGGTCCTCTTCCACGGGGCGACTGCCGTCGGTATGATCGGGTGCAGCGTCGTGGCGCATCTAAAACGAGTGAATGCCGCTCGGTGTTGATGTTGCACTGGGTGGTCGCATCTTGCATTCGTCGGGGCGGGTTGAGACGGCCGGCCAGGTGGACTTGGACTGCCATTGATCGGGTACGGGGACTTTGCTTGTCGCATGGGCATTCTCGGGACATCCGGCCAACTTTCCCACAGCGGGAGCAGAAAAGAATATACGGTCGGCTTCAGCTCTCCCGACGGTGACCTGAGGCTCCACACCTCCAACAAGTATCCTCGGTCAGGGTGATGAACCTTCCGGATTCCGGCGTCCTCTTGCGTGGCCTGTCGTGTTCGGTTGGCTGGTGTTGGGAAGATAACATCCCTTCCATTGTCCGGATCATGGCCGGAATATTGCCAGAATCCCATATTCTCCGTCTGTCGTCAACGGGGATCGTAACCGGGACATCGGGATGACCGGGGTCTTCCAATTGGATGCTTATCTCATTCGCCACCACTAGTATGTCCATCGGGGATTCGGCATTCATATTAGTCCTTAACCTCATCAGAAGTAGATGGCATCGGCGGGATCATCACCCAGACCTTACGTCTCTGGCGATCCCGTAGTCGGGCCCGATACCACTTGTGAGGGTCGGCATCCTTCGGGCGCAAATATTGTGCCTTTTCGGCCCAAGCTTTTGGCCACGGTTGGGACCGTGGTAGTCCGGCGGCGAAATCGGCGATTTCCCAGTCTCTCGTCTTCAGGTCCATGTCGGAGGGTCCTGATTCCGGGAAGACTGAGGGAGTGGGCGCTTCCAGAATTTCCCACGGCACCTGCGCAGGCGGTCGGGGAGGGTCCCGTTCGAGGGGCGTAAAACTATGGTAGACACCGGTGTTGAATTGAGATGTCCTCTCCCGGACTTCTACCTGTCTTTCAGCATCCCTCTCTTCCATTGGAACGGTGGTGGTGCGTTCATAGAGAGTGCATACCAAGAGCTTCTCGGTATACACTCCAGGGGTAGGCGGCGTCGGTGATCTGGGGGGTGTGTGGCCGGGAGCATACTTCGTCAAACCAAAAGTTTCATCAAACGCCTCCTCGAACTCTTGGGAAGTGACATTCTCGTTCCACCGCCACCAGCCTTTCTCACCGAAGAGGTCGTCAATGGGCGGCGGGGAACACGGGGGGGTGATGTCCTCCGTCAAATCTATTATTTCCTCGCCATGCTTGCCTATCGGAATTAACGGTGGCGGCAAGTCTCGGTCGTCCATTCTACGGACAAAAAAACATAAAGAATTTTACTGGTTGGCGGGTTTTAAATCCTTCACATGTACACGATTACACCGTTTCCCGTTTTCGTCTCGCAAATCGTATACAACCGGTGAAATGACACGTACGACTTCGTACGGTCCGGAATATTTCGTGGCAAGTTTCGCGGCGACGTGATCAACGGCCGAGGATAGCGTATGTTCCTTTTTCATAACCTTATCACCTATGGTGCATTTCCAGTCACGGCGGCGCAGATTATAGTTACGACTTTGACTGGTAAATGCCCTGGACAGGTTCAGACGGACTAGATCAAAACACTCTTGTAGTTTCTCAACTCGCAAAAGATGCGGCTTCGGGTCTTCTTCGGTAGGGTCGTCCACTCCGTTGTCTTCTTCCGGACTTTTCTCGGTGTCGTTTTCAGCTTCTATTCGTAAGGACTTTGGTGCCTCGGGGTCTCTGCCAAAATTTAGAAAGGCGGGGGAGAATCCAGTAGAGTCATGTCTCGAGTTATTCATCGCAAACTTCAAGTCCGGCAATCTTATATCCCAGTCTCGGTGATCCACTTCGCAATATTGTGCAATCATTGTCTTCAGGGTGCGGTTGGCTCGTTCTACTGGATTCGCTTGCGGAGTATATGGCGGAGTGAAACGGTGTCGGATTCCTAATCCACTCAGCATTTCCTTGAACAACTTACTGTCATACTGAGTTCCATTGTCTGTCAGGACGGTACGGGGCATCCAAATATCGTTAATACTTCCTCATAAAAGGCGGTACTCATGCTACTGGCAGTAGCATTCCTTAACGGTTTACACTGTACCCATTTAGTGAATCGGTCTTGGAACATAATGATGTAACAGTTCCCTTTCCTACTTCTGGGCAACGGTCCAATGATATCAGAACTAACGGTGTGCCATGGTTGTCGGTTTGCTGATGGCTACATTTTGCCTGGGAGCTTCTGTTGCGACGGTTTGTACTTTTGACATTGTAGACATCTCCTCACGTATTTGGTGATGTCCCTGAACATTCCTGGCCAATAGTACAGTTTCGCAATCCGGGTGATGGTCTTAGCAATTCCCAGATGACCAGCGCTCGGAGCATCATGGTTTTCTTGCAGGATTCGGGTTCGGTCGGGCTTCGCTATGCACAGTTTCCAGGGATCCGACATTTCTGGCTCTCTGAAATCGTTTATGTCCCAGAAATGACGGTATAGACGGTCTTCTTTAATGCAGTAGTCCGGAAACTTCTCTGGGTCCTTCAGGACCTCTTCCTTCTTGTTCCGGTACCACGAACATTCGGCGGTTACATCGGTCAAACATAGTACAGACGGTGGATCGGTCTCAGCGGTCATTGGTAGCGGGTTTCTTGACAAAGCGTCGGCCACACGATTTAGAGCACCTTTACGGTACTGTATCTCGAAATCATACTGTTGTAGAAAAATACTCCACCTAGCTAAACGTCCGGACGGACTAGATATGGAATGCAGCCATCTAAGAGATTGATGATCGGTAACAACCGTGAAATGGTAGCCCTCTAAATAAGGACGCATCTTTTCAATTCCTCAAACAATGGCAAGACATTCTTTCTCGGTGACGGAGTAATTTTTCTCGGTAGGACTCAGGGTGCGACTTGTATACGCTACCACGTGTTCGTGACCATCCTTCTGCTGGGTAAGGGCTATTCCCAACCCATATTCGGAGGCATCGGTCTGTAAGGTGAACGGTACGGTAAAATCAGAACAACTTAAAACTGGTGCTTCTGATAGACAGGTTTTAATTTTAGCGAAAGCAGCTTCCTGCTCTTCAGCCCATTCCCATCTCTGAGACTTACGGAGTAACTTCGTTAACGGAGCCACCTTTTGCGAAAATGATGGCACGAATCTCTTATACCAGGATGCAACTCCCAAAAATGTTCTCAGCTCTCGTATATTTCTCGGTGCTGCAAATTTCACAATACTTTCCACCTTCTCTGGATCGGTACGGATTCCATCTCCAGTAATTACATGTCCTAAGTATTTCATGTACGGTAGACAGAAATGACATTCCTCCGGATTGAGTTTCAGCTGAGCCCCTCGTAACCGGCGGAACACTTCGGAGAAGTTTTCCAGATGTTGATCGAATGTTTCTCCCAGAACGATAATGTCATCCAGATACGCAAAAGCGTAAGGATCTAGATCTGGACCTATTAATCTATCAACCAGTCTCTGGAATGTAGCGGGTGCGAAATGTAAATCAAATGGCAGGACTGTGAATTGAAACAATCCACATGCCGGTGGCATATTCGTATCGGACGTATCTTACTGCACATCGAATTCAACCGAATCAAACCGAAGCTACTTACATTATCGAACGAGCGATACTGCACAGAATTGTGCAATATCAGTCGTCCGTTAAGGAGCGGCTACAGTTCCTAGGAATACCAACGTTGCCAATACCTTCTTCAATTATTTTCCTTGCCCTTATCGATAAATTAACTAATGATCTGTTTTAAAACGTAATAATAATCCCATTAAATCCATGATGAAACAGATCATTGGTTAATTTATAGATAAGGGCAAGGAAAATAGGCATTTGTTTACTCATACGAATTTCAACAGCGTATTAGACCGTATCGAACAACTGATATTGCACAGATTTGTGCAATAAGGCGCGTCCGATATAAACATAGTTCGTGCATTTCCACTGTGTAATAAGCTACGTCCGATACGAATATGCGTCCCGGTGCGGTGAAGGCGGTGATGGGTTTGCTTTCGGGTGTTAACGGAACTTGCCAATATCCACTCTTCAAATCCAAACTGGAAATATACTTGGCTTTACGCAGTTCATCCAGTATAGCATTGATAAATGGAAGAGGGTAGGCATCTTTCATGGTTACCTCGTTAACTTTTCGGAAGTCAATACAAAACCGGTTCTTTCCATCCTTCTTCTTTACAATCACAATCGGAGAACTCCACGGACTTGTAGATGGTTCTATCACTCCTTCTTGCAACATGGCGTCTATTTCGGTATTGCAAATTTCTTGCATTTTCGGATTCTGAGGCCGGTATCTCTGTTTGATCGGACGGGGTTGTAGCAGACGGATTTCATGCTCAACTAGTGTCGTTGGACCTTGAATCTTCTCAAATTGCGGTAACTCTTGGTTCAGAAAGGTATTCAGTCTGTCTGTCTGTTCATTTGTTAGGTTTCTTTCCGTAAGCGGAACTATGCTATCCAACGGACAACCTATATAATCATACTTCTCGTCATCCCCTAAATTTTCCAGGGAGAACGCAGAGGTTACAGAAACGGTTGGCTCCTTGTCAACCCCTATCACCAGGGAAGACGCAGAGACTTCGGAACGAATTAGTTCTTTGTCAACCCCTAACTCCAGGTAAGACGCAGATACTTCAAAAACGGACTGCTCTTTGTCAACCCCTAACTCCAGGGAAGACGCAGAGACTTTGACAACAGGTTTCTCCTCATCAACCCCTAACAACACCGGGGAGGACTCGGAAACTTCAACAACAGATTGCCCCTTGTCACCCCCTAACTCTAGGGAAGACGCAGAGACTTCGGAAACAGGTTTTTCCTCATCAACCCCTAACAACACCGGGGAAGACTCAGAAACTTTACCAACGGACTGCTCCTCATCAACCCCTAACACCAGGGAAGACTTAGAGACTTCAGAAACGGTTGGATTTACAGAATAGCGGTTTTCTGTGATGATCGGAACATCGACTTCTTGCATTGACGTATCTACCAACCCTAAAACTCCAATGGGACTGGCTAATGACGGACGCCTTACTATTTTATCATCGATGTATATACTGCCAGTTCCTAGCTCCAAGCGGAAATTATATTTTTGGAGAACATCGTGTCCTAAGACGATATCGGTTATTAGACCAGGGAAATGCTCGTACTGGAAGTAAATTGTCTTTTGGTACATTCTTTGCGGTGCAGATTTCTTCTATTCTCTCTATAAACGCTGCGGGATCTCCTCTGTTTCCAAAGCACACCTTCCAGTCGTGCACATTCAGCGGAGGGTTGGCCATGACGGTTGGAACGGGCCCGGTATCGGGTCGGTCAGAAACGGGTCGTGTAGGAATATTCTCTCGCCTTAAAAATCTTACAAGTCTCCTCCTTTTCTCCGGAACGGTTCCGGCACCTGACAGATTTCTCTTTAATAGTTCGGTATTAAGACCTTCGTTTCTCAGTAAATACACCCAGCTTACACGATGGTCTGTGCCTTCTTCCCCGGAAGTTACGGTCGGTAGCTGGGCCGGAACTCCAGGAACGGATTCGGATATCGTAGTTTCGTCCTGATCGAACAAAACGGGCAAGCCAAGTTCTTCGGAGTTTCTTCTTGACATTAACCTTTCAACTCCTTCTGATTCCCTCTTCTTGATTAGGCAACAACAGCAAAAAAATCCAACACCGGCAAAACGGTTCTTCTTAAAAGAAAATTTACAGGTCACTCGAAACAATCCAGTCCCTTCTTATTAATCAACCATACGGGAAAAAAAACAATATAAAACGGTCCAGCAACAATACGTTAAACCAAAAAAAAATCAAAACGGTATAAAGCAGCTCCTGCTATAACCAACAATCAGCTCTCTCTGCAACTATACGGTAAAACGGAATAGCAATCTCTGCCTAAACCAACAAACAATACGAAAAAAATCAAAACCGGAACAACGGTCCTTGCTCCAATCAACAACTATCTCTCTTGAATAATACGGTAACTCGAAAACGGACTAAAGCGGTTCCTAATCAACAGCTGGGTCCCTGCTTGGGCGCCAAATTTGTAACGCGTTTAAGCTCGTATACGTGGCTCCTGCCACACGAACACGTCACTATGGACACCCTTGACTCAAAATCTTTCGACGGAATGCTCGGGCGCCAGATTTTTAACGTGGTTTGCTCCACGGCCCCTTGACCCTTAGCGTCAAGAGTTCCGGATAGCCTCAGATGGAGGTTACGGAAAATTCCAGGGGTCTTGTTGAATTTACTTTAGCTAACTAATCTCAAATTTATAACCCAAGTGAATCAAATATCGGTTTAGTTTCAACTAATGATTTAATAACGGAATAAATAGAAATATTTCTTTTGTTATAGTAATACTCTGTGGTCTATTGTAGTTATAACTCTATAGGGACTGACAAACTTACGAGGAGAAGAAAGGGGCCGACTTAACAGTCTGAGCCGATCAGGTTTTCTAATACGGGGCGAATCTGCCGGGTAAACGAACAAGCGTAACTGAGCCACCTCCAAGTTCGAATATCCCTTTGGATTCAACGGAAACACGGGTAGTTACTATGAATCAATACAATTTTCAAGGAGTATTAGTGAAGTGAAAACGAAACGGATACGATCTGCCGGGTAAACGAACAAGCGTAACTGAGCCACCTCCAAGTTCGAATATCCCTTTTGATCCAAATGAATTCCGGAAAACTACCAAAAAAAATATATATCGGTTAAAGACTATGAGGAATAAAGTTATAAATCTGCCGGGTAAACGAACAAGCGTAACTGAGCCACCTCCAAGTTCGAATATCCCTTTGGATCCAAATGAATTCCGTAAAACTACCAAAAATATATATATATATCGGTTAATGAGTATAAGGAATAAAGTTATAAATCTGCCGGGTAAACGAACAAGCGTAACTGAGCCACCTCCAAGTTCGAATATCCCTTTGGATCCAAATGAATTCCGGAAAACTACCAAAAATATATATATATCGGTTAATGAGTATAAGGAATAAAGTTATAAATCTGCCGGGTAAACGAACAAGCGTAACTGAGCCACCTCCAAGTTCGAATATCCCTTTTGATCCAAATGAATTCCGGAAAACTACCAAAAATATATATATCGGTTAATGAATATAAGGAATAAAGTTATAAATCTGCCGGGTAAACGATCAAGCGTAACTGGGCCACCTCCAAGTTCGAATATCCCTTTGGATCCAAATGAATTCCGGAAAACTACCAAAAATATATATATATCGGTTAATGAGTATAACGAATAAAGTTATAAATCTGCCGGGTAAACGAACAAGCGTAACTGAGCCACCTCCAAGTTCGAATATCCCTTTGGATCCAAATGAATTCCGGAAAACTACCAAAAATATATATATCGGTTAATGAGTATGAGGAATAAAGTTATAAATCTGCCGGGTAAACGAACAAGCGTAACTGAGCCACCTCCAAGTTCGAATATCCCTTTGGATCTAAATGAAATATTGGAAAAAAAACTAGTTCAATCTACTAACCCGGAAATAAAATTCAAGAGGAAAAAAATAACTTATCGACGCACAGAGTATAAACAAAACTCGGAAATAAAACTAAAATATCACAATCCTAAACAGTATCAATTAAATATAAAAGTCCTGTATGTAAAACACATAAAATCTTACCCTCAATAGAGAGCCGGCGAATAATCAATACTAATTACTTATTTAGCAATAAAAAAAAACAATTTTCCTAGAACAAATTAACTTTTATTCATCGTGGGTGTTATAAAAAATTTAAAAAAACTAAAACGAGTTTCAACTCGACAGCGAGTTTAATGAAAATCTAGAATGTATAAGCAAAATTAAACGTCTTTATCATCAATAACTAAATACTATCACAAAAACAATTCTTCCCAATACAAATCAAACTAATTTTAATAAGGCCGGTTATGTAAAAAAAAATGAACAAAGTGAAATAAAATAAAAAAAATCAACCGGTCAGGAAATTTAAAAGATATATATCCTAACTATTTCTAGTTTTACGGAGGTACGAACATTTTGAATATACGGTGATTATTAAAATATTTTATCTTCTTGAATCGGCTTCGGTCTCGGACTACACTCTTTTACCACTTTCAAAAGAATTATTGTTTCTCAATTTTTAAACTCCGGGAAACGGGTCGGAAAACACACTCTCGGACTATCACGATAAATAGAACTAATATATTCCGTTAACACAAGCAGAGAACCACTAGCAGAGTACACTAGCAGAGAGCCAAGAATCAAATTCTTCTCTCCTTTTATATTCTCATTAGTAAAATTTTATTTAGAAACTACAAAAAAGTTTGTCATATACCAGACGTCTTTCGGAATTAAATAAATTAAATTAAACGGTATATATACCAAACGTCCTTTTTGATTGAAAAATTTTAACTTCGGAAACGACTAAATTTTATGATTGAATACCTCCGGATTGATACTAAAAATACTAAAACTAAAATATAACGGTTATAATATAAAAAAAGAATATGAATCGGTAACATAAAGGGAATCGGAAAGTAAGTAACGAGTTATTTAAAACCAAAAGGTAAAATAAAATAGTAAAATGCGTTAAAAGGAAAAAAAACTTTGAATCGGTGCAAAAAAAAATAACTCGTTAAAGTGTAAATGGTTTTTGAATAATTCAGAGCCCCAATTTTTTGCTTTGCAGATTCTAAGTGGTCTAACCACCATTGGAAATCTGATTGCAAGCTTTTTGGCAAAGCCATCTGAGCATCATAGTTACCTTTGTGCTTCTTTAAATTTTTGTATTTCTCCCTTTCGAATAATTTTATGAAAAGCCAGCCATAAGAAATTGCTGGGCAGATAGACACGAGAGTTCCTATGAATTTAGCAAAAGACCTAATTTTTACATAGTTTTTTGTTTTAAATTTTTTTGTTAAGGCTGTGACTTTTTCGCTTTTTTCTTTTGGTATGGACATGGTCATGTTATGTCTATGAAAATTGAAGCCCAGAAATGTTATTGTTTGTTTTGGAACCATAATACTTTTTTCTTTGTTTAAAATAAAACCAAGCGATTCCAGTAAGGTAGCTGTGAATTTCAAGTTTTCCGTACAATCTCTTTTAGTGTCCCCAAAAATCAAGATGTCGTCTAGATAAATTACGGATAAAAAACCTTTTTCTCTTAGATTATTTAGCACCGGCTTTAGAATTTTTGTGAAGACATACGGTGCCAGTAAGAGACCGAAAGGTAAGCAAGAAAATTCTAATAACATATTTTTAACAATAAATCTTAAGTATTTTCTAGATTCTTTTGCTATAGGGATCAAAAAATAAGCATCTTTCAGATCTAGTTTTGCCATAAAACAGTTTCTCGTTATTAAATGTTTAACTGTTCTATAGTCCTCCAGTTTAAAGTGGGGACATTCTAAGAAATTGTTCAATTTTTTAAGATTGAGAATGAATCTATTTTTTCCATTTGGCTTTTTTCTAATAAAGTAAGGAGATGAAAATTCATTTCTGCAATGTTTTACTTTAGTTACTTCACCTTTTTCCAGTAATTCAGAAATGCATGCCCATATCTCAGGAGATACAGATTGGGGTTTCAAGAACTTTTGTTTTGGTTTTTTTATTAAACCCTATTTTAAACCCTTGAACCCAGCTTAAAAGTTGTTGGTCATCTGTTATTTTTTCCCAGTTAGCGTAAAAATGTTTGATTCGTCCTGCGTAACCTACCTCTAATGTTTTCTCTTCCTGTATTGTGGTTCTTCCTGTGGTCTCCATTTCTGGTTCCAGTTCTGGTATTTCCTGTGGTGGCTCTGCTCCATCGGTCGCTTCCCCCCTGCTTTCTTTGTCACTATTTTCTGCCTCTTTTCGTAGTTCGGGCGCGCCCAGTTTGAAGACTGGGATTTGGTTGGCTTCATTATTTCTTTAGTTGATTCCGCCAAGGCTTTGGCCGACATACATCTACTAAAGAAATCCTTGCCAAATAAATTTTCGTCTATTGGTTGGTCGGGGATTACTTTTTGTACTTTTGGATTTAGATGTTGTACTGGTTCGTGTCTTCTATGCGTGGATATGGTATGAAACATATCTGTTAGCAGTTGGCCGCTACTAACAAGTGCTGCAGTCAAAGATTGGTCAAATTTATCTTTTTCTGCGAGCACTGTAGAAATCGCTTGTCCTAGGGCTGTTAACCCTTTCCCCATTATATCCTGTAAATTTTTCAAATATTGGTCCTTTTTTAAGTCTGCTGGTGGTATGGCCGGTTCGATTTCCTTGTTTAGTGTTGGTGCATTTAAAAAAGGACAATTTTTTGGGGTATTCCATTCTGACAATAGTTTTTGTCTGGTTTCTTTTGAAAGACCTTTAGTTAGATAGGTATTCCACCTCGCAACTAGATTTTCAGATAGATATTTTCCATATTTTGGAGTAATTTCTGGGTTTTCCCCAAAAATGTCGTTTACCCCTGTGGTTGCGTCATTTGTTTCCTCCCCCTCTTCTATGGAGGATGTTGAGGTAATGGACGCGGTGTCGCTTTCTGAGTCAGAGCTACCTGTCGACAAAATAATTTTTGTTAACCCTAGACAAAGGATGTAACAACTGATGAAATAAAACAAATTAATTTGTTTAAATCTTCATTATTTATTCTGAACTGACGTTCAAATTAAAATTAGTGACGCGTTTGAAAAAGCTACTGTGTAGCGAAACGCGTCACTAATTTTAATTTGAACGTCAGTTCAAAATAAATAATGAAGATTTAAACAAATTAATTTGTTTTATTTCATCAGTAGTATGGATCTTCATCAAGTAAAAGCCTCATCTATTCAATCGATGTAACAACTCTTTTGTTTTTGCTGTTTAATAAAAATAAAAATGTGCGTAAAGGACTTTTATATCCTCCTGTATGACGAACTCACAGAACAATTTGAATGGTTTTACCCATTGTATGTTCTTTTAATAAGGCATGTATGTTTTTACGGTATTACCCGGTGAAAAACAAAAGAAAAAAATACGCTATTTGTTCAAAACAAAACATATACATAAGGGACTTTTACATCCCCCTGTACACTAAATTCATAGAACAATAAGATTTGAATGGTTTCACCCATTGTATGTTTTTTTTTTATCCGGCATGTAAGTTTTTTACGGTATTACCCGGTAAAAAACTTCAAAAGATGTGCATAAAGGACTTTTATATCCCCCTGTACACCGAACTCATAGAACAATAAAGTTTAAATGGTTTTATCCATTGTACGTTCTTTTTATCAGGTATGTTTTTACGGTATTACCCAGTAAAAAACAAGAACCCGAAAAAAAATTCCACTGGCTTTTTTCTTCTTTTTAAAGTACCTAGATATCAAAAATTATGTACTTACTTGATACGTCTTTTAACATTTTTTCCAATTTTCTCATTTTCCTTTTTATTTTCCTTAAGCGATCTGCTTTTCGTTTTGGCATTTTTAATGTTCACCTTCACCGTTCGAGCGTAAGAACTAGAATGACTAACAACTGTAGGGGGACGGGACGAAATTTCTTATCAATGTAAACACTACGCCGTTAGATCGTTCAGAACGAAACTATACCAATGTGATCTTTTCGAAGGACGGCCTATTGAAATATAATAATCATCATAATCAACATCGTGGCCGTGGCTATTCCACATGGATCATACAATAATGGCAATGGTTATAGAGGCAATTTCAAAAGCGGTAATAATTTTAGATCAAATAATGAACGTCACAAAGTACATTGCTGTAATCATCAAAACACAAGCAGTGACAATAAATATAATACCGTAGGTCAAGAACATGTACAAAACTCTGACAGGACGTTTTTTTGTGCCTAACTCAGATAACAAAAATAGAGACGTAGCTTTTAATGTTAATGTTAAGTTATATAGTAGTAAATTTTAAGGGAACGAACATAAAATTACTTTTAGATCCGGTTCTTCTATCAGTTTGATAAATAGCCAATGTGTAAAAAAGATAAAAACGTGTATATTCAAAGTTTAACAGGTATAAATAATCACAGAAAGCGCGAATTTGACCTTGACAATGAGTAATGTTAAGCTTACACATGAATTTCTTATGATAGATAAATTTGAAAATAGTGCACAAGGTATAATAGGGTCAGATTTCCTTACAAAATATTTTGCACATGGAACATGGAACATTTAAATACGGAAGAAAGGGATACTTTACAAAAAATTTGCGCTAAATATTCAGATGTTTTTTTTGCTAGAAAATGATAAATTAACAGTAGGTTAGGTTTATGATGAGTGGGTCTATAAGGCCCTCCACTGCGAAATTAACAGTAACAAACGTTTTAAAACAAAAACTACATTTACAAAAATGGGCTAAGCCGGTATATGTTAAACCTATAGGTTACCATATGCAAAAAAAGAAGAAATAAACAGACACATAGCTGAAATGTAGTAGGAAGGCATCGTAAAAGAATCTACATCAGAATGGAACGCTCCTATCATACTGCTAATCTAAGCGAGAAGATTTGAACGGTAACAAAAATGGAGGATATGCATAGATTATAAGTTATTAAACAATAAACTACAGGATGAGAAATGGCCGTTAACGCCCATAGTAGAAATACTCGATTCATTATCTGGTGCCATGTATTTACCACATCTAGATTTGTCTCAGGGTTTTCACCAAGTCGAATTAGAAGAATGGAAAATGGCAATTAACCAGACTCCCACAAGGATTGAAGGTGAGTCCTAGCGTTTTTTCAAGAGCTATGACTATAGCTATGGCGGGACTGAATTACAGTAGAAACGGTGAAGCTTTTCCATCACGTGACTGTTACGTCAGCAACAATATTCATATGAATTAAATCAAAATTTTTGTCAACTCAATAAGAATAATCGTTATGACTAATATTCCAAAGGTCGGCCTATTACGAATTGGCAATTAAACAAAAAATTTAACTTTTTTAAATGTATTTATTTTATTTATATGGTTAACATCAACATATTTATTAAAACTATCGATATACTGGGTGAATAGGTTACAAAATCCAAAATTAATATTAACCATGCTGGCTTATTAGTGGAGCTGATTTTTTGTAGGATGTCTTGGATTTTATATAAGAACATACAATTTATGTAGTTCATGAAACTGACGTAATGTTTAATCTACTGAAAGGGTGTCCTCTAAAACTTTTAAAATTACACTTTCTAAACTGATTATATAAGAACGATTTTTTTTGGATGGGCTATAGATTGTAAATAGAAGACTCCCACACAGCTTGAAGGTCGACGTTTCGATGAATATATTACCATCATCAGGGCAACACATCAAATGAAATCCCTGTCATATTAAAAGTAAAAAACAGAAATATCCACAACAAACATCAAAAATAAAATTTAAACAAATATAGGTACTAGAAACGGAAAAACACAGACGAATTTTAGAAATGTTCTAACTGGAACCCAAAGCCCTATGTGTCTAATTAGTGTCTGGTCCTTTACATCAGCAGTTATTAACAAATAAGTAAAAGAGAACTACAAAAATAAAAATGATTCATTGTTTCTGAAACACATGTTTACAGCAATGAATACAAGGGAGTTATATATTATTCATATATGACAAATCTTGCTTTATAGTTCATCTATTTCGGAATCTGAGCTGTCTTCACCAGTATTTATTATCACTGGTTCAATATGTATGTTCACCAAATTTCGTTCTCGAGTAAACCAGTCTTCGATTATTTTCCCGGTATGCCTAACACAATTATCCCAAACATTTGCACTACAATTTTTCAATGCTTCTTTCCACATACTTAAGACCCTTTCATCACCGTATCCGTCTCTGCCAATGTACTTATTATAATATGTTTTGCAGTGGGTCCAAATAAGCTCAATGGCATTAAATTCGCAATGGTAGGGCGGTAGCCTTAAGACTTCATGACCATGTTTTCGGAACAATTCATCAACGACATATACATTTTCTTTCTGGTTCATTTTAGCAATTTGTAATAGTTCAGGTCTTGAGAGGTTTTCATTAAAGTCAACATTGTTGGCTTTTAACCAAGTGATAATTCCATCTTTTTTGACGAAGTGGAAGGTTGCTTTTCTGCTAGTATACTATGATAAGGCGCATTGTCCATTACCACTAACGTCGGTTCTTCGAAATTCGGAATAAACTGTGTCGTAACCCACTTTGTAAATATTTCACCGTTCATTTCACCGTGGTAATCTGACGACGATGATTTAGAGGAAAACACTAAACTGGCATCTTCCACAAATCCTTTGGATGAACCAGCGTGAACAATAATAAAACGTTTACCGTCGTAACCTCCTGGTTTACGTACCTACACTTTTAACATTACTGTCCTGCCAAGAACTTAATTTGGTTCCTTTTGCATATATCCATGTTTCATCTAAAAATATAATTTGTCTAGAAAAAACACTATCACTATTTTCTCTATATTTTCGAAAAACGCATGCTCTTTGGCTAGCAATATTTGTTAATGCTCTTCTGTTGTCTTCCTTTTTATATTTAAATCCCAAATGTTTCAATAACTCCAATAAAGAGGTATTTCCAACAGAAAGAATTTCCTTATTTTTTAATTCATCATGTAACGGTAACGGTTAACGGTAACATGTGTAACGAGTTATTTTTTTTGCTTTTTGCAAGTTTAATTTTTTATTTTTTTTATTTTATTTTGCTCCGTAATATATTTTATTTTACCACTAGGGTGTATATAACTCGTTACTTTACAACCCTTTCTACTACCGCATTGATTTATTTTTTTTTGTTTTTTTGTTGTTATTACCGTTGTATATTTTAGTATAAGTCCGAGTTACACAAATCCAAATGCTACCATACACAATTTATTCATTTCCGATATTTAAATTTTTCAACTGAAGGGACGCCCGGTATATACAACATTTTCATTAAAACGAAAGTCGTCTGGTATACGTACAAGTTTTTGTCGAAACTAGATAAATTTCACGTTTTAATTCCGACACCTCCACGACGGCCGAAAAATGTAACTAAAATTTTGGATATAAATTGGCTGTCGCGCATCATTGAGGGCTCTCAAGAATCAATTCATTTTTCGGCTCTCAAGAATCAATTCATTTTTCGCTTAGATTTCTTATTCGCGCTCTGATTTATTCCGGCTCAAAAATTAGTGATTCTCCGTTCAACGTTCTTCCGAAAAACCGAAAAACCGTAGTGCGAAAATTTTGTGCATTCCGTATTCCGATTGTGTGTAAGCTGTATTTAACAAGGTAAATCATTTTTACAAATAAACTGTGTATTCGAAACTTTCCGTATCGCCGCTTATTATTAAATTGTTGAATGTATTCTTTGAAAATTTTCCGACCGGCTATTTTTTTTCTTATGTTGTTGAACTGAAATTTGGTTTTTTTTATTTTTTTTTCTCTTATCTGGAAATAAAGATTTGTCAACGGTAATTTGATTTCGAATTTTATTTACAGCGTTTATTATATATTAATTAACTGATATGAATAATTAGTGGATTCTCGAATTATTTTATGCTTTTGGTTATAAGTAGTTTTATATTAAAGTGATATCCAAGTGGATTATAATATTTTAATTTTACGCTAGTACAAATATTTTTACTCTGTGTGTCGATAGTTGGGTACCGTTTAACTCGTGGGAAAATATTTTTTTTTTGGAATAATCGTTACCGGCTTTAGTTAGATTCAAGGGTTAATCAGACTTGGAAGAGGCTTAGCCACAATTTGTTTGATTTCCCGGCAGATCTAATTCGTTCTTAAATTTTATTTTTTTCGGAATAATAGTTACCGGCTTCCTTTAGATTCAAGGGTTAATCAGACTTGGAAGAGGCTTAGCCACAATTTGTTTGATTTCCCGGCAGATCTAATTCGTTCCTAAATTTTATTTCTTTCGGAATAATAGTTACCGGCTTCCTTTAGATTCAAGGGTTAATCAGACTTGGAAGAGGCTTAGCCACAATTTGTTTGATTTCCCGGCAGATCTAATTAGTTCTTAAATTTTATTTTTTTCGGAATATTAGTTACCGGTTTCCTTTAGATTCAAGGGTTAATCAGACTTGGAAGAGGCTTAGCCACAATTTGTTTGATTTCCCGGCAGATCTAAATCGTTCTTTTCCCGTTTCGTAGAATCATTATTTATATTTTTTTTCCCCGTCGGAATAATAGTTACCGGTTTCCTTTGGATTCAAGGGTTAATCAGACTTGGAAGAGGCTTGGCCACAATTTGCCTGATTACCCGGCAGATCTAAATCGTGCATTTGGGACCCCGTTACACCCGGTAGATTTGAACCGTATTTGATAACCTGACCGTTAAGTCCGTTAAAATCCCAGATATAGGTAATACATACCTCATTTTCTTTTCCCTGTTAATTGTTTGTCACTAAAGAATTATTCGTAAAATAGACCACAGAGTATTAATAGGTCAAAGTTTTGAATTCCTATTATTTTCATTATTAACCGCAATTTATTGATTGGAGAACCAAGATTTGGCTTTTCCGGATTTTCACTAGTTAGTTAAATTTAATTCAACAAGACCCCTGGAATTTTCCGTAACCTCCATCTGAGGCTATCTGGAACTCTTGACGCTAAGGGTCAAGGGGCCGTGGAGCAAACCACGTTAATAATCTGGCGCCCGAGATTTAAAAAACCCGAATTTTGCATCGAGGGTGTCCATAGTGACGTGTTCTTGTGGCAGGAGCCACGTGTAAGAAGGTAGGCACGTTACAAAATGGCGCCCGAGCAGGGACCCAATTGTTGATTACAATAGGATCAGTTTAATACCGTTTTAAATTTTTATTTTTTTTTGAAGCGTTTTTTCGCTTGGACCGGTTAAGTCTGTATTGACTGTTTTTTTTCACCGTATTATTGCAGAGAGTTGATTATTTGTTAGAGCTGGAACCGTTATTCCGTTTCCGTTATTTTACCGTATTGTTGAAGAGACCTGATTATAGCAGGAACTGAAATACAGCTGTGGATATTTTTTTTTAGCGTATTGTTGCTGGACCGTTTATACTGTTTTACGGGTTTTTTTTTCCCATTGTTGATTTGAACAGGGACCGTTATTTCAGTATAATATTTTTTTTCTTTCCGTATTGTAAATTTCAATAGTGACCGTTTTGCCGGTGCTGGTTTTTTCTTTTTTTCCGCCTTTGTTGCTTTTTCATTTTGGAAGAAGAAGAAGACGTCTGAGCTGGAGTTAAAAGGCTAATGTCCAGAAGAAACTCCGAAGATCTTGACTTATCCGTTTTGTTTGAGCAAGAAGAAGCTGAAGAAACCGAGTCCGTTCCTCCAGTACCGACTGTACGTTCCGTGGGAGGAATAACCGACAATCGAGTAAGCTGGGTATACTTACTAAAGAACGAGGGACTTAATACCGAGCTGGTAAAGAGGAATTTTTCGGTTGCTGGAACCGTTCCTATCAAACGGAAAAGACTCGTCAACTTTCTGAGAAGAAGAAATATTGCTCCGCGATCCGCCATAGACCAAGAGGAATATCCGACCGCTATGGCAACTCCACCGATAAATGTACACGATTGGAAGGTGTCTTTTGGAAACCGGGGAGATCCTGCTGCATTCATCGAAAGAATCGAAGAAATCTGTACCGCAAGGAATGTCCAGAAAGACAATCTGCTTCCGGTGTTACCCGAATTACTGTCCGGTGAGCCCGCTCTTTGGTACCGGAATAACCGCAGCAGATACTCTACCTGGGAGGAATTTGAAACAGATTTCCGTATTTTCTTCTACCCCGTTAATTACGAAGACGACTTGGAAGCTGAGATAAGCCGTCGTCTGCAGAGAAGAAATGAGTCCGCCGCAACATACATAACCGAGCTACAAACTCTGATGCGACGCCATGGTAAGCTAACTCCCGAACAACAGTTGGCGTGGCTGTACCGCAACCTGTTGCCGGAATACCGTCTGCAAGTCCGAAAAGGGGACTTTGATGATTTTTCCACATTTTGCCAGGTGGTAAGGGAATATGAGCTCCTCGGGAAGGAACTCCAAAATGTACCCAGCCACAGTGGACCGAACCGTGGACCAAATCCCCGTCAGCAGCCAATAAATACGCCGAGATATGGACCTTCGCACAACTCTACTCCTGGTCCGTCCAGAGAACCCGTCGCCAATTCCAGCCAACCGTCACCGACCGATACTGCTCGCCGTCCGCCTCCGACTACGACACAGCAACCGTCTGGATCATCTTCACGCCCACCCATCTGTTCCCGTTGTGGGGAGTCTGGACAATACCGAAATGATTGCCAAAATCCTCCGAAAATATTCTGCTCTCGTTGCCGTAAAGAGGAAGTGTTTTCCCGAGATTGTTCCTGCAGGAGGCAGGAAAACTAATCCGAAGCTGTACCGAGGAGAGGCCGACACAGCTTCCGCAAATCTTTGCCTCTCATACTGAACCACCAGGAAAAATGAACGACCTCCGACCGCACATCGACGTCGAAATTGAGAACTATACGTTCCAGGCATTGTTAGATACCGGAGCAGCGAAATCATATATTGGTGATCAAATAGCTAAGACGTTTTCCCAAAGAAAGCAAACCACCGCCCGTCAAGATACGAAGGCCCGTTTAGCTAATGGAAATCTAGTCTCCATCACCGACATATATGAGCTGAAATGGAAAATCGATGACGTCACAATGGAGGGTTCGTTGGAGCATTTCCCTGGTCTAATAACCGACATTGTATTAGGACATGATGTCCTCCGCAAGTATAATTTCCGGCTGGAGTTAGGAACCGGAGAAATATACGTGAATGATGAGTTAGTGAGGCGTTCACAATTGGCCAGTCCTGTTGGAATATTGGAGGCCGTGAACCCGCCTATGAAATAAGTCAATTCTGCTGTACCGATAATATGTAGAGAAGAAACAACCCATCGTCTTAGTGAAGACCGCCGTTCTGTAAATCTGTCTTGTTCCGAAGTCTCTGCGTTTTCCCTGGAGTTAGGGGTTGACAAGGAGCAATCTATTTCCGAAGTCTCTGCGTCTTCCCCGGTGTTGTTAGGGGTTGATAAGGAGCAATCTGTTTCCGAAGTCTCTGCGTCTTCCCTGGAGATAGAGGTTGACAAAGAGCAGTCCGATCTTGAAGTCTCCTCGTCCTCCCTGGAGTTAGGGGTCGACAAGGAGCAAATTGTTTCCGAAGTCTCTGCGTCCTCCCTGGAGTTAGGGGTCGACAAGGAGCGAATTTGTTCCGAAGTCTCTGCGTCTTCCCTGGTGTTAGGGGTTGACAATGAGCCATCTGTTTCCGAAGTCTCTGCGTCTTCCCTGGTTTTAGGGGTTGACAAGGAGCAATCTGTTTCCGAAGTCTCTGCGTCTTCCCTGGAGTTAGGGGTTGACAAGGAGCAATCTATTTCCGAAGTCTCTGCGTCTTCCCTGGTGTTAGGGGTGGACAAGGAGCAAACTAGTTCCAAAGTCTCTGCGTCTTCCCCGGTGTTGTTAGGGGTTGATAAGGAGCAACCTGTTTCCGAAGTCTCTGCGTCTTCCCTGGTGTTAGGGGTTGGCAAGGAGCAATCTGTTTCCGAAGTCTCTGCGTCTTCCCTGGTGTTAGGGGTTGACAAGGAGCGATCTGTTTCCGAAGTCTCTGAGTCTTCCCTGGTGTTAGGGGTTGACAAGGAGCAATCTGTTACCGAAGTCTGTTCATCGTCTCTCGTAGAGTTGGGAGATAGTAATACAGCACCGAGAAATCTCCGAGAACTGAGAAGATTCTTGGGAGTGGCATCCTGGTATAGGAGATTTGTGCCATCATTTTCAGAAAAGGTAGCTCCGTTAACGAAATTACTCCGCAAATCTCAGCGATGGAAGTGGGCTGAAGAACAGGAAGCTGCTTTCACTAAGATTAAAACCTGTCTGTCGGAAGCACCCGTTTTGAGCTGTCCTGATTTTACCGTACCGTTCACTCTGCAGACCGATGCCTCTGAATATGGTTTGGGAATAGCCCTTACCCAGCAGAAGGATGGTCACGAACACGTGGTAGCGTATGCAAGTCGCACCCTGAGTCCTACCGAGAAAAATTACTCCGTAACCGAAAAAGAATGTCTTGCCATCGTTTGGGAGATTGAAAAGATGCGTCCTTATTTAGAGGGCTACCATTTCACGGTTGTTACCGATCATCAATCTCTTAGATGGCAGCATTCCATATCTAGTCCGTCCGGACGTTTAGCAAGGTGGAGTATTTTTCTACAATAGTATGATTTCGAGATACAGTACCGTAAAGGTGCTCTAAATCGTGTGGCCGACGCTTTGTCAAGAAACCCGCTACCAATGACCGCCGAGAGCGACTCACCGTCCGCAATCTGTTTGACCGATGTAACCGCCGAATGTTCGTGGTACTGGAACAGGAAGGAAGAGGTCCTGAAGGATCCAGAGAAGTTTCCGGACTACTGCATAAAAGAAGACCGTCTATACCGTCATTTCTGGGATATCAATGATTTCCGAGAGCCAGAAATGTCCGATCCCTGGAAACTGTGTATAGCAAAGCCCGACCGAACCCGGGTGTTGCAAGAAAACCATGATGCTCCAAACGCAGGACACCTAGGAATTGCTAAAACCATCACCCGGATTGCAAAATTGTACTATTGGCCAGGAATGTTCAGGGACATCACCAAATACGTGAGGAGATGTCTGCAATGTCAAAAGTACAAACCGTCGCAGCAAAAGCTCCCAGGGAAGATGCAACCGTCATCGAATCGGCAACCATGGCAAACCGTTAGTTCCGATATAATTGGACCGTTACCCAGAAGTAAGAAAGGGAACTGTTTTATCATTATGTTCCAAGACCGATTTACGAAATGGGTACAGTGTAAACCGATAAGGAATGCTACTGCCAGCAGCATAAGTACCGCCTTCTATGAAGAAGTATTGACGATATTTGGATGCCCCCGTACCGTACTGACCGACAATGGAACTCAGTATGCCAGCAAGTTGTTCAAGGATATGCTGAGTGGGTTAGGAATCCGACACCGTTTCACTCCGCCGTATACACCGCAAGCAAATCCAGTAGAACGAGCCAACCGCACCCTGAAGACAATGATTGCGCAATACTGCGAAACGGATCACCGAGACTGGGATGTAAGGTTGCCGGACTTGAAGTTTGCAATGAATAATTCAAGACACGACTCGACTGGATTCACCCCTGCCTTCCTAAATTTTGGGAGAGAACCCGAGACACCGAAAACCTTCCGAAGAGAGGCTGAAAAGGACACCGAGAAAAGTCCGGAAGACGACGCCGGATTGGACGACCATACCGAAGAGGACCCGAAACCGCATCTCTTGCGAGTAGAGAAACTGCAAGAATGCTTCGAACTTGTTCGTCTGCACCTGTCCCGAGCGTTTACCAGTCAAAGTCGTAACTATAATCTGCGCCGTAGAGACTGGAAGTGCGCTATCGGAGACAAAGTCATGAAGAAGGATCATACACTATCCTCTGCCGTTGATCACGTCGCCGCGAAACTCGCTCCGAAATATTCCGGGCCGTACGAAGTCGTACGCGTTATTTCCCACGTTAAATATGACTTACGAGATGGAAAAGGAAAGCGGGGTGTGTAACGAGTTATTTTTTTGCTTTTTGCAAGTTTAATTTTTTATTTTATTTTGCTCCGTAATATATTTTATTTTACCACTAGGGTGTGTATAACTCGTTACTTTACAACCCTTTCTACTACCGCATTGATTTATTTATTTTTTGTTTTTTTGTTGTTATTACCGTTGTATATTTTAGTATAAGTCCGAGTTACGCAAATCCAAATGCTACCATACACAATTTATTCATTTCCGATATTTAAATTTTGCAACTGAAGGGACGCCCGGTATATACAACATTTTAATTAAAACGAAAGTCGTCTGGTATACGTACAAGTTTTTGTCGAAACTAGATAAATTTCACGTTTTAATTCCGACACCTCCACGACGGCCGAAAAATGTAACTAAAATTTTGGATATAAATTGGCTGTCGCGCATCATTGAGGGCTCTCAAGAATCAATTCATTTTTCGGCTCTCAAGAATCAATTCATTTTTCGCTTAGATTTCTTATTCGCGCTCTGATTTATTCCGGCTCAAAAATTAGTGATTCTCCGTTCAACGTTCTTCCGAAAAACCGAAAAACCGTAGTGTGAAAATTTTGTGCATTCCGTATTCCGATTGTGTGTAAGCTGTATTTAACAAGGTAAATCATTTTTACAAATAAACTGTGTATTCGAAACTTTCCGTATCGCCGCTTATTATTAAATTGTTGAATGTATTCTTTGAAAATTTTCCGACCGGCTATTTTTTTTTCTTATGTTGTTGAACTGAAATTTGGTTTTTTTATTTTTTTTTCTCTTATCTGGAAATAAAGATTTGTCAACGGTAATTTGATTTCGAATTTTATTTACAGCGTTTATTATATATTAATTAACTGATATGAATAATTAGTGGATTCTCGAATTATTTTATGCTTTTGGTTATAAGTAGTTTTATATTAAAGTGATATCCAAGTGGATTATAATATTTTAATTTTACGCTAGTACAAATATTTTTACTCTGTGTGTCGATAGTTGGGTACCATTTAACTCGTGGGAAAATATTTTTTTTTTTGGAATAATCGTTACCGGCTTTAGTTAGATTCAAGGGTTAATCAGACTTGGAAGAGGCTTAGCCACAATTTGTTTGATTTCCCGGCAGATCTAATTCGTTCTTAAATTTTATTTTTTTCGGAATAATAGTTACCGGCTTCCTTTAGATTCAAGGGTTAATCAGACTTGGAAGAGGCTTAGCCACAATTTGTTTGATTTCCCGGCAGATCTAATTCGTTCCTAAATTTTATTTCTTTCGGAATAATAGTTACCGGCTTCCTTTAGATTCAAGGGTTAATCAGACTTGGAAGAGGCTTAGCCACAATTTGTTTGATTTCCCGGCAGATCTAATTAGTTCTTAAATTTTATTTTTTTCGGAATAATACTTACCGGTTTCCTTTAGATTCAAGGGTTAATCAGACTTGGAAGAGGCTTAGCCACAATTTGTTTGATTTCCCGGCAGATCTAAATCGTTCTTTTCCCGTTTCGTAGAATAATTATTTATATTTTTTTTCCCCCGTCGGAATAATAGTTACCGGTTTCCTTTGGATTCAAGGGTTAATCAGACTTGGAAGAGGCTTGGCCACAATTTGCCTGATTACCCGGCAGATCTAAATCGTGCATTTGGGACCCCGTTAAACCCGGTAGATTTGAACCGTATTTGATAACCTGACCGTTAAAATCCCAGATATAGGTAATACATACCTCATTTTCTTTTCCCTGTTAATTGTTTGTCACTAAAGAATTATTCGTAAAATAGACCACAGAGTATTAATAGATCAAAGTTTTGAATTCCTATTATTTTCATTATTAACCGCAATTTATTGATTGGAGAACCAAGATTTGGCTTTTCCGGATTTTCACTAGTTAGTTAAATTTAATTCAACAAGACCCCTGGAATTTTCCGTAACGTCCATCTGAGGCTATCTGGAACTCTTGACGCTAAGGGTCAAGGGGCCGTGGAGCAAACCACGTTAATAATCTGGCGCCCGAGATTTAAAAAACCCGAATTTTGCATCGAGGGTGTCCATAGTGACGTGTTCTTGTGGCAGGAGCCACGTGTAAGAAGGTAGGCAAGTTACACATGTTTCCCTAAAGAAATAAAAAGTTTGAAATTATCATTATCTCAAACAAAACAAAAGATTGTTTTATATTTACTTCATACTAAACTTGAACACAAATTTTTGATATTCAGATTTTTTTATTTTTTGTACGAAATAATGTATAGAACAGCCCACATCAAAAAATTCAAATTAGAAAAATAAATTGTGAAAAACACAATCCACACTCAGACCAAACAAATTGGTAAACATTTACGGACAGTATTCAACTTAGAAATCAGCACATGAAGAAGCTATAATTTATCACATTCAAATTAAAAATATGCTCAACTTTCTGTATTCTAAAACTTTCATTACTTATAACTTCTATAATCGAACTTATGTTAAATTACCTACTAGGTTTCTAAGATTTTAATATACCACACTATAAGCTGCTGGTAAAAAGTTCACTGTATAGATAATACTACATGCACTATCTTGTGTAATCTTAATTATTAAGGTAGTATGATCTCACTTCTCTTTTATTTAAAGTGTACAGTAGTGTAAGGGTTAAGAACATGGAAAGGTTGTTTCACATGTTTAATTACTTACTTTGTTCATACATGTTATATAATGTATTCCGTTCTGCCATTTTGGTTCCCTCGGGTAAATCCTCTGTTTTTAGTTTTAATCGAGGTGTTTGACTGAGTGACGTTGGGAAAGTTGGAATATTTTCCTTCCTTTTTTTAAGGGAACACACCGTTTTCACGGATATTTTCAGTGCAGTTGCCACTCTCTGAAATATAATATTAAATAGAAATGTCCTTTACTTTAGCATAGTATATAAACAAAAGAATAGTAGGTTCACTCCTCGTCGGCTGTTTCATGTAGCGCTGCTAAAGACTTTCCGAAAAACTATCGTAAAAGCACACGTGTGTCGTATATAGGGGAAAGAAGGGTAAGACCGGGTAGCTAACACTTTTCGGCATGTTGAAGCCAAATTACTTCAACTAGAGCTTGCTTGATAGAACGACCTGACGTATTGTTTATCGTATCACAATATAATGTTTCAGAAAAGTCGTATATTCATTACTTTTTCCAGAAAAATATGTTTTTCTCAAAATGTCAAATCACCCGATCTTACCCCACTAGTGGGGTAAGATCGGGTGCACATATTAACTTTATGGAAAACTATAAAAATTACATTTTAATTCAGAAAACTTTAATTTTAACAAAAAATATTAATCTTACGAACAAAAATCACATTGAAAGAAGGTATCTTCTTCGCCCGCTCCACTGCAGCCTTCGTGAGCCCAGTCAAAACACTTTCCACATTGGATCCATCCTTCTCCTTGTTTTGAGTTAGAAAAAGATTCGTTGCAGTATAAACAATGATCGTCGGACTTGTTATCTTCCCCATCGGAAGAATCATCAGTCGAGATCGAGGTCGAGGTTACAAGAATTTTTGAGGAGACTTTTTTCTTTTTCTGAGCCTTGGTACGCTTGTGTTTTTGATTGTTTGGTTTCGATGTTGTCTGCTTATTTGGTTTATTTGAGTCATCAATAACCAATTTTCTTTTCTGTGACGTTATTTTTCTTTCATTTTCTTTTTTCTTTTCCTCTAACTGAGATTCGAGTTCTGTTTTGTATGGTGAAGAAGTTAATATTGCACATTTCCCTTTTCGTTTATCTGTTCTTTCTGTTTTCTTTCTTTCAGCAGAAGGTGGTGGCATCAGATGTTTGGGTGATATATCAAAAGCTGTTGATGCAGCTGGCTTTGCATCCGTAAAAATTTGTGGTTCTAAACCTTTAGAACAGCAGGGTTCATTTGGAAATGGTTCGTCAATATTGGTTTATATTGGTTCGTTAATCTCAACTACCGTTTCACACGTTGTTTGTGCAGGTTTTTCTTCTGTTGCTGGGTCCACTCGTAGAACAACATCTGCTTCTGCCTGTGGGGGTGGGTCTCCTTCTTGAACTGCATTTGTCTCTACCGAAACAGGTCTATCTGTGGTTGTTGAGGGAGCAAACAGGTGATCAGGAAAAATATTTCGGTTTAAAGGATATATTCCTGTTTGCTTGAATCCATTTACTGCCGTCCGCATTCCTGCTGCCTTAAGGAAAGCTGCACCATACAGTTTAGCTACTTGTTGAATTGTAACAGCTCTACCAGGATGTGTTGCAAGCCACTGGCGCACCTCCTGTTGATAATAGGTGCTCAATGGAGCCATGAAGGTCACGTCTAGCGGCTGGAGTCGATGAGAACAATGTGGTGGCAAGCACAACAACACAACATTGTTTTCTCTGACCATATTAATAAGTTCGAGACTCTTTGTGTGGGTAGTATGACCGTCCAAAATCAGAAGGACTGGTTTTTCAGACGTTGGTTTAGAAAACTCAATAAATCTTCGAAACCAATACACGAAAATGTCTGTTTGCATCCATCCAGAAGGGTGATATTGAGCGAAACTTCCCGGTGGTGCATCGTCAAGCAGCGCGGGATTTTCTCTCTTTCGAGGAAAAACAAACATTGTTGGCATAAAATTTCCGGCCGCATTCATGCAACTTTCAGCAGTAACCAAAACGCCTCGTTCGGCTGATACCAATGCTCCAACCTGTTTTTTTCCTCGTGAAGCTAGGATTTTGGATGGTTTGTTGGGAACTGTGGTTATTCCCGTCTCATCGACGTTATAAATATCACTAGGAGAAAAATTGTGTTTTTTATACAAACCCTCCAACAGATCGAAAAATTTATAAACAGCTTGTTTATTGAATCCCATGGCCCTTGCTATTGAAGTGTTTTCTGGAAATCGAAGAGAAATATTGTTCTTATGCCTCTTTAAAAAACCATATAACCAGTCTTTTCCGGCCATCTTAGTTTCTTCATTGAATTTGTGTTTCAAATTATTTTTAGTTGCAAGATCAAACGCTAATCTTCTGACATCACTCAAAGTTAAACCAAACAATCTACTCTCTAACAGCAATATGTGCTCTAGAAATTCTTTTTCTTGCTCTTCAGAAAATATCGTCGTACAAGGTCCCAAGCTACCTTTTCTAGCGGCTTGGCTAGAAGTTAGTTGATTTGTTCTAGCCTTTTTTACTCGATCTTCTAAAGTAGACTGCGGAACATTGAAGGCTTTTGAGGCTTTTAGGTATCCCATGCGTCCAGACAATACTTCCTCTATAGCGCCTTTCATACTTTCCTGGCTCCAGGATTGCCGATTTGTCTTTCTCTCGTAAGTTCTAGGCATATTGTCTCTGTAAAAATAAAATAATTGATTAAAATCGGAAATAATGGGGTAAGATCGGGTAGTACCCGATTTCGCCCCACTCGGACTACCCGGTCTTGCCCCAAGTACAGAATTTAAGAAAATGCTCTAAAACCACTCTGATATTTGAATTATTCCTTCATTCTTATGCATATATTGAACCTTATTTATCATATAATAGGTGATACTGAAGCAAGTTTTCATAACTATAAATGCCAATAAGTAATGATCGTTCAAATTGCAAGCAACATTAGAGAAGCGACATGCAAAAACAAACTTACCTCAACTGACAACGTACGTTCTCCAGCATCGACTCGATACTACTGCCGCTAAGTCGTCTCAGCTTACGGAATGTATTTCACGTTCTGTGCACCAGCTGGCATTAGTAGTAGCAGCACAGTCAAGGTACCCGATCTCACTCCACTACCCGGTCTTACCCTTCTTTCCCCTACAGGGGTCGCGCGAATTACTATCTTCATAGCTTGTTGATTTATAAATGGAGTGTTTGGTACGGGGGCTGATAAAAATGTACGTTAGGCTAGACAACTTATTCCATAAAACGATGTTGTTTCGCTATATATTTAATTGTATTTAATTATAAGAAATAAACTAGGGTCATTCATAAGAATAGCTTTTAATACATTATATAAATAAAATAATTCGTCAAAAATGTACAAATATAATATATCTTATAATATAAAAATAGAAAACATAAACAACTATTTAAAGTCATTAAAAATTATACCAGATTCTACATACTTTAGAATTGGTTTTACATATAAAAACAATGTTGAATAATAGTAAAAAAATGAAATCCTAAACCAAACTTATAAAATAAAGCAAAACAAAAAGTACCTAATAATTACAAATTTTGTAATATTTGTAATTTAGTATTAGGTTTATAGGATTTTTTAATTTTTATGTCGCGATTTGCGAATTTAGTTGTATAATATAAACGCACTCTTGTATACAGGGATAAGAAATAACTTAAAGGAAAATTTTCACAAGAATGCGTAAATGATACGTATTAAAAAGATCTTTCAATGTCGCTCCGATACAATTATTACATGCTAACTTATTGAAGTTAGCTACAATAGTAGTTTGTGCAACTAGTGTGGATATGATGGCCATATCGCACGAGGACGAAGTTTGAGCACGACGCCGTAGGCGGAGTGCTCAATCGTCCGAGATCGATATGGACAATCCACACGAGTCGAACAGTATATTTTTTCTACGACCCACTTAAGAAAAAATATAGAAAATAAACATTTTATTAAACTATAATATAACTTCAAATTGAAAATTTTTAATAATTTTACTATTATTATTATTTTATTATTATTTAGAAATAAAAATAAAATTTAAAAAAAAATTCCCAACGGGGAATCGAACTCTGATCTACCGCGTGAGAGGCTGGGATACTTACCACTGGACTACCGATGAATATACTAATCAACTATCTATAACGTCAAATGTATTACATAAAAACTGACGTTTGTCAGGAGTACCCTTAAATATTCAATTTATTATGTTTCTATACGTTATACGTCTCCTTTGCGGCTAAGCGAATATCTGGTGGAGTATTATTTATTGATTCATCCTTGAAATCACTCATTTTTACTAATATTTTTCTTAAAAACTATAGAAATTATTTGACAAGTTTTTTTGACGTTTCTATGAAATTGAAAAAAGATTAGTTGGCGGGTACTAAACGCAAATGCTGATTGGTGGATTTCATATACGTTCTAGGATGTATATGAAATCATATCCGTTCAGTTAACCGGAATGGCCTACATTTGCATTCTGTAAATTGTGCAGAAAATGGATAATATACATGTGGGTGTAGAAAAATATATTTTCATGTTGGGTAACATACTCAACAAAATTCAGACTAGGTACATTGAGCCCACCAATTGGAAAATTTGTATTGTTTACATAGGCTTTTGTCTGAGAAAAAATAGTTGATTCTTTGGTTAACGTATTTTGTTCATTAAAAGCAATACATATCTCGCAGGAATGTTGCTGCATACATTTTTTTAATAAATAACCAGTAACGTAAACTAACGCGTTGCCATCTGTAATGTTTAGATTCCTGTAATCCGTTGTAAAAACTTTTAAAGGATTTGATGGTTCTATTGACGGTAAAACAAGATCTTTACAGTTTTCTGCCAAGTCCGGAGTAATATTCAACAATAATTCATTAATGTCATTAATGCCGTTGGCGCTGTCAACATGGTCAAAGTACTTCAGAGTAAACAATTTTTTAAATGCTCTAGAAACTGTATAGGCGTAGGGTTTCTTGAATTACCACAACAGTTTCTTACTTGCCCAAAAAAGTTTTCAAGGCAGTCTTGGCTCAAATTCCTTGTCAGTAAAAATGTGTAGCCCTTTGATTTTAATATACCCCAAAGGGCTTTAACTGATTGTATTGTAAGTTGCCAACCAAATATAAATTTCATTTTATTAGTAAAATTTTTTCCTTCACTGTTAACCACACGCAAATTTTTCAGTAAAGTTTCAAATTCTTCCAATAGCTGAAACTGTTGTTGGGTACCCATAAATGCATTGAAATTATTCAAATGGCACGAATTTAATAAATCAAAAACATCATTCATTGTTTTAATGAATTTAGCAGTTATCTTGGGCATCTGCAGGCAAAACTTTAAAATCAACATATGTGTTAAGGGCAACGGCAACAGAATGACTAAAAATCTGAGAAGCATATTTTACTTTTATTTTCTGAAAATTATTTGGAAACATATGCTCGTCAGTTAATTTTGGGCGGAGTCTAAATTCCTTTTTTTTCATAATTGTAAAATGTATCCAAATACATCTTATTGGTAGTTCCTTCTGGTAACTCAAACCAGTAAGAAAAAAAATTGTTCCTAGTAGATTTAAGTAAGTGTGGCACATCAAAAAAGTAAACAAGCTTGATATTATCTACGTGAAAAAACATTGCCTGTGCTCAATTTAAGGCAGCTTTTAACTAATTTTTGGAAGTTAGAACCCTGATCAGACACTACACCTAACACATTTAGACCGATATCACGTTATGTTCTAACTGTTTTAAACAAAATGTCTTTTATTTCATTTGAAGGCGCCGTTGATTTGTAAAAGAAGTAGGCAAGCGGTTGTTTCCAGCTGCTTGATACACCCCGTGCCATAACAACTAATGCACTCGTTGCTGGTTCGGATTCGTTTTCTGATGAAACTGATTCTTGGAAGTCTACTATTTTATCCTTTGACAAATCATAAAATAAATGAGTTTTCAATGACATCTCATCGAGGCAAAAAATGCAATCTTTTTCTTTATCACTTAATAGCCGAGACCTAAGATCAATAAGGCAAAAAATAAATTCGTTAAAGCCTGGGTTTACTGCCCAACGACGGGTAAAGCGGTTAAGCGTGCTTTTGGAAGGTAACCGGTACAAAGTAGAAAATTTTTTGTATGCTTTAGGTCCTAAAAAGTAAATGCTCAAAGCAAACTTCTTAAAATCGTCTGTGTACCTACAACCTTTAGGTGATTTATTTAATAAACTTATCTGAGACTTCAGAAGTTTGCAGGCCTCTTCTGAATAATTATTTTCCAAATATTTGGAAATATCTTCAAACGATATTCCAGTTTCCAACTGTCTTGAACATTGAGCAGCCACAGTAGATTTTTTCAAACACTTTATCTCCTCTCTCAACACTTTTTTTCGAGGAGTATTGACCGTAAGCGTCATTGACGTCTGTAAATTTGTATCTAAAACAAATAAAAAATTCTATAAATGATGAAAGTTTCACCACCACTTTTAAATGAGTAAGTATTAACCACGAAATTATAATAAACATAAAAATAAAAAAATTTTAATTAAAAAACAACATAAATACCTCTGGTAACCACAGAAGCTTGAATAGAAACATCGTTTCCACTTTTAACATTTTCTGAAAAAAATTCGCCTTGTGTTTGAACATAAACATCTTGATTTTTCATCTCGTCTAAAAAACAAATACCTTTGCTATAAAATACCTAACCTACATAATATGTTTATTATATCCAAAACACACCATCGTTCAGAAGAATAATAAATACATACCTTCATTGGGCAGCATTGTGTTAAAATCGGTTTGAACTGCGACTTCTTTTAAAATTTTACAGTCAGCTAAAAAATTTGCAAATAATTCGAAATACCTACTATAAATATACAAAACAAAATCCAATTATCAAAAGTATTGTTTAGGTACCAAAAATTTTGGGAACTTACTATTTTTTAGCAAATTCAAGGACGGAACTGCATCATATTGCAGATTTGTCCTGCTATTACTGCGCATATAATATTCTTGGGAAAAGTGTCTATCGCAAACTCTTAATTTTTTGTTGCATTGTTCAGCCTCTAAATTGGCATACCTGTGACAATCAACAAAACCTAAGGCCTGTTTCCAACGTTGACATCTAAAAAGTTTTTTTGGTGATATTTTATTTTGAAACACAAAACATCTACTACACTGCTTTTTATAACAAAATGACTAATATCCTTTGCTAAATAATATTGTAAACTTTACCTAGTTTCATCCTTGGGAAAACCCCATCTCTACTCCTACAACCGTCCACACAACACACTCGTGGCATTTTCTTTTTAATAAAAAATATACCGTAATAATAATTAAATAATTCACTGCAAAGACAGTCCAGCCGGTATACTAATAACTCTGCTCGTACCTTCAAACTACAAAAGACACACGGTATCGGTCTATCGCTCGATTGGGAGCTTCAGGATACCAGAAAAGACGGAGACGGAGACCGAGTGAGATAGACATCGAGCTGGGAGGAGCTTAGAGTGAACCTACTATTCTTTTGTTTATATACTATGACACCTCCTGAACAGATGAAATAGGTTGAAAGGGTCCGCCGTTGTTTTTTTCCATCTCAAAATATTCAATCAAGATTATAACAAACTCCTGTGCTCGTGAATTAAGCCATTTTCCAGGCAATTTCTGAAAATAACTGTTGGTTAATATACCGTTATAAGTACAATCAGACACTTAATTCATGCAAATTTGAAAATTCTACAGAGATTTACAAATTGTGAAGAATTATAAATAATATTTACCACCAAAAGTTTACAAGTTGATGATGTATTATATTCGTACTTACCAATGTCAAATGGAATAAAAAGTCAAATTAGTTCTTACAAGAACTGATTTTAACAATAAATACACTTTTAATCCAAAAATTCGCTAAAGACAAGACAGTAAACTAAGCTCGCATAACCTCAAATGGGGTAGTGTCAAATTCAACTTTTAGTACGATCAGTTATTCACGTTACGACAATTATATCGTTGTCTCGTTTCACGATTACTACGGCAAATTTAAAGAAACTATTAGGTATGTCTCGTAGTTGGTCTTGTGAAGAAGACAATCGATCGTACGTTGTTATGTTTGATTTATATTGATAGAAGAAGATAGAATGTAGAAAATATGTGTTGCATAAATCGTAGATTGGATCACGTGATGGAAAAGCTTCACCGTTTCTACTTTATAAGAGCGTATTCACATATTTAGATGATTTAATAGCAATAACCACACTTGACGGAGGTTGATAGATTGCTTACAAAAAGTATGTATCAATTTTAGAGTACTGTGACTTCGATTTCTAGGAATGCATGACAGGCTATTAAAAATAAGATATAAAGATAAAGGTTTATGCTAGGATAACTTATCGTCTTTCGAAGAAAGTTGTAAACAACCTTTGTGGGAATATTATGTACTCTTAATTGTCGTTCAAAACCTTTTTTTTAGTTCGGTCTTAATTTACTTCTCCCTCAGAAAGGATCGGTTTTCTAAATATAGTTATATTTTAGTGTAAAGATAAACTCTGTCTGTCTGCCGGTTTGTGTGTGTTGTGGCCGATTTTAGTGTTTGGAACCGTTTTGGAAATTGTGGTGACTTTTCTCACTGAGTAATTAAGTTTTATCCATTCGCATATCGTCGGTATACTGGTAAAAGCCGCTAACTGCAAGAGAGTTCAAACGGAGAAAAAAAGGTTTAAAGTTTTTGTTATTTTAGGAGTTTAAATGTTGGTTATAATTATGTTTTATACTATTGTTTCAATGTTAGTTGTCAAATCCATTTATTAAATACTTATTATAGATAGATTACTTCAACAACAGTTAGATGGTTTTTTAGAAAAAAATAGTTTTGCCAAAAAATACCTACTAGTGTAATGGGTTTTACCTGAACAAAAATCCGTTCATGATGTACATCGTACATACTAAAGTAGATATAAGAAAATACCTACTTAATGGGTTTTACCTAAACAAAAATCCGTTCATGATGTACAATACATCGTACACACTAAAGTAGATATAAGAAAATAATCCAAAATTGCAATACTTATTAAATTGATGCATGACACGATTTATGTATTTAGTATTAACGACTAGCTCCTCATACAACCTAAAAAAGGCAAATATAGTCATAAACAAGTTTATTAAAAATCGTTTTGGTACAAAAAAAATTGATTTCGTTTTCTAACGTTACAAAAAGTGAAAAATAAAAAACAAAAGTCAATCTTCTTCTTCTTCTCCCTCCTCTGGATCGGTAATGTCTTCGATTGATGCAGATGGTACACGATCAACCTGCTGAGCAGATGAGGCGAGGCTGTTAAACCATGGACGTATTTCTTCAGGAATTACACGTTTGGTGCATAGTTTTATTAGATCATTTTTTTGCTACACTTATCGGCAGTGGTCGACGGTAATTGATCCAGATTATGAGGAAATGTTTCTTCACAGTTTGCAGCATGTGGAACTTCAGATCTAACACTGCGTTTTGTTGATCTACGAGTATTGTATGTCCGGCAACTTTAAGGCAACTTTAAGTCTTTACTTTCCGAAATGTTGATGTGGAGGAATGTTTCGGAAATATCATAATTAAAATATATTTTTGACTTTTCGCCTTTAACATACTTGAGACGCTTAATTTTCATCCAGTGTTACCTTCATTGTCAATAGTACGGTTTATAATAATTTTTCCAGCTAGTTTCTTGAGATCAAAAAATGATATTTAAATTCTTTAACTGTGTATGGATCAATAGTTACTTTATTAGGCCCTTTTTTAATACTACGTTTTGCACGAGCTCTTTTAAATATTGTTATCTATTCTGGCATTGAAGAAACAGAGAGATACTTTTGAGCTGTTTCAATGCTTGAATGCATGGAATCGGCCTCCATATATGTATGGCCCAATTCCTGGAATTTTTGTTCAATGCCAAGAATATTGTCAAGGTGCTGAACAGCCCATAAAAGTAATGCAGCTACATACTACTTTCGATTTTTCCCCCCGCAAGAGTCACTAAATAAACTTATTGAAGTAATTTCAGGTGATACGCACTTGCTGAAATAATGGTACAAAATCGTTCCAATTTCAGCGCTTCCTTTTTTGCAGTTGACCTCTGACCACGTAAAAAAGAGTATCCTGCATTTGGTAGTGCGTCCTCATATACAGTTAGATTAAAGATACATAATTTTCGACTATAATATAACAAACTGACATAGCCACTGGGTATCTGTAAGTCAAAAGTAGCGGTCATAAAATTAGTTTCCTTGATTGCCCTCTCTTTATCCTTTTCTTTCTCTCTGTTACATACTTTCTTTCTCTCAAGGTGTTCTTTGTATACTGTTGGTATTTCTTCGTTCTCTTTCACCTTTATGTGTTTATATCGATTACATAATGAACACTGATCCTTTTTAGGGACAAAGAAACTATCGTATCGGTTAAACCATTAGCAGTACAGTATTGAAGATAAAGTGAATGCATTTTTCTAATATGTGTATACAGACTTTTTTCTTCAAGTTCTAACATGAAACTGGCGAGTGCCGTGTTTTCAATATCTGCATACTTAGCTTGTACGTTGGAAATATGAACACGTGAGAAATTTTTCAGTTAAAACCCATTATATGAAGGGTTAAAACAATTAATATGTATGCAATATGGTTGTTGTATACAAGTAAAACCAACTATTTGTCGTTATTGGGTTTCACTTGATTACGATATTTTCAGATGTAAACTAGGGGTAAGTAGGTAAAATCCGCTATAGGAGTTTAGGTGATTTTCAAATAAACTGCAAATTCTAGAAGCTATTTAACGTTAATTGCGTTTTGTAGAATAAAATTTTACTACCAACACATTTATCGGGTATTTAATGTGTAATATTTCTGTACTGAAGCATCGAAGAAGTTACCGGGTTTTATTAGAATAACAATTGTGCTCTCAGGAGGTGGCCTGGACACATTACTCATTTACGGCAACTTTGGTAGTTAACGGGTTTTACCAGTATACAGACGATATGTTTTATTTCACAATCAAGTTATTTCTTTAAATAAATTAAATATTATCAATCAGTATTTTATAGTCAATTTCATCAACTCTGATTTAGACAACCTCATTTTTAATGTTTACAGGGTTGTATTGTTTGATTAAAATGCATTTGAGAATGTACATGTATATTTTTTTACCTACGAGGTGTAATGAAAAATAAAGTGATTTATATTGTTTGTTCCGGCGTAGTACATTGCGGTCAGTGTATGCGTTTGTGTTTGGATTACTGTGGTCAGTTTTCTAGGGGGTCGTACTGTGGTTTGTACGGGTTAGTGACACTGCGGTCAGTGTGCTAGTTTTGTAAGAATGGTTGTTTATTATTCCTGTTACTGTAGTCATTGTTAATGCCTTGTTTTTATGGATCGATAGTGGACACTGTGGTCAGTGTCGACGGAATGGAGAATGGGGAATACCACTAATTTTCAAAAACAGCATAATCGTGATCTCCATGCCAAAAAGTACTATATGATGTAATTATATATTTTTATTTGTTTGATAATATGAGTAATGTATTAAATTAAATCATTTTCAACAGATATCGAAGAATAAATATATATCATTCAACGCTTTACAGCTAAGTTTTGAAAAATATATTTTGTAAAGCGTTGAATGATATATATTTATTCTTCGATATCTGTTGGTAATATGCGCTCTACTAAATACAACAATTTAACAGGAAACTATAATAATTCTTTAAATCATTTTCATTTCAAACATACAATTTTACGAACCATTTGTAAGGACTGCTCTCATTGGTGTAATATAGTGTGACGTGAAGCCACTACACGCCTATCGACCTTGAGCCGACCAATCATATAAGTATCTGTTCTATCATAGTAAATCTGTATAACTGTGTTTCCGTGGTATCCCTGTATGACGAAACAAGTGTCAATCACATTTGAGGTTATGTATTATTGTATTTGTATGTTGTTTTCAAGTTTTGGTGATTCTTGTTTCTCCCTTGAGTAAATGAGTCGATTAGTTCTAAACGAAAATTATACAGTTCTATTATTTATTTTCAGTTAGAGGTAGATATGGAAAACTGGATGCAATTCAAATTTATAGAATCCCGACTTCACATGAAAAAATATGCTGTTCCCCATAAATTCATCGATGGAAGAAAACGTGACAAGCAAACTTCATCACCACTGACACTTTCATCAAGAAAAAGGAAGTTGGATACCTTACAGCATAAGAAGGGGTGAAAAGAAAAGTTTGCTTTAACGATCCATCTACTTCCTGCGCAATACCATCAATAAGTCACTGCAGTCCTACTATGATGGCAAAGCTTGTGTGCACTAAAGTGGCGTCTCCTTCTGGTATATTTTTGTCAAGATCCAACCAAGGGTCAAAAGAAGTAAGTGTTACTAGAGCAGAATACGGAACTAGGGATCCGATTCCGAGTATTACAGTCCCAGTATGTTGAAACCAACATGTACATATATTGATAAGGAAGTACAGGCTGGAATCAAGCCAAAAAGGAAAAGTGTTGGAACTACGACATCAACAGTGTGTATGCGTACATATGGAACTTCAACCATATTTGTTGAGCCATTAAAAGATACTGTTAAAAGTAACACGAGTGAGTCCAGTTTTTCCATCATCACTACTGACAACTCTAATTTTGTGCCTTCATCCTCAAAGGCCGAAAATAATTCTGCTGGCAATGATTATGATCAGCATTTCATAAAATGTGTGGATCACATAGGCTCTTTGAAGATGAGCAGATTTTATTTGGGATTACCTGAAGAAACCTATTTCTTGATTAAGCTCATTACAAAATATGTGAATATTTCCTGTCGTGATATATTGATTCGTTTAAAAAATAAGGCTAAGTGATGCTAATGTCAGAATTGCTGATGATTTCTCTATCTCAAAATAATATGTTTCGAAAATATTTAATAAAACTGTCCCAATATTGGCAAGTACCTATATTTGCAAAATTTATAACTTGGCAATCACCACTAGACATCCATGCACATTTACCACTACCATTCAGGTGCAGATACCAAAAAGTGCAGTCAATAATATATTGTTTGGAGATAGAGGTTGACATATCATCAGATCCAGAGACAGGCCCAAACATGGCAACAATATAAACATTGTAATACTATTAAATACTCAATTTCAGCAAGACCACATGGTCTGATAAATTATATATCCCCTGGTTTTTGGCGGTAGAGCCACAGCTAGAATAATGGTTGAGAAATCTGGATTCATGGATGTGTTGCCCAATCATGCTCAAGTGATGGCTGATCGGGGATTCAAGCAAATTACCAGTTTCTTAGCACAAAAAGATTGTAATCTCGTAAGACCTCCAAGTGTGATCACTGTCGAGAAACCTTTCAAGCACGAAGTGAAGGAAACCAGAAGAACTGCTGCATTGCGTATCCATATTGAGAGAGTTATTCGCCGTTTGAGAGAATTCCGAATGCTGAAACTTCACTCCTGTATTAACCATAAAATTTTGCATTTTCTTGATTACATTATAGTTATAGATTGTGATATTGTAAGTTTAAAAGATCCAATAGGGGAAGCGGGCGGGGGACTACAGGCCCATCAGTCTGCTGTGTGGTATGGGTAAATTGATGGAGGGGATAATAAAGGATAGGATTGAGGAGGAAGTTGGTAGGAATGGGGGTTTTAGGGAAAACCAGCACGGGTTTGCGAAGGGAAAATCATGCAACTCGGCGCTGGGCAGGGTAATGGGCTTGCTGGAAAGGGCTAGGGAGGGCAGCTGGAGGAACAAGAAATTGGCCCTACTCGTGTTCTTCGACGCCGGGAACGCGTTCAACAGTGTCAGTGTCAGTCAATCAATTTTATAAATCCCTCTTTGTACAGTAAACAGTAACAGATCCGTAGTCGGTAAAATTAAGATACTAAAACTAACCATTATTTCACCAGCCAAACATTTCAGTTGTAAACTGATCATACTATTGAGTATTATCTTCCCGAAGAAACGAGTACTATACGATACTGTGCTATTGTTATCGGATTAACGACTGCCTGCTGTGGGTTTTTATCTTGAATCAATCATGTTGGTGTGAAGTTAAAACGAAATATCTTGGAATGGAGTGTACATAGCCATTTGCGGTTGATTCAAATATACAAACCCTAAAATAACATTATACGACAAGTAAGCACCCTACAAGTAACCATCGTGAATTACATTTTTACATTACATTTACATTTCCCATAATGCTTTTAATATAGAGTTCACAAAAACAATATAACTTATCATTAACTTCTCAACAATTGATTTTTACTAGTGTTCATGAACTCAACCTTTATCGTGTACTTTTCGAGTATACCCTTTTCATAAATATATTTATTTAACGTATCATCCACTAAATTTATGAACGTTTTCTTCTCTCTTCTCTGTTCTTTTTCATTTCGGTACCACTGCTTTTTAAAACGCTTTCCTTCCTTACATATTTTACATTTCTCTACAATTTTAGGACAATCTTTAATGGAATAGGGTCCCTTACAATAATGGCAAGGATTCCAGCTGAAAAATAAAGACTTAAATTTAAATTTTCATCATTTGTGTCATGTTTTATATCGGATTTGGATACTACAGATGTTCCAGGAGTACCTATTAGTATATTGATTATTATTTTTGTGTAACGGAATAAAATTTTAATTTGCATGATCCAGATTGTAGATAAATTTGCTAGTAGTCCAATATATTTAAAATTTTCCGCTCTAACCGATAATTCAATGATCTCATTACCAATACCGTCAATTATATAATAATTCATGTTACAATTAAATCTCCGCAATTTTGCTAATTTTTCAAAACAATAGTCAACTTTTTGATTGGACAAATGAACCTAATAACCGGCTTCTGCAAACAATTTCCCGAATTTTATAACGTTCGAAAATATCTAACAATAACACTTTCATCAGCTCTCATTTTTCGATTTGATCCCTTAATGATTAATACCATTTCCTAGCATTGCCCTTAAGCCTAGAAGTAGCCCTCTTTGTGGTCCCCATTATAACTACAACGCAACAGATCAACCTAATTTGTTCATTGAATAGTCGAATTATTTCCATAAAATGAAACAATATGTGAAGAAGTACTTACAGTTTGTTTATCTACTTATCCTTTTTTTTAAATTCCTTTTTCAACTTTTTCACTTGTTGCCTCATTACGTAAAGAATCACTATCATTGTCGTTAGACGAACTAGATCTTTGGTGTCGTCTACTTCTTTTCTATCATTTCCCATCATTAGACGTAGGATATTCCACTTCTGACTTGTTTCACTACCTACTTTTAATGATATCAAACAACGTATTCGTTAAAATACACCATTTATTCTTAACAGGCAAATTGTATCTCTTTCAACCCAAAAGAACAACTAAACTATATCTACAAATCAATACTTTTCTATCTCAGGTCAGGGCGGCTGGTATATGTAGGGTGGGTAAACTATCCCAGAGTCGTACACTCGTTACAGGATAAACCTTCTTTCATAAAAATTAAATAGGTGCACGTATCTGAAGAGAAATATAAATCACTCGATAGACTAAACAAAGAAAAGGGTAAGCTCTTAGTATTTGTTTATGTTAACGTTGCCACCTTTTTTGCAATTATTAAAGTACATTGGTTATTATAGGTAAGATAAAAAACCATATAGTATCAAAATAAAGTACCTACAATTTGTTTTCTTTATTATTATGTTTAAAAACATATTTTTCATTACTTTTTGCAGTTTGTATCAAATTTGTATCTCTATCAAACAATTGCACAGCATCTGTATATTTTATATTTTGTGCCACTGTATATTTTGTATTTTACTCCACTGTGTACCTATCAAGCCTGCCGGTGCTACCACCCCGACTACTTGACGTCGGAGGGTTCGCGGAGTGTGGCACTTGGTTTTCTGAACTCGATAGTTCGTGTTAGAACATGTGATGAAATCCTATGTATTGTTTTTAGTAACTCATAATATATAACATTTCTTCTAGCTTATATTTAAAATACCACCCTGTATAAATATTTCTTTAGAAGGGAGAGTGTAAGCTTCTAAAACCACGAGGGTCGATTCAGGTATCTGCTATCTATAGATGTATCACTTGTTTATGTTTGTATAGTAAAAGAAAGGGAAACTTGAATCTTAAAAACTTTTTTGTAAAAATAGATATTTCTTGAACCAGAATAAAATGCACTTTTGGGTAAGACGAATCGTTTTATTTTTCTGCCGTTACAATTCAGAATTGGGATCGGAATTTTTTTTTGTTGTTGTGTGTTTTCTTTTTTTTATATACCGCACGCCTTTGATTACAGACTTATAATTATTATTAAAGACAATTTGACAAAGATGAGCAGTGACTGTGAAAATATAAGTAGTGATAGTGATAACCGCGATAAATTGTCGAAACAGCGGCGACGTAGGCGCTGTCAGTTAGAAAGGAATTTTTCTGCGGAAAGGCAAAAATAGCCTGAGTGTTCATCAGACGATGAAAACAGACAAGTCGGAGCTAATCAGCGAAAAGCTGCAAAGAAGCGCATAATTGAAGAGCTTATAGCTACAAAGGTTAGTGAAATACTTAAACAAATGCAACCTCCGATTCAACCGGTTGTAAATGATCTTTTTTTAAATAATGCGAGTCGTCAAGCCGCAACAAATAATATTAATCTAACCAAGAGTGATATCGTACCAATTTTTGATCCCGAAACTGGTGATATGAACGCCCAAAATTGGCTAAATAAGATTGAACAGCTTGGACAAATTCATCAATGGAATGATGTAACAAAATCATATTTTATGCAGTCAAAATTGTCAGGAATCGCTAAAGTCTGGTATAACGGTCTTCAAGAATATAATAAATCGTGGACAGACTGGAAAACTGAATTATTACGAGCTTTTCCTTCAAATGAAAATTTTATGGAAAACCTAAAGTCAATGATTGCAAGAAAAAAACAACCTGACGAGACAATGTTACATTACTATTATTCCAAATGTGTGCTAATTAGGAAGTGTGATATTGTTGATCTTAATGCAACTTTTTGTATTATCGATGGACTTCCCATCGAACATCAAGCAACAGCAAAATCTGCAAACTTTAGAACACCCGAAGAATTATTTCAAGGGTTTTTATGTAAATTGGATAATACACCGCCTTTGTCACAAAAACGTGAAAGACTATCCAAAGATGATCTTATAAAGTGTAATATTTGCAAAAAAGTGGACATTTCTCACGAAATTGCTTTTTTAGAGATTCAAACGCGGGACCATCTGGACTAAATAAGAACGTGGAAGACAGAAAACCCAGGGACTACAAAATTTCAAGCTTCGGTGGTGCCAAAGCAAAACTAAAAGAATGCAGTCATTGTGGAAGAAAAGGACATATTGAGGAATACTGTTGGCATTTAAATCCCGTCAAAGTACAACTATTACAAAGGCAAGTACCAAATTGTACTTATAATATTAATAGTAATATAAATTGCAAAGGCTACCTAGATACAGGTAGTCAAGTAAACGTAGCAAATATTTCTATTATAAAAAAGCTAAATATTAAATTAAATCGATTAAAACTTTTTCTCTAAAATCGGCTTTACATTTTGTAGACGTAGATATGGGCGATATTGAGGTGATAATCGGTCAACTAATTATTAATCATAATGAGATAATATTAAATATTCAAAATGGACAAGTTAATCTAAACAAAATAATTGATGTGAAAGATAGTCATCCAGTAATATTAGAAAAAGATGTTTCAATAAAGTCTCATTGTACCTCTTTAGTTCCCGTTAGTACAAATAAGTAGTGGTAAATGATACTTATTTCAGCAAAAAACTGTGATTTTTCAGAACATTATGCCATTCCTACTTGTTTTTTAAGCGATTCTAATAATTTTCTTAGCATTACCAACACAGGTCCTAATAAATTAAATTTGTATAAAGGGAGGATTTTAGCAAGTGGCCAAGACATACATTTTTCCGAAAAAAAAAGACGATTTTTTACAAGCAGCCGTACAATTAATGTGGTCTTTAAATTTAACTGATGTTAAGGTAGACTTAAGAGTTTTAAAAGAACCCTATTTAACCCAATTTTATAATATGTTAAAACTGTTTCAAGACTGTTTTGCTAAAAACAGTTCTAAATTAGGTTTTACAAATCTAATAGAATTTGAAATAAATTTAGAGAAAAATGAACCCATTTTCTACCGGCCATATCGATACTAGGAAAAAGAAAAAATATAATTCGTAACAAAGTCAAGGAAATGCTAGAAAACGGAATCGTAAGAAAGTCTTGGTCTAGTTATTCAAGTCCGGCAATTTTGGTTAAAAAGAAAAACGGTGATCACAGATTATGTATCGATTATAGAAAATTAAATTCTATAATAGTAAAGGACAGGTATCCTCTTCCACACATAGAAGACCAAATCGGTCGTCTTGCTGGACAACAGTATTTTACAAGTTTGGACATGACACAAGGGTACTATCAAATACCTGTTGCATCAAACTCAATAGATAAAACAGCTTTTGTGACACAGGACGGACAATACGAATTTTTACGGATGCCCTTCGGATTCTCGAATGCTCCAGCGACTTTTAAAAGGTTATTAAATAATTTATTCTCCGATCTGTGTAACAAAAATGTAAGCGTTTATTTAGATGATATTTTAATTTCATCCAAGACGATCGAGGAAGGCCTTAAAATGCTGGAAATCGTTTTAAATTTATTAAAAACCGCAAATTTAAAACTAAATATAGAAAAATGTTTCTTCTTTGAAACTAGTATCGATTATCTTGGATATGAAATAGATGCAAAGGGAATGCGTCCAGGATCACATAAAATTATGGCCGTTTCAAATTTTCCAATACCTAAAAAATTTGCATCAATTAAGACAGTTTCTCGGTTTGAGCTCATATTTTAGGAAGTTCGTCAAGGATCATGCGCTAATAGAAGCTCCATTGACGAATCTCTTAAAAAAATCAGTACCGACGAATTGTTAGATTTGTTGGAAAGTTAAATTAAGTACCTATTCTAAATATTGAGTAAAAAACGCTATATGAGCTCTAAAGAGCATAAAATAAAATCAAAATGGTTTTAACTACCATAAACTTCAAAAAAAAACGATATGAGCTCTAAAGAGCATAAAATAAAAAATAAAATCAAAATGGTTTTAACTACCGTAAACTTAAAAAAAAAACGTTATGAGCTCTAAAGAGCATAAAATAAAAAATAAAATCAAAATGGTTTTAACTACCATAAACTTCAAAAAAAAACGATATGAGCTCTAAAGAGCATAAAATAAAAAATAAAATCAAAATGGTTTTAACTACCATAAACTTCAAAAAAAAACGATATGAGTTCTAAAGAGCATAAAATAAAAAATAAAATCAAAATGGTTTTAACTACCATAAAATAAAATAAAATAATAATAATAAAAGTGCAGCCTATAATAAAAAAAAGGCAGCAATAAAAACTTCATTCGCACTAAGCTTCAACTACTTGATTCTATTTTGGTTGCAGGTCTCGGAATCAAAAATTCAATGAAAAGAAGACGAGGACGTCTAAGTAATCATCAGGATGGCCGAATGTGATAGCTTGATAGTCTAGGGCAATTTCCATCAAGCATTGCGTCAGTCAAGCGGTGCAAGGCATGGCGTCCACTTCGGAAAGCGAGGTTCGCGAAAACTAGGAGCGGGAATTCATCAGTTTGTTGATTGAAATATATCGCGATTGTCCGGAATTGTGGAAAGTGAAGAGAAAGGATTATTTCAATAGAAACAAAAAAAGTGCGGCGCTAGAAAAAATCGTGGATCATTGAAAAAGATAAACCCCGATTTCAGTGTGATACAATTGAAACAAAAAATTAATGTTCTCAGAACAAACTTCAACGGGGAGTTCAAGGCCATCGAGGGTACAAAAGTGTCAGGGACGTCTACAGACGACATCCCTGAACCTTCGCTTTGGTATTACAATGACATGCACTTCATAAAAGACCAGTTGGAAATCGCACAAACCGAAACTTCTGAGGTAAGAATTTTATTTTATTTTTTTTACAGTATTTATAATTACTGTATATCACGAGTAAGGTTACACAAGGCAATTGTTTTGCCATGGAACTGACCCAGACGTGTTGAAAAATTTGCAGAAGTCATCCCTTATTCTTTTTGCCTCTACTGTAGAATTGCCTTTGGTTCTTTGAAGTTGTGCCATCTCTTGAATGTCTTGCCTCCATGACCCAGGTTCCACAGCACCAGTCACAATATCGTCTCTGTCAATATCCTGAGGTTGCAAATACTTGGCTCTGTTCTTTGAGCACAAGTAGTTGTGCAAATGGCAACATGCCAATACAATTTTCACAGCTTTCGGTGGTTCAAATTTAATGGCATTTTGAAATATTTTGATCTGAAATGCATTTTCAACAACTCTTCTGGCTCGGGAGAGTCTATAGTTGAAAATCCTTTTCTCGTTCGTCAAAACAGCTCTGTTGTAGGGCTTCATGAATTGAGGGAGAAGTTGGAATGCTTCATCTCCAATGAAGACGTACGGAAATTTTTCATTAGGAGTGTCTGATAACTTACGAGGATAAGGCATGTCAAGCTGGTTCTGAGACATTTGGGCCAAAATAATGTGTTCTTCAACACACCACCATCTGACACTCGGCCATTTGCTCCCACATCAACCATCAGAAATTTATAATTTGCATCAACAATTGCCATAAGCATAATGCTGAAACAACCTTTGTAATTGTAATAGTAGGACCCAGAATGGCGAGGTTTTTGGATTGATACGTGTTTACCATCAACGCTCCCCACGCAGTTGGGGGAATTCCACCGTCCTTCGAATTCCTGAGCAACCCGTTTCCATCCATCCTGCGATTTTGGAACCTAGAAGAGAAACAAAAAACGAAACTTGCATTATAACCCTTACATGAAGAATTAACACTTACTGTAAATAGGAATTTAATTATTAAATTGCTGTTGTGCCTAAATTACACCATGCCGGGGAGCCGCACAGTTTTTTCAAACCCTCGGCTGCCGTCCGACAGAAAAACCGACCGGGAAAATTCCGTGCGGCTCTGTAACGCATGGTGTAATTTAGGCTTGTAGTAATTTAAGTTTGTAAGCTTTTGTAATCTATTTTTATTTTGAATAAAAGAATTATTATAAAACTGTTAAAAGAAACTCGGTACCTCAACTCAAGAACTATATTTTTCAACGGAATACAAACGATTAATAATCTTAAAAACAACACATCTCCTTCTCGGTCGTTCATGCGATAAGCCCACCACTCAACATTCCAAAGGGTAGAAGATAACCGCTGAGAGACTCGGGCAGACCTGCATCTACAGGGTGAGGCACCGACCGATCATACAGGGCGGGTTGCAGCGATTACAGTCGGCCTACCTGACGATTATTCACGTCCCGTGAAGGCACATCTGTAACACACAAAAAAAAAACAATATTAAAACATGCGGTGATCATTAAGAATGGATTTGTTCATCTTCAGAGGTACTCTCGCTCGAAGAGACTCTGTCGACAAATAATTTCATTCGATCGGGAGCGTAAATCCCCTTATAAACCGTTTTCGTACGTTTCGAACACGGCAAGTCCTCTATTACGTAACGGTCGTTATCAAGGACTTTCGTAACTACAAAAGGTCCCTTATATCGGGGCTCGAGCTTTCGGCTCATACCGTCATTCGGACCTTTAGCTGATCGAACAAGCACCTGTTGTCCTACGTGAAAACTATTCGGCGAAGCATGCTTCTTATCGTAACTTTCTTTTTGATACTCTTGTTTTTTCGTTATTAAACGAGAGGCGTTATCTCTCACATGTTTCAGATCTGAATATTCATTCGTACATACTTCGGCGGTCAGGAAAGCATCGTTAATGCCTCGAGGCCTGTAGCCGAAAAATAATTCATATGGACTCTTTTCTGTGGTGGCATTAACCGTCGAATTAATGCCCCACTGAACTTGACTCACAACCGCATCCCAACGAGTTTCGTCAGTAGTTGAGGCCATCAGGGCAGATAGTATTGAGCGATTCATCCTCTCCACTTGGCCGTTAGCCCTTGGAGTTGCTGTCGCGCATAATACTCTTTTAATGCCCAAATTTGAACAAAAGTCAGTGAAACGTTTGCTCGTATAAGCAGTACCCCTGTCGCAAATAAATCTTCTCGGAACACCAAAGAATTCAATAATATTGTTGAGAAAGGCAATCACCGGACCAGTTTGAGTATTAGGCACGGCTTTCAGAAACGAAAATTTTGTAAATCCATCCACCGCTACTATGAGGTAGGAATTTTTCTTTACACTCTTCACAAACGGACCCAAATGGTCAATATGTAGAGTGTCCATAGGAACGCTTTGCTTATCAATCGGATTGAGACTGCCCGTTGGTTTTCCTGAGGGTACTTTGTTATACAGACATCCCAAGCAAGATTTTATATAGTTTTTCACATAATTTCTCATATTAGCAAACCAATAGCGAGCTCTTATCGACTCTAAAATTTTGTCCGATCCAAAGTGTCCGGCATCATCGTGATAGTACATCAAAATTCTTCTCCTGACAGATTTAGGAATTACCCATTTTGGACCTTTATCTGTTTTTCGAAAAAGTCGTTTGTCCTTCAGACAATAATCTTTGTGAGTCTGTCGCTCTGCAGAATTGGTAGGATGGCTTTCTAGCGTGTCTATCAAACATTTGCATGTCGGATCCTGTAATTGAGCAGATAAGATCCAATCTTCTTCTTCAATGTTCACAATAAGGAGCTCAAGACAAGTTTCAACCGGACTTCGACTCAAAGCATCCACGTGATTCATTTTGGATCCAGGGCGATATTCAATATCAAAGTCAAATTCTTGGAGAGATAACCACCATCGTGCAATGCGAGGAACCAGGTCTCTTTTCAATAGAGTGTGGCGTAGGGAGTTGCAATCAGTGATAACCTTGAATTTTGTACCAATCAAATATATTCTAAATTTCTTCAGAGCATCTACGACTGCCATAGTTTCAAGATCGTAAGAATGATAATTCGATTCAGCTCTGGTTGTAGCTCTACTGTAGTACTGAACAGGTTTAAGAACTCCATCATCTTGTCGTTGGAAAAGGATACTTCCTATGCCCAATTTACTGGCGTCGCAATGTACTTCTGTTTTCGCTTCTCGATTATACATTGCTAGAACGGGCCTTTCTACCAGTTTTTGTTTTAATTCCATGAAAGCAATATCTTGATCCTCGCCCCATTGGAATATGCAATCTTTTCTAGTCAGTTGAGAAATAGGTTTGGCTATGGTAGCAAAATTTTTGATGAACTTTCTAAAGTAGCTGCAGAGACCCAAGAACATCCTGACTGTATGAACGCCTTTGGTTTAGGAAAGTCTGCGACTGCTTGGATTTTATCGAAACCGGGCTTAAAGCCTTCTTCTGTTATTTCATAACCTAAATACTCGATTTTAGTCTGGAGAAAATAACATTTGTTAAGCTTTAATGTTAAACCTGAACTTTTGAAAATACGTAATACAGTTTCAAGACGTTCTATTCCTTGAATAACGGAATTAGAAGGGACCAGTACATCGTCAAGGTACACCAAGGCTGTAGTAAAACATAACGGGCCTAATAACGTATTAATCGCGCGTTGAAACACTGCAGGTGCGTTAACCAGACCAAACGGCATCTTTAGGTATTCGTAATGACCGTCGGGAGTTACGAATGCTGTTTTCTGAATAGAGTCTTCACTAACTGGAAGTTGATGGTAACCTGAGGCTACGTCTAAGCTTGAATAATATTTGTTACCAACCAAGTTATCTAGAAGGTCATCGATTCTTGGCAGAGGATATTTGTCTTTCATAGTTTTTCTGTTGAGAGCCCGATAATCCACACACATTCTTGTTTCGCCGTTTTTCTTTTTTACTAAAAGAATAGGACTGGCATAAGGGGATTCGGACTCTTGGATAATTCCATTATCCAATAGTTCTTGAACCAAACCGCGTACCTTTTCCCTTTCAGTAAGTGATAGTCGATAAGGTCTATACGTGACAGGCTGGTCGTCAGTAAGTCGAATTGTTAGCTCAGCTATGTCTGATTTACCTATATGCTCCATAGTAGTTGCAAAACAATCCCTATACTCGTTAAGTAATCGTAACAAAAGAAACTTCTCATCATTGCTTAATTCTTGATTTATATTACTTTGTAGATCATCTAACGTAAACCTTTTCAAAGTCGATGCAGTTGTACGTAAACAATGCACTGACTCACCCTGTATATCTTCGTAACATATGTGACCCCGCGCAACCACCCTATTCTTTTCGTAACAGATTGGCTTTTCAGACATATTAATAATAGCAACATAACCACCTTCCATTAAATTGGTAACACATGGGACAATTCTATGAAAATTATCATCCCAATTGCGATACTGTAAGTCAATATAAACATCATTCAAATTTTCATTACTACCGACAGAAATATGACCGATATGCTTGGAAGGAATTATCGAAGTTTTGTTAGCACATAAATTTACCTTTCTAAGTGGTAACTCGCTAGTGTAAACATTTTGGTTAACTTGAAATAAACGTATTTGATTGCCACGGACAACTACTACGACATTTTCGTTATTTATAAAAGGTTGCCCTATAATTATAGGAATTTCTTGTACTTGATCAGGAACTATAAGTGCTTCTACAACAGCAACGGCTAAATCTACTTCTAATTTTAACGTTACTTTTGATGTGGATAACACCGAACCGCCGGCATAACCACATAGGCGTACCATAGTGGGTTTGCGTGGCAATTTCAGGCTTGCAACAACTGATTCGCGTATTGTAACAGCTGCACAACCTGAATCTACGTAACCACGTATCGGTTCTCCATTAATCACACAGTCAATAAAATAACAGGTATTACTTTTGCTTGCAGAATTAGCATTTGAAAGACTTAAAATTGGTTCAGACTTACCCCTATTGTTCCAGTTCTTACGATTGTCAGTACCTACCGTACAACGTGCAGCTTCATGGCCCAGTAGATGACACTTGGTGCATTCAACACGTAACTGAGTACACTTTGACTGGTAATGCCCTTTCTTCTTACAATTAAAACAGGTGATATGCTGTAAATCCGGTTTATTATAGGGTACTTGCCTCTTGTGAATGAGTGAATTACGTAAATCCACTCTAAGATGATTAGGTTGGTTATTGACCTTTTTAATTTTTGACTCCAGTGGCGGTTCATCTCGAAGCATTGATAAATATTCTTGAAACAAAGTCTCAGGCGATGAATAACGGCCTGCTCGTGCTGCATTTTGGATAGTATTGTCAGGAATACCATCTATTAAACATGCTATAGCATTTTTACCACTTATTTGACAGGTACTTAACAGCTCCATCTTTCCAAAATAATATGCTGTCATAGTTTCGTCGGCTTGCTTTGTTCGGTCCAGCATCTTTCTCAAAACTTTGGCATAATCGACATGGTCGGGAAAAGTTCTGATTATTAATGTTTTCCACTCCGTCCATGTATGATTTAATGATGTCAGACTATGGTACCATGTTCGAGCCATGCCAGTTAGACGCGACTGCATTTGATAAATAGTGGTCACATCATCCCATTCATTGATATCTCTCAACTGGTCAATCTTTTCCAACCATTTGGCAGCTGACAGGTTATCGTTTTCAGGTTGAAATTCAGGGATGCAATCACTTCGTAAAGTGAGACGACGATTATCTGCCACCGGGTTACGTTGTGACATTTGAGCTATAACATCTTCCAGTCGTTCAATACGGCTTTTATAATCTGATATCAGTGATGTAGTATTTACCTCAATTTGATTCGTAGGACCTTCAATTCTGGAAGGTGTATCTTTTTCGCCCTGATTTCTCCGGTGCTGAGACAAGCGTGATTGTCGCGAGCTACCTGAATTTTTACTCAAACCTCCCTCGTATAAGGCGGCTGAAGTAACTGTACGCGGTGGCGTATGACTCTTCACGGACTTTGTTCTTCTGTATCTTCCGTTAGAAGAACTGGAAGAACTGTCCGAGCTGCTACTGCTACTAGATCTGTTTCCTCTACGGACTCGGTTCCTTTTTTCCATGTCGGGAATTATTCAATAATTCACTTATCACACACAAATTAAGGCTAAATTATGTAAGTCCAACCGCACACCTGAACTGTAATCTATTTTTATTTTGAATAAAAGAATTATTATAAAACTGTTAAAAGAAACTCGGTACCTCAACTCAAGAACTATATTTTTCAACGGAATACAAACGATTAATAATCTTAAAAACAACACATCCCCTTCTCGGTAGTTCATGCGATAAGCCCACCACTCAACATTCCAAAGGGTAGAAGATAACCGCTGAGAGACTCGGGCAGACCTGCATCTACAGGGTGAGGCACCGACCGATCATACAGGGCGGGTTGCAGCGATTACACTTTCATTCACTGTATTTTATTTTTTGTTACAGCAACCGACTCCGGATGAAGTCTCGCAATCACAACTCAGTTTCGAAAGTGTAGGGTCTCCTGCTGACGTAGTTACACCCCCAACTCCCAAACCAGCCATCCCTGTAAATACGGGTAAAAAAGGGAAAGGTGGGCCTGATAGCACTGATCAATTAGTAGGACTAGCGACAGAATATTTCAAGCGACCTGAGACTGAAGAAGATATTCTGGCTAAGGGATGGGCTATGAAATTAAAAAAGTTAACTCCATACCAACGACGCTTCGCCGAAAAAATCATAAATGACACGCTTTTTGAAGCAGAAATGGGCAACTTGACAAGGGAAGGAGTGCGTTTTCACACCCACCCTCTTCGTTGGTCACCCTCGCCACCTTCATCGTCATCTTCTTCAATGAATAGTTGGCAAAGCTACTCCAACCCAGGGCAGACGCTGTACATTTCGCATCCAAGTGAAAACCCTTCATACCCAGAGCAACACCACGAAACGTCTGATGAAGATATTGCTGCTACGTTATTCTCCTCATTTACCTCAATGTGAACTTGTGCCCTAATCTTTTCAGTTCAGCAATAATGTACATTACCTGTGCGATATCTGTATTATTTGTAAAGTGTAATTATTTGTAAATTTTTTCCTTTCTTAAAATATAAAGAGATTTACTTGGGCAATAATTTCTTACCTGGATGTTTTCCTTCAATGCCTTGATAATTGCAGGGCAAGTTTCCATTATGATGAGTTCCAGAGTCTGCGGAGCAATGGCACACGTGAATTTCAAGTCTTCTAAATCCATGCCAGATGCTAGGAACCTCAACGTGACAGACAATCTCTGACTTGCAGGAATCGCCTCACGCATTTTCGTGTCCTTCTTCTCAATGTCTTGGCGGACTAAATCGAGTAGATTATCGAAACTTTCTTGGCCCATGCGTAGAAAGTTCCTATAATCCTCTGGTTCCGAACCACTCAGAAAGTTAAGGAGATGTTGATGAGTGAAGCGGTTCCTCATTTTATACCAGTCCTTAGACCACCGTCTTTTTTTCTTTTTGTGGTTTTTCCCCTTTCACAGCAACCAATGTTAAGGCCAGGAAGCCCAAATCTACATTTGACACCATTATACGCTCCACACTCCTCCACTTCTCAGCTTCGACTGAGAGTTTTGATTGAAGTACGCTTGAAGCGCCCATCAATCGGAGCCTCAAGCATTTGATCAAGCCGCATGATGGTGTAGGGCCTCCTTTAGACCTTTTTATCTGTCGTTCAGATATTAGACGCTGTCATTCAGGGTATCATTATTCCTGTCATTCGGAATATTTTAGGCATTGTCGTTCATGCCGCATACTGTCTTTCAGTGTTTTTGGTCCGTTGTAATTGTAATCACTAATATAATGAATAAAGAGCACATTATATCATAATAAGTTAAATTCATTATTCAGACCAATTCTTTTGCTCAGATATTGTTTTTCTTCCATTTACAGATGAACACCTTATGAATCAACAAGTGACAACTAGCCTGATTATAATTCAGACAAATCTTTAAAATAACTCACTTATTGTAAGTAGTACATAAGCTTGCCCTTTTATTTTATTTTACCTATACATTGAATTAAAATTTTATTGATTAAGTTATATTTTGATTTTATTGAGAGACCTCGTATAATTTAGTTATAGTCTTTTTTTATGAGGTCTCACATAACTTAATAAATGCTGCCAGTGACACTTTACCAAAAGATTTATATAATAAGAATATTTATGAGTTACTCTTCCTGCACACTTAGAGAATATGCTCAGACTAGAACAAGTCCTTGTTTATAACAACACCAAGGACACATTGCATTAACACATTGTAACACAGGTTACATTTCCAGTTATTTTTCTTAAAAATTTAAGCTTTAATTTCTGTAATTTACCTGAAAAAATGTTCAGCTAGGCAACGCTGTAAAACATTTTAGTTTATTTCAAAAATTTGGAATTTCCGTCTACTTTGGTTAAGAGAACCTTGTGTAAAGTGTATCATTAATTTTGGGAAAAAACTAGATATTCTGGGTGACGATAATTGATTTCAAATCAGCGTAGGAGTTTGGCATTTTGGAATTATATTCGCGCAGACTATCAAAACTAGGGATAGGACATAGGTAAAAGGCATTTTGAAAAATCTAGAGAGGCTCTCTTGAAAACCGTCAGTGATAGTGTTCAGTCGTTTTTCGAAAACAAGTCTTGCTGCCACTCCGTTTAAACAAAAAACCTGCCGTTTGTTATATTTATTTTGTGAAGGTGAGCATTTTGTATGAATTTAAAACTCAATTGGTTTTGTTTGAAAAATAAATATAGTTTTCTGCTGATATATAGTTTGGCAAACATAACTGAAGCTGTGAAAGGAATGCGGTCGAAAGCATTCGATATTGCCACGTCTAACTATGAAAAAGCTAAGTATGTAGTGATAATAATTAGAAAATGGACTTTTTATTATTAACAATATGTCAATAATGATTAAACGTTAGTTCTTTAATGTGCTTGTTTCATTGGATTTTGTCTATTAACATTATTTTTTCAATTTCTGAATATTAAAAGAAGAAATAGGTACCGTGTTTTGAAAAATACCTACCTTTAAAGCAAAGCATAAATCAGTTTCTATATATAATTATTATATAATAACAATTATTATTTTTAATACTTTTATAAAATAGGTACCGTACGCTATTGGAACGTTTATGACAGATATCGGCCATGTTTCCTCGCCCTTTACCGATGCCCCGCAGCTTCAGATAGACTTGCCAAACTATGCCTACCGTTATCAGCCGCAAATGATTATAATTCTTATTTCTAATTAAATTTTGTAATCTTAAGTTTGAATAGAGTTTCAAACTTGTCTTTTGATAAATTTTAAAATTATTGTTGATCAGTGGTCTTCTTCGAAATAACTCTGTTATTTACAATTGGTATTTTTTTTAGTGCGAAACATTATTACACCTTTTCCACAGCATTCCCGTAAATCCTTGTTGTTCTGAGTTACTTTCAAACATTCGAAGACGTTCTGGTGTGTTTGAGTGTACCTAGTAACACCTCTGGAGATCTCTGACGATCAGGTTTGTCTTATATTCTCCTAGGAATCCCGTTAAATCATTTTATTTTCCACTTGAAAGTTAATATAGTACGTTTATTTCAGTTGTAGAGAAAAAAAACAAATTTTGAGAAATACCGAAACTGATTAGGAAAACTTTTTTTGACTCTTAAGAGCAAATTCTAGAATAGAAAACCGAACCCGGTGAAAGGACCACTGATTTACACCTTTGTACTAATTACCCGGCTTAGTTAGTTATTTATTTTATTTGGGATTGCTTTGATTGCCAGGTTATATGCATTAGCTTTAGTTATCTTGCATCAGCTCGCTTGGTAAATACTACCGGTTACACCCGCTTGCTAACCAAAATTAATGAACGCTGCATGAACTTTTATTTTCTCTGTATTGCATTAAAAGCTATTACGTTAGATTACATTTTTATATATATTGTTATAATTATTGCTTGATTATACACAATAATTATTTAATTATTAGTATTTTTAAACTCAATATCTCTTGGGGCGGCTCGTTCGAAGATTAAAGAAATAGACAAATGAATTTATGTTGAATTTTGATAAACTTTATTTGAACAAATTTAAATTTATTTTATTTATTAAACAAAAGATATTTGTTCAATTGTTTGTCAAATATTAAAAAGAAACAACTATTATTATTTACATTAATATTCAGATACTATCAAATTGTAATTGGAAGCTTCCGCAAATATCCATTCATTCATGAATAATCTTATTAATTTTAAATTGTCTTAAAAAAATATTGATTTAACTCTAAACATTGTACTAATGAATGAACTAAATTTTAATATTAAATGTTTACTAAATATTCATGAAAAAATGTCTTAATCATATCCTTTCAAAAACTAACTCTAATCACAGTCCTATCGATTCTTATTTAGAATCGATTCTTGGCTATCGAAATACGTGCACTGTGAAACATAACTAGGTAGGTGATCTGTGACATAACCTTTAACAGAAAAATCACACCATAATGGACAAGATTAGATATCTACAATTATTTGATACAACTTTAGTACATAAAGGTAAACATAAGTATTAATTTCCTAAACACAACATTTTACTAACTTTAATTTTAAAAATGTTTAATACTCATACACCAACCCTTTTTCTTTTCTTCTCGTTACTAATCAATAATCTCCTTTCATATTTTCCTCTGTTCCTTAGCTACCTGTGTTTTGAATGTAGGTAATTATGTGGACTGTAGTTTATATATGTTTTATGTTATTTTATTTCACACGTCGAAATGATAGACACACAGAATAGGGTTTAAACATTAACTATAATCTTTTCTTAAAACATTGTTAGTACATGTTATCGTTCAAAACGTTTACAGAAGAATGAAATATACCGGCTGCCGGTCTTTTTACATCGTCCCTTTTTCCCCCCACAGGGGTGGTTTCAACTGTTCATTATCGGTGTTGTCACGTGCACTCAACATACCGCCCGCCTTGAAAGCAGCAGCTTTCAATGAAATGAAAATAAAAATAAACTGTTTTTTTTTATAGCAAGGCAATACACATACACGATTTGCTCCGCGTCTTAATTCTCCACTCATTGTTTTCACACTCACTACTCTGGTGACACCGTCGTTGCCTGGATGAAGTGTTGTGACTCTGCCTAACATCCAATTTAAAACGGGTGCATTTTCGTCCTTGATAACACCAAGGAACCCACTTGTAATAGCTCAGGAGACCTCTGCTTCCACTTGGTTCTTGTTTGCAGTTCTGCGAGGTACTCTAGGTGCCATCTTGACCAATAATGTTGCAGCATCGATTGCAATCGCTGAAATTTGGTTAAGCGATTTTCTGGAACTTCTAAGAAGTCTTTCTCAGGAAGTGCAGTCATAGTTCTTCCAATTAGGAAATGTGACGGAGTTAATGCAGTAAGGTCATTAGGATCAGAAGACATAGGACAGAGGGGTCTGGAATTTAGGACACCTTCAATTCGAATCAATAAAGTATTAAATTCTTCAAATGTTAATGGATTCAACCCTACGACCCTTTTAATATGTGATTTTGTACTTTTTATACCAGCTTCCCATATTCCTCCGAAGGTAGGCGACCTGGCGGGTATAAAATGCCAATGTATTAATTCATTTGCTAATTGACTACTAATATAATCTGAATTATCCTTTAAAAATTTATGCAACTTGATCAATTCATTATTAGCTCCTACAAAGTTCAGCGCATTGTCGGAATAAATGTTTGTTGGTTTACCTCTACGATGTATAAACCTATTTAATGTTGCTAGAAATGCTTCAGTGGTCAAGTCCGATACCAACTCTATATGAACGGCCTTTGTGCTCATACAGACAAACAAACAGATATAGGCCTTGCTTATTTTGGCCCCACGTGTTTTTCTGTCCTTTAAGAGAAATGGTCCGCCATAGTCAACGCCGACATTAGAAAAAGGTGAATAATTGTTTACCCTCACGTCAGGCAGATCACCCATCAAGTAAGTAGGAGTTGTTGGTTTGGCCTTAAAACATATAATACATTTTTTTACAATGCCCTTGCAAGCGTTTCGTCCTGATATGGGCCAAAATCGTTCTCTAACACTACACAGCAACATCTGAGCACCGCAATGTAACAATCTATTGTGTTCACTTCTCAAAATTAGTTCAGTTAAAATATGATTCTTTGGTAAAATTATGGGGAATCTCCTATCATAAGATTGGAGGGAATTTTTTATTCTGCCTCCAACACGAATTATATTATCCCTTAAGAACGGATTCAAACATAAAATTTTACTCTTTTTATTAAGTTCCTTTTTATTCAACAAATCATTATATTCAATGGGAAAACATTCTAATTGTACATTGCGTATAAGTGTATTCAATGAAGCTTCTAATTCGTTAGGCGTTAATTCGCCTAACTGTCTCTCATCTTTTCGTAATCGTACATTTTTCGCGAATCTCAAAATATAAGCTAAAGTTCTCTGAATCCTTTTAAGTGAAGAAAATTTATTCAATAAGTTGAAATTATTATTTAGAGTAAATGTTACAGTAGTGGCGCATGAGCGTTGTTCAGGTATGTCTGATTCTATGATCATGTCCGATGGTTTCCATTCGGAAGAATCAAATTGCAACCAATCTGGCCCATACCACCATAAATTGCACTCGATTGAATGATTTGGTGCCATTCCACGGGAAAGCATATCTGCGGGATTTTCGTTAGACTTAACATGACGCCAATTTGATATGTCTGTGGTAGATTGAATCTCGGAGACTCTATTGGCTATAAAAGTTTTCCATTTATTAGGCGCTCCCCTTATCCAACAAATAGTAATCGAAGAATCTGTCCAATAAAAATAATTATTAAAATTTATTTCTAAAGAGTCAATAGTTTTTTTTGCTAGATTTGACAGTAACACGGCTCCGCATAACTCCAAACGTGGTAAAGTTATTTACTTCAGCGGCGCGACCCGTGATTTTGCACACAGCAGTCTAGAACCGTATTGTCCTGATGACATCATACAAAGAATATATATACAGGCTCCATATGCTATCTCCGAGGCGTCGCAAAATCCATGAAGCTCGATTTTCACATACGTAGCAACTAAGGCATGTCTAGGGATTTTGAATTCGTTAATAGCCGGTAGTTCCTTTTGGAACTTGTGCCACCTTGTATACAATTTATCGGGAACGGCATCGTCCCATGTTAACTTCAGTTTCCATAAATCTTGGATGATTAACTTCGCGATAACTATTATCGGGCCTAGTAAACCCAAAGGGTCAAAAATTTGACAAATTGTTGACAGAATACCACGTTTAGTTGTTTGATTTAATATATTATTTTCTTTAATTGAATATTGAATGAAATCTTGATTGGAGTTCCAGTATACTCCTAACGTTTTTGCTTCTTCGTGATTACCAATTTGTAAAATACCAATTTCTAAGTTATTATTTACCTTTATTTTATTTAAAATATTTTGATCATTTGAAAGCCATTTCCGAAGTTCGAAACCGGCACTATCTAAAATCTGTGAAATTTCTCCTTGTAATCTCAGTATCTCGGCCATATCATCACTACCTGTTAAGAGATCATCCACGTAGAAATCGTCTTTTATAATTTTACTAGCTAATGGGAATTTTATATCGTTCTCACTGCTTAACTGTAACAGACATCTAACAGCTAAGTACGGTGCCGATGCAGTTCCGTACGTTACTGTATTACATTGATAACATTTGAAATCATTGTTAGGATCAGTGCGCCAAAATATTTTTTGATATTTTCGTTGATCCTCATTTACGAGTATTTGCCGATACATTTTTGAAATATCAGCAGTTAATACATATTTATGTTTACGAAATCTTACTAATATCGAAAATATATCTTGTTGTAATGTAGGTCCACTAAATTGTACGTCGTTTAATGAAAAGCCGGTATCCGTTTTTGCGGAAGCATCAAACACTACACGGCACCTTGTAGTAATACTAGTGGATTTAATAACTGCATGGTGCGGTAGAAAATAACCGTCATTATTTTGTACATTGTCTGATATTTCGGTCATGTGTTTTAAATTTTCATACTCTGACATAAAGTTCACATAGTCTGTTTTTAAGTTAGAATCTTTGTTTAACTTTCTTTCTAACGAATGAAATCTATTAATCGCAATATCACGAGAGTTGCCAATTTTGTTTAAATTGTTTTTAAATGGAATATTGACTATAAACCTGCCTGATTGGTCGCGTTTAGTAGTTTCCTTAAAATGCATTTCACAATATTTTTCACTTTCGGACAATAGAGACCTTTTGTTGTTGGTAACTTCTTCTATACTCCAGAATTTTTCAATTTTGTTGTCAATAGAATTTTCGTCATTTATGTTTAAGCAGCTAATAGAGGAATTGTTATACTCTGAATTTAAAAGTGAATTGCCGGCAATTACCCAGCCTAATTGTGTATTTTGCAGTACTGGTAAATTATTTCCAAGTCGTTGTTGGTCTGCGCAAAGAATGGACCAAAATACGCTTGCTCCCAGTAAAATATCTACTTCCCCAGTGTTGTTAAATCCCGGATCAGCCAATGTTACCTTAGATGGTATCTTCAAAATACCTTTATCAAACGACATTAATGGCAATTTATCAGTTATTCGAGGTAAAACTAAACATTTGATATCCATACTAAAATTATTATAACATGACATAAATGTGATATTAACTTGTTTGTTTATATTTGTCAAGGCCTGGCCTACACCTTGCACTGTATGATTAACATTAATTTGTGGTAAATTTAATTTTTTACAAGTTTTTTCTGATATGAAATGGCTTTGAGAACCGCTATCCAGTAACGCGCGACATGTGACATCATTTTCATTATGTTTTATTTTAATAATTGCTGTTGATAGCAAAACTTCCCCACAATTATTAGACGTGACAACAGTGTGTTTATAACTATGGTTGGCTATCGATACGACAGGTTCGGTGGTGACACGTGAACCGCTGCTTGAACCATGATTAAAATAGTACAGGTTACTCCAGTAGCGCTTGACCTTGGAACCAAAATAAAAATCTGTTGCGCAGGGGGCTAAAGGCGGCCATTTTGCTATACATTTATGTGTGTGTTTTATTTTAAAGCATGTACTGTTTGTTAAAATGTTATATATTTAATGTAAATTCTTAAGATTTAGATATATTAATGTACATTATTAAAACTGAGAAAAAAAATTACTAGTATGTAGCATGTTGACTTATTTTTTTAAATATTGTAACATTATATTTTTAAAAAATATGTTATTTTATACCACGTTAAAAAGTTTTTTAATTTTAAAATAAAAAATTTGATTAATAATTTACAATTATTTTCAATTTTCATTGATCCTATCCTAAAAAACTTTTTTATACTTTTATACTTTATACTTTTTTTAAATTCCAATTTGTTAAAAAATACTTCTATTTGTAATGTATAGGTAATAAAATACATTTTTGTAAACTTTAAATTATGATAATTTTTAATACTAATAAAAGTAAATTTTTGCATTAATTATTACTTGAATATAAATATACATAAATATAAATTGTAGTTTTAAAAACTAGCGCCTCGATTGTAATTGGCTTTGCGCGACAAGATGGTTGCCTTTAAACCCCACTTCTCATTGGGCACTATATTTTTAATAAAAGCTTATGCGCGAACTGCTACTGGACTAACCTGTACTATTTTAATCATGGCTTGAACTTCCGTCGCCGACGCCGACCGTAGGCTTTGGGGTATCGCCAAAATGATCAACATATCGAGACTCTTCGGTCTCAGTTACATTTCTCGAATTGTCTTTGTTGTTATTGTAGATATTTTGATCTAAGTGTAATAATGAATTATGTGTTTTGCGGCACTTTGTACATTTTTGCGACTTACATTTCCACGATGGATGATTTGAACGCAAACAATTTAGGCAAAGTTTTAATCGTTTAACAGCTGCAATTCGACCTTCTATGTTTAATTTCAAGAATGCTTGTAAGATTGAAAGAGGACTCAATTAAATAAAACTCGATAATAATCATATAACTCTCTGAATTTATTCTTCCCAATCTCTCCGTTACACCTAGACTAATTTCCAATCATCCCATTTGCAAACAGGCCACTTCACTTCTTAGAACCCCTAACCTCTCCCCTCTGCCCTTCTAATCCTGACCGCCTGCACATGTTACAAGATATCTGATAACTATCACCAATACTTGGTTCATAAGAAAGTGATTTGTTCATGGGTCTTGTCTCATAAAGTAAGGTGACATGTTTGTTAGTGGGTCTTGTCTCATAAATATAATAGGCTAGAATATGAAATATAACATTCGGCCATCCTGACAATTGGTCATTAAATATATCCTACTCAAAATTAAATTAACTTGAATCAGCCATAAATTAACGTAAATCAAAACAGCTTATACAATAGCATATAAGGAATATAATCCGCTAGAAATATGAAATATAACACTACCTTAAATATATACTACTCAAAAAAAACTCCTAATTAAATTAACTGGAATCAAAATAACTTATACAATAGATAAAATATAATACTGGGCCATTAATTAAAGTAAATCAAAACAGCTTATACAATAGCGTATCATGAATGTAATCAGCTATAAATATGAAATATAACATTCGGCCATCCTGAAAATTGGTCTGTCCTCAGACCTTGAATACATACTACTCAAGAAAAACTCTTAATGTAATTAAGTTAAATCGAAACAGCTTATACAATAGCATCTACCAAACATTAATTATTATGTATGTTTTAACAAATACCTAAACAGTTTTACAATATTATTCAACGTTAGCCACATATATGAAACGAACGCTACGTTTGCCATAAATAATGCAACTTTTTACTATAACGACTGCAACTATTGGCTATAATGAATGCAACTTCTTGCTATAATGACTGCAACTTTTTGCTATAATGAATGCAACTTCTTGCTATAACGACTGCAACTTTTTGCTATATTCAATGCAACTTCTTGCTATAACGACTGCAACTATTGGCTATAATGAATGCAACTTCTTGCTATAATGACTGCAACTTTTTGCTATAATGAATGCAACTTCTTGCTATAACGACTGCAACTTTTTGCTATATTCAATGCAACTTCTTGCTATAAAGACTGCAACTTTTTGCTATAATGAATGCAACTTCTTGCTACAACGACTACAACTTTTTACTATGATGAATGCAACTTTTTGCTATAACGACTGCAACTTTTTGCTATAATGAATGCAACTTTCTGCTATAATAAAACGGTGGTCAACTAAATACTAATCTTCGTTTTGTAAATGTATCCATTTTTTGAGGCGGTCTGCGGCTACAACTGTTCGAACTCGTTTGTGTCCCTCTCTAAGATCTTCCACCTCATACCGATCATTAAACAAGACTTTGTATCTTGCCAATAGCTTATGACTAACACCCGCTGGTATGCACGTGATTTCGACCATAACTAATTCACCTTCCTTGTACTTCATTGCTTCTTTTCGAGACTTATCATATCTTTCTTTTTGCTTTTGCTGGTCATTTGTTATATGGTTTGAAATATTTTGTCTAATTTCATTTAAATCAAGCCCATTTATTTCAGTTTGAATTTGATTAAGGATAGTGGCGCTAGAAGCGTGTTTTGGATTGCAGCCAATAAGTGCTTTTAGCGGTGTAGTGCCAATACCTTTATTGAAACTGGTATTTAGTGCGCTTTGTATTTGCTTTACATATTTATCCCAGTCTCCAGGATCTTTACCGGCTTTTGTGGTAGAGAGAGCACTTAGGATGGTCCTATTATAACGTTCACATTGGCCGTTACTCCGGGGCGTAGCTACCGCATTTAAAATATGTTCAATTCCATAATTTTTAGAAAATGTATTAAAAGTACTTGACGTAAAAGCTGATCCTCGATCGCTTATAATCCGTGTCGGGACACCAAATAAATATATCATATTCACTAGAGCTTTTACAACGTGTTTAGTTTTTTGGCTATGTACAGGTTCAATAATAACAAACTTAGTAAATCCGTCGACTATGACCAAAATAAATTTATTTCGTCGTTTGCTTGTTTCAAATGGCCCAACGTGATCTACATGGATGGTGTGGAACGGAACTGGATGTTTTTCGATTGGGTTCAATTTACATTGGCGTTTCGAGACTTTTTGTTTATAATACATGCAATTCAGGCAGGGATTAACATACTTGGCTTGCATAGGGAGAGGATGACTCGCGAATAATGTTATTATCAAGTAGTTCTTCAATAATATTACGCAAGACCTCTCTTTCTACTTCAGGCATACGGTAAGGATAGCGTACAATCGGTGTATGACATATACATTTTATTTCCATTTCGACAGTATTAGTCTTTCCCAGATTTTTCATTGAAGATGAAATACAATCAGAAAACTTGCTCAACAAATCAAAACATTGCTCTTTAAAAATCGTTGTAATATCGCCAAAACAAATTGAGTGTATGTCGAAAGTACTGTCGCATACGTCAATTAAATTTATAAATAGTTTCTCAGATGGCATTAAACGTTGAAATGACAATCGATTTTTCCGCTTAATCATCACTATATGTTCCTGATTAATAAAATCTCGTCCAACCACTAAATCATAGTTTAAATATTCATCTTGAACTACAATAGCGTTTACTAAGGCTAAAACGCCCTGTATAGTTATATAAACTTCGTAAAATGACCGACTATTCATGGAAGTACCCATAAAACTACATAAAGTCACACTTTTGAGGTCTTTAACTAAGAGTCCCATTTTTTTTGCCACAGACCACTTAATAAGGGTGTTTGAACTACCTGAGTCTATTAAACAATATACCCTTTTCCCATGAATGCCGGCAACTAGCTTAAAAATATTATTATCGGGCAATGTCGACCCTAACGTTTCTACTTGTTGAACTTCATTTTTTATGAATGGGCATTGATTTTGAAAATGACCCAACCTTTTACAATAATTACACTCTAATCTACGTTTCTTACAATCCCTGAAAATGTGTCCCGGAGCCCCACAATTAAAACATGAATATACTCTTTCAGCTGAAGAATTCAAGTGGTTATTGACCTGATGATATGGTTTTATTGTTGAGAATTTTGGGTTTACATTGCAGCTACTAGTACTTGGTATATTATTTATTTTTGACTTATAAAAATTAAAACCTGCACTTTTATTTAACACTACCCCCAGGCATATCACCCATCGCATTTAAATAAGCATACAAAATGTTCACATCGTCATGTCGTGCCGCTCTAATAATACGCGAAATATTTGCGTCATTTATACCGCCTATTACGGCATCAATTAAATAAGCGTCGGGAATATGTAAATTTAGGGCCCTTAATTTGGATAATTTTTGGAAGCAGAAATCTCCTAAATTTTGACCAGGCCTAGCCTCATAGTTTGCAGCTTCCTTTAATAAATTCGAAAATGGAACAAACTTACAGAATTGTTTTACTAATGTTTCTTTCATCTCCTTCCAACTCGAGTCGTGCTTGATATTTTCGTCATACCACTGACGAGCGTTTCCTCTTAAACGTCCAGAAATAATCCTAATAATTGTATCGTCATCCCACTCGTATTTTTCACCTAAACAATCCACTTTTCCACTTGTATATCATCACGTGACGGATCGAATACCGGGATTACAAGCTCATCTCCCGCCCGAACAATTGACTGTCGTCTTAAATTAATAAGTTCTCGTTTCATTGAATCAAATTTCCGTTTCGACACATATCGAGTGTTATATTTCATATTCTAGCCTATTATGTTTATGAGACAAGACCCATTAACAAACATGTCACCTTACTTTATGAGACAAGACCCATTAACAAATCACTTTCTTATGAACCATTATTGGTTATAGTTATCAGATATCTTGTAACATGTGCAGGCGGTCAGGATTAGAAGGGCAGAGGGGAGAGGTTAGGGGTTCTAAGAAGTGAAGTGGCCTGTTTGGAAATGGGATGATTGGAAATTAGTCTATGTGTAACGGAGAGATTGGGAAGAATAAATTCAGAGAGTTATATGATTATTATCGAGTTTTATTTAATTGAGTCCCCTTTCAATCTTACAAAACACGGGTGGGATATAAAAACCTTTCGTGCTGTGCCGTAGTTATTAAGTTTGATTGCAAAATGGGAAAGTCAAAATCGAAAGATAAGAGTGCGAAAAACAAAAGTAAAACTAGTAGTTCGAGGAAAGTGTCGAAATACAGGAAACGTGACGTGTCTAGTGATAGTAATAGTAGTTCTTCAGGTTCGGATGTGTCCACGTCGCCAAAATCAAAAGAGTGTCGATATGTGTCGAAACGGAAATTTGATTCAATGAAACGAGAACTTATTAATTTAAGACGACAGTCAATTGTTCGGGCGGGAGATGAGCTTGTAATCCCGGTATTCGATCCGTCACGTGATGATATACAAGTGGAAAAGTGGATAGAAAAAGTGGATTGTTTAGGTGAAAAATACGAGTGGGATGACGATACAATTATTAGGATTATTTCTGGACGTTTAAGAGGAAACGCTCGTCAGTGGTATGACGAAAATATCAAGCACGACTCGAGTTGGAAGGAGATGAAAGAAACATTGGTAAAACAATTCTGTAAGTTTGTTCCATTTTCGAATTTATTAAAGGAAGCTGCAAACTATGAGGCTAGGCCTGGTCAAAATTTAGGAGATTTTTGCTTCCAAAAATTATCCAAATTAAGGGCCCTAAATTTACATATTCCCGACGCTTATTTAATTGATGCCGTAATAGGCGGTATAAATGACGCAAATATTTCGCGTATTATTAGAGCGGCACGACATGACGATGTGAACATTTTGTATGCTTATTTAAATGCGATGGGTGATATGCCTGGGGGTAGTGTTAAAAGTGCAGGTTTTAATTTTTATAAGTCAAAATAAATAATATACCAAGTACTAGTAGCTGCAATGTAAACCCAAAATTCTCAACAATAAAACCGTATCATCAGGTCAATAACCACTTGAATTCTTCAGCTGAAAGAGTATATTCATGTTTTAATTGTGGGGCTCCGGGACACATTTTCAGGGATTGTAGGAAACGTAGATTAGAGTGTAATTATTGTAAAAGGTTGGGTCATTTTCAAAATCAATGCCCATTCATAAAAAATGAAGTTCAACAAGTAGAAACGTTAGGGTCGACATTGCCCGATAATAATATTTTTAAGCTGGTTGCCCGCATTCATGGGAAAAGGGTAAATTGTTTGATAGACTCAGGTAGTTCAAACACCCTTATTAAGTGGTATGTGGCAAAAAAAATGGGACTCTTAGTTAAAGACCTCAAAAGTGTGACTTTATGTAGTTTTATGGGTACTTCCATGAATAGTCGGTCATTTTGCGAAGTTTATATAACTATACAGGGCGTTTTAGCCTTAGTAAACGCTATTGTAGTTCAAGATGAATATTTAAACTATGATTTAGTGGTTGGACGAGATTTTATTAATCAGGAACATATAGTGATGATTAAGCGGAAAAATCGATTGTCATTTCAACGTTTAATGCCATCTGAGAAACTATTTATAAATTTAATTGACGTATGCGACAGTACTTTCGACATACACTCAATTTGTTTTGGCGATATTACAACGATTTTTAAAGAGCAATGTTTTGATTTGTTGAGCAAGTTTTCTGATTGTATTTCATCTTCAATGAAAAATCTGGGAAAGACTAATACTGTCGAAATGGAAATAAAATGTATATGTCATACACCGATTGTACGCTATCCTTACCGTATGCCTGAAGTAGAAAGAGAGGTCTTGCGTAATATTATTGAAGAACTACTTGATAATAACATTATTCGCGAGTCATCCTCTCCCTATGCAAGCCAAGTATGTTAATGCCTGCCTGAATTGCATGTAATATAAACAAAAAGTCTCGAAACGCCAATGTAAATTGAACCCAATCGAAAAACATCCAGTTCCGTTCCACACCATCCGTGTAGATCACGTTGGGCCATTTGAAACAAGCAAACGACGAAATAAATTTATTTTGATCATAGTCGACGGATTTACTAAGTTTGTTATTATTGAACCTGTACATAGCCAAAAAAACTAAACACGTTGTAAAAGCTCTATTGAATATGATATATTTATTTGGTGTCCCGACACGGATTATAAGCGATCGAGGATCGGCTTTTACGTCAAGTACTTTTAATACATTTTCTAAAAATTATGAAATTAAACATATTTTAAATGCGGTAGCTACGCCCCGGAGTAACGGCCAATGTGAACGTTATAATAGGACCATCCTAAGTGCTCTCTCTACCACAACAGCCGGTAAAGATCCTGGAGACTGGGATAAATATGTAAAGCAAATACAAAGCGCACTAAATACCAGTTTCAATAAAGGTATTGGCACTACACCGCTAAAAGCACTTATTGGCTGCAATCCAAAACACGCTTCTAGCGCCACTATCCTTAATCAAATTCAAACTGAAATAAATCGGCTTGATTTAAATGAACTTAGACAAAATATTTCAAACCATATAACAAATGACCAGCAAAAGCAAAAAGAAAGATATGATAAGTCTCGAAAAGAAGCGATGAAGTACAAGGGTGTTAGTCATAAGCTATTGGCAAGATACAAGGGACCATTTCGTATAAATAAAGTCTTGTTTAATGATCGGTATGAGGTGGAAGATCTTAGAGAGGGACACAAACGAGTTCGAACAGTTGTAGCCGCAGACCGCCTCAAAAAATGGATACATTTACAAAACGAAGATTAGTATTTAGTTGACCACCGTTTTATTATAGCAAAAAGTTGCATTCATCATAGCAAAAAGTTGCATTCATTATAGCAAAAAGTTGCAGTCGTTATAGCAAAAAGTTGCATTCATTATAGCAAAAAGTTGTAGTCGTTGTAGCAAGAAGTTGCATTCATTATAGCAAAAAGTTGCAGTCGTTATAGCAAGAAGTTGCATTGAATATAGCAAAAAGTTGCAGTCGTTATTGCAAGAAGTTGCATTCATTATAGCAAAAAGTTGCAGTCATTATAGCAAGAAGTTGCATTCATTATAGCCAATAGTTGCAGTCGTTATAGCAAGAAGTTGCATTGAATATAGCAAAAAGTTGCAGTCGTTTTAGCAAGAAGTTGCATTCATTATAGCAAAAAGTTGCAGTCAATATAGCAAGAAGTTGCATTCATTATAGCCAATAGTTGCAGTCGTTATAGTAAAAAGTTGCATTATTTATGGCAAACGTAGCGTTCGTTTCATATATGTGGCTAACGTTGAATAATATTGTAAAACTGTTTAGGTATTTGTTAAAACATACATAATAATTAATGTTTGGTAGAAGCTATTGTATAAGCTGTTTCGATTTAACTTAATTACATTAAGAGTTTTTCTTGAGTAGTATGTATTCAAGGTCTGAGGACAGACCAGTTTTCAGGATGGCCTAATGTTATATTTCATATTTATAGCGGATTACATTCATGATACGCTAATGTATAAGCTGTTTTGATTTACTTTAATTTGGCCCAGTATTATATTTTATCTATTGTATAAGTTATTTTGATTCCAGTTAATTTAATTAGGAGTTTTTTTGAGTAGTATATATTTAAGGTAGTGTTATATTTCATATTTCTAGCGGATTATATTCCTTATATGCTATTGTATAAGCTGTTTTGATTTACGTTAATTTATGGCTGATTCAAGTTAATTTAATTAGGAGTTTTTTGAGTAGGATATATTTAAGGTCTGAGGACAGACCAATTGTCAGGATTGCCGAATGTTATATTTCATATTCTAGCCTATTATATTTATGAGACAAGACCCATTAACAAACATGTCACCTTACTTTATGAGACAAGACCCATTAACAAATCACTTTCTTATGAACCATTATTGGTTATAGTTATCAGATATCTTGTAACATGTGCAGGCGGTCAGGATTAGAAGGGCAGAGGGGAGAGGTTAGGGGTTCTAAGAAGTGAAGTGGCCTGTTTGGAAATGGGATGATTGGAAATTAGTCTGTGTGTAACGGAGAGATTGGGAAGAATAAATTCAGAGAATTATATGATTATTATCGAGTTTTATTTAATTGAGTCCCCTTTCAATCTTACACGAGACTCTTTTGATTTTGGCGACGTGGACACATCCGAACCTGATGAACTACTATTACTATCACTAGACACAAGACACGTCACGTTTCCTGTATTTCGACACTTTCCTCGAACTACTAGTTTTACTTTTGTTTTTCGCACTCTTATCTTTCGATTTTGACTTTCCCATTTTGCAATCAAACTTAATAACTACGGCACAGCACGAAAGGTTTTTATATCCCACCGCTGCTTTGTAAGATTGAAAGAGGACTCAATTAAATAAAACTCGATAATAATCATATAACTCTCTGAATTTATTCTTCCCAATCTCTCCGTTACACCTAGACTAATTTCCAATCATCCCATTTGCAAACAGGCCACTTCACTTCTTAGAACCCCTAACCTCTCCCCTCTGCGCTTATAATCCTGACCGCCTTACAAGATATCTGATAACTATCACCAATACTTGGTTCATAAGAAAGTGATTTGTTCATGGGTCTTGTCTCATAAAGTAAGGTGACATGTTTGTTAGTGGGTCTTGTCTCATAAATATAATAGGCTAGAATATGAAATATAACATGCTTCACAATAATATATTAAATGATTTTGTTTACAATAAAAACATTGATTTTTATTTGAATCGGTTGTAGCGAAACAATTACTCGTATGCCTTTTGTTAAGGTTTTGATTTACAAATTTAGTTTTGTCATTTTTAGTCGCTTCAAGTTTTTCTAATATTTCACATTTGGATTTTAAAAATGTATTCAAATCAGCCATGTCTGGAAATTCATTTTTATAATTATATGACTCCCAGTCCCGTCTTGTGATTGAATCGAATTTATTACTGATAATATAAATTATGAGACGATCCCAATCATCTGTTTTTTCACCTAATGTTTTCAATGATCTCATATGTTTTATAACATTGTGATATAAATTACGTAAATCTGTATATGATTCTTTAAGTACATTAGGATGCTCAAATATTGCCTTAATATGGTTATGAATCATTAATTTCTTATTTTCAAACCTGTCAATAAGTAATTGCCATGCGTGCGGATAATTTGCGGAAGATACTTCAATTGATTTTATAACGTGTATTGCATCTCTTTCTAATGCCGATCTAAGATAATAAAATTTTTGAATGGCAGATAATGACTCGTTGTTATCAACTAGAGCTGTGAAACTGTCTTTAAATTCTAGCCAGTTACTGTAGTTGCCATCAAAATTAGGTAATTTTATTGTCAGTAATTCAATCATTGATTGAGAATTTACATTGTTAGTTCTAATAGAGCTTGCTTCGGACCGAATCACAGGGCTTTCATTTAATTTTATTTCCTCAAACTCTCTACATACACTATTTATATCTGCGACTACCGTAAAATACAAATTTTCAAATTGTCCTCTTTCGGTTGCACTAGTTTCAGCCTCTGAGGGAGCTAATATTTCAATTTTAGTTTGAATTTCATTAAATTCGTCCCAAACGGACTCAACTTTTGGTACCCTTATATTTAATTGTGAAATAATTTTGTCATCTAGACATTCTTTATTTAAACCGTCAAAAAAGGTTTTTAATCTAGTAACACTACCTTTTGCAATACCCCTTTTTATTTTCAAGGCTGATAATGACTCTTCTGTACGATCTTCGGACATTTTACCTTAATTAATTCGAACTGAATGTGAAATGTAAAATAAGGAAGGAAAAAAGACTTACTTTTTTAGGACTGAAGGGCACTGCTTGTTTGTTTCCCCGCCTAATCACTTGATTCACCATCCGGTTCTATGGACCATGTCTTGAATGTAGGTAATTATGTGGACTGTAGTTTATATATGTTTTATGTTATTTTATTTCACACGTCGAAATGATAGACACACAGAATAGGGTTTAAACATTAACTATAATCTTTTCTTAAAACATTGTTAGTACATGTTATCGTTCAAAACGTTTACAGAAGAATGAAATATACCGGCTGCCGGTCTTTTTACATCGTCCCTTTTTCCCCCCACAGGGGTGGTTTCAACTGTTCATTAGCGGTGTTGTCACGTGCACTCAACAACCTGTATCCAAGTAGTTGCTTGATTTTTTTTTAAATAATTGTATTATCCAATTATTTTGCGCTTGTCACTGTCACTTTCACTCTATTCGCGTTAGTGATAAACGAACACTTTCCTATGATAAATTTTACAATCTATATTACATTATAATTATTTACATTGTTGTTTCTTTTTATTTTTTTATTTATTATTTGACATTTTATATTATTTTCTTTTAATTTATTTTTATATCATAACAATATATATTTATCTCGCATAATTTCATTTAGTAAAGCACGGCTGTAATTATACTTATATAAATATTGTGTTCCTTCAAATTGTTTATTGTGACTCAATAAACTTAAACTGTAATAACATTTGGCGACTGTTATTTATTTATTCTTTTATCGGTTTCCTGCACTTCAGTAGGATTGTAGACTTAGCCATAAGTAGTTGCATGATCCTGAAGAAATAACATACCTAGGTAGAGATAATATTTCAAATAGACCGTTTTAACGGAAGACATCTTGTGGTAGCGGCGACCGTTGTCCACCTATAGATTTATATAGTAATTAATAGAAGCTAACTGTAATTCTAAAAGGAGACTGTAACCATTGTATAAAGATAGGGATAGTAAAACAGTAGCAATGTTAAAACCGTTTGAGGCAATTTTGCACGCCATCTAGTTACTTTTACGCTCGTTCTTCATTAAAATGACCCGTAACTTACTGCCCTCTGAAATAAACCGCACTATTTCCAAGAACTAAATTATTTTTGAAAAGTTCCCTACTAAATGTAAAGTTTTCTTTATCGTCGAATTCCGAACAATGAATGTTGACCAAAGGCCGACGATCCATTGTTGCCGATTTTACTTTTTATTACGAAAGTGACATAAATCACCAACTTGATGGGATTCTATAATAGATAGATAGCGCGTATTTTCGTATTTTGAAATATCATGTTCATAATAATGTTATAGCATTGTATACATATACAATGGTTATAGCAGGTATTCATCTTGATCCGAAAATAAACATTAATCTGTTTATCACTTTAAAAAGATGGGATAAAAAGAAGAATCCTAGTACAAAGGTAGATAAAATATAATACTTTCAGTGGGTGACTGAAATAATGTAAAAATTTGCGATTTCTGAACTTCGTTCGAGAATGTAAATTAATTCAAAGAATATTTTTGTAAACTTTCGTATTTTGATGATCTCTTAAGGAGACGAAAAAATAAGTCTCGGCTATTTTGTATGCTTTTTTAAGCTTTCAGTTGAAAATTTATTAATTTTGCTTTCCATTCTGGTGAAAATATTTTTGATTTTGTTCCGATTTCTTACTGTATTGATATGTAGGGAGTCAAGAAATATATAAAATCAAAAACAATAACTTCAAAAAAGTGCTAACTATACTAATTCATTAAATATAATGAGATGAAATATACTAAATATATCATAATACAATATAATATCGTGCTAATAATAAAATTAATGACATTGTAGAATAATGAAATTGTGCAATAGGTCCTTTCATGAAGAAATGCCCTCGTCGATCTATTTGCGGCTTATTATTCTAAAGGTAGATGCTAATTTTTTGGCATTGAAGGTTTTAACAGGTCGGTGGTCGGTAGTGTGAATCACATATTTTTGCTCTGAATAGAAAAATCTCGCTAGGGTCGAATTCCGCAAAACTACCTGAAACTACCCGAAAGAGGGATTATCGTGGGACCATATAATTTAGTGATTTCCAAAAATAGAGTATTCAGGTACATAGGAGCTCTCGTAATTTATCGAGAAGGACAAGAAAAATTATTGAAGAGAGTATACAGTGTTAAAAAACGGGCATTTAGTTGTTAGCCATATTCTAATCCTCCCGCGACCTTTTGAGGAACTCGACCTAGGATTAAAGACGCAGGTAGGTTTTTGCGGAATTCGGCAAATCCCAAAAATCTGATATGGTCAACATTTTTTGTGTTTTATATTCAGTGATCAGTCTACACTACATTGGTGGCTAATAGTTTCCTTGCAATAAGTTAACCATTATTAAAATTTTGACTGTTGACGTAAGCCCAACTCATTTTTGGTCAGTGGTTGCCGTCGCTAGACGCATGGAAAGTATCTTCATAGGTACTTACCTCCAAAGAGAGGTCATCGCATTCGACATATTAGATAACAAAATAAAACATCCAAAGTTTTGGTAAATGAACTTATTAGAAAATATCGAACAGAAATATTAAATTAGGTAAATAATAACTACACTTTTTATAAAATTATTGATTCAAAAATTATAATAATTATAAACCGTAAGTGTCCAGCGCGTTTAAAAAATGATCAGAAACTACAAGTAGGACGGGCCTATATATATACTTGGTGCACTTTGCAGCTACGACAACATACACAAATCCAAGTAGTAACAATTCAATCGCTTAAAAATTATTGATTTTCATAATTTATCACTTGAAGATGATAAGATTTCTTTCTTTAGTTACTTAATACACAAAAACATAAAACAAGTACAAATTGTTAGTGGGAAATTCGGATGGCCAACAAATTAAGTAAACTATTGTAGTTTTAAAACTTTTTCAAATTCGTAAAATGTTTTTTGCAAACTTTGATATACAGGGTGCTGCTTCGGAACGCATCACATTATTCACGTTCTAATTTTTTTCTTTTTTTAGTAAATTATTTTTTTATAACCAGTACCCGACTCGTTTGGGCTAAGATAACTTTGTGTTATCAAGAAAATATACAGAGCAGCTCATTAGTTTTGACCTTAGGAAGAAATGGGCAAAATCCACTAAACAACCTGTATCTCGGTTACAAAGACCGTAAAACCCAAAAAATGTAGTACCTATATTGTTACGCGAGCTACTGCAATAATGTGCTCACTTAGTGCCCCCAGTGAAATCCCCGTATGAGACGACTATGGCTCCTCCGCCCAATTTTCGAGAAGCATCCAAAATACGAAACATCGAGAATATCCAGTGAACCCGCGAGAACGTCGAGACACTTCTAGAATTACGGCGCGCGAGTATAAATAGGCCACGAGCACCGCTGCAGGCAATTAGTCAATCAGTCAGTGTTGATACCGAAGGAAAGTAATCGCGCCTCGATAAAGTGTTTATTAAGTGACTCTCATATAAATTATAATTAGTGTGTTTAGTGTATTACATAAATTATTAAATAAGGACTGAATTACATATAAATCTGTAAATATAAATTAATTGTAAATATAAATTAGAATAAACGTTACATTGGTGTCAGGTGTGGGGTTAAAAAAATAAATAAATAAATATACAGGAAGATGGCGAAGAAACTTTGTGAATTAAAAGTTTCAGAGCTTCGAAGAGAGTTGGAGGATTACGAACTGGACACAAGTGGGGTTAAGTCAGTGTTAGTGGAACGACTAAAAAAAGCTATGATCAACAATGGACTGGACCCGGAAACGTTTGAATTCACCGACGAAGCGTCCGCCTCTATAACCTCTTCCATAAAAAACGAATTGTCTTCGATGGAAAACAAAATGTCGGACATGGTAAACAAAATGTCGGACTTGGAAAATGAAATTTCGACGGATATAAAAAACGAAATTTCATCCATGGAAAACAAAATGTCGGACATGGAAAATAAAATTTCGACGGATATAAAATACGAAATCTCATCCATGGAAAACAAAATGTCGGACATGGAAAACAAAATGTCGGACATGGAAAATAAAATTTCGACGGATATAAAAAACGAAATTTCATCCATGGAAAGTAAACTTTCGGCGGACATGGAAAACAAAATGTCGGACATGGAAAATAAAATTTCGACGGACATGAAAAATGAAATGACATCCATGAAGACTGATATTTCTGCCGTGGAAGAAAAGATTAAAAGTATGGAGCAAGAAATGAAACAAAAAATCAAAGAAATCGAAAGGAAGACTAGTAATAAACCGGATTTTACAACTAGGCAAGACCCGAATAACGACGAACTGGCAGAGAAAGTAGAGTTGAAACCGAAAATGGAAAACGATATTAACAGCCGAGTGAAACTGCCAACATTCGATGGTAAAACGTCATGGCCGAACTGTCTTAAGCAATTCGAGGCGGCATCAAAGGCAAACAACTGGAGTGAGAAGGAAAAAGCGTTAAATTTAACTCTTGCCCTTAGAGGAGACGCTATGGATATCCTCCAGACCATTCCAGTGGAAGAGACCGAAGATTTTGAACAACTCAAAAAGCGATTGAATATGAGATATGGCCTGGAACACCTGTAGCATCTGTACCAGTCGCAGCTGAAAAACCGCAAACAAAAACGCGACGAAACTCTGCAAGAATTCGAAGCAGACATTGCGAGGCTGGTGCGGTTTGCCTATCCATCGGCACCGGAGAATGTCATGGAATGTTTAGGGGTACAGACATTCATCGACGGAGTTCGTGAACTTGCGTACCAGTGGCGTCGATAATTCATCAAACAACAACCTCCAATGATGCCAACAATAAATTTGAACAAATGATAGCAGTGGCTGGACAATCCCTTAGCCTGCAAGAGAAGAAAAAGATCAGAGAACTCTTGCTACAATACCGATCTCTTTTTGTACCAAAAGGAGGAAAGACAGGAAGAACATCTGCTGTCAAACACAAAATTGACACCGGCGATGCTAAACCGATAAGACAATCGGCTCGACGGCTACCACAGGCCAAAAGAGAGGAAGCGGAGAGAATTGTTCGCGAGATGGAAAAGGACAAGGTAATAGAACCTTCTACCAGCCCTTGGGTCTCTCCGGTAGTTCTGGTAAAGAAGAAGGATGGAACCACGAGGTTTTGCGTAGACTACCGGCAGTTGAACAATGTTACAAAGAAAGATAGCTATCCTCTGCCGAGAATCGACGACACTCTGGATACGCTGGCCGGTAGCAAATTGTTTTCTACCTTGGACCTGAAGTCTGGATATTGGCAGGTAGAAATGGATCCAGCCGATAGAGAAAAGACAGCGTTTACCACCGGATCTGGTCTATGGCATTTCACCGTTATGTCATTTGGGTTGTGCAATGCCCCCGCAACGTTCGAAAGACTGATGGAAAACGTATTGCGAGGGTTGTCCTGGAAGACATGCTTAGTGTACCTTGATGACATCATAGTCTTGGGAAGGACATTCGAAGAACATCGAGAGAATTTGGAAGGTGTCTTCAAAAGGTTGCAAGCTGCCCAACTGATGCTCAACCCCAAGAAATGTCAACTATTTCAAAACAAAGTCAATTACCTAGGCCATGTAGTCAGCAAGGATGGTGTAGCTGTAGACGAAGAAAAAGCTGCTGCCGTACGAAAGCATAGCTGGTGAAGATTACGTAACCCAGCTGAGAAAAAGTATGGACGACGTACACGAGCTGGTTCGATCGAATCTTCAGATCGCTAGCGATAGGATGAAGAAAAGATACGATACGCAAGCTACGGAAGGAGGTTTCCACGAAGGAGACAAAGTCTGGCTGCATAACCCAAGAAGACAAAAGGGTTTTTCTCCAAAGTTGCAGAAAGCTTGGGACGGCCCGTACCTCGTAAAGAAAAGAATGAACGATGTCATCTATCGTATCAGCAAGATCCCAAATGGAAAGCCAAAGGTGGTACACCGTAACCGATTAGCGCCATTCGAGGGTGACCACGATGAGGAAGTAAACCAGCTTCGGGAAGTAGCCGATCCTGCTTTTGTAGAGTTCATGGGTGCTTATGGTGGTACCGGAAAAGCGACATTCGGCGTCACCACTGAGAGACGACAAGACCTGCTTACCGTTCCGGAGGAATACTCACTGGCAATAAACATCCCTGCCAGCGTAACCGATGCGCGCGGACTGGCATCTCTGTTTAAAAAGAAGAGTGGTGCACGACTTTTGGTAAACCAGTTACCAGTACCAGGTAAAGCTTTGAAGCTGCAAAATGGCTCCCGCTACAATTTTCACCTAGTGACGAGGAACACCTTCGACGAAAGACCAACGCACGAGGATGTCTGGGAAGCATTACGAAGCCTGAGGGAGCATGTGCTTGAATTGAACGTGTATAGGCTAGCCATGCCCAAGATTGAATGTAGGCATTTAGATTGGCGAATAATTGGCAGGTACTGGTTTGCAGCCATGCTCGGGAGACACAGCCAACAGAGAAGACGGTCGCATGTTACTTCCATACAACTGGAAAATGCAACAAGGGGACCAGTTGCCGATACAGTCATCTCGTTCCAGTTTCCTAGCTAGTTCCAGGAGGAACTGTCTCTTAAGGAGGGGGCAATGTTACGCGAGCTACTGCAATAATATGCTCACTTAGTGCCCCCAGTGAAATCCTCCGCCCAATTTTCGAGAAGCATCCAAAATACGAAACATCGAGAATATCCAGTGAACCCGCGAGAACGTCGAGACACTTCTAGAATTACGGCGCGCGAGTATAAATAGGCCACGAGCACCGCTGCAGGCAATTAGTCAATCAGTCAGTGTTGATACCGAAGGAAAGTAATCGCGCCTCGATAAAGTGTTTATTAAGTGACTCTCATATAAATTATAATTAGTGTGTTTAGTGTATTACATAAATTATTAAATAAGGACTGAAATATAAATTAATTGTAAATATAAATTAGAATAAACGTTACAATATGTAGAATCTACTCGCGGTGACCTCTATTCTTCGGTCAAGTATTCACATTTACTATTGAAATACCTACTCAAAATAAAAATGTTGATTCATTATTCTTTTTGTTATTTATTATTTATTATGGGAAATCAAATCACACTCTACATAAAATATTTCATCATCCTTAAAAAATTTACAATTTTACTTTATAATATTATTGATAGTCTAGTTTTCGAATTTTTTCATTAATGTTATCTAGGGACCAACAATTTTATAAAACTTAATTATTCTTGATAACGGGTAGCTGAGTGCTACCGGGTAGCTGATTGCTACCGAAACGTTGTAAGAAAAACATAAAAAAGATTGTGGTTTAATTTCCAAAAATAAATAGCAAAAAGAATAATGAATATACCACAAGGAACATACAAAATATATTGGTTATTCAGTTATGCTGAATGATTGATAGTTTATTATTTTTCTTTGTCTGTCTAATTTTTAATGAACTTGAAAAAGTTTTACAATATTTGAAAGTCTGAGTCCGCAACAATAAATTGAAAATATATTACCTATGACTACAACAGATTGCATTTGTTGCATACCACTCGGAAAACATTTTTTCTATTTTTCTAACAATTTTCTTTTTCAAATTTAATATTATTTTATTATTTTAAATTTTGCCGATATTTTCGTCGAAACTATTAAGTACTATCATGGTGAAATTTTTCAACATTGATGTTGGAATTTTCAAAGCACACTTATCATTTAAATTTTTATAAAATATAAGAAGCTCCTTTTCAAGATTCCTCTTAATAGACATTTCGTCGAACATTAGAATACACTTCTTCTCGTAAGGCAGCATCGTATCCGCCTTTAAAGTAAGATTCATAAAAAAAATTTTATTGAATCCGGGTTTGCATCGGAAATTGGCAACCCATGATTTCACTGTTGATATTGGTGGCAAGGTAAATCCTTTTTGTCGCAAATATCTATATGTCTCAGGTCCTTTATAAAGTAATGATACGGCAGGTTTTTTTTCAGATGGTAACCATGGGGATTTCATCTTATGTCGTAATTGCATATTTACAAGAGATTTTGTAAAATCCGTTAAATTTGCTTCTCCATTCAAAACGTTCGCAGAGAGTTGAGTTTTCATAATCCTTTTTTTGTATCTCTCAATAGAGTATTCAAGCTGTTGACTTTTTTCCTAACATTGGTTAGTTCTTTTCTCAACATTTTCTTCTTGCAATGATTGCTTCCTATCTCCACTTCTCGTAGAACAAGATGGAAGGTTCTGTAACTCTTGCAACCACTGTTCATCTTCATGGTTACTGACAGAACCATCAGAAAAAGTCATGTCAATGTTTCTGGAAGAAATCGGGGCAATAACATCCCTTCTCGAATATGTTTGTGGAAGTGAGGAAACATTCAATTGCATTATTTGTTCATTCAAACTTTCCTTAACCGATTCACTTTCTGAACCCTCATCACTTATGTAGCGGAATGGCACAGCAGTAATAGGCAATCTTTTAGATTGACTAATATTTTCACTGAAATGTTTGCTACAAATCAGCTTATTTCTTAGCGATTTCTGGCTTAGCTCTGCCAAAACAGCATTACCTGAAATTAGGAACATGAACGTTAACAAACATATTATTTATTGTAATGGTTATGGTAAAGTAAGTATTTTGTTGTGTTTAAAGAAACTTGAATTTATTTCATTTCTGTAACGAGCATTACTAAAAACAACTACAGTAAAACCCTTGTTTGGAATTTCCCGAATTGTATTGAGATAATCCCATACCTGTGCATCATTCCCAAAAACAACTACTCATCATTGAAATTTCTTGGTAGGTACACAACAACGGCAAAAACACTTTGATACTTATCTTTAATAAGGGTTTTTAAAATCAAACAAAGGACCATTCACAAGAATCTTAACAAAACCGGAAATAAAAAAAATAACAAATATATACGTACAAAAGATATTTGAATCTGAATTTAATATAAATATTATATTTATTTGCCTGGTGTTGAAAGTAACCGGTCAACGTGAAAATTTGGATAAGCCCAGTAAACAAAAAATTCTTTATATCAAAGAAAAAATTTTTTTCTATGAACTACTACGCAAAATACCTACCTGACGTCCTTTTGACAGCTTTATCACTTACTGATAAGGATACACAACTAACCCAATACTAAGGACCGGTCTTAAATTTAATGTTTCACAATAGACTGCCGAAAATTATATTCATTGAAAATATTATTTATTGTGTAATATTTATGGGTAGGTAGGTAATTCTGTTCTGTGATTTTTTTTATTAATATTTTTTGTTCTTTAAAATAATTTTTTTTTATTTGTTTATGCATATTATTACTCTACTTTATTGTAAAAATAAAAGTCTGTAAGGATTTTGCTACAACTTCAAAGCATCGAGAATGATAATCAAATTTCAAATTGTCCGTTCCACGGTAGGTACTGAGACTCACATATCCACGGTAGGTACTGACATAAAGTAAATTTAGTAGACATTCTTTGGAAAAATCGTTTAATTTATTGTTTTGTTCACATTTATATACATTTTAATTTATGAGATAATTATAGTTTGAATCATTTATTGCTACAAAAAAAAATAAGAAATTTATCGAAAAATTCTAGATATGCACATGACACGGTATACTCACATTTAAGAGATCTGCTGTAAGTTGCAAGTAATACTATACAAAAAAAGTGATGAAATATGATCATGAATATCTAATTAACACAGAAATTCCATTAACAGATTGTTGATTAAGGGCCAGAGAGAACAAATAGTGAAGGAAATAAAAAATCACAGTTAGAACAGAATCACCCTTATACTTATTGGATTGAGCAAACAATAATAAAATATATGATAGAAAACTTAAAACTGTGCTCATTGTTGAATTAAATATGTTTATATTACTGCTGCTTCTAATTAACAAAATGATTTTATTCACACATTTGGTGATAAATCAAGCATGAGTCTTATATATTTTTGAAATCATCACCTATAAAATGGAAATAAAAAAAATATATACCATTAAAAAAGGCGTAATAGGCGTTTAATAAAGTCATAACGTTATAAACACACAAACTACTACAGTTGAAAATAAAAATTGATCTTCTCGAGGATTTTTTTCAATGTTTCATTTTTTAAAAATAATTAATTTATTCTATAGTTTTATACGGGCTGTTTATATTATCATAATATGGTAACATTACTATATTCTAAACTGTAATAGTTACTAAGACAATTAAATGGACAAAACGGTAACTGTATTATGGAGGGACATTATATTTGTTAAAAAAAGTCTTATTTTATATCGAAACATTAGGTAAGGTCCAAAGTAAGGCTCTCGGTACATTTTTTTGGCACAATCAAAACAAGTTTACAAAATAACTTCGACAGTTACGACAATTACTTATTTGAGATAAAACGTCATAAAAATCTGAAGTGTGATATATCGCTTTATTTGAATATTTAACTTTGACTAATAATTACAATAAATAGGCATATCCCTATTTAAAAAAAATATGTTAGCCTCGTGAAGACACGAAACGTCGTATCGAAGATATGTTGGTACATATGTATATAGTAAATTCGTGTTCAAATAAAACTTTGCTGTTCTTTGATATTTTTTTATTTAAAAATTCTATTCTGAAAAAACCAAAAGTTTAGTTCTCCCAGTATTACTCGATAATGGAGGAAATCTTGGTAAATTTTTCAAAAAATTTTAATGTTCTCCATAATAGTTACAGTTTGTCAATCTATTACGGCCTATAATATAGTATTATAGCCATATATGATAAAAGAAACAGTCTGTATACATTTGAACAGGTAAAATATTTATCTTATTGACTGAGTAGCTCCCAATTATAAACACAGAAATCCACTATACCTTATTATTACGTGCTTAGTTCATAAACATAAAATAAATAACAAAAAATACTATTTCCAATTATTTCAATTTTCGTGGAATATTAATGTCCAACCCTTTGTATTCGGTTAGTTGTGTTCACCTATAAGTTTGAAATATTTTCAATAATTTTTTATTCTGTTACTTTACCATATAGGTGGTTGTAAAATTTAAATTTAGGCAGGATTCAAGTACTTTTGATAAATTTAAGATTTACCGGATATGGCATTTCTACTAGTTAAATTCTTGTACTCGTATAATATGCAATGTAACCATAAAACAAATAAGCTCATTATCAGAAAAAACTATTGGACGAATTGTCTTTTATTTGACGATAATCAAATACTTATGTTTAGTTTTGAAAATTTGCATACACACTTATTTATTCACATTCACTATTTTTTACTCATCTATGAAAAATAATCGTCGGAAGGATAACTCACCCGAGTGTATGATCAATTTCTGACATCAGGTAGGGTCATTCACAGGAAATCGGTACATTTTAATTGTAGGATCTGATCTCTTACTTAGGCCACACTTGAAATAAACAAATTTATTTCCAGCCATTTCTGAAATATCGAAAAGAAGATTTAAATTATAATCAGGTAAAAATGTCGACATTCATATTATAATAAAATTATGGAATTTATTCATTCTCTACTGACTGAGCACACAACGAGCTGATTGATAAAAGTGATTATTTGTTATATTAATACATTTTAGTAAGTAGGTCGCTAAATACAGTTTTTTTTTTGGAAATTGTAAGCTGTAGCATTTATAGGTACACTTAATGCCCTGTTAATATAATTTAGATATATTAACCAAATTAGGTATTGATGTATAAACGCAACTGAGCTAAGAATACTTATAAAAATTAAGAATTAAAATTTGAATCCTAGAAACTATAATTTGTAACATTATTTACGGTGATTAACTAAGCTGAACTTAATTAAGAATTCATTGTTAAATGAATTATTTTTAAAAGCTGATTGGTCCATTTTAATAATGCAACCAATCAGTATCCAAAATTCTAAATATAATTGTCAATTCTTAGTTTGTAGATTTTGTGGTTTTACTAAAAGAAGAGATAGGTATATTAATTGTAATAATGTCCACTTACCTTAAAAATGAAATATATATCAACGTTCAGAGATTCTCAACTGAAACAATAATTCAAATACACAGCCAACGAAACACAACAATGACACAACGAACACAATACAATATTAATAATAATGAACTTCAAACTGCAACTTTGCCATAGGTACCCAAAATAAGAAACTTTGCAACGCAGCTCTTATGGATGTATATAACATTCTGAATAATTTTGGCGCCATCTGTTATTGGGGTAATTCGGCGACCAAAGCTAAGGAAATTCGTAATTCAAGCTACGACGTACAGTAAGAAAAGACGTGCCGTGGACGCAAACTCCCCACTGCCATCTATTGGTGGCGTCCACCTCGTCAAATGATATCCTCGTAAGATTAACCTACTATCCCTATCTTCATACAATGCTGTAACTTAGATCTTGGACAGATGTATCTAAGATTACGGCAACTGTATATTTCTTCGCATTTTTTAGGTACTCGACGAGAGAACGAGGCCACATATAGGTCTCGTATAGTGAACGAGTAAACAGTGACACTTTTAACGTAATCTTGTTAATCTACCAGTTCTGTGGGTACAGTTTCCTTTTAAAATTACAGTTAGCTTCTATTAATTACTATATAAATCTATAGGTGGACACGGTCGCCGCTACCACAAGATGTCTTTCGTTAAAACGGTCTATTGTATATTTCCCTTTTCGTATTTTGTTGTTGAACTGTCTCACTTCTAAGAGTTCTAACCAATACAAACTCGCTTAGGGTCCGTTTAAAGGTAGGTTAAAACTTATTTTTATTTGAATTTCAACACACCCCTGGAATTTTTCCGTAACCTCCATCTGAGGCTATCCGGAACTCTTGACGCTACGGGTCAAGGGGCCGTGGAGTAAACCACGTACAAAATCTGGCGCCCGAGCACAAGCATTGAGGGTGTCAGGTGTGACGTGCCGCGAGCAACAACGCACGAGGAGGAAAACACGTTACAACATGATTGTTCATGTAGTAGAAATACGACTACGACCGATTCGGATTGTTTTTACCTATATGTATGACACAACCATATTTAGCGGTAATAACCAGTCTCAACACTATTTAGACACTGCACTTGGGTCTGATTGAAGAGACAGGTGATTTATTGTAAGATTTGCATAAATTTCAGCATCATCTGCGTGAAACTAACAGTTATTTTTTATATGTTTGGGGAGATCAGCTGTATATCACAGAAATAGCAATGGTTCCAGTACAGATCCTTGCTAAACTCCACACAAAATTGTCTTGAAGTAAGAAAATCAGCTATCCAGCTCTTCAAATTTCCTCTGATACCATTATATTTAATCTCATGCAGTAATCTACGCATTGGAACCCTGTCAAAATCAAGATAAATAACGTATGTACGTAAATCGTTATCTGTGGCTACAGTCCAATCATTCACACACAACAAAATATTTGTTAGAGTTGAATGCCTTTGTATAAAACCATGCTGCTGGGAGGAATAATATTTTGTTGAAGAAGAGAAAATATTTTGTCACATATAATGGATTCCATAATCCTGCAAACAATATAGACAAGACTGTATTATTATATCAATTTCCGGCGAAAGCTTACGTACTATAGAAAAACATCCAAGAGTTGCTCATTCTACTCATCCTCCTATATATGTTTTCGTCCAAAAGCTTCAAGAATTTCAAATTGATTCAAACATAAAAATACAAAGTTTACTCATCCAACTAAAAATAAAAGATAAGATAAAGAAGTTAAAATGAAATTGAAATCAGTAGGAAATTTTATTCAAAAGTTTCAGTCAGCTCAAATAACTAGATTAGATTTTATGAAATGTGTATCCTAATTCTCAATAAACAAAGACAATAGATGGAGGTAACGATGATGTAATACCATTGTCTTTATACAATGGTAATAGTATATTACACACCGAGGTGGGAAGAAGTTCATTACTGTCGAGAGATTAGTTAGTTAATCGAGACGCGAAGCGTCCAGGTTAGCTATGATCTCGAGACAGGAATGAAACTTCCTACCGAGGTTTGTATACTATTTTATTTACAACCATCATATTTCGATCAAAATTAATAAATCAAAAGAAGCCGTCCACTTTGTGGGCAATGTACAGTATGATACGAACGATGCTACAAATTGAATAAGAAACTGATATTTCGAAACATAGGAAACTGTTGGCCTTCCTAAAACGACAAAATGTGGGCTTCAGGCCCAAGAAATCGAACGTATTTTCCAGGAAAAATATAGAGGATTTTTTAAACAAAGCACCAAATAAATTTCTACCGATAAAGGTAAGTAATATATTTGTGATGTTTAAATAAGTATTTAAAAAAAAATCGTGTTTGAGCTTATACAAGTGCACAGTTATTATGGTATTATATTTTTCTTATTGTTTTAGGTCGCATTAATAATAGGCGTATCTGGAGCTTGTCGGACTGACGAATTAGTGAAAATGAAAATTTTCGATGTTGCTTTTTTTGAAGAAAAAATTTCGGTTGAAATTCCAGATTCCAAAACACATACAAGTAGATCATTTCTCATTACTGATCCAGTATGGGTGAAGATCATTCGAGACTACATGAATTTGAGAAAAAACATAGAAATCGATAGATTTTTTGTTCAGCTTAGAGGAGGAATAGTAAGAAATCAACCAATTGGGCACAATACAATAGCTAATTTTTCCCAAAAAACAGCTACTTTTTTGAATTTAGAGGACTCGAAAGGCTTTACAGGCCCCGCTCTAAGAAGAACCGCCGCTACGTTACTTGCCAACAGTGGTGCAAATGTACTCCAATTAAAAAGGCTGGGAGGATGGAAATCTAGTACTATGGCAGAAGGTTATGTGGATAGCTCAATGGAGAATAACACCAAAACTGCCAATATGGGGTCCCAACGTGCCATGTCTTCTGAAGCTGTTGCAAGTAGTTCACAAACCTTAGTCATTCAACAGAAAAGTAATTTGTCGACCAAAGAGATAACTGTTGGAGACGCCAGCGCTGGTACTGGCCTAAATATTTCTATAAACGCTTATAATAATTCAAATTTAACCATTAATTTCCAATAAGTTTGTTGTATTTTAGTTCATTGTCGGTTTTTATTGTTTGCCATTAAATAGGTATTATACTATTTGTCAATGTGTTATATTTTTAAATATAAAAAATATTCATCTAGAATAGATGAGAAAAATTTTAACGATCACAATATTTTAGTTGGCGGGAAATGAGGGCGGGAAGTAGAGGTGTGTAATATGACACTTTCTAACCTTCAATGACGTTAGTAATGACAGCATTGCATATAGGGTTGTAAATAAATAATAATACCTAATCAAATGTAAATAGATATGTATTATGGTAAATTGTATTATGACAAATTATATTATACCTAATAAAGTATTGTTTTATAAATTATATGCTACAAATTTTTTCTTTGCAACACCATTGCAATCTTCGATACGTTAAAGAATTTTAAAAACTTTTTAACATAACCAGAATTTTTCCCCTGTAAATGCAAGTTTACTTCGGCAAAGGTTAGCTAAAGTATTACTTGCAATAATTATATTTTAAAAATTGTAACAGATAAATATAAGTCAAACCCAAACAAATATTCACCTTCCACGCATCATATATTGTGTCTAATTGCGTCTTAAAATTAATGGATATTACGTCTAAAATTAAACGATTCGTAGGGTCAACTAACTATTTGAAGAAGTGATAATTTATTAGTGAATCTATCAGTATTTGTAATACAATCTTTGACAATCGGTTTTTATCACGAAAATGCATCGTAGTAGTCAGATAAATCATTTTCCTTGTAGTATTACAAAAGCATAAATTAAGCATTTTATAATAACTAATGACATGAAGAAACATACAAGAAACGAGATAATACGAGGTAATACGTTTGCAATTAAAAATTGACATACATTGTTACGTTTTCTCCCCTATTATTGTATATTTAATCTCATTGAGCTTATAGGTTAAATCTAATGTTCAAAGAAATAATAATCTTTCCACTTTGAGCTCATCTGAAGAAAAAGTGGTGAAAAGTGTAGTGAGTAGATTGCAGTCTGTTGGAAAAACTGATATTGAGGTGGAAGATGAAGTTGCTGATAGTGACATAGAACTAAGTTTAGAGTAGCTAAACAAGAATTTATATGGCGTGTCTGTTTATATTTATTATATTTTAGTGTAAACACCCTGTTGATCATTGTCCTAATTTCAATAGTTAGTTGATTTAACAATTAAATTAAAATACATTTAGATTATTTAATAAACAGAGTAGTATTGGTACGTGATTTTATTCAAAACAACAATAAATTACTTATAGATGGTCTTTCGAAATACTGATAGATTTTTAATTAGACTTTGTACTTAAACATCAACTCGATGTTTATGATACAATAAAATAAAATATGAAGAGTACCTACAAAAGGACTTTTAATCCACCATATGGCGATCCTGACCAAAAGGACCTTAGCAAAAGTGATATATTAAAATGGGGAAAACGGACTCGACACATCAGCAACTGAAAGAAACAGGAGTGGTGAATTCCAACTTTATTGTTCAAGAAAATGCTATCTCAATTTCTGGAGACGTAAGGATTTTAGTTTATGTCCTAGTGATAGTTATATAAGCTAAATATTCTGAACATTGAAAAAGCGAAACCATCGGGAATCGAACCCGGGACCCCTCGGTTATAAAGCCCTTACGTAACCCTCTGCGCTACGGACGATTCCTACCTATCGATGTTCGGGTCGGTATTATAAGCTTCTCACCTATCTCACCTACTCGTTCGTGAGCCTGATGCTTTGCCTGCCTACGCCTATCTCGCTCTCCTGGCGAGCCTGACGCCCGCACGCCCATTCCAGTCACCCCCTCTCACTATCACTTCACATTATGACCTCATGTGGACATTTCGTAGATCAAATCCCACTTCTGATATATAAGCTAAATATTCTGAACATTGAAAAAGCGAAACCATCCGGAATCGAACCCGGGACCCCTCGGTTAGAAAGCCCTCACGTAACCCTCTGCGCTACGGACGGTTCCTACCTATAGATGTTCGGGTCGGTATTATAAGCTACCATTAATCGCGACTGCGTCTTACAGTTATTATACTGAAATTTGCTGTTTCACTGTGGAAGACTCATCGGAGAGTAATTAAAAGGAATACATGGAGAGAAATAGTGAGATCCAGAACAAGTGTTGTGTAGACAGTGAAAATATTTTGGGTAAGATTCTATTTTTGTAACCGACATTTTATGCTCATTTTTCTCATATTTATCCATGTATTTACTTATATTGGTTTATTGAGCTATGAAATTTTTGTATTTTGTTTGTCGTCCTTATTTTTTGGTAATTTGGTCTATTCAGTAGTGTACGGTAAATGTCTTCCTCATGGGAACAACTGATAATTAAAGGAAGATATTAAAGGTCAAGCAAAAAGGGATAATACAAAGAGAGTTCCAAAATGGGAAAGTTCTAACATAGATATACGGAATAATCCAACTAAGTTATTCAATGATTTTACGCATACTGTAGCACTAAAATTTCAAATAATAAGGGATAAAGTAGTTTTCAGGTTTTAAAATATGAAGTAAGAGTACCTACCTCTTGTTTACAATTGATCCATATTAATATTTTGGTGGAAGATAGTGACGAATACGATGCATCTGACAGTGACACGACAGACGCAAATAACAACATGCCTCTTACACCCGTAGATTTTTTTAATTTATCCAGCAAAATTATCCCAACAGAGTATGATGGCTCACAGAATAAGCTTCAAACAATATTAGACGCATTGAATCTACTAAAGAGTAATGCTGATCAGGGTGCTAATGCGGTAGCTTTCATAAAGACCAGATTAACCGGGAAGGCTCGAACGTTGTTAACGAACGAAACCACGGTTGAACAAATAATTAAAACTTAGTAAAGTAAAGTAAGTAAAGGTATAAAAGGTGAACCTTCTACTTTATAATAGTGGCCAAACTGAATAAGTTGAGGCAGAATTACAAGGATACAGGCAGTTTTGCGACAGAAGTTGAACAGTTGGCTGAGAATCTTAAAATCTCATATATAGGAGAAGGAATGTCACCTGGTTTGGCAGAAAAATACATTACAGAAGCAACTTTTAAGACTGGGAAATAATGCGGCAAACAGTTTACCTCAAACACAAGGTAGTGTTTTATTTCATGGAGGCAATAGACAGGTTTCAGCATCAATTTAATAACAGGGGGCGTTAAAATTTTAACAGGAAAGGCAACAATTTTTGCAGGCAATTTAATAATGACAGCCATCGATCAAATAATCAGTCAAATAACGGTTATCAAGGTATTCAGGGGTAATTATCATAACAGAGGGAATAATAATTTTAGAAGAATAGTAATTCTAATAGAGAACCGTATAGTGGAGATTTTGGACAAAGAAACATAAGAATGTGTAATATAATGGAGGAGTCGGGAAACTCTCACGACCCCTGGCAAGAGTTGGGGGCTTAGAAAATAACCTAAAACATGTATTTACTTTTGACCTAACTCTTTCGAATTTTGTTACTTTGTATACTGACATAATGAACTGTATGTGTACTTTTATCGTAGATACAGGGGCAGATATTTCAATTTTAAAGAAAAAAGGGAATTTTTTAATACACATTCTAATATAAAAATTAAAGGAGTCACAGAGGGTTCTGTACAATCTCTAGGCACAATTGACACTGTACTTTTTATAAATGACTATTCAGTACAACATAAATTTCATGTGGTTCCTGATAGTTTCCCTATTCCCGCTAACGCAATTTTAGGCAGAGATTTCATCTCAAAATTCAAATGTAATTTAGATTACCCTCAATGGTTGTTATCTATAAATGTGGGCAGTAAAAAATTAACATATATATATATATACATATATATATATATATATATATATATATATATATATATATATAAATATAGGATAGTCTTTGCCGACTAATTAGGTATAAAACTAGAAATATTGGGGAAACGGCAAGTTTATAAAAGTGAACTCTTCTTACTAATTAAACAAGCTTTCGGAAACTTTTATTTCCATTATCAAGTTACAGTAAATTGAGGATTGATATAAAATGGTAAATATATATTAAATGCTAAAATTGGTATTTGAATTTTTTAAAAAATATTGAAATATTGTCATTATGACAGATAAACAATTTCATTTTTTTCCTTCGAATAAGTTATAAAAATTATGTCAAAAAATGGAGAGTGTAGGTTATGATAATGTCAAATTATTATAAAAGTTTTTTAAAAAATTAATATTTGATTAAGAATTGAAATTTGAAATGTTATTATTGTGATCCATTGATAGTAAGTAGTGATAAATATCACTGAGATTCTTATGGTCACTCTTCTTGTTAATAGTACAAGGTTCTTGTGATATGTGAGCCATTTCTAAGAAAAGTCTTTTTTTAGTATTTGTTTGTATGTCTAAAATATTAACAGATTCAAAATCCATAACGTGGTCTTTATCAATTACATGTTCTGCTAATGCACATCTGTCAGGATGTAATCTACAATCACTTTTATGTAAACTTAAACGACTTTTTAATTTTTGACTAGTGTGGCCAATGTATTTATTATTACAGTTTTTACATGGTATACAATATATTACATTTGATAGATTGAGAATCGGAGTTTTGTCTTTCAATTTTGTAAAAATAGATTTTATCGTGAAACATGTTTTATTGGCAATTTTAATGTTATTTATTGGTTTGAAAATCCTACTCAACTTTGGTGTTATTTCTTTAATATATGGAAAAGATATATATTTATTTATATGTACTGTATTATGGGATGTATTATTATTGTCTGCAATGTCTACAGTTGGAAAATAATTATACAATATGTTTTTGATTAAATTATTAGGGTATCCATTTTCTAAAAATAATTTATGAAGAATTTTTAGGTTCTTTTCATGGAAATTGGGATCTGAAATTTTGGTTATTCTGTTCTTCATTTGTCTAATCAAGTTAATTTTTATTGAATATTTATGATAAGACCAATAGTTCATTAATCTTCCAGAGCTTATTGGTTTAATGTACCAATCAATAGATAATGTATTATCAGTATTTCTTATAAATTTCGTGTCTAAAAATGGCACACTTTGTTCAATGTCTTCTTTTTCCATAGTGTATTGAATATATGGATTATAGCTATTGAAAATGAGAAGAACCTCATCTAAGTTAGTTTTTGGTATTGACATAATAATGTCATCAACATATTTTTTTTTTATAAAAATTATTTCAAATGGTAATAATGGTATAATAGAATCCAACATATTATCCATTACATAACAAGCTATAATTGGAGAAATTGCAGCTCCCATTGGAGTACCAAAGGTTTGTTTGTATATTTGGGAATTAAAAGTAAAATAGGTATTTTCAAAGAGTAATGTAACAATTTCTAGAAAATATTTTTTTGATATTTTACAATGTTGACTGATTTCATTCCATTTTTTATCAATTGCTACTAGAGCAATTTCTAAATAGACATTACTAAATAAAGATATAACATCTAAACTGCAAATTACATGATTATCAGGTAGTTGAAATTTGTTAAATTGATTAAAAACATCGAATGAATCTTTGATGTAATATTTTGTATTAAAGTCGTAAGCTTTTGTTAAAATTTCAGTGATATATGAACTTAATAAATTAGTTGGGGTACCTATACAAGCAACTATTAGAATTAATTTAAAACGTCATATATGAGAAGTCTCATCGAATTCAGTGAAATAAAACGTTGTTCGCCGCGTAGGCATATTTATTTATTCAAGTAATTCCAATTGTTAAATCGACAGAATCTAAAAGTTTCTCTATATCAGCTATGTGAAAAAATATATTAAGAAATGATTAGTCGCCATTATACGAATTAAATTTTCCATCGTCTTATAAATTTATTGTCCTAACCATCAAAGGAAGTGAATTAGCTACTAAAAGCTAATATTTCCAGTAGAAAGTCAACGGAGGTCTTCTGCAAGGAACCTGAGAGTGTGAATGAGGGAATCCAACAAATACAGTCCACTTAAAATAAAATAATTCCTTCCAAGCCCTAAAATCCTTGCCCACAATTATTCTGAAAGAGCCATACATTGGGGTATTAAACATTTCAGATAGATATTATCTGTATGGACCGCCCAAATTCTTAGTTAAAACTGATCATAAACCGTTGCAACATTTATTTTCAATGAAAGATCCAACTTCAAAATTATCTAGGATTAGATTAGATTCGAAGGAATATAATTTTGAGATTGAAAATATAAAGGGTGCAGACATTGTGGCTGAGTCATTCTCAAGGATATCTATAACTGACCTTAAACAAATACATCAGAATAATGAACAAATATTGATTAGATTAGATCAATGCTAAGCAAAACAACAAAAAAGATAACTTAACACAAGTCAGGGGTAAAAATGTAGAAAGTAATAAGACTCACATTAAAATTTAGCTAGTAATTCCCTAGACATATTAAGATTGCCTATCTTACGTTTTGAGTTAAAGCCGACATCACTGAGGATGGTCGTACGGCATAAAAAGAAAATGCTCATTAATACACGTGTTGATATTGTAAGTGACAACTTTGATTTGGGTCAAACGTTGTCTCAGTTGGACGAACTGGCAGTAATTAATAACGTGAGTGAAGTGAAATTATTTATTAATGATAAAATATTTTTACGGTGCACCGAAAGTATATTAAAAAGTATAGGCAATGAAGTATCAAAACATTTGCATATAGTAATTTATGAAGTACCAAAAAAGGTAACAAGTAAGGATGAAATGAATGACTTACTGACAAAATATCACAATGATCCACTCTTAGGAGGGCATTGTGCACAGAAACGCTTACTTAAGAAACTTAAAAACTAGTATAGATGGAAAAGGTGTGAAAAACAGCGGCTGATTTTGTGAAATCATGCCACAAATGTCAAATTAACAAATCCAGAATAACTCATTTAGAACCATTAGTTCTAGTTCAAGTTCTAGTTCTAGTTCAACTCCTACTCCGCAACAATTGGTCCTTTCTTGAAATCTAATTATTATTATTATTATTATTATATTTAGACAAGGGCAGAGGTGACTATTCAATGTGAACTTACGAAGTCCTTAGTCATGATACCTATTCCTAATAAAGAAGCGAAGACAGTAGCCAACGCAATTTTTGAACAATTTATTTTAATATACGGGCCGATGAAAGAAATCAGAACTGAATGGGGATAGAATATAAGAACGAATTACTAACAAACATTCCTAAATCGTTAAAAATTAAACATAGTATTTTCACATATCACATCGAAACTTTAGGTGGATGTGAAAGAAATCATAGGGTTGACAATGAATATGTCAGAAGTACACTAAGTCAGTGTACGGTGCTTATAGATGGTCTTTCGAAATATAGGTTGATTTTTAATTAGACTTTGTGCTTAAACATCAACTCGATGTTTATGATACAATAAAACATTCATTCTGACATTGCATTCTTAGTACGAATGAAGGTACTTGTAAAAGTGTGATTTTACAACAACAGTTTTATAAATAAATATCAGAAGTACAAAAGGACTTTTAATCCAGCATATATTTTAATGTTAAGCTTACGTTATACAATTTTAACGAATCCAATTCATTCCATTTGCTCATGAATGAAAATATTGTTTTCAAATATTATCCATTTTATTTAGCTTGAACCGTTTTTAATCCGACTCTGAAACCATTTGTTGCCTTTTAAAGATGATCGATTCTACACAATGAGGATTACGTGGATAGGGGGTAGAAGCCAATACTATAGGTTTGTTCCTACAGGTCCTCTGATCAATAGAAGGACGTCAGACACATGCACAATGAAAATATTCCGTTCCAACAATGCATCGGATAATCCTATGAATTGTCAGAAAAACGTTCCTACAAATTTTCTGATTCGTACATGAATGTGTCGAAGGATTGTCAACCTAATCAGTGATTCAACACTTGTTCAATTTGTCAGCACTTGCGCATTTGAGAAGACTCATCTCGTTCGTAAATCGTGCTGTTTGTTATTGTCTCAAGTTAGGTTAGATTTGTAACGATTTGTTTATTTTTGATAAAAATACGCACTCTTAAATTAAAAATTTTGAATTTCAATGAGTTATTTAGAAAGTGATGATAATTCGGAAATGTCCTATTCATCGGATGAGGAAGATATTTTGAATCATCGGACAAAAAATACAAATTTTCTTGGTATGCATTATAGCTTTTTTTATGTTTTTGTGAGGTAATAAATAATTTATCTTTTTTCTTTGCAGAGGAAACAGTTCCAAATTATGACGATTGTGTATTTTTTTTCGGTGTAAGTCATACTGCATTACAGGATATTGTCCATAAATTTTAAACCAGTGAGTTTCATAAAACACAATCCGGGAATTTTGGAAAAACTACACCTAGTGAACAAGTAAGGTTGCATTGACATATTATATACTTTATATAGGTATCTAATACTTTTTCAAATTGTAGGCTCTTATCACACTTTGGTACATGGGTCACCAAAGTGTTAGTTGGCGTGATGTGGCAGACAGGTTTAACATCACTATAAGCTCCTTATTCGGAATTTTACGACGTGTAATATTTTGTTTAAGTAATAGCTCGCCCCAGATTATTAAATAGCTAACAGATGATGAAAAAATAATAAGCGAGGAACATTTTCAAGCCAATGGATTTCCAAGGGTCATTGGAGCAATTGATGGATGTCATATTAAAATAGACAAGCATGATGTTGACAGTGACTCTTATATGAATAGAAGAGGATATTATTCAATACATGTGAGTTATAATTTCAAAAATATTCTTATTTTTATTTGATGAAAATCTTTCAGATGCAGGTAGTGTCGTGTGACCATCAAAGGAGAATAATTGATGTACTTGTGAAATATCCTGGTTCAGTACATGACAGCAGAGTTTTTAAAAACTCTGGTTTATATCTAACCTTGGAAGAAAAGTGTGGAAACTATTTTTTATTGGCTGATAGTGGATATCCATTGACTCGACATGTGTTAACTCATTTTAGAGATAGAGGGCAATTAACAAACAGACAGATAGATTACAATATCAAACTTGCTAGAAACCGATACAAGATAAAGCATTGTTTTGGAATGATTAAACAAAAATTTAGACAATTATATCACACCAAGATCAGGGACATACGATTCATAGTTCATATGATTCGAGCAGCCTGTGTTCTTCACAACATTGCAATACATGATGGAATTAATTTAGAAGAGAATATTCCTGAACAAATAAACGAATATGAAATTGATAGAAATGAAGAAGATGACAGAAATGCCGAAGATGACAGAAATGCCGAAGATGACAGGAATGCTGAAATTATTAGGAACTTTATTGTTGAAACTTTAGCTATACAGAGTGTTTCATAGTTAAACCACCATAGATTAACTGCAAGTAGAGGACACTTTGTTGGTTCCAAATAGCCTTGGTTAATTGGTCTAACATAATTATTAACAGAGATACAGGGTGTTTTATTCATTTAGTCCAATGCTTTTGAAGGCCATAACTTTAGAACCACCCTATATATTTCTTTCATTTTTGGTAAGGATATATTGCATTGATAACACAATAAAATAGTGTAATAAAAATAATTATAATCGAGGTCTGGTTTGAGAAACATTTGCAAAATTCGATAATCTCCAAAACAACACCCTGTATATCAGAATTTTTAAAATCCAATAGATTATTCGAAGAGAACAGAAAAAATAGAGCGGCACCAAAATATTTTTCGAAGTGCACATCCCGTTTTACTGCTTAACTTTTAATGTCAAAGTTATTTAAATGTATCGTTGACATTTTCGTACGTAATAACTTTAGAACCACCCTATAGATTTCTTTCATTTTTGGTAGGTGTAAGTTACATAAGCATCAAAATCTTATCATGTAACAAAAACAGTTATAATCCAGGTTCGGGTCAAGAAAAAAAATATTTTTATAAATCAATAGTTTATTCCAAAAGAACAGAAAAAATTGAGTTACACGGAATGTCAAATTATTTCAATAATTGTTCGAAATGTCCACCATTTTGTTCTATGCATTTACGAGCTCTTTTAAAGATGTTTTGTGTTGCTCGTCTTATTTCCTCGCAAGCATCATCAATTCTTAGAATAAGATCTTCTAAGCTGTTTATCTCAGTAGAGTATACTTTGGCTTTCAGATATCCCTAAATATAATGGTCCACTGGGTTAAAATCCGGCGACCGGCAAGGCCAATTATTGGGCCCGCCCCTCCCTATCCACATGTTTCTAAAATTCTCGTCTAGAAAATTTCGCACAATTACCCTAAAGTGAGGCGATGCACCATCGTGCTGGAAATACATTCCTCCAATTTCCCCATTTTCTAATAGCACTGGTAACATATTTTGCAAAAAAGCAAAATAGTCGTCCCCTGTTAATGTACGGGGTAGGACATATGGTCCAATAAGGTGATTATCTAAAACTTCACACCAAACGTTAACCGAAAACCTATACTGCGAATGTGTTTGTCTTGTAGCAAAAGGATTTTCATAATCCCAAACATGGGAATTTCGTAGATTGTAAACCCCATCCCTTGTAAATGTGGCCTCATCAGTGAATAGGCACCTGCTAACTATTCTTCTTCTTCTAAGTATCCACCGACTAAAGTCTAATCGCGGTTCCAAATCACGTGGTTCTAGTCTTTGAACCTGTTGAACATGATAAGGGCAAAAGCTAATTTTTTTAATCTCCTCCAAGCGGTAGTATGGGGTACATTTAATGCGTGGCCAATCCTTCTTGTACTGATTGTTGGGTTGTTGTCAACCATATCTGGAACAAAATGAAATTATGGCACTGGAGGAGACTAATTTAGTATCACATATTAATGTATTAATGTAATGAACAAAAAAGAAATTTTTAATCGACTCTTAGTCTTAATATCTATTAAATAAAATTTTATATCTTTACTTTACCTAGTATATCATCTTCAACATTCAAGTGTTGTCTTTCACCATAATCATTGGTTGTCGCTGTAGGAAATCTACCATGTTGCCGACTGTAATTAAATACTCTCGCAAATGTCTGGTAATGAGGAGTGCGACTATTAGGAAAGCGTCTTTCATATTCCCTTACTGCTTCTCTACCATTTCCGTTTCAAAAGCCATACATAAATAGTATATCTGCATATTCTACATTTGTAAATTTATGAGGCATAATTAATTATTATTCAAAATGATCTAAATTATTTCGTGTGAAATTTACTAACAACAAACGATTAACTACCAATAACAAAACGAACTGTCAAAGTTTTCCGTACTTCAGCAGTCTACGCCTATTTGATAATTTTTCTGTTCCTTCAGAATATTAGACCTACTTGATAATTGTTAATGATTTTGACTTGAATATTTTAGTAAGTGTGCACTTCGAAAAACATTTCCGTGTAACTCAATTTTTTCTGTTCTTTTGGAATAAACTATTGATTTATAAAAATCTTGATAAAATATTTTTTTTTCTTAACCCGAACCTGGATTATAACTGTTTTTGTTACATGATAAGATTTTGATGCTTATGTAACTTACACCTTCCAAAAATGAAAGAAATCTATAGGGTGGTTGTAAAGTTATTACGAACGAAAATGTCAATGATACATTTAAATAACTTTGACATTAAAAGTTAAGCAGTAAAACGGGATGTGCACTTCGATAAATATTTCGGTGCCGCTCTATTTTTTGTGTTCTCTTCGAATAATCTATTGGATTTTAAAAATTCTGATATACAGGGTGTTGTTTTGGAGATTATCGAATTTTGCAAATTTTTCTCAAACCAGACCTGGATTATAATTATTTTTATTACACTATCTTATTGTGTTATCAATGCAATATATCCTTACCAAAAATGAAAGAAATATATAGGGTGGTTCTAAAGTTATGGCCTTCAAAAGCATTGGACTAAATGAATAAAACACCCTGTATCTCTGTTAATAATTATGTTAGACCAATTAACCAAGGCTATTTGGAACCACCAAAGTGTCCTCTACCTGCAGTTAACCTGAAACACCTGAAACTATGAAACACCCTGTATAATTTATACTCTTATACAATATGTTTAAATAGATTTGCACCAAATATATTTTTATATGCCTAAAAATTGAACATAACAATTGACTTTTTCATAAACCTAAACACAATAATACCTACTTAACCAATGTTCATAATATAAAAACACTAACCTAAGCATCAGGACAAATGCATTTTTTTCTTTTAATATCACATTTCTTTCGCTAATTAACTGATTTCGTATTTTCATTTGTTCATCTTTTTCTTTTTCAACTGCAAGTCTCTCATCATAATATTTTTTTTTCTGATTTGTCATGGTTTCCACTACAGAGTAGAACTTCTTTTCCGTAGTCTTTTATTTCGAGTTGTAACTTCGGTAGCCCCTATACTTTTTTTTGCTGGTTCTGCAGCGGTATTTATATTTTCTTTTTCATTAACAATATCAAGAGTTTTGGAACATATAGGCTCATTAAGGAAAACATTTTTTTTTCTTACCCAAAATACTACTCATTTCTCCTTCATATTCAAAGAACTTTTTTCCTCTGCCTGTAGACATGTGGTTGTCCACACATGTTTTGTATCCCAATACTCACCAGCGATTTTCACACTATCTGGGACTAACTTTAACTGTTAACAAATTTTGTAGACTCTCAGCAATATGTTGCCACATTGTTTTAATAGTTTTTATTTGAAAACTTCCCACTTTATCTCGTCTCTCGCTGTACAAATCTAAGAATAATTTAGTGTTGTTTGCTGTCCACTTAATCCCCCGTTCCACTTCATGAGGGTTTAAGTTAGGTCCTTCAATAATTATAAATTCGGATAATTCGTTGTTTTCCTCCATTGCGTTTTTCGTTCAGTTTTGATGGTTCACTATTTAGGTGATTCACTTCTTCACTTTCAACTTTGCGTTACAACAAGTACAAGTCGCCGACACAAAAATGTACGAATAAACTGACTGACATGCCCACTTGTTAGTTTACGAACATCCAAGAACGAGTCAGTTTTACATCAGAATGGACCTGTAGGAACAAACCTTATGTTTTGAACTCATTATTTTGGTTTAATCTATACGCTCCAAATTTCTCATGGGCCACCTTGTATTGGTTAAATCTTCACGTTAATCCATTTTTAATGGAGTTTTTTATCAACAACGATTATAAAGGTATGTTAATTGGATAAAATTAACGATTGGATTTTAATTAGGAAACTTTAATCGATTCAAAACATGGGTAGAAAGTAATACTAACACGACAAATGTCTACTTTGTTTTTATTCTCCTTAATATACTGGCAAATGTAAATTACCAAGTGTTTTTCCGTTAGTATCAACCTGCTATAATAATACGTTAGCCCAATCGAATTAGGATTTGACCCGGAAAAAATTTTAAGTAGCAATTTTCCTTCGGAATTAGTTGGGAGGGAGTCTAAATTTTGTTTTGTCTGGTACTCGATCCGTTGCGTAATCCGCCATCTTGAATTTAAGGGTCAATTTTTTTTTCTTGAATAACTCGAGTACCTACTTTCAATTTTACACGAAAAATGGTAATCACAGAAGTTTTTTAGAATTAAATTTCCTACAGTTTTGGATCTCATCAGTTTTTTCGTCGGATCGATATTTTTCGATTTATACCCGAGAAGAGTTTGGGGTAAAATTGTTCACATAGATATGTCAATTCAATGATCTATAACTATTTTGCGGAAAACTCTGGCATAAATTGTCCATTCCAGGTGAATCAGTGTATTAAATTGATTTGCGAGTCGAAACATGTTCACAGTAGGTTATCTCGAAATATTAAACGATAGATGCATATTAAACATAGGTACTGGCCGCATTCTTCTAGGCGGAACTTTAAATCTAATTAATGATAATATCTCTGGGGAGTTAATTCTATTATTATTAATATTATACAAAAATACCAATATTGATAAATGTCGTCTATTTTCCAAGAATAAATATCCTAAGAACAGACCGTCCACTAAGAAGCAACAACTACTTCTCGGGCTATTTGCCCCGACAGACATTGAATTACACTTCTAAGTTAAACGGGGTTGGTATATCTGCAAGATATAACCAACCATTCTAGTTTGTAATTAGAAGGAACTTGTAGACCGGTTTCGGCGTATTTGCGCCTTATCAGTACAAGGTAGATGCTATTCGTCCAGAAGCCCTGAGAGCATAATAATCCTGGATTGGAGACAACGTTGAAACCATACCAATACATTAACGTCAGTAAAGGAAATGCTAAGAGTGCGATAACAGCGACATCCCCACATCTAATCACAAACCAAAATTCTATATCGACAAAACCACCTCGGTTTTGTAGTTATTTACTTAATTACAGTTCTGTAAAAAATTGTCATATTTTAGTAAAGCGAGATCAATAGACGTCAAAGTTAATAGTTTAATACTATTATAACGCTTTACAAAATTTGAAAAATATTTTCCAAAGAACAGGACCCCAATAGACCGTTTAAACGAAAGACATCTTGTGGTAGCAGCGACCGTTGTCCACCTATAGATTTATATAGTAATTAATAGAGGCTAAATGTAATTTTAAAAGGAAACTGTACCCATAGAACTGGTAGATTAACAAGATTACGTTAAAAATGTCACTGTTTACTCTTTCACTATAAGAGACCTATATGTGTCCTCGTTATCTCGACGAATCCCTAAAAAAAGTGAAGAAATATATCGTTCCCGTAATCTTAGATACATCTGTCCAAGATCTAAGTTACAGTCTCCTTTTAGAATTACAGTTAACTTCTATTAATTACTATATAAATCTATAGGTGGACAACGATCGCCGCTACCACAAGATGTCTTTCGTTAAAACGGTCTATTCTTGACCTTTCGCAACACTAAAAGTTACTCGCTTCCTAACGAAATCGTTAAAATACTATTCTCGAGCGCTCTCTGCTTTGCGCATTCGCTTGATAGTGTTCGTTATGCAGCGAGCACATTTTTGTACGTGACAACGATAGATTATATTTATACTGAAAGTGATATAGTTGATACTATTTTTGTTAAAAATCTTTTGAATTGTAATTGTGTTTGAGTAATCGAGGATGGATGAGCTTGTGAATTTAATGTTAGTGGAAAATTTAGAGCTGGCGGAAATTGTTCAAAATTTCCGGGTTCCGCGCAATCCTCCGAATCCGTTCACGACAATAAATGATTTTCTCCGGCGGGAATACTATTTAAAATATTTGCCAATTTAGTCCACTCTTTTACGGAATCTTCGAAGTTATTTGTGAATTTACCATCAATTATTTTTTTGCTTTCCTCAGCGACCGCCTAATTCATTATTTATAATGTTTGGATCCATTTCTCACAACATTTTTAAACAGATATACATAAAACATAACCAGTCAGTTTTACATCAGAATGGACCTGTAGGAACAAACCTTATGTTTTGAACTCATTATTTTGGTTTAATCTATACGCTCCAAATTTCTCATGGGCCACCTTGTATTGGTTAAATCTTCACGTTAATCCATTTTAATGGAGTTTTTTATCAACAACGATTATAAAGGTATGTTAATTGGATAAAATTAACGATTGGATTTTAATTAGGAAACTTTAATCGATTCAAAACATGGGTAGAAAGTAATACTAACACGACAAATGTCTACTTTGTTTTTATTCTCCTTAATATACTGGCAAATGTAAATTACCAAGTGTTTTTCCGTTAGTATCAACCTGCTATAATAATACGTTAGCCCAATCGAATTAGGATTTGACCCGGAAAAAATTTTAAGTAGCAATTTTCCTTCGGAATTAGTTGGGAGGGAGTCTAAATTTTGTTTTGTCTGGTACTCGATCCGTTGCGTAATCCGCCATCTTGAATTTAAGGGTCAATTTTTTTTTCTTGAATAACTCGAGTACCTACTTTCAATTTTACACGAAAAATGGTAATCACAGAAGTTTTTTAGAATTAAATTTCCTACAGTTTTGGATCTCATCAGTTTTTTCGTCGGATCGATATTTTTCGATTTATACCCGAGAAGAGTTTGGGGTAAAATTGTTCACATAGATATGTCAATTCAATGATCTATAACTATTTTGCGGAAAACTCTGGCATAAATTGTCCATTCCAGGTGAATCAGTGTATTAAATTGATTTGCGAGTCGAAACATGTTCACAGTAGGTTATCTCGAAATATTAAACGATAGATGCATATTAAACATAGGTACTGGCCGCATTCTTCTAGGCGGAACTTTAAATCTAATTAATGATAATATCTCTGGGGAGTTAATTCTATTATTATTAATATTATACAAAAATACCAATATTGATAAATGTCGTCTATTTTCCAAGAATAAATATCCTAAGAACAGACCGTCCACTAAGAAGCAACAACTACTTCTCGGGCTATTTGCCCCGACAGACATTGAATTACACTTCTAAGTTAAACGGGGTTGGTATATCTGCAAGATATAACCAACCATTCTAGTTTGTAATTAGAAGGAACTTGTAGACCGGTTTCGGCGTATTTGCGCCTTATCAGTACAAGGTAGATGCTATTCGTCCAGAAGCCCTGAGAGCATAATAATCCTGGATTGGAGACAACGTTGAAACCACACCAATACATTAACGTCAGTAAAGGAAATGCTAAGAGTGCGATAACAGCGACATCCCCACATCTAATCACAAACCAAAATTCTATATCGACAAAACCACCTCGGTTTTGTAGTTATTTACTTAATTACAGTTCTGTAAAAAATTGTCATATTTTAGTAAAGCGAGATCAATAGACGTCAAAGTTAATAGTTTAATACTATTATAACGCTTTACAAAATTTGAAAAATATTTTCCAAAGAACAGGACCCCAATAGACCGTTTAAACGAAAGACATCTTGTGGTAGCGGCGACCGTTGTCCACCTATAGATTTATATAGTAATTAATAGAGGCTAACTGTAATTTTAAAAGGAAACTGTACCCATAGAACTGGTAGATTAACAAGATTACGTTAAAAATGTCACTGTTTACTCTTTCACTATAAGAGACCTATATGTGTCCTCGTTATCTCGACGAATCCCTAAAAAAAGTGAAGAAATATATCTTTCCCGTAATCTTAGATACATCTGTCCAAGATCTAAGTTACAGTCTCCTTTTAGAATTACAGTTAACTTCTATTAATTACTATATAAATCTATAGGTGGACAACGATCGCCGCTACCACAAGATGTCTTTCGTTAAAACGGTCTATTCTTGACCTTTCGCAACACTAAAAGTTACTCGCTTCCTAACGAAATCGTTAAAATACTATTCTCGAGCGCTCTCTGCTTTGCGCATTCGCTTGATAGTGTTCGTTATGCAGCGAGCACATTTTTGTACGTGACAACGATAGATTATATTTATACTGAAAGTGATATAGTTGATACTATTTTTGTTAAAAATCTTTTGAATTGTAATTGTGTTTGAGTAATCGAGGATGGATGAGCTTGTGAATTTAATGTTAGTGGAAAATTTAGAGCTGGCGGAAATTGTTCAAAATTTCCGGGTTCCGCGCAATCCTCCGAATCCGTTCACGACAATAAATGATTTTCTCCGGCGGGAATACTATTTAAAATATTTGCCAATTTAGTCCACTCTTTTACGGAATCTTCGAAGTTATTTGTGAATTTACCATCAATTATTTTTTTGCTTTCCTCAGCGACCTCCTAATTCATTATTTATAATGTTTGGATCCATTTCTCACAACATTTTTAAACAGATATACATAAAACATAACCATTAAACTGAAATAATTTGACAACGTCAAGAAGAGCGAACGCTTTATTCACGGCATTGCCAAATTTCTCATTTCGCTTAAGGACGCCCATTAACGAATCGCTCCAAGAATTGCATAGTAGTAGTAAAGTCTTCGCTAACTACTGCTCGTTATGCTGCGAATTCGCTCGATAGCGAGTGATGTCAAGAATTGGGCTCCTGACCGCCTCAAATACATGATTACTGAAAAGAAGCGAGTTTCTATTAGATGATTTTTATGAGACAAACCCATGTTGCTGAGGTACTATATAATTTTCAGCATGTATATACAATTTGCAGTACAATACCTATCTGTTCGAAAAGTTTGGCTGGAGCACACATGATTTATATGGGTCGATAATTTTCGGTATTCATTTCATCACCGGACTTAAATATTGGACACACCAATCCAGTTTTCAAGTCTGACGGAAATACATTACTTTATAAGACAAAATTATAAATATACAGTAGGGGCTGTTTCACCCATTCTCTGCAAGCTTTCAATAGATAGGTAGGATTCCATCAGACCCGTCAGCTTTTTTGGGTTTTACTTTTTTAAGGCAATGTCAAAGTTTAATTCATTAACTGAATTCAATACGAATGTATTACTATATAGTTACGTCCAAATCATGAATAAGAGGCTTTGTACTGTGTATATACTGACACGAAAAATGATGCAAAACATTCTGCAGTTTTATTCTCTGGTACATATTTCCCTTTATAAATGAATTTATTACTGTTACAATTTTTTCATCATTTTTCATATAGGTAATTCCAAAAATTATTAATGTCAGAAGTTACTTCCTGTTCTACTTTAATAATATATTTCTTTTTTTAAATTTTAATAAGCTTAGTTAATCTCGTCTTAATTCTATGTATTTACTCTTAAAATAACTTGAAGTATTTTTTAACTTGTATTATACTTCTTCTTATCTTTTAATAGATTTTTTATTTCATCAGTGAACCATCACGGATATATTTTAGACTTTCTGTAATGAGCATATCTTGGCAAACATTCCTCTACAATACTATTCCAATTATTATAAAAATGATGCAATGTTATGCTTACATGTTGTTTTTCGTTTAGTACCATATCCCAATTTGCATCCCTGACACGCTTAGTTAAATTGAGAACGGCTATTAACAACATTGTTCGTGTTTTTACACGTCCCTCCTCTCGCACTATTATTAATGCAAATTTCAAGTTCAGGATGGTATATATTCTCTTTAACAAAAAATGGCACGAGATACCTATTAACTGTACAATTATCATAGTTATTTTCAGAAGAGATTAATAAATCTAAAGTTCTTCCTTGATAATACTTTACGTCATTATACAAAGTGAGGCCATTAAAATCAACAAAATCCTGGAAACTCTCAAGTATTTCGTTTGTAATATTTTTATTATAAGTATTTCAAGTTATGTCGCGTATATTAAAATCTCCAAAAATGTACACGTTTTCAGCAGACACCTCAATCTTATTTTGTAAAACTTCAAAAATTCATTCATATACATTAATTAAGCTTCCCGAAGGTATATATATATATATATGTATATATATATATATATATTTCGAAAATTTTTATTTTCTTTTTCAAGGCTGAAATATGAACATTTTTTTGGTAGGTATATCTTTTGTAGAATAATTTTTTAAAAACTTACGTGTAAAGTGAGTCAATAATTTACAAAACTAAACTTCTTATTCAGCAAGTAAAACATTCTTTGTATGTAAGAAATTTCATATAATACATTGAAGGCACTATTTTGATGTGGAATGTCAAAACTCAAGTGACATTTTTCAATATTTTTCAAGATTGAGTAATAACAGAGTTGTTGTGACTAACTTAATAACTTAGAAGACAGTCTTGATTAATAGTACCATGACTTGTCACTTAATCATGATCCTATTAAAGAAGGAAGTCATATATATATTATCTATTCGCAATTGTTAAAAAGACACAGTTGTGAGACAATTTACTCTCACTAATTACCTCACTAAAACATCAAGATAACAATAGCAAATGTAGTATGTACAAAACAAGCCTGTTATAACTTATTAGGTAGATGTTTATCGTTATAAATCTGAAATATCAACAATTCTACTATTATTATGGTGATTGTCTAATGAAAGAAGATATGCATAAGTGTGATTTACATGGTTGCTTTCTCTTTTTTTGTTCAATGAATTTTCATCTAGAGCGGTCTCAAACATTTCTAGGCAGGATCTTTTATGATAATTGGATTCTGAATGTATAACCTTGATGTTGTTGAAATTTGGATGATGAATGAATTCTTGACGGTAGATAATTCAATAGGTTTTATATATCTTAGGGATTCCGTCGTAAGGAGGGCTGAATTAAACTCTTATTTACTACCCAACGTTTCGAAAATTTTTATTTTCTTTTTCAAGGCGGAATCCCTAAGATATATAAAACCTATTATATTATATATATATATATATATATATATATATATATATATATATATATATATATATATATATATATATATATATGTCTAACTATTATTGTGGGGGATGCGGCAATGTGAATAAGTGAACTCTTTTTAGTTTGTTCTGAGCTTTCGGTAATTTATTATCACCATTATCAAAGAACTACAAAAGATACATTTATAGATATTTCAAACAGGTATAAATAAATTCAGTTTAAAAGTAAAACATTAATTACTTACAACTAAGCGAGGTTAATCACAATATCTATATATAATATGTATAATATGGAGAAAAAACAAGGTAAGATATAATTTTCTTTTTCAAAAAATTAAATTAAAAATAAAACTATCAAAATTGACATTACGACATCGATGTTAATTTTTAGTAGTCATAGAAATGTCTTTAAATATGTTTAGTATATTAGCAAGTGAAATAATAGTTGGTAAGTTAATATAAAGGAACAGAATTCTCATCTTCAATATTTGAATTTTTTGTTTTTTTTGTCAAAAGATAATAAATAGCTATAAATTGTACTAAGTTTTTGAATATCAGTTCTTTTATTTAAGCAATTATCTCCTTGAGATATGAATGCCATTTCCAGGAAAATCCTTTTAGAGTAGTTGTTTTCTTTATGTAAAATTTCAAAGTTTTTATAATCTATTATATGATTTGTAGAAAAAACATGTTCAGCTACTCATACATCAAAACTTAAGAACCTTTGGAATAATTTGCAAAACGAAATTTTAAAAGATAAAGCAATTGCTGAAAATTACTTGCCAGATATTTTGCTTATTTGTAAAATATTAGAAACTTTACCACCTGAATATTTCTCATTCAAGTCTAGTTGGATTCTGGTATCAAATAAGGACAGAACAATAGATAACTTGACAAATCAGCTATGCTCTTATGAAAAAGCATTAACAAACAAAAATGAGAGCAAGCAAGAAGTTTTATATACAGTGAATAAGAGCAAAGCACATAAATATGGTTATTATTGCAATTACTGTAAGCAAAAAGGTCATAAAGTGAAGCAATGCGATAAATGGAAAACAGATGGAAGACCTCCTAAGCCAGAGAATTCGAAAAAACGTACAAATTCTAAAGCGAAAGAAATTCAGATGTCATTAGTTGCTGTATCATCGAATGTTTTGAATTGCGAAGCAGATTTTAAAAATTGGTATGTTGATAACGGAGCGACTAATCACATAACAAATCAACAAGATGTATTTCAATCGTATACACCATTTAACGAAGAGCATACAATAACAACTGCTAATGGATATGCAGTTCCTGCATTAGGACAAGGTACCATCAAAATACAATCTTTTGTAAACGGAAAAAAGAAAGAGTTTTCATTGACCAACGTATGGTATGTACCCAATATCAAGAAAAATCTTTTCTCAACTTTGTCTGCTCAGGACAAACATCCAGAAAGTGAATTTATTTCCACCACTAAGTGCTGCTATTTTAAAATTTTTAACGAAACAATAATTGTTGGATCAAGATGTCAGTCTGGTGGACTATATAAATTGAAGATGCGGGCAACCAAACCTGAACATCTGAGTGTCAATATGGTTACTTCTAAAGAAAATATATTGCAACTCTACCACGAAAGGCTGGGTCATCAAAGTAAGAGACATGTTAAAAATGTAATTAAGCAAGAATTTAACATTGACGTGAAGCTGGATAGTGAATTATGTGAGGGCTGCGTCTATGGAAAGGCTTCTGTGAAAAAGTTTGGCATAAGAAAAAGAACAGAAACACCAGGAGAACTGATCCATTCAGATGTTTGTGGACCTTTTCAGATCTCAAAATCAGGTTTTAAATATTTTGTTTTATTTAAAGATGATTTTAGCAGATATCAATTTGTATATTTTTTAAAGCGAAAGTCAGAAGTAGCTGATAAATTAGATATAGTTTTAAAAGAAATGAAAGCTGCAGGATATGGTGTTAAAGAATTTTTGTCAGATCATGGTGGAGAATTTGATAATCATAAAGTAGCAAATATTTTAAACAAATATGGAATAAAACAAAGATTGGTGATGCCGTATACACCACAACAAAATGGCTGTTCAGAGCGTGATAACAGAACGATTGTCGAATATTATACATATTATATATAGATATTGTGATTAACCTCGCTTAGTTGTAAGTAATTAATGTTTTACTTTTAAACTGAATTTATTTATACCTGTTTGAAATATCTATAAATGTATCTTTTGTAGTTCTTTGATAATGGTGATAATAAATTACCGAGAGCTCAGAACAAACTAAAAAGAGTTCACTTATTCACATTGCCGCATCCCCCACAATAATAGTTAGACCTAACTAGTATCGGCAACGAACTATTTCCTATATATATATATATATATATATATATATATATATATATATCCTTCTATCTATATATATATATATATATTCCACAAAATACATACCTGGCACCTTTTGTTTTAATTTCGACTATAATTGCTTTAAAAAGCGTATGTTTTTAATGACTTATTATTTTATATTGTTTTTTGATTGCTTGAAGAACACCTCCTCCGGTTTTTTTATTAGTGGATTCTAAGTCCCTGTCGCTTCTTACCAAATTGAATATTCCCAAGTCTATTACCTATCTATCATTCAATCCCTCCTGTAACCATGTTTCTACTGCTATTATAATATCAAAATCACCAGTTAAGGAATTTCTAACAAATTCAGTGCATTTAGTGTTGAATCCTCTACAGTTTTGGAAATAAATGCTAAAAAATTTCGACATGTTTAGTCGATGTGAGCTCATACTACTTTAAACAATTTTAATCATGAAACGAAAATTACATTTGTTCCAAAGAGAACTTTTTCCAAAGTTAACTATTTCAAATTCAAAATCATATTAGAAATTTTAATAAAATTGAAAACAAAAATATACTACAAGCAACCATGATTTTAGTTCAACAGCGAAAATTTTAACATCATTTCAGATAAAAGTTGAGTATAACATTCCGTTACAAGATACTACAAATTTATATAATGTAACGGTACAAGTAGTACCTCACAGGGCACCAGCTCGAAGGGCTCCGGCTAGAGACTCCTCTCAAGGGTGATTCGACCCCAAGTTTATGTCACACAGGGATAACAGAAGGGTTGTAAAAATTGAGGGCGCCACTACCTTTTTAGCGATAAAAATACTAAGAAAACTAAGGCGGAAAAGGTAGAAACGCCTTGTAGAATTTAGATAAAAGTTAATAATTAAAAAAAAGTCACTAAAAATTACCCCGGGCGATATCTCCCTCAACTTTTATAGTTGAGGATTTTAATAAAAAAAGAATTAAAAACAAATTTACAGTTTATTCTGCCACGGGAAATGAACAACGGAATTTACTAAAGGAATTTGTACTTTTATAGGTACTTAGCTTAGATGAAGTGGTTTCCTGGAGAAGAAGTCAAGTCTTGATCCGAACTGATGAGTTCTGTTCTAGGGCGGTATCCTTGGCTATATTCTTGGGGTTATATTCTCCGGTTTATATTCGGCTATATCCTCCTAGGGTTATATTCTTGGCTTATATTCTCGCCTAGGGGCTGTGCTTACCACAGCAAAATTCATAAGATAGGTACTTGGGATATGAAAGATAGCGAAAGACGATGTGCCTCTTTAGGCAGACGATAACGAAAAGACTGTTTAACGAGGCGTTGTCCGTTGGCAGGCGTCAATTGTCTTACGTTCGGGGTAGAAGAGTTTGGGGTCACAGAACTATAATTGGATGTGGCTAGTGACGACGAGCGCTAATTAAAAGGATTTATTCTGTAAAATCGAAACAGGTCGATAGACATGTTACACCCCCTCTCCTCCGGGAAAAAAATGATTCGAAGAATTATTTTTTTTTGTGAAAAATGTGCTTAATAAGATAAAAGGAGGGGTGAAGTATCATTGCAAAATCTATGTATCTTAGGTAAGGTAAGGTAATTGTCAAAGGTAAAGGTAAGGCAATTGTCAAAGGTAAGGTAAGGCAGTTGTCAAAGGTAAGGTAAGGCAGTTGTCATCTTGTGATTATCATGTAGTTATGTCATCGTATAAGACAAAGCACACACTGAGAACGAAAGGTAACGATAGGGTGCGATAATTTCTCAGTGCAGGCGAAACGATAAGATAAGGTACGGTAGGGTCTGTTTTGATAAAACGCTGGGATCTCAGATTCGCAGAGCGAAAAATTCCAGGAAATACCAAACCAATGTCTCCGGGAGAGACACAAAAATGAACACGGTGAGTGATGTCAGCCTAAAATTGATTTAGAATGCAATTCCGTCGGAATTATAATTAATTCGTAAATCAGCCTAATTTTCACCGAGCAAAGAGTAAAGATTTGTCATAATGACGTCACCAGGGGTGAAATACTACTTGGCTTAGCAAAGATTATTGGCAGGGCGACAACACTTATAGTGTTCCACAAGGAACGGTTCTAAAATATACGATAACGGTAGGTAGTTCACAAGTATCACAATACGGCAACGCAAAAGGTATGTTAAGGGAGAGAAATAAATACATAGATACTTACTTTGAATGGTTTAGGGTAAAAGAGAATTGAAGATAAATAGGGTGATTCTGAAAGGTAAATCGTGGTCGAAATGATGGTATGTGTGGTTAGGAATAGTTTGTGGCGACATTATAAAAAGAAAGACGATAGATTCTTATCACGTGATCGGACAAAAAGGTATTCTGGTTTATACGCCGAGAGCACAGGAAGAGGGCAAAAACAGCAGCGCGATCGACATTCGGTGAGGTTGCCAGTTAGCGTCCACAGTAGCCATTGGTCATCGATCCGAAAGTCATTCCAGCTACATGCATTCAGTCCGTTGATATGCTCTCTTTGTTAAATCGAACAAAGGTATTGTTACTAAAATTACACCCATGACTCTGTCAGGGAATACGGTATATCGGTCCAGAACTCTACAAGAGTGTGGCCAATCTGGTAAAATAAGGAAAAAACACTAAAAGCTACGGAAGTACTGCCATTGAAGGCAAAGAAAAGGAAGAGGTTGCTATAGAAGCCAGGGTGAAGAGAAAGAGCGACTAAGCAGTCATTTTCCAAACCTATTATGTTTGTAAACCGAGCACAATCCGCCACTCAGCAAAGGCCAACCCAGTCCAATTGGGGCCTAACGTCTTACGGTACGTCAATCGAGACTCTACGTTAGTTATAAAAAGCAAAATTGACCGTTTATTTGTTTGAGAAACGGTAGGAAAACTCGGGGCAACAAAAAGACATATAACAAAAAGGGGGACCAAAAATTTGAATGACGTAAAATCCATTTCCGCAATGGAGAGCTCTCAAGGTGTCTAGCCGGTATTTTTATGTTTTGTAACAGAATGAATGAAATGCGGGATAAGAAAAGGATCCGTTTTGTTCGGAGAACGGTATAAACTCCAATGTAGCTTGGTCTACTTCCTTTTCTACGCGGAGGGTAAAAATGGTTGGGAACCAAGTTGAGTATGGGTTGAGTGATCGGGACGGTAAGTAACACAGTTGCCTAAAAGAAAGAAAACGGAAAGAGAAGAGAAAAAAACTCTAGTGAATCGTTTTTGTAGGAGAACGATAGCGAAACTCCAAGAGAATGGCGCGGTTGCCTAAAGTAAGGAAGAAAACGAAAACGATAATGAACTAAAACACAATTGTACCGTTTTTTAGGAGAACGATAGCGAAACTCCACGTTGGGCGCCAATTTGTAACGGTACAAGTAGTACCTCACAGGGCACCAGCTCGAAGGGCTCCGGCTAGAGACTCCTCTCAAGGGTGATTCGACCCCAAGTTTATGTCACACAGGGATAACAGAAGGGTTGTAAAAATTGAGGGCGCCACTACCTTTTTAGCGATAAAAATACTAAGAAAACTAAGGCGGAAAAGGTAGAAACGCCTTGTAGAATTTAGATAAAAGTTAATAATTAAAAAAAAGTCACTAAAAATTACCCCGGGCGATATCTCCCTCAACTTTTATAGTTGAGGATTTTAATAAAAAAAGAATTAAAAACAAATTTACAGTTTATTCTGCCACGGGAAATGAACAACGGAATTTACTAAAGGAATTTGTACTTTTATAGGTACTTAGCTTAGATGAAGTGGTTTCCTGGAGAAGAAGTCAAGTCTTGATCCGAACTGATGAGTTCTGTTCTAGGGCGGTATCCTTGGCTATATTCTTGGGGTTATATTCTCCGGTTTATATTCGGCTATATCCTCCTAGGGTTATATTCTTGGCTTATATTCTCGCCTAGGGTTATATTCTCGGCGTTAAATTCTTGGCTTACATTCTCGCCTAGGGGCTGTGCTTACCACAGCAAAATTCATAAGATAGGTACTTGGGATATGAAAGATAGCGAAAGACGATGTGCCTCTTCAGGCAGACGATAACGAAAAGACTGTTTAACGAGGCGTTGTCCGTTGGCAGGCGTCAATTGTCTTACGTTCGGGGTAGAAGAGTTTGGGGTCACAGAACTATAATTGGATGTGGCTAGTGACGACGAGCGCTAATTAAAAGGATTTATTCTGTAAAATCGAAACAGGTCGATAGACATGTTACAATAACATAAATGCTTCTATGGCATTTAACTGCTTCAAAAATGAAAAATTATATCAGTAAAGATAACTCAAAATAAAATGAGAAATTTCAATGTAATTTGGGATCAACTTTCGTTTAGCTGAAATCAGTTATGTAAGAAATATTCGTTTATTTACTATTTGGAACCTTTTCCAAACAGAAAGACTCGAATTTTTTTTGCATAATTTTAGAATAGCTGAAACCAGTTACAAGAAAATACGTTTCTGTTTTACATTTTAGACAATTTTCTAAACATAAACACGCAAAAAACTTCTTGCGGAAATATACCATTTTCATTTATTGATAAAATATCGTAGAATTTAGAATGATTCGAACTATACTCGGCAATTGGACTCCGTAAACAGGCGTATACAAAACCGTTTGTCTCTTGAGATTTTTGAAGCGATATTAAGCTGATAAGAATAGATATTATTCATTGATCTGTGTTAAAGGTCGGGAAGAGGATTAAACTCAATTTTTACATAGTTTATATTATTTATTAGAGTTTATTTATTGGTTTCCGATATTCCAAAGTCGGGAAAATGATGCATTTCCGCAGAAATTTTTTTGTAATTTTGTGTTTGGGGGCGGCATCTATATACCGATACTGGTTTTAGCTAAAAAAAAATTTCACCCGTAATTTGTATCAAAAACAATTAAAAAAATATATTATCAAATAACTACTTCAAATTAAAATACATTTCCAATCGTATAATGTTGTCTATAGCAACGTATACATTGATAAATTGGTAATATTTATTTCTGTGGATTGTTTATAGAAAAGAAACAATATTCATACGAAAAATAAAAACACAAAACAAAAACAACCATTATACCTCGATGTTTGTATCATAAACAATTACAAAATCAAAAAATAAAAAGACAAGATCGACCAAAGATTACAAAATATATATAAGATTGTTCACTCGTACGAATTCTATCGATCAAAGGATTCATACCGCTGGTTACTGTCTGGTGACTTATGGGTTGGCGCCATGCTACAGTATGTCGCTAAATCCTTACTTGCATTTAATTTTGCATATTATACGGGTTGTCGCCTATCGAGCGCTGGTATTTTAGAATTCGTTGTTCGTGTTTATGTTTTATAGATATTTTAAATTTATTAATTAATTATTGCAATAGGGAAAAAATAATATTCATATTTTCCTCTTCAATAGCAAAACTTATAAAATAAATATTTTGTGATATTTGTTAATAGTCTTAGTTGTATACATAATAAATGGTAGTTTATCACTTTCCCACGAATTCTGAATGCAGTCTTGATTTTAAGTACTTATAATGTAAACAATGATAAAAATATAGAGAAGCAATTAAGGGCCAGAAATGTGCCTACAATCTCTAGAAACTTTGTAGAAGTATTTCATTTAGTTTTTCGGGAAACGCTCCGGAAGTAAAATTTCTTGTTCGTATTATTTTAACTCCTGTCTTCCAAAAGTAACATCAATAATATTATAATTGTGGTTTTAAAATGCCTGTGTGTTGTGCTGTGATCGGTTGTTCCAGCAAGGTGGGAAAACCAGAAATATCCTTTTATCGTTGTCCCAAAGACGTTGAGAGGTGGGTATTAAATTAGTAATTATCAAATACGGAATTCAACTTTTTCAAAACTATTGTAACAAAGATATTTGATAATAAAAAATTAGTTAGTTATTTAGTACTTATAGGTACTGGGTATTCATAGAAATTTGAAAATTCACATATCTAATTTATTAATAAATATATCCTGCAGCTGCATAATATGTTTTTACTGTTTTAACCTTGTGAATCTAAAAAATACGGAGTGTCTAATTTAAAGATCAAAATTGTTTTAGTGGTCCTATTATTCTGGTGGCCAATAAGTATGTATAATTTAATTTGTGATATTCTGTATAAATAGCCGCTAGATCATCAATAAGCATCACAAAATTACTAAAATGTTGAATAAAATCTGTCAATTGATTCATTTTAAAAATTTTAATGTATTTTTTACTTATACCTAAACTTTCCTTTTCAAATTCATATCCTGAACTTTTTTCGAAATAATTAACATTTAAAAACATTATATAAAAAAAACCTTTAATAAATCATCCTATTTGAATATATATTTCTCAAGTTACCCCTGTATAGCTTGGAATAAAATATACTCTTCTAATTCCCTGGTACCTAGCGGTGTCGTTATTTACAACAAAAGGGAGCCGTAAATATGATTTATGAGTGCGGCGATCGTTTAAAACACTAAGAAGAATCAGACCGCCTTCAAGTGAACTATCTTATATATATTTTGTAATCTTTGTATCGACCATCCAAAGAAAGGATTGTCATTACCTTGTTCGATGTCTTCCCTTAGGGTTGTGGAGTGTATTTATAGATGGTATTTCTTGCGGCTTTTCAAAAAGCGAGATACTGTTCACTACTCTATTTACTACTACTACTATACAATGCTACTACTAGTTCCATCAAACATTGGTTGTTGCTCCGGACACTCCAGCTTTGATGGTAAAAACGCGGTAAATAAGATATAGACAAGAAAATAAATGAAATTAAATCAAATGACCAGCTCTCGAATATTAGCGTATCAAAATAAAATGTTGATGAGAATAATAAAGGAAATATAAATAAAGAATATGTAATTATTATTGTATAAAATTGAAGAATTGATTATAAAATTAATTAAACTAAAAATTAACACAGGGCGTTAACATTTCCTCACACCAAAATACATTAAAGTGCTTATGTTAAAAAGTTTGTGTTGGCAAAGGACACAATTTTACTAGTTTTCACAACCCTGTCTATTACCTTTAATCAACACCATATCACCTTCATTTAAAATTTGGGTGGTTATAAACCGCTTATTACGTTGTTGTAAGGTATTAAGGTACTCATGGTGCCATCGTTTCCAAATATCTTGCTGTAATCTTTGCAATAACTGCCAGCAATCAAGTGTGTCTAATTTACAGTTTGTTAAATCAAGATCGGGAACAGCTCTAAGAGATTCAAGGGCTTCATTCATTCGTTTGGGTTGTGCTCAACAGCCCAGGCACTGGAACTGCATCTTTGTACCATTTCTCATGTTATCTACTTCCAATTCCAGAAGCTTCAGGTCTTCTATAAAGGCCACTAGTTTGACTGGAGGGATTTTCAGTAGTTGTGATGGTTGTATTAATTCCTCTCCAAAGTGCTTCCGTCTGAGTCCTTGTAAGTTCTCGCAGAAGCAGAGTATGTGAGTAGGTGTTTCATCATAGAGTTTACATTTTCTGCACATAGGTTCACTAACTCTGCCCATTTTGTGCAGATGTTTCCTCAGGGTGCAGTGTCCAGTCACCAGGTCGATAACTGTCTTCAAATGTCTCTCACCCAGTTTCAATAACCTGGTTGAGAGTTCCTTGTCTACCTTGTTCAGTAAACTCTTTGAATGGAGGTGCCCTTGTGTCAACCTGGTGTTCCCTATTTATCCAGTTTCTCTTATGCAATCTTGTGATTCCACAAAACGATTCCGGACCTATGAAGTCTCCTTTAAAGCCTTCTTTAGCTACTTGTCCGCCATTATACAGGTACAAGGCTAAATGCAACGGGGTGCGCCAGGTGCGCAGAGGTTAGTGGTCTCAAGACCGAATAACTCACAGCCATCCATCCCTTGAGCGACCTCATCCACTCAGGCCGGACAATTAAGCCAAGCCTCTCCATCCACATAGCTCGGCATGCCCCTCACAGGCCTTACCATAGCAAGTGGGTCCTTGCTCTGCTATGTAGTTTGCGGTTTGCGTCACAAGATTGTCAGCGTTTGGTATTCGGTTGGCAATGCTGGGCGTTTATAGCACTCATCCCTCCTTATTTACCAATGGACCAGTTCTTTCATTTGCATGACGTCCCTGGCCTGCCCCTATCCGCAACCTGGGGACGCTCCCGATAGGTAGCTCAATCCATCACCCTCCTATGTCGCAGGGCAATGCACAGAAAGTTGAAATCTTGGACAAGCCGTAACAAGTCCTCAAAAACTGAATGAACACGGGAGATTCAAGGGTTAGAAAGTGACCTGGAGTCAAAATGTAGAGATCATTGGGATCGGAGCTTTGAGGAAAAAGGGGGCGAGAATTCAATACGGCTTCAATCTGGACCAAAAAAGTATAAAATTTTTCTTATGTAAATATTTGGTCATTGATTAGGGAACACTAGGGTTAATTGAAACGATTTTGAGTAAACTGATCATTGTAAAAACACGTCCAGGTCCATTCGGCTGGTGAAGTGCCAGAAATCAAGGCAAATTGCCTCGGTATGGAAATGTGATGTCACACGAACATCATGTTAAAATATTAATTGGCCACAGGCAATTTCTAATTAACATAAAATTGTTTCAATTGACCCCATCCCCTGCATGAATTGAAACACATACAGGGTCAGTTGAAACACCTTTAACTTCAAAGAAATCACTGATTGAATTCAATATATTTCTATTAAAAACTATTTTCCAGTAAAAAAATACAAATAAACAAACTAAACTGTATGCTCTAGGAACGTAAACCATTGTCAAGTATATCCTTAAAAAATACTAACATGTCAGAGAAGTATTCAGATTGGCAATTGTGACACACATATAAACTGTCGCCGCCTGTGCAGGCATCGTGAGCCCAATGCTTACACTACCTACACTGGACCCATTCTTCTCCAGGCCTACTTGTACCAAAAGACTCCATACACACCAGGCAAAAACAATCATCCTCATCGGAATCAGAAACCGTCTTGGCGATATTTTTCATTTCGGGCCTGCCTGCTCCTCCCACCCTTCTTTTGACCTGCTTGGCCCGTTTGTTTTTCTTCATGCTCTTTTCTGATGGCCTCTTTTCCCGGTGTATCTGTATAGATGGCCGATTTCCGCTTTCCTCTTCTAGCTTTATTGTCCTTCCTGGGTAGGGCTTTGGGAAGAGGTCTCACTGTCTCTGGGGAAATTTCTATTTGATGGCTCGTAGATGGTTGAGATGTGTCAAAACTGCAGCCTGCTTCAGCAGCTTCAGTGGTCTTATTGTCGTCTCTAATGTCGTCTCACGCTTGCAAAGCAGTTCCAGAAGTGACGTTACTGGGATCAGGCCTATCGGTGACGTAGGATGGAGCGAAATCAAGATCCGTGAAAAGGTGTCGATTCAACGGATAGATGCCAGCTGATTTGAAGCCAGCCTTGATATTTTCTTGAGTAAGAGCTCGTGGAGCAGCAGAAGCCACAATGCTAGGAATTGCATAGATGTTGATTGTTTTTCCGGGATTGTTTAGCATCCAGGCAACGCAACAAGAGTTGACTGCTTTCTTGAATGGTCCATAACAAGATCGGTCCAACGGCTGCAGCTTATCGGAAAAGTGGGAGGGAAATGAGAGCAACACTATTCCATTTTCTTTGTAAAAATCAAGACAATTAATGTGAATATGTGATGATTATCTAACACTAGCAGCACTTTGTGGTCCATCGAAGACTTGCTATGTTTTTGGAAGTGCTTTAAAAATATCAAAAATCCTTCGTCTTGCATCCATCCCGAAGGGTTTCCCGTGCCCACTGATCCCACTGGACCATCCCTGATAAAGTGATCTTGGAACCGGATGCGTGGAAAAACGAGCATAGGTGATAAGACATTTCCAATAGCGTTTGCAAAAGCTACAGTCACCAAACTTCCACGCTCAGCTGTCGTGATTGAACCGACTTGTCGGGTGCCTCTTCTCGCTATAACCCTGTCCAGCTTTTGAACGGTGGTGATCCCAGTTTTATCCACGTTATATATGTCTTGAGGCTCGAAGTGGTGGCGATCCATCACTGTTTGTAAGTTGTCGTAGAACATATCGACGTTGGTTCGATTAAAACTTGTCGCTCGTGATAAACTTGTAGCCTGAGCAGTTCTTACAGCTTATTCTGGGTTTCTTTTCATGAAGGCTCTGAACCAATCTTCGCCAGCTAATTTCAAAGGCTAGTTTTCGCACCTCATTTTTCGATAGATCATGATAGATATTGGCAGATTTCGTTAAATATTTGACTAGTGACTTTTCTTGTGAATCACTGAAGACTCTGATGTATGGTGAATAACCGTTTATAGCGAAACAATGACGTGTAGTTAAGACCGCGTTTTTTTCGGCAGCTTTTCTAAGGGTTATTCCCGTCTTTAGATCATCGTAAGCGTATTTGTACTGATCCAAAGAGCTTTCGCCTCGATTTGTTTTTTGATAGTGGAGACTTTGTGCGTTGCAGTTGATTATTTTTCTTGTATTAGCCCCCACCGTTCCCGACATAGCTCGAGAATATTCGACGTGTTTCAATCGCCCCCCGTGTCAATCGACCCCAGTCTCCCCTACTCGAGTCAAATGACTTTTCATTGACTTGACACCAGCCACACAAAAACCGTTGAAGTGAGTACTAGACGGAACGTTTAAGGACCACGAAATATTTTCCGTTTCAACTGTAGTTTTCATATTTTCATTTGAAGCTCGCTTTGCCCCTACAAAGTTACACACAGTAACTAAATACAAGTGTACAACGTTCTCTAGGTCCAACAAAACGCCATGAAGCGGCAATAAAAGCATCGGTAGTGAGATTTGAAACCAACTCTATATGGACGGCTTTTATAACAAAGCACAAAAATGAACAAATGTATGCCTTGTGGGATTTAACTCCCTGATATTTACGCAACGTAACATTATAGGTACCGCCATAATCAACGGCAACGCGTTGAAATGCTTTAATTTGGTTTACACGTAGATAAGGCAAATTTGCCATAACAGATTCGAGAGCTTTGGGGTTCATCCTAAAACAACGGAAACATTTTGCTAGCACATGTCTTATAGCACGCCCAGAGGAAAAAATCCGAATATTTTGGGTTAATAAAAATGCAATGTTTGCAGACCTGGATGTAAATGCTGCTTGTGAGTGTTCTCAATTATTAGGTAAGTCGGTGGTTTGCGGGTCAAATAGCAGAAATGCAATCTTCCGCCCACCCTAAGGATTCCATTTTTAAGAAAAGGATTTAATTTACGAAAGTTCTTGGCAAGCGGTAAGTTATTCTCAATTCTGGACAGTTTATTCGCAAAAATTTTGATTTGTACATAACGAACTAGCAGAAGTAGTGCCTGGTGTAACTCAGTTTCATTGAAAGGAGAGACATGTTTATTACTAGGATTTTTCAGATTATGAAAGTATATGATATGATCCGTTGAATTTTTCCCAGAGATAGGAATCTAGTGATCAGTTGATCAAAATAATCAAACGAAGTGAATTCTAGTAAAAAGATTTTGTTTTCTTCATCTACTGGGGGTGATCTTGAAGTTCAGATGGTAATAATCCACGACTTGCGCAGTCAGCTGGATTATCACTTGATTTGATATGATGCCAATTTTCAGATGGAATTCTGTCTTGAATAAAACCAACTCGGTTGGCAATAAATGTGATTTCATGCAGCATTTTTACTTCATAACGTGTACCTGAAACTACAAAAAAGCTTTTATAAAACTGTTGTATAGTGGTTATATGAAAATAGTCAACTATATTCGCAGTAGGAGGAGCTTTAATAAACCTGTTTTATAATGCTGCTTTTAAATTTTTCTAAGACCTCCCGAAATTTTGAAATATATTTTGTTTTAATTATTGTAAAAGGCTTGATAAAATATCAACAGAAACTGAAGTAATCACAACCATTATAAAATATAACATTGCTAGTTGGAATGTTAACGAAAAATTTACACTTATTTTGAACACTTTCTAATGTTTGTCCAAAATCGATTGCAAAAGTTAAGGCACCTAATCGTCTCCCTTGTCGACTTTTTCCATTGATTTTGCAAATGCCGGCATATAAGGGAGACGAACACGTGTTATGTTCTTGCAATAGAGCGTTTCCAAGTCTCGTCATCCCGCGCCATGTTGTCAGCTAATCAGGGACAACCTTCAGAAAGATGGATGGAAATTGCATTTTTCACTGATTTAAACATAGGTGAATCGAGAACAAAAATTAATTGGTTTTGGTAAATTTGTGTACTAATGTGTATTAGTTGGATGCTATAATAATTTAGAAGTGTAAAAAATCAATTGTTGAGTTTTCTCGTGTTGTATTATTCGGTTTGAGGTTATATTAGAATTCAGTGTGAAGGTTGGCCGGTGACAGAAATTCATCACGATGACGTACTTGGAAAAGGTCAATGATTTTGGATAGAAATTTTTAATAAAAAATGAAAGAAACTTGAGAAAATTTAAAACTGTTCTAAGAAATTATTTATTTGACAAACAATTTCTTAATTAATTACTGTTATATTGTTATATTGTTATATTGTTATATTGTTATATTGTTATATTGTTATATTGTTATATTGTTATATTGTTATATTGTTATATTGTTATATTGTTATATTGTTATATTGTTATATTGTTATATTGTTATATTGTTATATTGTTATATTGTTATATTGTTATATTGTTATATTGTTATATTGTTATATTGTTATATTGTTATATTGTTATATTGTTATATTGTTATATTGTTATATTGTTATATTGTTATATTGTTATATTGTTATATTGTTATATTGTTATATTGTTATATTGTTATATTGTTATATTGTTATATTGTTATATTGTTATATTGTTATATTGTTATATTGTTATATTGTTATATTGTTATATTGTTATATTGTTATATTGTTATATTGTTATATTGTTATATTGTTATATTGTTATATTGTTATATTGTTATATTGTTATATTGTTATATTGTTATATTGTTATATTGTTATATTGTTATATTGTTATATTGTTATATTGTTATATTGTTATATTGTTATATTGTTATATTGTTATATTGTTATATTGTTATATTGTTATATTGTTATATTGTTATATTGTTATATTGTTATATTGTTATATTGTTATATTGTTATATTGTTATATTGTTATATTGTTATATTGTTATATTGTTATATTGTTATATTGTTATATTGTTATATTGTTATATTGTTATATTGTTATACTGTTATATTGTTATATTGTTATATTCTTATATTGTTATTATGTTATATTGTAGCATCATTTGCTAAATAAAATCCTTAAACAAACAAACTTCGTCTATACTATACTTTTTTTGTCCGGTTTAGAAAACATGTAGTTCATGTCTCGAAAAACGTTGTTATCAGATGATATTAAATAACTTTATCTAAAGATTTATGTCTAATATTTTTGGTCTCTAATATACAGTGTACCTATCTATTAATTTTGAAACTCACAATATCTCGTCAACGAAAAGAGATGTAAAAAAAATGTCGCAACCATTTTTAGATTAGCATTCGAATTAGGGTATCTTGCTCCTTTTCGTCAGATGGCGCGAGCATCGAATCCACCCGTAAATGGTCGCGTTCATCCCTACGTAGAGTTACCGCAGCCTTAATAAATTTCCTGATGAACGCGGGTTTTGTCAACTGATCAGATGTGAGCGCTGTCGTAGCAGTCGCAATTTTCTTCATCAGAATATAAATATGCTACGCAACCTATCAATGATGCATTAACTACTATTTATGCCAAATATCATGTTAATAAACATATGAAATGATATATAACATATTTTAGTTGGTAAACAACGAATAATAGTTAGAATCAAATTAACAATTAGTTCTTAAAGGTACCTAAAATGCCATCGCTCGGTAGTGTTGTTAAGTGTGAAATGCGGGGAGAGAGAGAGAGATAAAGTATCTTTTTTCGATTTCCGGCTGTTTTAACGAAGCGAGGTGACATCATTGTTCATTTGCTTAGCTGATATCCCCAAATTGAACCCGATTCTTAGTATTTGAAGGCTTTTACCCTTTTATAAGCTTTTAACTGTGCACTAGTGTCAGTTCTTTGGTCAGAAGGGCGTTTGGGTTGGTATTGTCTATAATCCAAATTGTTTCCATCGTACCGGCACTTATCACCACTTAGATATAAATAATACGTATTTCGAGACATGTTTGCTGCAATTATATGGAAATAAAACTAGAAAACTAAATTTTGAAATAAGGCAGATGCGAAAATGCACATGGTTCAACGCTAACTAATTGATTTGGTTGCTATCTAGCACAATATGGCCGACCTGTCAAAGTCACGTAATCTGGAATGGTCTATATGTGTTCTATCGAAGAACCTTTTCTCCTTGACCCATCATTTTATTTCATATACTATTAACAACTATTTATTCTAGAAACCACGGTTGCTGACAATTCTTTTTCTTTATTTCGACCCTTATTTTTGTTAACAGATATTATATTAACAAAATAAATGGGTTATTTACTTTTTGAAATTAGTTACCCAGGATTATACTTTTTCCTTTTTAACATGTTCTAACAACACCGCCTAAATTTGAAATTTACTACTGCGCATTGGTGATCTACAACCTTCAACATAATACGTCAACATTTCAATAGATGGCTAATGGTATGAAACTTTTGGTGTCGGACTGACGCTCTCCTCGAAGGAACTACAAATATATCTAACGGTAACGTTTATTCAAAATACAAACCATGTGACTCATCCAAAATTCAATATATAAACTAAATTCTAAAAATGTTACCGTTTCAACATTAGATACATGACTTCCAATTTTTATCATTTAATTCATTGTTTTTAAAATTTGTTTGAAAAGTTTTTGGTTAATGTATCGATATCTTTATTGTTTAATTAATGTACGTCAAAAGAATTTCACACAATTGCTGTTGCTTAACAATAACGATTGTTTTTCAAGCTATATAAATAGTAACAAACAATAATATGAAGATAGTGAAATATATTTTGGGCGGATTTTTTTGGAATTCCAGCAATCGGCTGATAAAAAACAGATTATCGCTAATGGTGGAATGATTTATAACAATAAAAATTAAATTTCTTGATAACTTTGACGTTAATTAGCCGAAGAAACAGCTGTAACTATTTTCTTCCCAGTTTTTATAATATTGAAAAAAAAAGAAAAAACTCAGAAGAGATCAATGACAAAGGAAAGGCCATTAAAATTCCCCAATCTTGTTTGAAAAAAAATCTATGGCCCCGTTAAGCGATTTTTAGTAGAGATAAATCTTATGGATTGTTTGCGTAACTATCACTTTCCACAGTGTAATCGACACCTGCCACAGTGTAAGCGACACCTGTCACAGTGTAACTGAAACCTGTCACCACTTAATTATCATCTATCCCCGCTCAACCAAAACCTGATACCGTTATCGCAATACCTGTCACTGTCATGCTGTATGCATGTTGATAAACTAGGAAATGATTTGATCAGCCTTTACAGGGAAAATATTCCAGTTTTGCTCTAGGTAATCCAATATCTACAAATGGGATCACTTGGAGTGAAAAATGACTAGCTAAAGCAGCAACTTTCCAGAATAAAATTCATCTTTAGCTAGAATGTAGTAGGAATAGTAACAAGGTTAGAATGAAAATTCGATGCGAGTGGAATGTTCCGAGCATCACGAATTTATATTCTAACCGAGTAGCAGACTATACTTTCTCCACAATCAAAGGTTTTAAATATACAGTGCCTGTCTAAAGACTCCCTCTATCTATTTCATGAACCATAGAACTTAACTCAATAATTGTTTGGGTGCCTGAAATAGGGTACAAATGCAACGTTTTTGAGAGTATTTCGTGACGTCATCGTCGCGGAAGGCCGCCATTTTCTAAGATAATTTTAAATGGGATCATATGGCAAGTAATACCTCATTTGAATGCTCGTTCCAAGTCCTGTTCAACGACACCATCACGATCAAACTATTTTATGAATTTCAACTCAGTTACTCATTTAAATAAGACGAACGTGTTCATTGGTCGCTTCGATATTTCCTCTGTCATTGGTCTATTAATCGGTTCATTTTTGACATTAGCATCGTACTATTGTCAAAATTGAGGTTTTTTGTAAGAATGTATTACCGTGTTTTTTAATTTAAAAGTAGACTTCTTAAGTATTCAGTGTTATTTTACTTTTGTTTGTTACTATAACTTTTTCAAAATGAGACGTAGTGTAGAGGACAAAGTGGAAGCGATAATAATTCTGAAACTAGAAGTAATCTGCACGCAGCCGAACGAATGTTTAATGACAGGCATCCCGATCGGCCAATATCAAAGAAATGCCTGAGGGAGCTATTAGAAAATTTTCAGAGGACGGGAAACGTTAATGACGATAAGCGAAGTGGACGGCAAAGCATCACAGAAGATAAACAAATTGAAATAATTGCGGAAATGCTAGTGAACCCATCACAATCCACCATAAATTTCACCCTTACAATATGAAAGTGCTCCACCAGCTGACAGAAGATGATCCAGATCGCAGTCTTGAATTTTGCGAGAAAATAAATGAGAAAATATCTCAAGAACCCTATTATCTCAAAACAGTGTATTTTAGTGACGAGTCTATCTTCTTTCTTGATGGTAATGTGAACACTCAGAACGTGCGATACTGGAGTGACACAAATCCTCACATTTTCCATTAAGGACACACCCAGTTCCCTGAAAAAGTAAATGTGTGGACAGGGATTCTAGGTTACTACATTGTTGGACCTGTATTTCTGAACACGAATTTGACCGGAGAAATATATCTGGAAATGCTAGAGAATCAACTATTGAACCCCTAGTCCTTGGAATACTTGAGGATCATCCTAATGAATTCCGTGATTTGGAGATAACTTTTCTCCACTATTATGGACCAGTAAGGCGATATTTAAACGAGTAGTACCCTGGTCGGTGGATAGGACGACGGGGTTCAATAGAGTGGCCTGCTCGTTCTTCTGATCTGACACCACTCGATTTCTTTTTGTGGGGTTATCTGAAAACAAAAGTTTATAGTACGCCAGTTGGCACCGTTGAAGATATAAAACAAAGGATTCGTGAAGAATACAGATCGATTTCTTCAGAGACCCTTGAACGCGTTCGGGAAGAGTTTTTGTCTAGAATCTTTTATTGCCAAGAAGTCATCGGTAGACATATTGAGCATCTCATTTGAACTTGTTTGTTTTAATTAATAATTTTATTTGCATCATTATTATTCATTTCTTCATCTTAACGACAGGTTATGTTAACTTTTGCGTAGACAACATACGACGACGTCGACATTTGTCGAAAATGGACTTCGAAATTCCGATTTCGAGATACAAGAATCGAGCCCCAGTATTGTAATGACTGTTCATCATGAAGAACCTATTTAAAGTAATACCATGTAACAATTTTCACAATTTGTCGTTTTTGCGTTGAAATTCATAAATAAGTAGAAAAAGTTTAATCGTGATGGTTTCGTTGAACATGACTTGGAACGAGCATTCAAATGAGGTATTACTTGCTATATGATCCCATTCGAAATTATATTACAAAATGGCGACTGTCCGCCATTTTGAATGATGACGTCACGAAATACTATCAAAAACGTTGCATTTGTACCCTTTTTCAGGTACCCAAACAATTAATGATTTAAGTTCTATGGTTCATGAATTAGAGAGGGGGGGAGACTTTAGACGGGCACTGTATATTTTAAAATGGAAATGAACAAAAGATAATTTATATTACAGAACCTAATCACAATTATATTAGGTAAACACTCAATAATTCGAGAAACATTCTACTTTGTATTAATTGTTATATTTGTACAGTGCTCGAATTTTGACACTTACTCAAGTTTTGCCACTACGATGACAATCAACTGCGACAAGGCTAATATTATTATTGCTTACCAGTGTGAGAATATGATTCTATCACAAGAAAAAGAATGTGAATACATTTAAATTGCATGGAGGCAAATTTGATTTCAGAATTGGCAAATTCTGTGATGATCGTGGAGAAAGGATTATAGATAGATAGATTTGATGAGGTGGCTAATCGGCCTATTCCACTGCGAACTTTCAGATCTATTGTGGTCCTCTGAATCTAGATTACATTCTCCAGCCCGACTCTTTTTAAGTAGCCAATCAGCCTCGACACTGAATCTTTCATATAGTTCCCTGCCGGTGGCTACTCATCGCCTAGTACAAGAAACCGCACATTCGCCAGGGAATCGCACTGGCATAGGATGTGCTCTGCAGTTTCCTCCTCTAGGTGACAGAATCTGCACATAGCTTCGTTTGTCAACCCCATTAGCTCTGCGTGCCTGTTAAGCTTACAGTGCCCCGTCAAAACACCCACTAAGGCTTTGACAGTTTTCCTATCTTTGCTCATTAGGTCTGCCGCAAAAGTTGGCGAATATCCTCTTATGAACTGTTTCGCCTGTCTCTGTCCTGGTGAGGTTACCCACCATTCTAGAGATTTCTGTGCCACCCATTTCTTTGTGGCCATATTTATTGTCGACTTTGCGACGCCGCAGAAGGGTTCCGGTCCAATGAATGGCATTGATGAGCCTTGTCTGGTCGTTTCATGCGATAATTCGTTAACCTTATGACCCTCGTGCCCTGGTACCCAGGCTACCATGACCTTGCAATGGTCTCCAAGTGCGTTTAAGGCACCTATGCAATCCCATACTAGCTTAGAATTGGCCTCTATGGAATCAAGTGCCTTCAGTGCAGCTTGACTGTCGGTGAAGATGGCAACTGAACGGTATGTCCTCTCCTGCCTTTTAATTTCTTCAACGCAGTGGTGAATCGCCGTCACTTCCGCTTGGAAATTTGTGACGTTCTTAGATAGGCTTATTGGAATAGCTATCCTTTGTTTTAGCCCTACAATTCCGGCTCCTACACCTACTTTTGTCTTGGAGCCGTCCGTATGTATACCAGGTCGCCTCAGCCTGTATGGGTACACCTTTCTTCCAGTCTTCCCTACCTGGTATAGTTATTTGGAATTAATTATTAAAGCTATATCTCGTAGCCGTTGCGTCCATGGATTGCCCCATTAAGACATCCGCTTCTAGCTCCTCGATAAGCTTTCGATAGTCAGCACCATGCGTTTGGCTTTTGTGTTGTTGACTTTTCAGTAATCTGTGCGTTACAGATCTGCCTCGCCTTGTATAAATATGTGTAGTGGAGGCAGATTCAGAAAGACTTCCATCGCACTTGTGGGAGTAGTTTTTATGGCTCCCGTAATACACAGACAAGCAAGCCTTTATGTGCTACTCAATAGCCTTATAGCTCCCACTTGCAGTGTCTTTGTCCACCAAACTACTGATCCATAACCTATCATTGGTCTAACAACCCTTGTGTATAGCCATTGGGTAATTTTTGGTGTAAGTCCCCAGTTTTTCCCACACATTCTTCTGCATCTGCCAAGGGCAATGGTTGCTTTCTGTGTGGTCTTCTGAAGGTGAGTGTTCCAAGAAAGCCTTTGATCAAAATGTACTCCTAGGTACTTAGTTTCTTTGGCAAATGGAATCACCTGTCCTCCTAACACTATTGGCTTCAGGCCTTGTAGTGCCGTCTTTTTCGTGAAATTGATAATTTGTGTTTTCTGAGCATTGACTGTGTCTCTCTTTTATGCACCAATTATCAACTATTTGCATTCTTTCCGATATCACCCCAGCAAACTTGCCTCTGACTACAATAGCGATGTCGTCTGCATATCCGAGACAGTAAAAATCTGCTGTGGACAGTTCTGTAAGGAGGTCGTCTACTAAGGTTGCCCATAGTAGGGGTGATAGCACTCCTCCTTGTGGACATCCTCCACCCGTCCTTGCCTTGATGGCAACTTGCCCCAGAGTGGAGCTTATTATCCTATCCTCCAGAGTTGCCTTTATCCATCGGCATATTGTTGTGGATGTCCCCCGTCTATACATTGCATTAACCAATGAATTCGTGGTAACATTATTAAATGCTCCCTCGATGTCTAAGAACGTGGCCATCGCTATCTCTTTGTCTTCCATTGACTTTGAGATAAGCCTGTTTAGATCATCCAGCGCTAGATCCGTAGATTTGCCTGGTTTATAAGCATATTGACGATTGCTTAGGGGTTTATCCTTTAACACTTCGTCTTTTATGTACCTGTCCAGCAACCTTTCTAGTGTTTTAAGTAGAAAGGAGGATAGGCTTATTGGCCTGTATGACCTTGGCGTTAAGTCAGATACTTTACCTACTTTGGGTATGTAAATGACTTCAACCTTTTGCCATACTTCCGGTATGTATCCCCATGCCAGACTAGCTTTGAGGATCTTAGTTACGTGTGGTATTAACACATCGATTCCCATTTGTAGTTGAATGGGATATATACCATCTGTCCCTGGGGATTTAAATGGTTGAAATTTATTTATGGCCCATCTAATTTTATTTGGTCTTGTGATTTCAGTGGCTATTTTCCAATCCGTAGAACTTGGCCTGTTTGGCCTTCGATCTCGTATGGTAGGCCTAACTGCGTCGGTGGCCAGAATTGATGAGGCTGGAAAGTGGACGTTTATTAGTTCCTTTCAACTCTCCTCTCTGGTTTCTGTATAGGTGCCGTTAGCTTTCCTAATGAAACCTACTTCCTTTCTGGTTGTCCCATCCTTTGCCAGGGCTTTATGGATTCGGAAGCATGCGGGGGCATCCGAGATGCCCTCGCAAAATTTCCTCCATGAGTTCCTTTTGGCTTTACGAATTTCTTTGTTGTATTGCGTGAGCTTATACCTGTAGGTATCCCAGTCCTGTTCCTTTTGGCCTTGTTAAAAAGATCGCGGACCTCCGCCCTAAGTCTCTTTAGGCCGTTGTTCCACCAAACTGTGTTACCTGTATTCTTTTTTGTTTTCTCCGGACAGTTTTCTTGGTAGGCCGCCTTAATCGCTTCGCTTACTTTTTCTTCTGCGGTGTCTATAGCTCCAATGCCGTCAACCGGTTCAGTACCATCCTCGAAAATTCTACTGAGGGACGTTTTATATCCTATCCAGTTTGTATCTCTTGGATTTCGGTACTTGCTCACCAATGGAGTTACATTAATATCAATCCTTATGTGTCTGTGGTCCGAGCATGACGGTTCATCACACACACCAATTTGTTATTTTATCACTAATTTTACTCGTACAGAGTGTTAAATCTAACACTTCTTCACGAGATCTAGTAACGAAAGTAGACTTCATCCCTATATTGGAAACTATTAAGTTAAGATGAAATTTAAAATGGACTCACCTCTTTTATTGATGTTCGTGCTGCCCCATGTGGTATGGTGTGCATTGGCATCACATCCTATGATTAGCTGTAATCCTTTTTCCACACAGTGTGCAACTACGTCGCTTATTATGTGTGGTGGACCTTCAGCATCGTCGCCCGGAAAGTAGGCGAAGCATACAACCAGTCTCTTCTCTCCTTCTTCCGTGGGTATTGTTAGAATACCTGTAACAACATCATCGGTGCAGAGCACCGGTATCAGTGTACAATCTACCCTATTACTGTGAATTATACATGCTCTAGGTTTTGTGGCCTTTGCTATGTATAATACTTTACCTTCTTTAGTGGATAGGCCAACAATCTTCTCACCCATCCGCCAGGGTTCCTGCAGGAGGGCCACGTCAATGCCTTCTTGATCCAATCTCCTAGCCAGCGTTGCCGAGGTGGCTTTTGCATGCTGAAGATTGGCCTGCAGGACCCTCTCCCTCCTCCATGGGTACAGCTATCTCTTGGACAGGTATCCTTAAAAGTATGCTGACTCCACTTTCGGAAGGTTGTTCCTCATGTTGAGCTTTGGGTGTTTAGGCAGTGCCCTCTAGTTCTTTGGATGTAGCTGCAGGCATTGTCTCCAAAGTTTTGGGTTTTTCCTCCTTTAGGCGGAAGGTTATTTTCCCTATCCCAAAGAAGGGTGCTAATTTTAATTTTAGGAGCTCCTCCTTGGAATCAGAATCCATGGAGAAGGTCCGTAGCACACCTTTGACTGAGGATATTTTCCCCAGCCTGTCCAAAGGTGCGTCTTGAGCCCGCGGTTACTTATCCTTAATCTGTTAAGGATCCTGTTGGAATCTAGGCGCTCCCCGTCTTCATCATGTACAGGCGTGTGGTTTGGGTATATCATTCCCTTCTAGTGCCTTTAGGGAAGCTTCTTCCCATGGCTTCAGCGTCGGGATGATTTCTGCCAACCATTTTGCACTTATGCTGTCCGCACAAGTATATTCCAAAAATCCTGGTCTATGCGTGCTTTTCAGGAAGCGGACCTGGGGCCCTTCTTCCGTGATAGCCTCATAGGTAGCCATGACAGATTTATGGACTGCCTTAAGCTTGTCCGTATCCATTTTGGCTTCCGGGAAGTTTGTTTCTGCTACAGCCACCTTGACGGAAGCTGCAGCTTCGCTGAAAGACACACTTTCGGATTTTGGCCTTTCGGATTTTGGCCTTTTACCTTTGTTTTTATTATCGGGTGTGCTTCCATCTGACCTTAGTCTTTTGGAGCCTTTGGTAATGTTTATTTTTGTCTCGGCCTTCGCAGGCTTTGACGGTACCTCCTTTGCCCTTTCTGCAAATTTGGTGAAGTTGGCTTTGATTATGGCTCTTTTAGCTTGAAAGAAATCCTGGCCTTGCTTCACCAATCTGCTTACTTTGGCTTTGGAGACTCCGGATAGCTTTGCAGCCCTGATTTCCTGGTCTGTCATAAGATCTACGTCTTCCAACGCATTCACTCTGACAGATTTGCCTTGTTTTGTTCCTTGCCTTTCAGCTTGGGATGTATCTTTCGAATTCCCGGGCCTTGCAGCCTCTAGGTTTTCTTCAGATGTTCCCTGTCCTATGGCTTTAGGAACCTTATTTATATATTTAGCCTTTGTGTGTCCTGGCCTTTTGGCCTTGGGCACACTTTGGCCTTTTTTAACTGTGCTACTGTGTTCCATATAGATCCCACGAGTAGCTAGGGAATAAAACGGTCCACCCCCTAAATACGGTGGGGTGCGACTTGGTGCCCCGAAGGAACCGTTCACGACACTGTCACCCTGTGCCACTCAGCCCTCGTCGCGGTTTCTCACGACTAGACTTAGGGGGATGTTTATCGATCTCCCGGTCTCTGAGAAATGATTATACATTACAAAGGTGTAAAGTTCAATTCGTGTACACTGTGCGTTGTTTAAATTACGATTTATTGAAGTGAAAACTTCTTTAACCGCGCAGTGTGATTTTCGGTGAGAGCAAAATTCATGGGAAGATTGGTCAATAATTTGTAAAATACTATTTACCGTGGGCGTACGATAAAATTTTCAAAAGGGTTTCATTAATTGGCAAAGATTTCCATATAGCATGGCCAATAAAATATTCATAAGGGATCAACTAATTTGTAATAACTTTTTTATCATGCACATACGATGAAACTTTTCCAAGGAACCAATTTATTCTCAAAAAATGTCTGTATTATGGACGTATGATAAAATTTGAAAGGTTCGTAAGAATTTCCTTTCATAATAAGTGTACGATAACATTTTTATAGGAATTCATTTATTTGTGTTTTCACTTCTGAGGGCAGTCAGTCATGTCCGTGAATCTCTTTTTTTGGTTCTCGGATACTGGTCCTATCGTTATGCTTAGTATCATGACACCCTCTCTGTAACTCTAATCGCCTGTACCGGTATTCACAGGCTCTTCACCGGTTGGCTATTCTATTATTCGGAAGTTAGCAAAGGCTGCCTGAATATTGCCTGTCTCTTTAGTGTCTATTGCCCCGCATACTGAAAGTATAATGTTTGTTCGTTTCTGTCCCGTCACCACATAGTATGCAGAAAAGTTCTTCGTTGTACAGCTCCATTTCGTGTCCATGTAATTGACTTTGAACACCTAGAAAGCTCGTAGTAATTTGATTCCTACTTATCTTGAGTAGCTCTTCAGTTTTGCGTTACGACGGTTCTTTAATAAATGTTTACTGCGGTGCATGAAAAAGGCTTTATTCTTCCTCTCATTTTGTTTTCGTTTTACCTAGTCCCCTTTGCATCTTCGGTCAATATAGGAAGATGATGAACCCTCTCTGACTAATTCATCAGCTTTTTCGTTGCCCTCGTTGCCACAGTCTCCTGGAACTCAGATCAGATTTATGCCCCACGACCTCACTGAAATGATTTAAAACGTTAAGGGGGAACTTTACTAAACGAGCCGCCGACAGTCGGTATAAAACACAGCTGCATGCAGCGGCTTAAACGTGAAATTATATTTGTCTCCACAAAACTAGCTCGGATAGTTCGTTGCTGGTACTAGTCCTCACCACTCACATCAACATGCTCACCGAGCATATCAAACCCACCAAAACAATCTGAACATCCGTCACTAAGAAAAGAGAACTCAAACGCAAAATCATGTGAAACAAACAAGAAAAGAAGATAACATACAAAGCAAAAATGGCTCTAGTGGTGTGCAGGAACTGGGCAAAGAAAAATTGGGGCTTTAACCCAAGGAACATAAGCTGGATCATAACTGCCATAGTGACACCAATCATCACTTATGGAGCCATTTCGTGGTGTAGTAGTACTAGCCTTTTGACGACAAAGACTAGCCTGTATATGCATTACAGGAAAATTGCAATGACATCATGCCCAGTGGCGGCAATGGATGTGATTCTCAACGTACGCCACTACATAAGAAGGTGAAAAGTATTGCAGAAAGGACAAGATAAAGACTTAGTAGAGAGAAAATCATTAAAAAAACCCCTCCTTGCTTTTTTTTACCTGGGACATACCACAGGATGGGATGATGAAAAAATATAAATTTTTTAAGAAATTTGATATGAAATTCAGTAACATGATGAAATGGGATCCCAACACATCACCAGACTTGGAAAAAATGCCATTCAATAATATACAGACGGCTCAAAAGCAATAGAAGGGACTGTACGGAACAGGAACCAAACACTCCGAAACCTTGGGAGAAGCCCCAAGTATCTTTCAGGCGAAAATTCATACCATAGGAAGGTGTGCTCAGTTCAATATCAATTGAAGATATGGAAGGGAAAAGATTTTAATTATGTCGGATAATCAAGCAGCCATTGAAGCATGGAGTTCTTGCGTAATCAGTTATAATATGGCATAGGAATGCTTAGGAAAACTTAATGTTGTTGGCGAGAACAACATAGTCACCTAAATATGAGTTCTAGGACACACTGGAAATAAAATAGCAGATAAACTAGCAAAGAGAGGAGCTGAAATAACCTTTTAGGGACCGCAACCCTTTTGCGGTATCATGTAATATTGGAAGAAATAGGCAACGCCGAAAAGAAGAGATCTGACAATCGGAGTGAAACTGAATTTTGACGGGTATCCAGGTGTCGCCTTCAAAAGATAAAACTAGTGGAGCAATAAAAATGTAGATTCTGTGGAATGGAGGAAGAGACCTTTATTCACATACACATACTAGGAGACTGCTGGATAGAAGAGGGACACTTGCCCAGGCCTGTGGATATCCTAAATTTCCATCGGGAAATAGGTCTAAAGGAACTACCAGTCTTTGAGACTCAGGAACCAAGTAGAAGAAGTATAAGAAAGGGGGCACAATAGATCTTTCAGATCACAGTTAATGCACCCCAGTATACATACATACATACATAGTCGAGAATGTTTGTCGACGATGACATTCAATTACATTATGTAATTACAGAATTGGTAGAGGCAAAAGGATATCAGAAAATGTATATGGTGTCTTGGCTCCAGCTTTAAAAATATTTAGATAGCCTTAGTTAGTTCAAGAAACGAAAAATCACAAAACTATAGTGTACTCCCCACCACACATCACAAGCTTATTTGTCTGTATTCTACATGTATATGAGTGTGGAGATTCCTCTGATTTTCACCGGTATTTGGCCGCAATGAAAAATAGGTCGGTTCTTTATTTTAAATTTAGATAGGTACCAATTTAAAAAATGACTGCATATCTCTATAAACATCTAATTTTGTAATCGCGACTAATTCGTAAATTATTTATTATTCATATAATTTAAATTGAAGTGATAAAGTTCCCTATTCTTTCAAGCGAATTCTTGTGAACACTCTGATATCAGATTTCTGAAGCTCCAAGAGCAATTTATCGTAGTGAGCAGAGTGTCGTGATAACCTATTTGTCTGTCTTTGGCCTGGAGTACCAGTTGCTTAATGGATTGTTTGCAGTTCCAGACTCTTTAGACTCTAAATAACGCTATTTATAAAAGAATATTCCAAATTTTATCAACCTAACCTAACTTTAAGAAAATTTAGCTTTCTAATTTTGAATATATAACATTTGTATCGATAATAATGAATGTAAATAGTACTACCTACCTCAATATGTCATATAGTGATATATAAGAGCTTCTGCACAAAACTCAAACTATAAATACATTTATTGTGTATTTATAGTTTATTATAGTTCATTTAAAAACCAGGAGGAGTAATTTCAGAAGCCTTACTCACACCACTAAAAGTTTCTAGATTAGTTACTAAAGAGCTTGTTCCGAAATAGTAGTGTTCAAAATCTCTGAAATATGCCTTGATTGACTTGACGCGAAATTTAGCCAATCAAAGATAACCAGGGTGTTCTATAACCTGTAAAACTTATGCATTTAGGTTTTTTGTATTTTATATTCCTGGGAGATTGAAGTTGATGGTTTAGTGTACAGTTAGACTCAAGGTTTCTTTTTGAAATTATAATGTATTGTAACTATTCATTTTATAATTGTAGTAATGCATGTAATGTTAAGTTATCACTTTCGTATATTCTGGCGTATTGGTCATAATTGTTGAAATCCTTTTGTAAATAAGCCTTAAGTGCGCTCAATTCCTTCACCTACCACTGTTTACTGTTTTACTATTGACACATGTCAATGAAGTAGACAGATGACAAAAAAGAAAAATAAGGTTGATATAAAGTTACATGTTATACAAATATCCTAAAAATGTATAATAAATATGTAAAATCCTACATCGAGTTTCAATAAATACAAAAATAATGTGGAACTGACTTCAATAAGAAAATAATCAAAAACTTATGTATGGGACTTTTACAATTTCACAACCTCCACATGAAATCACCATCATACTAAATGAGATCTGGACTTGTTAATGTTATTGTATATAGGGCCATCATTAATAAAATCCGATTTTTTTCTCTTAGTTTTGATAAGGTTTTTCATCCGATGAATAAAATGGTTCCACTAAAGTTATTGCTAATTAAATGTCAATTTATTGTTAAGGCTTTATTTATTAAAAATATTCTACAGCTTTTGCTTCACAACAACTATATTACCTACAATATCAAATATTAACAATATTTCATAATCGTATAAATTCCTCATGTATATTCCAAAATTATACACAATACAAATTCATATGATAGATTTGATGTATAAAATCTGATTCATCAGTTTAGGTAACCTACCAAACATAGTAGTAGAAATATATATCTATCGAGACACAACAATGTTTCTGGGAAGAATATAAAGTTTGGGGTAATTCACGAAGGTACATTTAATTATAAGGTATAGTATATATTTCCCAGAAACTTTGGGTCTCGATAGTTCTTTTGTTCAAGTAGTATATATTTCTACTACTATGTTTGGTAGGATACATCTGAACCAATGAATCGGATTTTATACATCACATTTACCATATGAATTTGTATTGTGTATAACCTTGGAATATACATAAGGAACTTATACTTATACATCTGAGACTACAGTAAAACGCACGCGGACGTCTGCCCCGATCGGTTAAGGCATTTATTCGATTTGGCGGGTAATTCGGATTGAAAATGACATCTGTTCAGAACGAATGGCACTGAAAGTCCTACCTACTACCTAGTTATTACAGAAGCATAATTTAAAATGACTTTGCTAATATAGAATAATAATTTTTTTGTAAAATCATATTTATTAAAAATCTTAGGAAAACGCTTAGAATCGCCAACTTTATTTTGCCTATTTTTTGGTTTCTTCATTAGTATAATTTGTATTAGTTGAGCGTTTAAAAAAAGGGGATTATCCCAGACACAGTGTATCCCTTTACACCTAATACCTAAGTCAGAGAAGTAGGATCGGTGTATGTATAGTGGCAACAAAAAATAATGTAGGATAGGAAATTGAAGGAAAATAAGTATTACTTTGCTAGACAAATTTCTTTATTCTATGTGTATAAAATTTTGCTTGAAAGCATAAATTATTATTTTTAACCGATTACAATTGCACATCAAAGTGCCTATCTTATCTTAGTTAGTGGATACCTAGGTACCTACAATACATATCTGATTATGAAAAATGAAAGTATAGTAAAGAATACCTAATCCTAAGTTTCTTCTTGACCTGATGGTATTTCCTCAAAATACATTTTGCAAAAGTAATAATACATGCTTCATTTGCTTAATCACAATTTTAAATTTTTGTAGCATGCTCATAAAAATATCATAAAATTAAGTAATTATAGTAGCTGTTTCAACCAACCATGAAAACCATTCCATAACGGTAATTTGCAGAAAATCCTAAGACTTTTAATAAATATATGATTTTGCCAAACAATAATAACTAGAAGACCCGACATACGTTGTCCTGTCTTGACATCTAGAAGACTCGACCGTCGTTGTCCTGTCCTTCAATAAGATATTATGCAAGCGGTCGTGTCCTGCCCGCTGCCTTGCAAAAAACTAGTTTTTGAATACTTCCAAAATGATATTTTTAATTTATTTTGATGTGACAGAAAAAATGTCACATTAGCAAACCATAGGCGTTGCGTATCAGTTTTAAGAGGTGTTGTACTTTAAATTAATTCAGACTTTTTTGCATAGATGGTATAAATATCGAAAAAAAATCGTGGACGACTATTATGTCTGAATACTCCATCTAAATGCCTTTCTAATGATGTGCCGCACATGGTATATTCCCTATTTAAAAATAAGGGGTTGGTGAAGTGGAAGGGAGGGGGTTGACAATTGACAGATGCCTGTATCGTGAAAATTTGTCCCCCTTAGAATAAAAATCGACGTGATTCCTGATTTCCTTAAAATCCAATGAATGAATACTGCCAAATATCGGGGTGGACTGTTTTCTGTGGCCCACTCTGTATTTATTCCTCCTCTCGGAAAAATTCATGTTGAATATAAAGTATTTGACAATTTTTTAGGTAGAATATCTGCCCAAATAGTGGTCGTGGTGAAAAAATATCTTTGGATTCTTCTCTATAAATTCTGAATGTACCACACATGTAAAGTATTTCCAAACTGTCACTGGCATCAGTGTGTTTTCGTGGTTTTGACGGACTACGCGAATAACTGGTACTTGGAGTGGAAGGATCCATATTCGCAGAAATTCAACAGAGAGGAGTCCTGAAAAGAACTGTTTTAACGAAATAGAGTGGAAAACTAAGTAAAAATGATGAAATAAGAAGGAAACGAAGACGATGATAAAAACAAATATATTATATATGTCAGAACTGTCAATTATCACGAGAAGTCAATGCTAAAAAGTGCTGTTAGAAAGTGGGTGCAATCTGACCAATCAGAGATCTACAGAATTGCCAACTTGAATTCAAATTATTCCTACTGGTTTTTAAATGAACTATAAGACAGAGGTTTGTTTCCATACTTTTAATCATTATATTCTTCGTGGTCTACGTGCTATTTGAAATGTCGGTTTTAAAAGAAGTTTTGGTGATCGCGGAAGCACCCAAATACTGTACGAAAATAAGTTTTATGACATCGATCTTCAACTAATGAAACTGTTACGTCCTAAATGTAATGTTTATGTGTATACCATTTGACAATCGGGTCGTTTTATTATAACAATCTTATAAAATCAACATAATCACCAACACGAAGAAAAAATTGCTTGACAAGTTCTTAGTGTGTCCTGCAAAAGAAAAGCGGAAGATGAACCTACAGAGAGACCAACTGAAATGTTGCATATAGAACTAGCTTCAAATGGTATTCCCTCAAATTTTTCTCCAGAAACTCGGGACTTGAAATGCATCAAAGAAAACATTTACAATATACGGTAAAAACATTGTGAACTTTGCCTCGCTCTGCCAACGATGTTCACCTTTATCTGCAAGAACATTCGTACAAAACGTCAAGAAAGGAAAATTTTGTTCTGGATAATAAACTTAACTTTCATTCCTTAGAAAGTAGTTCGTAAAGTGTGGAACGTTACAATTATTGGTTACCGCTTCCATCTTACTCGGTCTTGGTGGCGTAAAATACAAATGTAGTGGGTACGTGGTGGATATGTTACCGTTAAAGTATATAATGCAGTTATTTCATAGAATACCTAGTTATGCCATGAAATAACTGATCGTGTCCGTTAAAGTGTGTAATAGGTTGATAATTTGACACTTTAACTAGTTATTCTGTGAAATAACTAGGTATTCTATAAATTAACTAATGAGAGACAGTTAAAGTGTAAAATTAACAATTTATCTAAAATAAAATAACTAAGTATTCTATAAATAAACTAATTAAAGACAGTTAAAGTGTAGGAGATTTTGTAGTTGTAGTTTTTATCGGGAAGGGCAAGGAAAATCATTGAAGTGTTGTAAAAATGGCTTCTTCAATGATTTTCCTTGCCCTTCTCGATAGATTAATCAATGATCTGTTTTAACCGCGTCGCAAGGTGTTTACTTAGATACTGCATGCTCCTACGTCTCCCCCTACACCGTCACCGCTCTTGTCTTTTACACACATTACATGATATAGATTATTTTACACTTTAACGGGCTGCAGATCGTTATTCTATTAAATAACTAGTTAAACCATGAAATACAAGAGAGTTTTACACTTTAACGGAGACGATCAGTTGTTTCATAGAATAACTAGGTATTCTATGAAATAACGGATTTCATACTTTAACGGTAACAGATGTTAAAACAAAAAATGGTGAAACTTCGTTATTGTTTTGGTATGGTATTCTTAAATTCAAATGTAGTGAGCGATATTTTTGTTTTTGAGTTACTTGCGATAAAACCGACGAAGCCAGTTTTCACCCCACATTTGGGCTGACGCCTCTTCAATTCTGTATAAAACTATGAACGCTTGCGAGTCCTTTCACTCTCATTTAATAACTCTTTTCATTTTATTAGCTCAAATCATTCTTGTGACGAATTTCGTACTCGATTTTGATATTTGCCTGCGTACTGTGACGAATTTTGAATAGCCCGGTGTAATAGTTTAAGGGGTTGTTGTCAATTAAACACTATTTACTAGTCACTTCAGGTTCATATTTTTATTAAAATATTATATGTGCAATATACACTATGAACAAATGAACTCCAGTCAGTAGCAACGACCTCGTTGGAGTTCACCACACTACCAGTCTCTATTTGTAAAATGTAATAATGTCTATGTCTTCAATAGCAAAACTATTTATATTTTTTGCTTACTAATACTTTTATATCATTGTTGATAAATCCAATATTATAAAAGTATTATTGCTGACGCTATTTTGTGAATGACCTGAAATTAATTAATTTATACGAGGGGTACTACACCGGGCTCTTCACTCTTTTTCTAAAAGATCTTTCTCTTTTGGTATATTTTATTTTCCTGGTATATTATGACTAAAACAAAACAGGTACCTACCTTTATAGTACATTTTCCTCCTAATGGCGACTTTTACCAACAAAACCTGAGTACATATTGTCCTCAATGTGTATAAATGTTACTGTAATACTCAGAATGCGCTTTCAGCAAGAGATAACATTAGGATTGATTCCTGGGTTATCACCTCTAGAGTGAATACGCTGTACTTGTGACTGGTAATAACCTTAAACACACCGGCAACTATTAAATTATATTAAGGACCAATGCCAGTAAAGTAAGAAATGTCTCAGATCACATTGTAATTGTCGGCCGAAGCGAAGCTGAGGTCAACAAACATGTGATCTGAGGCTTTCTTATTTACTGGCCGAGGTTTGTATACTCTTTTTCTGTTCGACGGAGCCGAAAAGCGGCAACTTCATTTAGCACGGCGGCCCGAAAGTTGATGCTTTCCGACCGGAAGACAGAAAAATAGTATACACACCTCGGTCAGTAAGTAAGAAAGCTTCAGATCACATGTTTGTCGACCTCAGCTCGGCTTCGGCATGTGATCTGAGACATTTCTTACTTTACTGGCCTAGGTCTGTAATATACTATTTCATTCATTTTGTAAATGGGAAAACCCGTTCTTTTATGAAAAAAACCTTTTCCTTTTTATCCATTTATTTTTCATGCCACTATCTAAATGTGCAAAAAGTCTGTATTCACTTTCCTACTCTATATGCGTCTAATTTTTTTTTCTATTTTTTCAACTTATTTCATCATCTTCCTAATTATCGATAACAAAAAAATTGCTTTTAATTTTTATTGGAGTTGCATCATCTATTGGATCGTTTGAGATAGGTTATAAATGATTAAATCACGCGATTCGTAACCAAATTTGACCTAGTTAGTTGTTTGCTTTCTTCTTGAATATGTATTTTCTATCGAATATTTGGCAAAAGTGTGTTTGTATACCACTTTAAATTCATTAGTTTTTTGGAGATATGGAATATATGAGACTATCGACATTTCGGGGCTTTCAATTTTTGAAGAGTTTTGAAATATGTGTTTCATTTAAAAAACTGTTACCTTACACTGTGTGTGTAGAGACACAAAAACCCCAAGAAGCTGAGGTCTATCTGGCGATAGGACCAGCATAGGAGCAATGAAAACTGCAATTAATAATCATCATTTAAGTAATTAAAAGATTATCTGATGGGAAATCCATCTAAATCCCTTGACATATTCTCCTCCAAAAGCGATCTTATGCTCCTCTAACTTCTCGATGCCTCTCTTGGTATTGCTTTCGAAATAGGCCTTATTTTCGACGAACCCTTCTTCGATTACCTCTATACCAGACTCACAAAATCCTTCTCATTTATTTCTGGAATTTATGCACAATTCGAATCTTATCTAGGTTACTACCAAACCCACAAGATACAGAGTGAACCAAGCATAGGTAACTAAAATAGAATAGATAGGCAACACAATGTACAAATCTAACACTATGTTTTTAAGCACTCTTTTGGTGTGGTGGCGGCTGACTGAACTATATAGTTGTAGCTATAAACCTCATTTAGCCAAGACCAAAAGATAGTAACAGTATAGCCTGCTATGAAAAAGGACACATCGATTAAAGAAGATAATCAGTGCGCAGATGCTAATTTCAAATTTAAGCGGGATTTCGTTACCCCACCATGCAATAATGTTGTTGAGTCTTTAATAACAAAGTTAATAGAATGAGAAACCTAATTTTCTCAGATATATTGTTGATAGCGAGAAATTGGATTTCTTAATTCTCTTAAATTAGTTACTAAAAACTTAACAACATTTTTGCATGGTGGGATAACGAAATATACATTACTTAAAAAGTACAGTTTATGGAATGAAAATATAAATTTATTCAAATGCATGTATTATCATCAAAACACTTATTAAGCTCCTGGGCTAGAAATTTTCGTCTGAGCTAACTATAAGTTCACTTAAAACTAATTCATTATAAACAAACACTCAACTAAATAATTTAAGTTATTTGGAGTTAATAAAAACTTTCTGATTATTAAGACACGTATACCAGGCGTATAAATACAAAAATTTGTTTAATGAACTAGGGAGAACAATTATTATGGTTGAACTCTCTGCGTAGTCGACGATCAAGTAACAGATAAGATAACCTAGATCAATTCTAGGAAAAATGGTCTTATATTACAATGCATATTCAGTAACCAGTAAAATCGACACCTCGCCCTCAGTGGCAGGGATCACGCACTACGAATGGAATGCGAATAAAAATTTCCTATACGAGCATGGAACCAAGAACCTTCCACACTTGACCTATTACTCGCAAATGATAAACAGCTGTTAACTGTACCCGAATATCTTCCTTCAATCAGAAAATCAGATAACGTTGTTGTTTCTTGCCGATTGCAATTTTACTCATTCTAATAATCTAATATAACTCTACAGTTTATAGTACTTTCTTATGTATAATTTTCACTAGAGTATTTTCACATATCAATAACAAATTGGGAGGATATTTTTTCTTCAGAATCTGATCCTAACCGACTTGAAACTTATTTCAAAGAAGTGTAACCAATTGTCCAAAAATGTACATTGGATATGAAATAATTGAAAAAGCAAAATTTAAACCCTGGATGAATAATCAACTTTTGTCTATGATAAGAGACAAATTATGGAGACAATTGAAAAGAACCAATAATCCAAGTAATTTCTCTACTCGTCGTCAGTTCTCCAATCATCTTGGTGCCGAATTTAAGAATGCAAAACGTGATTATCAAGCTATTTTCTCCAGTGCATCAAAAGAATGCAGAACCACCACTACGTTTTACTTTCTCTGGAGGAGATCCAACTACACCATTGCCATACATCTCGGTGAACAGTGCTGGGTAATTCCTAGTTAAAAAGTAATTAATAATTACAATTAATTTTTTTCATGTAATTTGTAATTGTACTTAAGTACTTTTTTTCTTAAAGTAATTTGGAATTGTAATTGCAGCAAAATCTGTGGAGGAATTGTACTTTGTAATTATATTATTTGAATTATCTAAATACAATTACTTCTCATAAGTACAATTACTTTTCCAATTACAATTACTATTTCCAATTACAAGTACAATTACATTTTTTAATTGCAATTACTTTTAAATGCGTGTTTACGAGATTTAATGGGAAAACAAGAAATTTCCTGTTCGAACCGAACCCTAGACTAATGTTGCCCGATTTGTATGATATGATTATACCTAATATATAATTTATCTATGTGCCTAGACCCAGGTAGGTACACGAACTTTTGTATTTTTGTTTCGTTCGACTTTTTAAGTAAACATTTTATCATTAACTTCCCTGTTTCGTTTTTATATTACTTGTTACTTATAAGGATTTTGTCTTTTCCCATAAGTTAAGGAGACCTTAAGTTGTATAAAGCTTCTTGAAGATAATCTCAGTTTTAGGTGATACATGTCAATTTCCGATCTATAACTATAGGTGCAGTCTAATGTTTCGGGCAACAAGCCCTAATTGCTAAATGGTGTTTAGACTGTATCTACGCCATACAAGATGTAAGCTTTATACAAACCACCCTTAACATATCTTCAACTTTATGCAATTGGCTGTTAGTTTAACAGTTTGAATTACATATTTAAATTTTATTCGTATCGGCTGGCTTCCCCATTCTGTCATAATTTGTTGATTTATCCGCAAAGTAATTAAAGTAATTATAAAAGTAATTGATAATTCCTATTTTTACGACATGTACTTTGTAATTGTAATTAATTCCTTTTTTGGAAAAGTACTTTGTAATTGTAATTATTTTTAAACTACATGTAATTACCCAGCACTGTCGGTAAACATAATAAATGTCTCGCTGCACGATATCCCTTTCGATTTTCAGCATGTGGAAGATAAACTTAAATCAATAAAATCCAACTCATCACCTGGCCTGGACAATTTATATCATCTCATATTTCAAAATTATGTGCCGAGGTTCTCATACATGAACAATCATGAGTTAATGAACGAGAAATTTTCCTGATTCGAGCGAAGAGCAGCTCCCGAATATTCTTAAGAAATATATGAATATTTTGGTAAAGTGTCACCGTCAACATCTATTAAGTTATACACGGCCTACGTTCGTCCTCTTATGAAATACTGCGGATGTGTAGGGTAGGTGATGAGTATTAAATTAGATGATAATCCTAGAACCATGTGATCCAGGAACTTGACATCTCATAGAAACAGTATCTCACAGGAACAGTATCTTACAAGAACAGTACCTTACAGGAACAGTACCTTACAGGAACAGTATCTTACAGGAACTGTGTCTCACAGGAACAGTATCTTACAGGAACAGTATCTTACAGGAACTCATAGGAACTGTATATCCCCGGAATTGTATCTCATAGGAACTGTACCTTACAGGAACTGTACCTCATAGGAACTGTGTCTCTTAGTTACTGTTTCTCAATGGAACTGTATCTCATAGGAACTGTATCTCACAGTATATCACAGGAACAGTAGCTTACAGGAACATTAACTTATAGGAACTGTATCTCATAGGAACTCTCAGTAAGGGGCGGCTACAACCATAACTGAATCGAATTTTGCATAAAGCATTGATTTCAGAAAATGTTTGTGAGTAATAGTTGTTCCAAAATATTCTGGACTCCAAAGGTGCATAAAGTGAGATAATTCCAGAAAATTTGAAACATTCACGGAAGGTTGCTCACTAGCGAAGGTTCTTGCCTAACTGATATTAAAATTTGGAGATAGCAAAACCAATTCTCAGGGCTTTGTTACCTATGGAAGTTAGATAAAGAAATATTACAGATATTTAAGAAGGGCGACACTAATTTTATTTCTTAAAAAAAATTGAGAAAATTCAAATTGTAAATTAGCTAACATTAAACTATTGTCATCTGCCTAGGAATAAAAAAATCACAGGTAATTTTGGTCTCTGTGTGATAAATAAAACTTACTATATAAAATATACAGGGTGTTTCATAGTTAAACCACCATAGGTTAACTGCAAGTAGAGGACACTTTGGTGGTTCCAAATAGCCTTGGTTAATTGGTCTAACATAATTATTAACAGAGATACAGGGTGTTTCATTCATTTAGTCCAATGCTTTTGAAGGCCATATTTTTAGAACCACTCTATATATTTCTTTCATTTTTGGTAAGGATATATTGCATTGATAACACAATAAGATAGTGTAATAAAAATAATTATAATCCAGGTCTGGTTTGAGAAAAATTTGCAAAATTCGATAATCTCCAAAACAAAACCCTGTATATCAGAATTTTTAAAATCCAATAGATTATTCGAAGAGAACAGAAAAAATAGATCGGCACCAAAATATTTTTCGAAGTGCACATCCCGTTTTACTGCTTAACTTTTAATGTCAAAGTTATTTAAATGTATCATTGACATTTTCGTACGTAATAACTTTACAACCACCCTATAGATTTCTTTCATTTTTGGTAGGTGTAAGTTACATAAGCATCAAAATCTTATCATCTAACAAAAACAGCTATAATCCAGGTTCGGGTTAAGAAAAAAAATATATTTTATCAAGATTTTTATAAATCAATCGTTTATTCCAAAAGAACAGAAAAAATTGAGTTACACGGAAATGTTTTTCGAAGTGGACACTTACTAAAATATTCAAGTCAAAATCATTAACAATTATCAAGTAGGTCTAATATTCTAAAGGAACAGAAAAATTATCAAATAGGCGAAGACTGTTGAAGAACGGAAAACTTTGACAGTTCGTTTTGTTAGTAAATTTCGCACGAAATAATTTAGATCATTTTGACTAATAATTAATTATGCCTCATAAATTTACAAATGTAGAATATGCAGACATACTATTTGTGTATGGCTTTTGTAACGGAAATGGTAGAGAAGCAGTAAGGGAATATGAAAGCAACATGGTAGATTTCCTACAGCGACAACCAATGATTATGGTGAAAGACAACACTTGAATGTTGAAGATGATATACTAGGTAAAGTAAAGATATTAAATTTTATTTAATAGATATTAAGACTAAGAGTCGATTAAAAATTTCTTTTTTGTTCATTACATTAATACATTAATATGTGATACTAAATTAGTCTCCTCCAGTGCCATAATTTCATTTTGTTCCAGATATGGTTGACAACAACCCAACAATCAGTACAAGAAGGATTGGCCACGCATTAAATGTACCCCATACTACCGATTGGAGGAGATAAAAAATTTAGCTTTTACCCTTATCATGTTCAACAGGTTCAAAGACTAGAACCACGTGATTTGGAACCGCGATTAGACTTTAGTCGGTGGATACTTAGAAGGAGAAGAATAGTTAGCAGGTGCCTATTCACTGATGAGGCCACATTTACAAGGGATGGGGTTTACAATCTACGAAATTCCCATGTTTGGGATTATGAAAATCCTTTTGCTACAAGACAAACACATTCGCAGTATAGGTTTTCGGTTAACGTTTGGTGTGGAGTTTTAGATAATCACCTTATTGGACCATATGTCCTACCCCGTACATCAACAGGGGACGACTATTTTGCTTTTTTTGCAAAATATGTTACCAGTGCTATTAGAAAATGAGGAAATTGGAGGAATGTATTTCCAGCACGATGGTGCATCGCCTCACTTTAGGGTAATTGTGCGAAATTTTCTAGACGAGAATTTTAGAAACATGTGGATAGGGAGGGGCGGGCCCAATAATTGGCCTTGCCGGTCGCCGGATTTTAACCCAGTGGACTATCATATTTAGGGATATCTGAAAGCCAAGGTATACTCTACTGAGATAAACAGCTTAGAAGATCTTATTCTAAGAATTGATGATGCTTGCGAGGAAATCAGGGCAAATCCATTAATGATAAGACGAGCAACACAAAACATCTTTAAAAGAACTCGTAAATGCATACAACAAAATGGTGGACATTTCGAACAATTATTAAAATAATTTGACATTCCGTGTAACTCAATTTTTTTTGTTCTTTTGGAATAAACTATTGATTTATAAAAATCTTGATAAATTATTTTTTTTCTTAACCCGAACCTGGATTATAACTGTTTTTGTTACATGATAAGATTTTGATGCTTATGTAACTTACACCTACCAAAAATGAAAGAAATCTATAGGGTGGTTCTAAAGTTATTACGTACGAAAATGTCAATGATACATTTAAATAACTTTGACATTAAAAGTTAAGCAGTAAAACGGGATGTGCACTTCGAAAAATATTTTGGTGCCGCTCTATTTTTTCTGTTCTCTTCGAATAACCTATTGGATTTTAAAAATTCTGATATACAGGGTGTTGTTTTGGAGATTATCGAATTTTGCAAATTTTTCTCAAATCAGACCTGGATTATAATTATTTTTATTACACTATCTTATTGTATTATCAATGCAATATATCCTTACCAAAAATGAAAGAAATATATAGGGTGGTTCTAAAGTTATGGCCTTCAAAAGCACTGGACTAAATGAATAAAACACCCTGTACCTCTGTTAATAATTATGTTAGACAAATTAACCAAGGCTATTTGGAACCACCAAAGTGTCCTCTACTTGCAGTTAACCTATGGTGGTTTAACTATGAAACACCCATAATGAAAAAAAAAATTGAAATTTACAAGTTTAGGTAAATGGGTTAGTAAATTAAATAAAAAAACCTAGGTGAAGCCTTTCAAATATACAATTACTTTTCTGATGAGTATTCAATTAGCTGATAATCCTGGAACCATGTCATCCAGGAACTTGACCTCTAATAGGAACAGTATCTCACAGGAACAGTATCTTACAGGAACTGTATCTCACAGGAACAGTAGGCAGTGATGGAGGGGAGATTTGAGATACAGTTCCTATGAAATACAGTTCCTAAGAGACACAGTTCCTATATGAGATACAGCTCCTTTAATATACATTTCCTATGAGATACAATTCCGGGGATATACAGTTCCTGTGAGTTCCTGTTCCTGTGAGATACTGTGAGATACAGTTCTTGTAAGATACTGTTCCTGTAAGATACTGTTCCTGTAAGATACTGTTCCTGTAAGATACTGTTCCTGTGAGATACTGTTCCTGTAAGATTTTGTTCCTGTGAGATCCTGTTCGTGTGAGACTCTGTTCCTATGAGATGTCAAGTTCCTGAATGACATGGTTCCAGGATTATCAGCTAATTGAATACTCATCAGGAAAGTAATTGTAAATTTGAAAGGCTTCACCTATGTTTTTTGTATTTGACTACTAACACATATACATACCTAAACTTGTAAATTTCAATTATTTTTTTCTCATTATATAAGAAGTCCTTCTTGACCTTCAATATTTTTTTTCCTTCCTATTTATGACCAGTGCCAAAGTCCATTAGCCGAATATGTTTTAATTAGTTTACTTTTTAATAGGGATGAGTAAGTAGGAATCCCAACCAAATTTTTTGTCCGTACATGATATAATACATATATAATAATGCCACAGACAATTCTTTTTTTTCCTGTTTATGTATTTTGTCTTTTCCCATATTTTTTTTTCTCCCATTCATGTATTTTGTCTTTTCCTATTTTTTTTCCCTAATGATTTAGGATTTGACAGAGACACATGTCACGCTTAGAGGCCTATCGAAGCGTTTTTAATACATCACTGAAAGGCCTCGGATTGAAAGGGTTACAGTTGGGATAGAACATAGGATTACTTACAATGATATGTTAAAATTAACAACGTGTTTATACAATAAATTATACATAGATATATCCAATGATTGTAATAATTACTGTAAGTTAAATGGTCTTACCAATTTAATTCTTGAAGAGTAAATATAATTATACAAATCATCTAAGAATTTGGAATTTTTATCCTCATTTAGGTTACAGTTCCATATTATGTGTTCCTGAGATCCTTCTTCCCCACATTCACATAGGGAACTATCTGACAGTTTCATTTTTTGTTTATAAACAGGTGTTAAACAATGATTAAATCGAATTTCGCAAATTGTTGATATAGCTTTTTTATGGAAATTTGTTCTCTTGAACCAAGGTTCGTGTTGTATAGTTGGTTGAATAGTTTTATAGTAAAGACCTTTTCCTACAACTGCTATGAAAAGTGACATATTTCTCATACCTTACTTGATTTCAAAACCAAATATTGCTCATACTGTGAGAAATAATATTTCTCACGGCACTTTGCCCACGCCACATATATTTATATGGAGAATCAAATAAAATCGACAAAAACTCAGTAGGCTACTGTCATCTTTAAATACCTACTTAGTTGTCACAAAACTGTCAGGTTATATTAGAAAATGTGTTAAAAATTTAAAAAAATGTCAAAAATTTTGAAATATGGTCAAAAATTTGGAAAAATGGTCAATAATTGTCAAAAATTGTCAAAAACTGTCAAAGTTTTGAAAAAATGGTAAATAATTCCCAAATATTTTCAAAAATTGTCAAAAATTTGGAAAAATGGATAATAATTGTCAAAAACAGTCAAAATTTTGAAAAACTGGTCAATAATTAAAAAAGACTGTCAAATATGGTCAATAATTGTTAAAAATTGTCAAAGATTTGGAAAAATTGTCAAAAATGGTCAATAATTGTCAGAATCTGTCAAAAATTGTCAAATATTTAAAAAAATGGTCAAAAATAGTCAATAATTGTTAAAATTTTTTAAAATGGTCGAAAATTGTTAAAATTTTGAAAAAATTGTCAATAACTATAAAAAAATGTCAAAAATGGTCAATAATTGTTGAAAATTGTCAAAATTTTTGAAAAGTTGTCAAAAATGGTCAATAATTGTCAGAACCTGTCAAAAATTGGCGAAAATGGTCAATATTTGTTAAAATTTGGAAAAATGGTCTAAAATGGTCAAAATTTTTGAAAAATTGTCAAAAATGGTCAATAATTGTTAAAATTTGAAAAAATGATCAAAAATTTTGAAAAAATGGTCAATTGTCAAAAATTGTCAAAAATGGTCAAAATTTTGAAAAAATGGTAAAAATTTTTGGAAGTTGTCAAAAATGGTCAATAATTGTCAGAAACTGTCAAAAATGGTCAATAATTGTTAAAATTTTGAAATTGTCAAAAATAACTATAAAAAAATGTCAAAAATGGTCAATATTTATTGAAAATTGTCAAAATTTTTGAAAAGTTGTCAAAAATGGTCAATAATTGTCAGAACCTGTCAAAAATGCTAAAAAATTGGCAAAAATGGTCAATAATTGTAAAAATTTGGAAAAATGGTCTAAAATGGTCAAAATTTTTGAAAAATTGTCGAAATTGATCAATAATTGTCAAAAATGGTCAATAATTGTTGAAATTTGAAAAAATGGTCAAAAATTTCGAAAAAATGGTCAATTGTCAAAAATTTTTGAAAAATTGTCAAAATTTTGAAAAAATGGTCAACATTTTTGAAAAATTGTCAAAGATGATCAATAATTATCAAAACTGTCAAAATTGGTCAATAATTGTTAAAATTTGAAAAAATAGTCAAAAATTATCAAAATTTTGAAAAAATGGTCAACAATTATAAAAAACTGTCAAAAATGGTCAATAACTGTAAAAAATTGTCAAAATTTTTGAAAAATGGTCAAAGTTTTTGAAAAATTCTCAAAAATGGTCAATTATTGTCAGAACCTGTCAAAAATGGTCAAAAATAATCAATAATTGTTAAAATTTGGAAAAATGGTCAAAATCTTTGAAAAATTGTCAAAAATGATCAATAATTGTCAAAACGGTCAAAATTGGTCTATAATTGTCAAAAATGGTCAATAGTTGTTAAAATTTAAAAAAACTGTCAAAAATTTTCAAAAAATGGTCAATAATTGTCAAAAATTATCCAAATTTTTGAAAAATGGTCAAAAATTTACGAAAAATGGTCAAAATGGTCATTCTATTGCGCATAAGAAGCAAGCTTCTATCGGCGGTCCGACGACCACTCACCTTTTATTTTTGTTTTACTAACCATAAAAATTAATATTAAGTTACTTTACTTGTATTCTTTTGTGCAGTTGTAAAAAAAGTATAGTGTGCAACATGTGGGGAAAGTACTTTTCTCACTCGTTGCACAATATACTATTCTGGGATGTGTTGTATAATTGTTGCCATTTCTGCATTACACTTTTCTTGATCAATGGATAAAGATCTTCAACCGGACATTTATATACCCCATTATACATATATACAGTTTTTGCAGCTTCATCGACTATTTCATTATAGTTTATTCCACAATGTGCCTTAATCCAACATAATGAAATATTTATTCCTCTGGATGACAATTTGGAGATAAGCTGTATAATTTCGACTACTATGTAACTGAGACTTCCTTTAATTTTTTTTGTGATGTTTTGGATCGAAACAATTGCACTTTTGGAGTCCGAAAATATTATATATCTGTCGATTCTTTCCTCTAATGAATTGATATATTTAAGTGCTTTTAGAATCGCAATTAGTTCAGCAGAGAATATGGATAGTTTGTTATTTATTCTTATTCCTAAAGACTTCCCTTTCTTCGGATCATACAGTGCTGCTGAAACATTTATTTGAGTTTTTGATGCGTCTGTAAAAATAAAATAATGTTCAGGGAAAAACTCTTCAACATCATATAGGAACATACTATTTCTTATTGCAAATGAGAAATTAGAGTAATCTCTTAGATAATACACATTCACAGATTTAATATCTTCCCAATTTATAGAGTAGTATGGTAATTTGTTTGAGATGTAAATGTCTTCCTGTAAATTTTTTATATCTGTGTATGAGGATACTAAGGGTATCGTATTTTTCTTTTTCCAATAATTTGCTATCAGATCTTGTATAAATAATTCGTGAATTTTCATCAATATGTTACTATTTTTTGATGTGAGTTTTAGCAGAAATTTGTCTATAAGGTACTCTCTTCTGAGATTTAATGGTGGTTCTGTACATTCTACAGCTAGGTTTGATATCGGAGTGCTTTTCATACTATTTCGTTATTAACCAGTGGAAATATTTTTCTGTTTGTGTAAATTGATACTACTGTAACGGTAAATGGCTGTAACCTGAAAGGGCACCAGCTCGAAGGGCTCCGGCTGAGACTCCTCTCAAGGGTGATTCGACCCCAAGTTTATGTCACACAAGGATAACAGAAGGGTTGTAAAAATTGAGGGCGCCACTACCTTTTTGACGATAAAAAGTACTAAAAAACTAAGGCGGAAAAGGTAGAAACGCCTTGTATAATTTAAATAAAAGTTAATAATAAAAGTGACCCCGGGCGATATCTCACTCAACTTTTATAGTTGATGATTTAGAAAAAAAATAAAAATAGAATTAACACAAATTTATAATTTATTCTGCCACAGGAAATGAACAAGGAATTTGTACTTTTATAGTTAGGTACTTAGCTTATATGAACTGGTTTCCTGTGGAAGATAGTCAGGTCTTGATCTGAACTAATGTGTCCTGGTCTAGGGCGGTATTTTGATCTAGGGCTGTATCCTGGGGTTCTATCCTTGGCTAGGGCTTATATCATAGCCTACGTCTTGGGGTTATATCCTCGGGTTATATCCTCGGGTTATATCCTTGGGTTATATCCTTGGGTTATATCCTTGGGTTATATTCTTGGGTTATATCCTTGAGTTATATCCTTGAGGCTGTGCTTACCACAGCAAAATTCATAAGATATGAAAGATAGCGAAAGATGGTCTTTCCCCGTAGGCGGTCGATAACGGAAAGGGGTGTCTCTCGTGGCGTTGGAAAAATGGAAGCGTCCGTTGGCAGACGTCAATTGTCTTATGGTCAGGGTTGAAGAATTTGGGATCACAGAACTATAATTGCTAGTGGCTAGTGACGAGGAGCGCTAATTAAAAGGATTCATTCTGTAAAATCGAAACAGGTCGATAGACATATTACACCCCCTCTCCTCCGGGAAAAAAAATTATTCGAAGAATTATTTTTTTTTTTTGGTGAAAAATGGGCTTAATAAGATAAAAGGAGGGGTGAAGTATCATTGCAAAATCTATGTATCTTAGGTAAGGTAAGGCAATTGTCAAAGGTAAAGGTAACGGTAAAGCAGTTTTGTCATCTTGTGATTATCGTATAGTTATGTCATCGTATAAGACAAAGCATACACTGAGAACGAAAGGTAACGATAGGGTGCGATAATTTCTCAGTGCAGGCGAAACGATAAGATAAGGTACGGTAGGGGGTGTTTTGATAAAACGCTGGGATCTCAGATACGCAGAGCGAAAAATTCCAGGAAATACCAAACCAATGTCTCCGGGGGAGACACAAAAATAAACACGGTGAGTGATGTCAGCCTAAAATTGATTTAGAATGCAATTCCGTCGGGATTCTAATTAATTCATAAATCAGCCTAATTTTCACCGAGCAAAGAGTAAAGATTTGTCATAATGACGTCACCAGGGGTGAAATACTACTTAACTTAGCAAAATATTATTTGGCAGGGCGACAACACTTATAGTGTTCCACAAGGAACGGTTCTAAAATATACGATAACTGTAGGTAGTTTACAAGTATCACAATACGGCAACGCAAAAGGTATGTTAAGGGAGAGAAAGAAATACATAGATACTTACTTTGAATGGTTTACGGTAAGAGAGAATTGAAGATAAATAGTGTAATTCTGAAAGCTAAATCGAGGTCGAAATAATGGTATGTGTGGGTAGGAATGGTGTGTGGCGACATTATAAAGAGAAAGACGATAGATTCTTATCACGTGATCAGACAAAAAGGTATTCTGGTTCATACGCCGAGAGCACAGGAAGAGGGCAGAAACAGCAGCGCCCGATCGACATTCGGTGAGGTTGCCAGTTAGCGTCCACAGTAGCCATTGGTCATCGATCCGAAAGTCAATCCAGCTACATACATTCAGTCCGTTGATATGCTCTCTTTGTTGAATCGAACAAAGGTATTGTTACTAAAATTACACCCATGACCCTGTCAGGGAATACGGTACATCGGTCCAGAACTCTACAAGAGTGTGGCCAATCTGGTGAAATAAGGAAAAAACACTAAAAACTAAGGAAATGTAGCCATTGGAGGCAAGAGAAAGAGAAGAGATTGCTATAGGAGCCAAGGAGAAGAGAAAGAGCGACTAAGCAGTCATTTTTCAAACCTATTATGTTTGTAAACCGAGCGCAATCCGCCACTCAGCAAAGGCCAACCCAGTCCAATTGGGGCCTAACGTCTTACGGTACGTCAATCGAGACTATATAAAGCAAAATTACCATTTGTTTGTTTGAGAAACGGTAGGAAAACTCGGGGCAACAAAAAGACATATAACAAAAAGGGGGACCAAAAATTTGAATGACGTAAAATCCATTTCCGCAATGGAGAGATCTCACGGTGTCTAGCCGGTATTTTTATGTTTTGTAACAGAATGAATGAAATGCGGGATAAGAAAAGGAGCCGTTTTGTCCGGAGAACGGTATAAACTCCAATGTAGCTTGGTCTACTTCCTTTTCTACGCGGAGGGTAAATATGGTAGGCAACCAAGTTGAGTATGGGTTGAGTAATCGAGACGGTAAGTAACACGGTTGCCTAAAAGAAAGAAAACGGAAAGAGAAGAGAGAAAAAACAACTCTAGTTGTAGGAATTAATTCATCGTTTATTTTACGCATCATTCTTTTGACAAAATTTATCTTAAAATTATTTCCAAATCTTGGCCTAATTATCTCCTTTAATTCTGATTCACTAATATCTTTATCAATATTTTTAATCACACCTTTTTTAGAGGTAAAGAAAACCGGAATATATGCTTCGTATTGTTTATCTGATAACGACTTCGATTCTATTAATTTATTTGCACTTAAATAAGAATTTTATTCAACCTTTACTTTGTTCATACCTGTAACTGATATATTTAGGATATTTTCTCGTATATCTGGTTCAGCATTTAATATTATTCTAGCCGTAGCAATTTTATGTAGCTTACCAATATTTTCAGTTTTATTTTGAATAAATACAAAAAGGGGACCTTGATCATTTGATGAATATTTGTTTATTGGTTTTTTCTGCTGTAACATTGTTGAACTATTATTTTCATTTACATTTATTTGACCCATCTCCATTAATCTTGAATCATAGTTATTTTGAATTCCCGGACCAGGAGGTTCATGAGAACCTCTCAACTCGCCCGCACTCATCATTGCTAATTACACCGGTTCTCGCACTCACAGACACCTTATCCGTTTGAATGTTTAAACCGAACTGGACCTTCAAGATGGACACAATGACATAATTATCGATCATGATTCACATGAATCGGAGAATGCACAAGGAGACTACAATGGCGTTGAGGAAACAAACAATGATTGCAACAAAACCCCGATAATGACTACAATACCGAACTTTGTAAAGCTCTAGCGGAATTTAATGGCACCAACCCAATACACCGGCCAAAATTACCCAAGCTGCGAACCAATAAGAGCACTAACAGCATACTAGCAGCTGTGAACTTACTACTGCAGAACCATGTTAAAGGCTGCGTAGCTCTGGAATAGCTACACACTCATCTATTGTGGGGCGGTGGCAGTGCTACGAAGAAAATTCTCCTGTGATGCACAAAAATAGGAGTTGGATTAGACAAGTGCAAAACTTGACTATCGAGAAGGGTAAAATCGTTAACGGGGATGAGTTACTACCAAATGGGAACATCATAAGTGCCATGCAAAGTGGTGAAACTTACAAATATCTAGGATTCCAGCAAGCTAAGCTACTAGACCAGAAGCAAGCAAAAACTAAAATAAGAGGCCAGTTCACTCATTGGGTAACTACTTTGATGAAATCCCAGTTGAACAAACAAAATCTCGCCAAAGCAATTAACACGTACGCCATACCGGTCCTGACATACTCATTCGAAATTCTGAAGTGGACAGAAGCAGAACTGGAAGATATTCAAAGAATAACGCGAACCATGATGACCAAACACAAATGTCACCACCCGACATCATCAGTTATTAGGACCACACTACCAAGAAAAGAGGGAGGGAGAGCTCTAACTGACATAGTTAATTTACATCACAAACAAATATATAAACTCCAAAAATTCTTCATTGGCAAGGCACAAACATCTATATTGGATAAGCTGGTCGCGAAAGCAGATAAAAACTATTCTCCCTTAAATCTTGTACACCCTGATAAGAAACTTGAAATTGTTACGGACTCTGACAAACATGCGGAGTGGGCCCAAAAAAATCGCTTCATGGTCGATATCATCACGACCTCAATCAACCACATATCGACAAGGAAGCATCAAATAAGTGGCTTTCTGATGGAACATTGTTTCAAGAAACAGAAGAAATTATAATGACAAGTCAAGTAATTGATACAAGAAATTTGTCATGAGTGATCCAACACATTTCGTCGGGATGTCGGGATGTTCAGCTATAGCTAACATTGATTACCTACGCAGGCACAATCAACTTTACAACATCATCCTTCAGAAGTTATCAGAAGTTGGCGAACAAATTTGGATTAGTTAACACCGACACGCCTCATTACAAGAACCATCCGCATTCAGTTCTAGAGAATGCTGATTTAAGACTATACTAAGAAGGAAAACTGGAAACAAAAAACATTACATGGTAAGCACCTATTATAATACAACACAACCACACATAGTTCAAACGGCATCCAGCACATGGTTAAGAAAAGGTAACATATTCAGTGAAACAGAGGGATTCGTGATAGCAATACAAGATCAAACAGTCAACACCAGATGTTATGTATGTATGTATGTTTGTAAATTGGGGTGACAATCACTGAGACCTAAAAGATACTATAGCAAACATATTATTAAAGACCCCAACACGACGACTGACAAATTCAAACTATGTAAACAACAAATCGAAACAATAGAGCATGTCACCAGTGGATGTACCATAATGGCAAACACAGAAAATAGTAAAAGACATGACAATGTAGCAAAAATTATACACCAACAGCTTGGAGTACAACATACACTTACACAAGAGCACATACCCATATACAAATACACACCACAAAATATACCGAAAAACGACGAATACAAAATATATTGGGACAGGAGCATAACGACAAATAAAACCGCTCCGCACAACAAACCAGACATCACACTCACCTACAAAAAGAATTAAAATAACACAACTAATTGAAATATCCGTACCCAATACCGCAAATATACAGAAGAAAAGAGAATATATCGAAAAATATAACCAACTGTCTGAGGAAATCAAAGATACGTGGCATCAAAAGAAAGTTGAAATAATACCGATAATACTATCGACAACAGGAGTCATACCGTTCAACATGCACCAATATATTGAGAAACTTCAAATGCACCCAAACATATACGTACAACTTCAGAAATCAGTCATTATCGATTCTTGTTCAATTACAGAAAATTTCTAAACGCAAAATAATATCAGTTATAAGGAAAACACGCTTGACAATAGTCCGCGTGTCTTTCCATTATTAACCAGACTCAGTCTGAGAAAGAGTGAATAATAATAATAATTTACTACTTTTTAGGCTAACACAGTCTTACCTACTTTTGGGTGAAGATCATCTGTTATGTTCTATATGCGGATCAATACTTACGATTTGACATCTAGTTGTGAAGTTTTGTTCTTACGTTTTTAATATGTTTTAAAGGGGGCCAATAGCCTCAGCTGTTGACGCCCCATAAAAAAAATAATAATAACAAAGCCTGCGAGAAGATAGCAGGGATGATAATAATAATAATATCCCGAAGGGGAGTATGATGGTATCTTGGTGGGATATGGCTGCCCATTGTATGTTGGCATACTAAGGGTCTGACGAACCCTCGGGTCCCCAGTCTAGCTGTCCGCTGTCTTCCCCTTTTCCATTCCAGATCCCCAGGGATCCAGAGGAGTAAACCTAGATAAAAAATCCGGAATCCCAAGGTGTAAACAATCGTGCTGACGGGATTATTGGCTCACCTGTTATTGTAGCTTTTACCGATGTCTTGTGGGTATCAGGCTGTCCCCACCTGTATTCAAGCCTCAGCAGAGTAAGGGAGCACTGCTCTGCTGGACTTGTTATTCCTACCCCTCTCGTTGAAATCTCAATATACCAAAATCAGCCGCAGATGGTGATGCTACATCTGCCGCTGGTCATTCACAGCATCAAAAAAATACGAATCGAGAATCGATAACAAAACCCCGGTTCTTGGTCGTGAAGAAAAAGGAAGGAGACTTTCCAAAAGTTAACCCCCTTAAAATAAATAGAGCAATGTATTCAGTAGTAGGACAAGTTAAGAGTTTGCGAATAAATAAAAGATGGGTTACTGCTTCGGTCAATAAATAGACTAGATGAATAACCCGCTATACTGACAATACACTTTCTTTTCAACCCACATCTAAATTGATTCTCTCGTTCAAAAAAAGGATAGCAATACACACAGCAAAGGTCACAGATTCCAATAACACTACATGCTGTGTGAGGATTTAAATTTATTAGAATATTTATTTATTACTCGAAGAATGAATTTCAGTTGCCGTCAATATTGAACTATAAACATGTATAGTTACACATTGTTTATTTTCTGTTAATAATATAAATTTGTATTCTTATTAGAATGGGTAAATGGTATTTTTATATCAAATGATGAGCGACTCTGGTAATTTCAGAACTGTAAAACTGTTCAGAACTTGTTGCTTATACCTGTGAAAGGATGTATTGTAAACATCATTTATACTTTTTATTTTGTACGATTCACCTTCTTGTAAACATAATTTAAATAATAAAATAAAGTATCCTCAATCGATCTAAATTAAAATTTCTTCACCACAATTGAATACAACAAACATATTTAGTAAAAATCAAAACAAATGGCTGTCAAAAAATGTAAACATTCAATATAAGCGATTTTGTCATAATTTACTGAAAAATGGAGAATTACTGAAACCTTCAAATTGATATCCTGTCTATAAACATTCACTCATGGATTAATGAAATTTTGTATATTGACAAAGATTAAATAGATCGCTTTTTATACATATATTTCAATTATATAATAACTATTGAAGGGCATATAGGAGCCACAAAAAAATGTAAGTAATTGGATGATTATTACATTCAAATAATACGACATGGCAACATCTGTGGAATCCAGCAAAATAAATAAATAAACTTTGACATTGTTCATGTTGGCATAGGATAATACGTCTGTTTACTCTTCTAGTATGTTCATTGTTCGGAGGGTTACTGGCTGAGGCAGCTACTGCAAATCAATAGAAAAAAAATTCGTGGAATGGAAAAACTACTAGAGTATGACATATAAGTTAAACCACATCTACGTTTTAATTTTTGCAGAGGGGTAGTAAATTGTAAAGATCTCATTAATTGTACAGAAGCAGAAATTTTAAAAGAATTAAAAGACCAAGGTATTAGAGACGTGAAAATAATAAAGACAAAACGATACGGAGGACTGACAGAAACATCTAGTCACATTCTAACGTTTGACACCCCAAAACTCCCAAAAGATATCAAGGTTGCCTTCTACATTTTGAAAGTACGTCCATATATTCCATCCCCACTTCTGATCTTGAATCTTCAACTACCGAAGACGCTTTAGATAATCAGACAGTCAAAAGGAAAAAAATAGGCAGTCCCAAAGGCGATTTGAGAAAAACTAAAAGTGATGTGAATACCGAAATAATACTAATTTTTTATTTATTTATATTTTCATCTATATACCTATACCCCCAGGGTTGTCGCAGACTAATTTATCCAGGCTATATCTCTTAAACGAATAAAGATTTTCGAATGGAAAAAAACTGATCAATTCCATTTCTAATACACTTTAATATGGCGTAGAAAAAATCATCCCCTAATTTTAAATTTTTCAATAGCACCCTATACATTTTTTGATAATTTTGGATGTGGTCTTCCATCGTCTATTCAACAAATTTTTCAAAAATAAAATGGGTATGTAAGTAATCAAGAAAATATCAGTTCAATTTTTATTTTTGTTGAATTAATAAAGAAAGCCTTAAAGCTTAAATGAACAATAAAAATAAATGTAATAAAAATTACATGAAAAAAATAAATAAAAATAACAATTAACTAATTCATATTATTTACATTAGATGTTCGAATTGTAGTCCACCTGGTGCAACATACTTTTCGAATCGTGCCAGAAGATTTCTGGTACATACATGTGGCTTGAATCATTGCAGGAGTAATTTGGCGACATGCTTGTCTTATGTTTTCTTTTAATTCGTCTACATTATGCGGTTTTGATTGATAAACAATATCTTTTATTGCTCTCCAAAAGAAAGAGTTAAGAGGTGACAAATCAGGTGAACGTGCCGCCCACATAATTTCTGGAGAGTTGTTTGCTAACCAGTGGTTATCGAAACGATTTTGTAGGTGGTCGCTAACGATTCTTGCATTGTGTGGAGGACCTCCGTCTTGTTGCCACCACATTTCTTGACGTTCATTAAGAGGAATATCTTCTAGCAAATCAGGAAGTATGTTTTCAAAAAAATCTAAATATCGAACACCTGTTAGAGTGCCGTTAAATAAGTAAGGACCTATAACACGGCCATTAAATAAACCGCACCACACATTTACACCCTAAATATTTTGAAATCTTGTTTCCATCATCCAATGTGGGTTCACGGGAGACCAATCATTTGAATTGTGACGGTTGACTACACCATTATTGTAAAAATCTAGCCTCATCGCTCCACAATATTTTTGATAGAAAAAGTGGATCATCATTAATTTTTAACATCATTCTTGCAATAAAATCAAGATGTCTTTGGTCATCACCAGGTTGTAATCCTTGAACTAAGTGTGTTATGTGATGCGCCTGGTTTGCTCTAGCCGTATTACTGAACGCGGCCTATATGCCATTGTATTGCGGAACGCACCACATGGCTGCCTGATTAAACTAATAGAGGTTGACGTTTGACAGTCATATATTATGGCTTGGCGCCTTTAATACATATGCTCGGTCTTATGTAAAATCCGATGTTTAATTATACTTAATAAAGAGTTACATTTAGCTTAAATGTGTTATTAAAGAACCCGCAAAACAAAGTGCACTTTAAAAGGATGGTAATTAAAATATTTTAAAATTATATGAACCGAACTTCTTGAAATACCAGTTTCATTGGCGAGGGTTCTAATAGTCACCTTGAGATTAAAATTTACATATGCCATTACATTAATAAGATTTTGGTCTTTTGAATTATTGTGATTATATGAAAATGAATAACTGGTACTGGAATGATCTTTTAATGTAAAAAATGACAACTATATAACTGTCTTATTTGACAACATGAAAATATAAGTGAATGTTACAAACTTAAACAAAACAATACCTGCAGACAACGCTTTACTAAATTCAATACTCCCACTTTTTGTTACAAGTCAATGTCAACATTCACTTTGACAATACATTCAACATTTGACAAAAATGTTGATGTTTCAATTTTGATAATGCCTTTGTCATGATATCGGCTGCCTGGTCATCTGTTTGAACATATTGTAATTCAAAAAATTCATCTTTGAATTTCTCTCGGATAAAATGGTAACGTACGTCAATATGCTTAGTTCTCTTATGAAACTCTGGATTCTTCACAAGTCGTATTGCGCTTTGATTGTCCATAAATAAAACTGGTACATCCAATTTAACTTGTCGAAGATCACATAAGAGATTCTTCAACCAGACAAGTTCTTTTATAGCTTGTGACGCTGCCACATACTCGCATTCTGTTGTGGATAGTGCGACGGATTTTTGTCGTTCTGATCCCCAGCTAATTACACTTCCTCCAAGCATGAAAACATAACCTGATGTTGATCTTCGTGTTTGCGTGTCTCCAGCATAGTCGGCATCACTATACCCGCAAAAGTCTAAATTATTTCCGCTTACGAAACGTATTCCTTTGTTCATTGTACCTTTGATATATTTCATAATGTGTTTTACTGCATTCACATGTGCAGTAGCTGGTTTTTCCAAATATCGACTGACACTTCCAACTGCGAAACTAATATCTGGTCTGGTTGCAACGGCCAGATACATCAAGCTCCCGACTGCCTCTCGATAAGGAAAATCGATTTTTTTATCAGCTTCAAAATCTCCGAGGTTTTGTGAACTAGCTAATGGAGTTGTCACTGTCTTACAATATGTCATATCAAAACGATCAAGAACCTTTCTTGCATATCCTTGTTGATGAACATGAATCGATCCATCCAAAAGCTGATCAATTTCGAGTCCCAAAAAACATTTCAGCTCAAAAATTTTGATCTCAAATTCTCTCTGTAAGTGTCTAATGACCGGCTTAATGGCTTCTTGTTCTTCTGCTGCAATCAATCCATCGTCAACGTAAATTGCCAAAATTAACATTCCATCTTTTCCGTTGCTAACAAAAACGCATGGATCGGATCCACTCTCTTTGAAATTAAAACTGTTAAGGAAAGAAGTCAGCTTCTTATTCCAACAGCGCGAAGCCTGCTTCAAACCATATAAACTTTTGTATAGTTTAAACACTCGGCCACTGTTTTCATTATATCCAATTGGCTGGCTCATATAAACATTTTCTTCTAAATCGCCATTTAGAAAAGCCGTTTTCACATCAAACTGTTTTAGTGTCATACGCTTTGCCGCAGCCAATGCTAGGATCGCTCTGATTGATGTAAACTTCACCACTGGACTAAATGTTTCCTGGTAATCGATTCCGTACTCTTGTGTAAAGCCTCGTACTACCAATCGTGCCTTATACCGATTAACACTCCCATCCGGATTTTCTTTGACCTTGTAGACCCAGCGATTGTCAATCACTTTTTGATCAACTGGCGCATCGACCAAAATCCAAGTATGATTTTTCATAAGTGAATCGTACTCTTCATCCATTGCTCGCTCCCACTGCTTGTAATCAATCGACTGAATTGCCTGCTCATACGTTCTTGGCTCATCACTGACTGCCAACATTGCAGAATGTTCACCAGTTACCAGATGTGTTAATGTGTTACGATCACGTAGACGCCTATTGACAATATTTCTGCTATCAAGATCGCAGGTCATACCACGATTTTTCTGTTGATCTAGTGACGCACATTCATTTGTGTCCTTATCTTCGTCATTTTCATTTTCTGCACCTTTGTCAATACCATAATTGTCTTCGTTTTCGTTATTTTCATTCTTACTGACTACACTAGCATTTTCTTCAACACAAATATCGAGTGTTCCCATTGAATTTTCTAACAAAAAAAAACGACGTCTCGTGAGATCTCGATTTTACTAGTTTTCGAATTCCAAACTCGATATCCCTTTGAATTATTGTCATAACCAACAAACATACATTTTTCTGCCTTCGCGTCGAGCTTCTGACGTTTTTCTTTTGGAATGTGAATAAATACTTCCGAACCAAAAATCCGTAAATGGTCTAGCTTCGCCTCCTTGTTATGCCATAATTCATACGTTGATTTGTTGTCAACTGTGCTTGTTCCAGTTTGATTTAGCACATGAACTGCTGTATTTACTGCTTCCGCCCAGAATTTCCTATCGATCTTTTTTGCCTCAAGCATTGTCCTTGCTGATTCAACGATAGTTCGTATTTCCCTTTCTGCACAACCATTCTGCTCTGGTGTATATGGCACAGTTCGTTGATGATGAATTCCAGCTGCTTCAAAGAAAACTTTCAGCTTTTCATTGACAAACTCTGTGCCGTTGTCAGATCTGATATTGCGAACACTGTGACCATGCTTCTTCTGAATCAGTTTAACACATTTTTCGATAATACTCGCTACTTCTGATTTTTGTTTCATGAAATATACGAAACGAAAATGAGAATAATCATCTTTGAGCAACAAAAAATATCTGGATCCACCAATTGAATTCGTCTGAAACGGACCACACACGTCAGTATGAATGATTTCGCCACACATCTTTGACTTTTCTTCGCGACTCTTGAAACTGCTTCGATGATGCTTTCCATAGACACAAGCTTCACATGCAAATTCCTCATCAATGAAATCTATACCCCGACTTAGTAGGAACTTTTTCACGTGTGTCGAATTCTGATGTCCTAGACGTTCGTGCCATGAACGAAGTGTAGCGTTTTTGATTGCTACACTCGCTGTAGTTTCAATCTTTGATGGTTGTATTGTTCTGAACAACATTTGGAACAAACTTTTTCTGCGAACTCCCACTGCAACAATGTTTCCATCTTTCAGCAATTTGCAACCTTCGTTGTTCATGTTCAATTGATGCCCGCGATCTAACACCTTTCCCGACGAAAACAAATTTTTCTTAAGTTCCGGCACGAACAAGACTCCCATGACTCGTTTGCGAATCCATTCATCTCCATTAAAAGCAAAAATGTTGATATCGCCTTTGCCCAGAGCCATTATCTTGTCACCATTACCAACTGTAATTGGTTCAGCTATTTCCGTATAGTTTTCGAACCATTCTCGGCGATGACTCATGTGATCAATTGCACCTGAGTCCAAAATCCAAGTATCTTGGTCTCTATTTGTTGTTTTGTAACAAATAAAAGCATCATTTGAATTTTCTTCTTTTCTCCCGTTGAAGTTAGTCTTCTTTTCCGAGCATTCCCTTTTCCAGTGGCCCTTTTTTCCACATTTGAAGCATTTGCCTTTCGGTTTGTCATTTTTATCTGTCGCTTTGTTATTATTCGATGAATTTCCTTTCTTGTAATTATTGATTTGTTTCTTCGAGAAGATTCTCTTAGCCATTAGCGCCTCTACTTCTTGAACTTGACCCTGCGACTTCAAACGAAGTTCTTCTGCCATCAAACGAGCCCGCAAATTTGCCAAAGTTTGACTATCTGCGTTTGCAGATTCCCATGCACTATGGAAATGATTAAACTCGGACGGTAGTGACATTAAAATCTTCGAAATTACCATGGACTCAGAAATAATTTCTTTTTGATCACGTAATTGCTGCACTATTTCCATTAATTTTGATAAAAATGTCGCAATGTCATCTTCCGGTTGTTTTGTGTAGCCATAATATTTTTGTTGTAAAAATAAAATATTTGCCTTTGATGTTTGCTCATACGTACTTTTGAGCGTCTCCCACATCTCTTGAGCTGTTTCACAATTCATAATCTGCAGTAATGCCTGTTTCATACAAGTCGTGGAAATTGCTCGTCTGGCCATAGCATCCGCCTTCTTCCAAGTCACAATTTCCTTAGCATAATTTGTACATTCAGCTGTCGGTTTGACGTTTGTTCCATCGACGTAGTCAAAAAGTTCGTTAGCTTCCAAAATCTGACGCATTTGAAACTTCCATGTTAGCCAGTTGCTGCCGCTTTCAAGCTTTTCAATATTAACGCGATCGCCTTCCATTTATTTTGTCTTTTAATAATTATCGGCTTCAAAACTTCAAAAATAAATTGCTTTCCAATTTTCCTTTTCGAGTTCACAAATAAATCTTGCACAAAATAAATAACGATATTTACTGCAGTTAATCTTCCTTTACAATTTCACGTAATCTGGGCCCATAACCTTTTGAATTATTGTGATTATATGAAAATGAATAACTGGTACTGGAATGATCTTTTAATGTAAAAAATGACAACTATATAACTGTCTTATTTGACAACATGAAAATATAAGTGAATGTTACAAACTTAAACAAAACAATACCTGCAGACAACGCTTTACTAAATTCAATAATTGGTCTCATCTTACTGTGCGTTCAATTGTACCTAGTTTATGCTTAGGAAAATGTCCCTGTCTAAGTGAGCGTTCCAAATTCTTAAATGTTGCTTCACTTGGAATGTTTCGATTTGGAAACCTTTCTTGATATAATTGTCGAGAAACTCTCTTATTTTTCAGGCATTCTCCATAAATCAGTATCATATCAACGTATTCTTCAGGCGAAAATAAATTAGGCATATTGAAATGTTATACAATATTACAACACACATGGCAACCTGGATTAAGGGCGATATCCAAGACGTAAAATAACCGCAAAAGTTTTTCAAATATTATGACTTTATTATAAGAGATTTTTTTATGAATATTTGCGTACGCGTTTGGAAGATAATAATGTATGCCTCTACGAAGCCCAGATTTTGAAAAACAAAAGATAGTGTTTTAAAAAAATTAAATACCAAAAAATTAACAAAACGGAGTTCGTAGAGGCATGGATCATAGTGTAATAGAAACATTTTTCTTTTTGAAGTTTTTTCTTAAATCGATACATTTTTATGAAAATGTGAAAAACCGAAAAATGACAAATCGAGCACGATTTACCTACATACCAGAAATCTTCTGGCACGATTCGAAATGTATGTTGCAGCAGGTGGACTACAATTCGAACATCTAATGTAAATAACATTAATTAGTTAATTGTTATTTTTATTTATTTTTTTCATGTAATTTTTATTACATTTATTTTTATTGTTCATTTAAGCTTTAAGGCTTTCTTGATTAATTTAAGAAAAATAAAAAATAAACTGATATTTTGTTGATTACTCACGAACCCATTTTATTTTTGAAAAATTTGTTGAATAGACGATGGAAGGCCACATCCAAAATTATAAAAAAATGTACAGGGTGCTATTAAAAAATTTAAAGTTAGGGGTTGTAACTAAGGGATGAATCTTTAGGGGATGATTTTTTCTACGCCACATTAAAGTGTATTAGAAATGGAATATATCAGTATTTGTCCCATTCGAAAATCTCTATTCGTTTAAGAGACATAGCCTGGATAAATTAGTCTGGGACACCCTGTATATAGGTATATAGATGAAAAAATATATATAATTAAAAAATTAGATCAAACTGTATTTCGGTATACATTCGGTATATTTATCAACCCATTCTATTTCATTATTGTAATTCAATCCAATTATGAGCCTTATGAGCCAATTATACTTTGTCGAATATTATTCAGTGGAACTGTAACGAATTATTACTACACCTGGCTGAATTACAAATAATCCGTACAACTTTATATCCCATCATCTTTGCGCTACAAGACACCCACCTAACACCAACCCGGAACTTCAGATTACGCGGCTATCGATCCTTTCGCAGTGATGTCAAACCCAATCTTCGAGCGCATGGTGCAGTCTTCATCTTTGTCATGAACTCAATGCCTACAAAGGAATACTCGCCTACAAAGTACTATACTACTATCGCCATCAGAAGAGAGTAATAAAACCTAATTATGTATGAAAACTACAGCAGCGGTGGCCCAAAAAAAAATCAGTATATTTGCAAATTTTTACCATAAAGCACTAACAACTTTCTTTTAGTTTAGCGGTGCCGACCAGTATACCTGATATAACAATATACGACCCTTTTGTAATCGCCGAGAAACTGGTCAATAATCCTTGCATAAGCGTGGTTCTGGGTTTAATAAAAGGGGTAAGATAAAACTACAGTTTTAAGTAGTTATATGTTTATTGACAAATTATTTGATTGCCTTCCCTCTGAACGGTATTGCAATATGGTTCTTAAATATTTTCTTCTCCAACAAATAATTTCATCCTTATCAATAAGGGTCGATTTTCTATCTATTTTCGACCATGTAAAATTTAATTCTTTAAGAGTTTCCCATAGTTTGGTTTGTTTTATATCGGGCAAATCGGAATCTTCTTTTATAGCATTCAAAATTTTTACTAGTGTTGAAATTTCTTTTTTAAAATAAAATTCTAATAGCCGTTTTCGTTTCTTCTGGAAGTACCTGTTTTTTTTACCTCCGCTATGTTGTTTTGGTGGATTCAGAACTCCTGACTTTTGCTCACGAAGGAGTCTGTATATCGTTGATTTTCCCACGCCTGTCATTGTTGATGTTCTTTCGATGTCGCTGTCAACAGTTCCAGATGAAAGCTCTCTTTGTCCTACACATTTTTAATAATAAGTTTCTCATTTAACGATAAAGGAATACCTTTCATACGTTTCACATGACTACACTCCAAACTATTTTCCATTTTCACTCCCTCTGTCTGTAAATTTACACTCAACCAATTTGATCTTTCACAACAAAAACGAAATAAAATGTTAAATACTAACACTGCTTTCGATGGTTTTTTAGACTACTAAAAAATCCAGGTAAAGAATAATTTATATAGTGGAGGTTTAAAAGAATAATTTAGGAACTCATTAACTAATGACATAATAAGTAGGGTAAAAGCCGGATAGCTTAATAGCTCTTTGTTTAATCCCCTTAATACCTACCTACATCCGGTCAGAACAGTAAAATTTCCAAATTATTGTAATTTCTTGGTAATATGCAGGTAGGTAAAATTGAAAAATATTGCAATGTTAAAGTTACTTCAGTTTAAAATGACAATGATATTTTGCATATATTCCAAGTTCAACATCTTCCATATAACTCAAAGTTAATACCTAATATTTGTAACCGGCGGCGACATGGGGTCTAAAGTAAATATTTATAGACTATCATTATAAATATAATTCTATAAATGTACGCCCATGGTTTCCGATAATTTTAATACTCTCTCCTGATGGCGAAACAACTATAGCAGTACAAATTGAAATCCCGTTCAAACTAACAATGTGCAGCATATACCTACCAAACTCGCACTGGAAGGCGAGATCAGAGATATCCCAGCAAACACAGAACAATGGCACATTGCAAAAAAAATGCTAAGCAGCCAACTCAAAAGCAATGGCAAAGTGCTGACAAAACATAAATGGCAAAGCGCAAAAAACGCGCCGGGGCAAAGCGCTATTAAAGCGTTGGCCAATCATGCATCATTAACAGCGTTATTTTAGCGTGTTATTGGTGTTATTAATCCATCACCAGCATTGGCAGAAAGTACGCCATAAAAAATGATGGTTTTACCACGTTTTTAAACACCAAAAATTGGAAATCAAATTTTTTTTCATTTTTTTTGCACAATATTTAAAAAAGCCAATTATCTAATGGTGTGCAGCAACTGAAGTTGATGATGTGAAACAGTCTGAGCGATACGTCATTTAATAATTTCTTTCTCATATATGTAGAAAAATTATTATATATTTTCACATTTTGCCTAATAATTGCGTCCATAAACATTAAAGAAATAAGGTATGTAGTCAAGAGGTTTGTAGTCTTCAGCCTTTTTTATTTTTCAATAATAATAAACGTAACATATATTCACAAAACAATAAACAAAAAATAAATATTCTTCATAAATAAAAACTAATAACTAGAGACATTATAAATTACCACCCTTTATCATCGTTATTATTGTATATGCAAAAAAAGTTTTAGATAAAATTTGTGTGGCTAAACTGAATTTTGCTAACATGGCATTAAAAATACAGCGGTGTGCAGACTTCTCAGAGTACAACAAAAAATAGTATTTTTTTTTAATATAGGATACCTTGTATATTGTTAAATTTTTGGAATCGTCTTTTTTTCCTGATTTAATAAATATACCATACTTTACTTGTTTACCTCATTAAATGTCAAATGTATTAGTTAAAGACAGAAAATGACAACTTTTATGTTTGATAGGATTTATAGTTAACTAAAGAATAAATGCCATTTATCAAACATACAGTACTTGTCATTTTCACAGCTTACCTCAATACTGTTAACTTTCCCATATTTATAGCTAACTAGCTTAACTAACATATATTCGGCATACAACAGCTCGAAAATGGTATACAGTACAGGTATCAGGAAAAAAATCATTACAAAAATTTAATAATAATATAGGGTATCCCATCTAAAAACATTTTTGTCTATGCGATAATAATGATGATAAAGGGTAGGTAATTTATAATTAATAACCATGTACTTTGTACCAAAAAAAACAGAAAATCTTATTTTCTTCTTTTGGACCTTCCTGCATGCCTGTCTATAGAACCTCTTAACCATAACTGTATTTGCTTTTCAATGTCTCACTGTCTCAGTGAAGCCACTGCATAAGGGATTTTTCCAAACAGACTCTAAAATTTGAATATGCATAAACCAAAGAAGGAGAAATAAAAAATAAATATCATACCTAATATTAATTTCACCACATTCTTAAACTTTCCCAAAGCTGGTTTTTCATTTCTTCCTGTCCAATTGAGTTTTTTAGCCAAGACATGGCCAAACATTTTCACCAAAATTCTCCTCCTCTTATGTAGAGGTAAACCATCTACGTTAAACTGTAAATAATAATCGGACTGATTTAACTTGTCATTTATAATTATATTTAAAATAGTGTTAGATAAACCAAAATACCCAGATAGCAAAATTTGATTCATAGGATATTCATAGAATGTTCCGCAAGAATAATGGTATATTCAGTGAATGTCCAAGAGATATATTTATTCTTCAGAGAATATTCCTAGGATTAACACTTTGTTCAGTCTCCACAATACTCGATGGATATCCTGTGAGAATATTCCATGAATATCCTAGATATTCTATGAATATCATATAGATATTCCGCAAGATGCATTCGAAGGATATTTTCAAGGAATATACGACGCATATTCCCGATATTACTGGAATATTCCAAGGATATTTAAACTGGCACATTCGGGGATCATTCCAAGCGAATATACCATGAATATTGCAGATGTTCCTTGAATGGTCCATGAATATTCAGATTGGCACGTTAAAGGGACAACACCAAGGGAATATTGTAAGTATATTCCAGATATTCTTTCAATGTCCTCCTGACGATATTTGAAGAATGTACATTTCACTCTACATGAATATTTCATGTAAATTAAACTCAACTATCAAGGGAAATTATATGAAAGGATATATAAAAACCAAATATTAATTAATTATTTATTTCCAATACATCATTAACTTCAGTTGGGAATTTTTTCATACGTTCTTTGGCTTTAGCTAACCATTTGCTAATTGCCACTTCAACATCCTTGGAAGTAGTTTCAGAGTGTTGTTTTAAGACAGATTCTAAAAAAAAAGTTGTTATAGTTTTTGTGTTTGGAATAAATATTATTTCCAATCCAATATCAATAATAAAGTATGAGTAATCTGTATAAAGTTAAAATTTGAAAATTTTACCAATATTTTTGCAATATCAATAAAATTGGAAGTAGAAAAGTCCATAATATTCTATTATTTAATACACAACAGATGTATAGTATTTCAAATTTTGACTTGATATACCAACCCTGTTTGCCAACGAATACTGGAGTGGCATTCACTGAGACGTAAAAGATCTATTGTGCCCTGTTTGCATACATAAATATCTATTCATCTCGATCTTTCAATTTTTATAAGGTTGAGGAGCTTTCATTAGTTTGACATTGAATTATTTTTTACTAAATCTTGTTGTACATGGAAATAAATTATATAGTTTTATGTAAAAAACAAGCAATTACAGAAGTATTATTTTAAGAGAGTTATCACTTTTATGTAACTCAAATCGACATAGTATAGTAAATTTTATACCCATTTAGAATAAGACCATCCTTATTTATTATTAATAAATCGGTTGAAACAAAAAATTACCAACAAAAATGAACGTCGTAACTAATTTATTAGATGTCACGTTTTTGAAGTTACGTCAAATTTTGATTTCATGTTAATGTCAGATGGTTCAAGAAGCCGCATACGTTAAGTTACTAAAACGGCTGGTACCTCTAAATAGGTATTAATTTTACTATACATTATAATAGAATACTATTCTGTTAAGAGCTTTAAAATTGCCCCTCTATATATTATACTCTGTGAGTTAATTCTATTTATAATAAAGCTTTATATATTATTCAATTACTTACTGCAACAATAGTGCTTTATCATTTTTGCTAAACTTGTTCAACAATTTAATTTATTTCTACACAAAACTGTCAACAAAACATAATACTCACTTATTACGGCAATGCATATTTGAGTTTTATTAAATGAGTTTTTCCCTTTATGTCCTTGAAAGCTGTACATCATGGCTACCTCCTCTTCAAAGATTTTTCTCAAAGTTCTCCTAACACTTTCTTTGTAATCCAATCTTCCCTCATGGCTTAGGTAAATAACCCACAGAAAATTTTATTTATTAGATTTCTCATTAAATAGTCTTGTGTAGTAATTTTATAAGAATATAATAATATCACTTACGCATCTAGATTGAAAGCAGTTTGTAGGTGTTTTCCAGTTCTTCTATGTCTGCTATGTTAAATAGAGGCACTAAATCTGCATTTTCTGTTGGCCTCTACAGCAGTATCATCTGCAACAAACATAAACATGAATTTTAATACTTATAGGTAATACAATTCGGAGTCGGAGATTTCATTAGTTAATTCATTAGAGTGCCGATTATAATTTGATTCACACGTGTTTGCAGGTTGTATTACCGCATTTTCCCCAACATATTTTAGAACTCTAATAATTTTCCTACATATTTGTTTTTAATTTCATAATAATAAGTACCAAAATTTTACCCACCTTAAAAATTCACACTACACACAAAAGTATGGATACAAATATTGCAAATGGATGACTGGACTGGAGGAGTCAAATAATTCAATGGCAGACTGGCAGATGTCAATTCTTCTTATGCTAACTAATGGCCTCTTACTCAGTATGCTTTTAGAAACTCCCTTCCCGAATATTCTGAGAATCTTCTACGAAAGATATTCCTCAAGAGATATTCTTAGGATTTGCCCCTAATATTATTTTATGGATATTCTATTGGGAACATCCGTAGAATATCCGTTCAGAATATATATATTTACCGGATATTCTTGGAATATTCGGAATATTTATATTCCTTCTAGGACATTGAGAGAATATCCCAGGAATATTGCGTGCTATGTGGGTAATAAAAATGCCCAGAATCCATATCAGTTAGGCTTACTGATATAGGAGTACCTAACAAAGCTCTAGCTCACTAGGTAAATCTCTTAAAAGAGGTCCATTTTAACAACTGGTTTAAAGCAACTTGCGAAATATTATTTGAAATGATCCATTTTTTAAGGAAGTTTTTATTGCTTTCTAAACTTTTTTGTGTAGAATCCTGATTATGTCTACTTGTACTTTCAACTATATATAATCTGTTGATAGAAGTATCAGATTCAATAATTGTATTGAATGTGTTAGATGTAAGTAAGCTACTACCAGGGATTTCTGTTGAATATGATTGTTACATCAGATTCAGTTAATACTGGTGTACTGGTATATGAGAATCACTACCGGCAAGTGTACTTAATTTTGATACATTTGTTTCACAGCAGGGAAGTTTATATGGCTAACACTTTGTTTATTAGCTTCAGAGTTCGTTCGTAATATTTGCTGCACTCGTTTTCAAACACGTCTATTTTCACTTTTACTTTTTCTTTTAAATATATACATTTTCCACAATCCACAAAAAAGTGATAAAATACAATCAAGGAAACTGTTTAAAAAAGGTGGGAATGTTAGAAAGTTAGGTTAAATCGGCTTGTAGGAATTACAATAATGAAATACTTCTAAAGGGGTACTTACTTATTGCTATTTTCCATATTTCATTTATGTTCGTGATAAATTCACGAGAATAAAACGTCCACTTTTGTCTTTAAATTCCAACCTCTCATACTTCACAAAACTAACGACAAGAACAATTGTCATCTGTCAATTGCCACTTGTTAACTGTTGGGTAAGGAGCGCTTTTCAAGGGCATATATTACAGCTTACTGACCAGTAGTGCTTAACAAACAAAAAAAATGCGTTTTTTAAATGTTGTATTTTAAGTGCTTTAAAACGTGCTTTGGCCCATCAATATTACAGCGGTGCATTTTAAGCGGTTTAAAACGGGCATTAGCCCATCACGAAAAAAAAGGTGAATTGTCTGCAATAACTTTACACATCGTAAAATAATTATTGGCCCAATGGTGTATCTCCAACTGACATTTAGGCAGCGAATTAATAGCGATTTTTCAATGATCTAAAAATTTGGCCACCATTATGCCATCAAAAAATTCATTGGCCCAATGCTTTGCCAGTGTGTTTGCTGGGATTATACAACAAATTCCGAAACCTTTTCTCATTTAAGGTGATTTGAATGCACACTCCCCGATATTGGAGTCACTTACCACTAGTACTACGGGAAAACGAGTTGAAACAATATTTCAACGTCTATAATCAATAACGGCAAACCAACTCATTTCAATGCACGTTCAAACTCTTTCTCGAATATCGACCTATCTCTCTGCTCACCTACTAAAACCCAACAAATGACAAGGGACATCCTGGACGACCTTTATTCTAGTGACCACTTTCCAATTAAAATACATATCAATACCCTCAACAAAGAGTGCCTGTTAGCCGAACGATGGTTAATAAATAGAGCCAACTGGAAGGATTTTACTCAAAATATTATATTTCCAGAACTAAATAACTTCAAGGATACCAATCAAGTAGTTGAGGAGCACATGTAATTTGGTTTCCATATTAAGAAGGGTCAGAGAAAGTATGTAATTTGGTTCGCAATATTTTACGTATACCTAATTTTTATGTGTAATTTGGTTCCCGACATTTTCAGTTTACCTGGTGTCTATTAGTAATTTGGTTCCCGGAGAGCAATGAAGCCATATTAAGTTTTTATAATTGTTTATTGTAGACAAAGTATTGACAACATAAAGTTTCTACAAAAAATATGGTCTGAAACACAGAAATAAACATGTAGATAGGGAATAGTAATATTCTTTGAATGATCTTCACACGTTTTTCGGACAGGACCTCTACATCTTTCCGTTCACAGGAAGAATTAACCATTTAAGTCCTGCACAACTGTATCATGAAAATGTTCTTGTAACTGTTAAACTTTCATCGCATTCGCTCAAAGTAAGCAAAATGATTTGCACTTTCTGTTTGTAGTCCATAGCTTCTCACCACTTTTCAGGACCTTTTGAAAACCATATTTATAGTTATTAATAATTAATTTCCTAGTCCACCTCGTCCACCTAGTCCTTTTCGAGATTTATGGAGAGAATTCAACACAACTTTGAAGAATTTAAAACACAACTGAACGTCCCAGATGTACAACTAAATAAAAGTAAAATTCGTAGAACAATCACATAATATACTTTTTCTACTCCTATACTATAAGTTGTTAATTAAATGCTAATTTTCAGTTTCATAATGATACTCATTATAACACTGGTTTTCATTATGAAACTGAAAAATTGACCAATAGAAATCTAGATTTTTAAATAACCAAGTAGGCAGACCCAATATTTTCAGTTATAATATCACAAGAGCATAGACAATATTCGATTATTCACCGAGTGACGAGACGTATTTGGCGAAACATCACGAGAGCGCAGATCGAGTGGTGTTTCGCGAAATACGTCGATTGAAGAGGTAAATAATCTAAAAATATTGTCTATGCTCGAGTTGGTATTCGTTGCGATTATATAACGAATATTATTCTAATTTTTTTATTGATTAATATTAATATTGAAGGTACAATTATTATAATACATATTTGATGTATTGTTGTTTTCGGAATTTGTAGTAGAATTAACTGACATTTCATTGAGCTTGCCCGTTACTATGGAAATGATCACAATATGGCAGGAGGCGAAACACCAAAACGATTATATTCACTTATCAATACGTCGTAACTAAGGGAAATTCAAGGATTGTATTGGTTCATTAGAACATGAGTTATATAATCTGTAGAATGTTTGACAGTTTCATGGCAGTTTCAATCTTTTGCGTTAGTCAAAAAGGTAGATACCTTCTGTGTTATTTAAATATGTTGCTTTCTTTTAGGTAGGTTGCAATTATTGGATGCCTTTCAATTATTACGATGGCCCAGGATTATTTAGGTTACCATTGAAACATGTAGTCATCAAAACCATATTTATTTAGTACTGTCAACTGTCATGTCAAAATGTCAATGTTCATCTTACATACAGTAGTTACATTTGACATCAAATGTCAGTGTTCATCTTACATACAGTAGTTACATTTGACTTACAGGATACATCTAACACCTCCAAATTTCTAAAAGAAATGTCGAGCCACGAAGAGTTTTCATACACGCCACCTGAAATCGCTGAAAAGGCGAAAAATGTATCCAATAGTTTATTACCTGCAAAATCAAAAAAGGTATATGATAAATTTTATGGTCAATTTATGGATTGGAGGGTAGCAAGAGAAGTATAAAAAAAGCAATGTTGTTGAATTCAAATAAAATTTCTTGTTCGTAGAAAAAATAGTGTATGCAACTCTCATGAAATGGTTATTAATACACAAGCATTAACCGGGATACGAAACGAGCATAATATACTATTGCAATAAACTATAATAAAATGAACAAGGGATTATGCAGGAAGTGCCTCTAATACATCAATGCCCGAGAACCAAATTACCAATGACCTTTTTGGGGCTGGGAACCAAATTACCAACACCCAGTGGAGGCGGTGACTTCTTCTATATTACTTATTCGAACACACTATACCAAAATCAAAAAGTAGAAAAACCACAAAAACTGTCCCCTGGTGGAATGAAGATATAGATAAAACTATAAAAAATAGAAAGAAAGCTCTAAGAAAGTACCGAAAACAACCTACAGAGACAAATTTAATAGAATTTAAAAAACAAAGGGCATATGCACGTAAAATGATCAAATATGTAAAACAAACTCATGGAAAGAATAAATAACAAATTACACTAATACAGCTAAATTATGGGAAAAGGTCAACGCAATAACAGGCAAAACTAATTATTCAATCCCTAAAGCATTAAAAATCGATAACAACCCAATGACGGAAACCAAGAATTCCTAGAAATAAAAGCAAGAGAAGAGGCCATAGATCTATAATTTCGACCGTTCAGTTGATCCAAAATACCCGCTATAATCCGTTGCTGAAGATGGGTCAATATAATCCTATAGGTCTGTTGGGCCAATTTCTGAACAGGTAAAAAATAATACAAATCCACTAAAGAGTAATTTATTCCAAAGAAGTAGGTAAAAATTTGTTCGATGAACATTTAATAAAATTAAACCGAGACAAACAGTTACTCTTAAATTTTATAATTGTATCATTAATAAAATCTTGCCTTTTTTTGGTATACCTAACCATACCTAACCTAACCCATTTGCTGTTCACACATCTCCAACGTATCTTACCGCACTTTAATGTATTTGCTTTAGAAAATTTTTCCATAACCAATAACTTACAACCTTTCTCACTAAACATTAAATACACTGGGAATGATTCCATCTTAATCAAAGACTGAATTAATTAATGAAAACTGCCTCTCAAACTAATATTTATTGTTATCAATTTGTTGAAACAGGTACCTATCCTACCTAACATTGCATTAAAAGATTATTAAGGGTGCAGGTAGTTAATCTCTTGATTTCATATTCTAGGCCCAACTGAACGGTAGGATTAGGAACTACCTGATTTTTTGGCCCAACTGACATATTACCATAATTTCATTTCAGCTGAAATCAGTTATGGAAAAATTGAATTACAAGTTTCAACATACTGTGAAAAATGCGCGCCGGGTCGACGTTTCGCAATTCGCGCGCTAAACTAAAAACGCGCTAAACGAAAGTTGAGCCAAATTTTCCAATTCACTCACTTTGTATGGTCTCCACAATTACAGATATTCAGCAACTTTTTTTTCAAGTTACTACCTAATGATGGCTGAATATGCTAGTAGGTTCAAGTTTTACGACTAAGAGGACACTGACGAACCTTATATGTCAGTCATATTACATGGAAACGTCAAAAGATATAATAATTGTGGAATTAGAAAAAGAATTTACAAGAAATGTATATCAATATCAGTGTTTTTTTAATGTGTGTGTGAGAGGAATATCGTAAAAAGCAATTATAGTGTATCTAACATTCAGTGGCAACTCATCAGGGTGGGCAAGGTGGGCAGTTCCCACCCTGTGAGAATTCAAAAAGGAAAAAAATTAAAAAGCCAAAATTTCTCTTCTCCCAATGTGAGTATAAAACATAAAGCATAAAACTTGTTACATATTAAAAAAATTTCCCCAAGGTCCGCGAAGACTCCGTTATTTCAAATTCGAAGCGCGACATCTTGGTAACAGAGGAATAAGCACAATCACGTGTAGGCGCGCCCATGCCGACCGATAGTACAAAGACAAGCGTATATCTAAAGAGAAAGACAAAGAGCGGGTGTGAACCGCTTGTGCTTTGCTCACTGATGAATCGGGTGAACAAGAGGGCAAGCCCCTGTTGCGCTCGAAACGAAAATTCAGATTGCTAACATTTATGAGAAAAGCAATAATAAACTAGCGAATGCCGATAAATTAAAAGCACCGCTAGTTCAGAAAAAGTGCAAAACAATTCCGAGAGTTTATTTTAAATTAAATATACTTTTGGACTATTGTTTTGTTCTTGTTTTCCTTGCCACTTCAAAAGGTTTGGAAATTGATGTAAGATGTGACTAAGTTCTTTTAAATACGCTGTTTGAAATATATATAAACATTAAACAATAATTTTGCAGGAATAACGAATATATTGAATTATTTATTATTATTATGATGGATTTTATCAGAAAACATATACGCCTAAACTCGGTATCTCACTGAATATGACTTTAAATATGGCTGTCGCTTTTATTTGAATTGTGGAAGTTCAGGTTGTGGGCAAGCCCATCGGGTAGATTCGTTGAAAAACCGAAAGTATTTCACTGCTCAGCAGCTCAGCTGACATTCATATTTAGCAGAGTGAATAAGTGTAAGTTTTTGTTTTTGTGAAGTAGAAAAATGGCAAGTTCAAGTATTAGAGTTAGTGTTCAGCAAGAGCCATCGGTGTGACATCGTTTCAAATTGTAGGTATCAAAATAGGTAATAAGAAAATTTGTAATTTCTGGTCTTGTAGCATGTACGTCTCGGGATTTTGGGTTTGCAGAGTAAGAAAATATGTTTTTAGTTAAATAGAAAAATATAATTAGTGTGAAAGTTACAAGACAATAAAAACGTGGTTATTGTTAAGCGGTCGGTTATGAGACTTGATAAGACTGTCTCCCCTAGCTCGCCGTCCGGAGGTCGCCGTCGAGAGGGGTGTGTAAACATATAAGTATTACCAGGGGCGGCCGTAGTGTATGTTTGTTACAGACTCCCCCCTGGTCCTGAACTCGTCTCGAGGAAGGGCCAGTGAACTTCTTAGGTCTTCCTCTTCTTCTTAGCTGGACTACTGGAGTCTCTTCGTCTTCTGTATTGGCCATAGTCAAGGTTGACATGTGATAGGTTCCTAGTCGTGTTTGTGTGTCGTTGGGATCTGAGACTTTGTAGCTTACTGGTGAAATTATTTTGAAAATTCGGTAAGGTCCATCTCTTTTAAGATGAATCTTGGTTGTGACGCCCTTGGTCGCATTACTATGGGTGTGGGTGTCAACCCATACCAGGTCTCCTACCTTGAAAGATGGGGCATTGCGCCCGTTTTTGTCTGCATATGTCCTGTTTCTGTCTTGAACCGACTCATTCATTGACTTGGCTTCGTTCCAAGTTGTTGCTATCTTTTTCAAGAAGGGAGTAATTTGTGGAATGAAATTATCGGTTTCTACAATAGATTTGAAGTCATGTTTGACCTGATCCGGTGTGCGGAGCTCTCTGCCGAAGGTTAGAAAGGCGGCTGTTTTACCAGGTGATTCGCTCCATACACTATTCATGGCAAAACTTATAGTGGGTAGTTTTTGTGGCCATGCGCGATTATCATCTGAGTAACTAGGCACCAGCGACGGAACCGGTCCATCAGGCGTTGGAAAGTTCCTGGAGCACCTTCTAACCCGAAAGGCATGCGCAGATAACGATAAGTTTCAAAAGGTGTCACGAAAGTATTTTTGTCTATATCACGTTCAGCGACTCGCACTTGGTGATAACCCATACGCAAGTCTATAGTGGACATATAAAATGTTGTTTTCGCGGCAGAGTAAATCATCCATTCGCGGCAAAGGGTATGACGGACTTGTCGTAATAGCGTTCAAACGTTTATAGTCAACACAAAGTCTAGTACTTCCGTCCTTTTTGGGAACTAACACGACCGGCGCTGCCCACGCACTTTCGCATTCTTCAATGAATCATTGTTCTAAAAGTTTGTCTAGCTCGTCCTTTAGCACTTGCTTTCTAGCGGGTGGTAGCCGATACAGTATTAATGCTATAGGTTGATGATCACCTGTGTCTATATGGAGTTCTGCGTACGAAGTTGCTTCTCCCCCCAACTGGAAGTTATTTTCCCTTTCCTTAAGAGATTGATCGAGGCGAAATCTTTCATCAGGTGTCAACATAACACCTTCCTCTATCCGTAAGTTTTCACAGCAGGAAATTTCAATTGATTGATGCAGTTCGGATACAAATGGCAAATCAAACCTAGTATGTGAATTATTTGAGAAAAACCATTGCCGTTTGGGAATGTCTAAGGCTACGTTAGCATTTTGTAAAAAGTCAATACCTAACAATGTTTTGTTTTGAGAGCCGGGAAAGGTAATGAAATTAGTAGAGACGGCCCTGTCATTCAACATAACATGCACACAAGGAGTAAGAACACTTTCCTTTTTTGCTTTACCGTCTGCGAATTTGGCTGAAATTAATTCTGATGTGAAAGTTTGACCCTCATTTTTCAAAATTTGATACAAAGTGTGGCTGGCAACACTTTGTTTTGCGGCAGGATCGATAAGGCCTCCACCATTATGACCCAAGATCTGAATACTGAACATAGGTCTGGGTTGTGGATCGACTAATGTGTCTACACTTAAAAATTCTACTGAAGCCGTATCTGAAATATTGCATTTAGGACATTTAGATCGAACAAACCCGGGGTTACCACATCCGTAACACGAGATAGGTGGGTTTGACGAAGAAACGACATTAGAATTATTTTGTACATTAGTTTCAACCTTTTTTGAATTTGCGCTTATGCGTTTACGGCATTCCTCTTTTATATGGCCTGGGTTTCTGCAATAACTACAGAAGTGATCTCGCGATTTATTGTCTTTGAAAACACTACTATTTACATTAACGTTTATATTCTTTTCGAACGTATCCTCTATATGTCGCGCTTGCGAAAGTAAATCTTGAAAAGTTTTGATTTTTTCTCGCGGTATCTTTTCCCGTATAGTTTTATTTAAGAGACCGTAAACCATATCTAGTTGAATGTCCTCCGATAATGTGTTGGCCGGTAATTGAGCGATAATAGCACGAATTTTACACACAAAAATGTCCACGGGCGTTTTAAATTCTCGTTCGTTTGCAAATAACTCGCGGTAAACCCGATACGGTGGTTTTTGGGGCCCGAACGTGTTTTTTAATAGATTTATTGCATCTTGCCACGTGTTTGCCGTATTTTTAATGTCTTGAAACCATGTTGCTGCGAAGCCATCGAGTAACATAGGAAGTCCTTTCAACGCGTTGTCATCGGTTATTTGTAAGCAATCTTTGTAAATAACTATCACGTCAATAAATGCGTTGACGTCTGCATCCCTCACACCATTAAATCGCGACGAGCATTTAGAAAAATTACTACTTTGAGACGGAATGTTCAAATTAGGATTATCACGTTCCGATAAGCTGGCCAACAGCTGTTGGAATTGTTCATTTGTTAAGACAACTTGATTACTTGCGATTTCTGATTGTGTCGACATGACTGAGGATAAAGTTTCAAATTTTTGATTTCTTGAAGAACGCAAATTGTAGGAATGTTTACGTTTATCAGCAATTTTGAATAAAGCGATTCAAGAACATGCAAAATAAAAGAACGTACTTACAGTCAGGAGGCTTCAATATCTTATTTTAGCTCTTACTTGATACACTCTGTATATATTGAGACTTGAGACAGGAACCATAAATGATGATTTTACATGAACATAGGCATTGAAAAGTAAAACCAGTCCAAGATCGACGTTAGCCGGGATCAGATTTCACAGTGTTTTAAATAACAGGAAGTAAATGTCTTAAAATTTACTCGATATTACGAAATTATATAGATCGACATATTTAAACTGGGAGTGTTAATTCGGTCCTAGATCACTTAAAGTGGGAGCGGAATTACAGAACACTCAGTATATTATTTGGAAACCGGTACTTTTCACTTTTTTCTTGTCCAAAGATCGGAAAACCGGGAGCAAGAACTTGAATCGGCCACGTTTATCAACAGAACCTCACTTTCTCAACCGCGCTTTTTCGGCTTTTTCACAGATTTAACAAAAAATTTTCAACTCTGCCCTAAGTTGGGTGCCCGTGTAGCATGTACGTCTCGGGATTTTGGGTTTGAAGATGTTTTTAGTTAAATAGAAAAATATAATTAGTGTCAAAGTTACAAGACAATAAAAAGGTGGTTATTGTTAAGCGGTCGGTTATGAGACTTGATAAGACTGTCTCCATAGATTAACTATACTAAAAATTAAATAGATAGCCCACTCTCCTGAAAAATGAATCACTGTCCTTTTAGTTATTCAACCTGTCGCTCGCGCGCTGCTGATAGAAGTGGCGGGCTTTTAAAAATATATTGAAATTATTATTTTTGCTATTTTTTATTTTCAACTGATAGAAATAGTGCGTACTAATACACTTTCATGCATCTTTTTAGTGAGCTGGATAATATATTAGTTTACACTATTTTTATCAATCGAAAACGCTATTAATGGGGAATTTTATGAAAAGTGGAATTAATATTCCAAAATAAAAGACTATTTAAATACATTATTTTTATTTATAAAAGAATAAATAGATACCAACAAATCAATTCTATATAGCTGTAAGTGATGATGAATGTAGTTTATTTTTTAAGAATACCTATAATAACAATTATAGGTTCACAAGAGCTACAAATAGACTAAATAAACTTTGTTTACAGCCCATTAAAACCAGAACTGGGCAATATATTTGAAACATTTAAGACAAAATAATTAACAAAAAGAATAATAGATACACCATAAGGAGCATACAGAAGATATGTCTTATTAGGTTGTACCTAAAATATCTATATTTATGCAAACCTCGGATTGTGTGTTAAATGCTCAATAAAACTTTTCTTGCTTTGCATAACAATTTGGGATTATAAAAATTTCAATGTGGTATAATTTACTTTCCATCCATCATGAAATCACCAGATTCAACTCTTTTTTTAAACTCAAACAGTTGTTTTCGTACACTAAAATGTTTTCTGTCAAATTTTCTGGCTAGCGAAACCACGTTTTTGGCAATTCCATAAAACTTTCTAGCTTTGGGGGTTAGCTGTACGGCTTTACTACAATATCCATGGCTCAGTAAATTCAATCTTTCTTTAATATCTGAAAAAAATTATTATTTATGTACTTTTTTTACTTACTACTTTACTTACATACTTTAAAAAATTTCCTTTACATTTGCTGGGTGCCTTTAATGTAGTAAGCATTGTGCTGGAAGTAGGTAGAGCGCTGCAGGTAGTTGGAGTACTGCAGGTAGCAATGTAAGAATATGACTCTGAACCGGTAATAGCAATAAGTACAATTTTTAGTTATACCTATTTGTCATAAACCATTTTTTATAACCACTTGTGAAATGGGTCACTTTATACCCTAGTAATGTAATATGTAGTAGTTTTTGGAATCTTATTGTACATTACCTTGTGGTTCAAATTTCTCCATACTTTTTGTTGGTGTTGGTATATATAAGTTTGGAACTGCATTAGCTATTAAGTTTGTTCTATTATGATGTGCAGCAAACATCATTTCTTCGGAAAAGTGGATAGCACATATTCGAGAATTTTTTCTCCTTGATATGGGGATATCCTCTCTTTGAATTATTTGAATCATTGCCTAAAAAGCTAAGAAAAAAAATTAAATGAAGCTATAGTAAACATCACTCTAAACTTGCAGTAATTAAATTACAAAATGTTCTAGTATGTATCATTTTCACAATATGGGTTTTGTTTATAATGTCTTATTAAACACAAAAAAGAGACAGATTTGAAGTATGCTGCAGATGACCTGATTATTGTGCAAGTTAAGAGTAGTTGAACTCACTGAATATATTTTGAATCGATTATTCAACTCATACCTACTATCAATAATAGTATGTCATGTGATAATAATGTAGTAATCAAATTGGTACACAAATTATTATTAATCTTTATTCGGCCTATCCCACCTATTTAGTGTAAAAAACATTAAATCAAACACACATCTATTTACAAACCCATGTACCTCTGGGTCTTTTAACATCCTTACTTGTATTCTTACAAGTGGGAACAATACAGTACTGAACCATGATGTTAATGTTAATAAACACAATCACTAAAAAGCACAAAAATGTCTGTTTATACCAATTAATATAAAAATAACCGTACAATACACGAACGAAAACAATGTTTAACAATGAATATAAAATGGAGGTTATATAAATGGCGGGCTTATTGAAATCTGACAGATCCTCGATTACGTAGCGCTATCAGCGACAGGTGGAATAACTAAATAAACGAAGACAAAATTTATAGTGGAGTGAACATAGCATGAATGTCTCCCTTAGCTTGCCGTCCGGGGTCGCCATCGGGAGGGGTGTGTAAACATATAAGTATTACCAGGGGCGGCCGTAGTGTATGTTTGTTACAGTCTTTAATTTTGGCTGCCCACCTACTGCCAAACTCCACTAGCCGCCTCTGCTAACATTGTATAGCTGTTATATACAGATACATTCAAACAAAACCGGAACATAGGGATTTTAAGCATTGTATCAGAACTGCTTTTGAACTAGTCGACCAACATCCAGCTTCAACAGATTAAAAACACGATTATTATAATCGTTTATTTGGACACCTATAACATATCGTACAATTCCCACCACTCCGTATTCTCAACTGTGGGCGGTCCTTAATTAGCGTCAGACAGTCAGTCGATCGGTGTGTGTTCAAGCCCATAATTTTGTTTCAATTTAAAGAATCCTATTTTGTTTTATTTACGAATTTATTTTTATTTTGCAAGCCGTTATGGCCAAAAGAAATCAAAACATATTATCTTAACTCGAAACATTAATTGTTAAAGAGAATTTAACAATTAATTTTCGATTTTAACAACATAAAACATAAGCATATTGTTTCCATAAGTAGCGATGTTTACTAACCCCATCAAATAATTATTCAATACTAAATCGCAGGTCGCACTTCGTACACACCTCGCACATAACTAACAAATTTTGGTAGGAAAAGGGCGGGCTTTTCTACAGTGATTGTGAATCCAGCTGTCCAGATCAATACTTGATATTCATTGGAGTGAACTTATAGAAATGTTTTGTTGGTGGACTATTTAGATCGGACAATACACTAAACCCCTATGTTCCGTTTTTATTTGAATGTATCTGTATAATGGAACATTATATCTAAAGCAGTTATAAAATGACAATAAAACCAGTGCAGTGCTGATCTGAACACATCTTCAAAAATTCATAGCTCGTTTTTGGTAAGAGAGCGCCAATTTTTTCTTTCATTTTCGTATTCAGCGACCTCGAATTAATTAAAAAAAATATTTCATCAAAATCCGCGTTGGTTCACTAAACTAGATTTTTTACCAGTTCAGTTTCGTTAAATTTGTCTGAAGTTAACAAAATAATATTATTGCTATGGGATGGAAATACTCCTGAAGGTCTTATGCGTAAATTTCACCATATTGCTGCTGTAGAATTAGCGTGGCGAGGAGGAGAGGCAGTTGCTTGGCTGGTGGATTTGTTTCAAATCGAGAAAAATAACGATGACTCTCCAACAAATCGCATTGAATACAATCCGGTGTTCAGTAAAACGTGCCAAGGTGGTTCTAAAAGCTGTAAAAGTAGTAAATAGTTGGTTTCCAATAGTGAAAGACAAAGCTGCTCTGAACGTCTTTTTCATGAAGTGATATCAAAACAAGACGACAATATTACCTAAGCACGACTGTTCTTAAAACCAAATCGACACTGGAGAAATGAAACTGACAAAAGTACAATAATGTACCTGTTGGAAGAAATACAATAAATGGATGGACTAAATCTGCTACTGAGGTAATTGGTTTGAATGTAAAGGACAAAAACATAACAAATCACTCGAATAGATCAACTGCTGTTAGCGAATTGACAAAAAATGGTATAGAAGAACAACAATTGCTGAAAATTACTGGTCATAGCAATCAAAATTCCAAGAAACCATACTTGAATCTCGGATCAAGAACACCACAACTAGATCATAAATATTATGCGTGGTAATAGATCTTCTATAGTACTTAGAGAACAGCAACAAATCTAATGTTACGTTAAATTTTAATTATTGTACCTTCACTAGCTGTACTTTTAATAAGTAAAGTTTCGTTGTGTTGAGTTACACATTTTTCTGTCAAAAATTTTTTAGCCGAATATCCCTCAGACCATGGAGACTATATAGGTAAGGAGATCGAATTCCATATATTCCAATTTCTAGTCATGGCAGAGGGCGCCAGTTAAATCCCCGTACCATACCATCTGACGGCAGAACAATAACAATCATAAAACTCGAGTTCATGATGTTTTATTGGTTGCTAGCTTCTTTGACAGTTCTCGGTTCGCGTGTGAGGTAAGTGAGGTTAGGTCATAGAAATGGAATATATTGTGACTAAGAAATCCGTGTTTTGTCCTCGTTTTAAAAAATATCGTGAATTGTGATCGTTTTGAGGTGAAATAATTAGCTGAATGTATTCATGTTTTTACGTGATGAAAAACACGAACATCTACTATCATAGACGTCAAAAAATAATAGTTCAATACTATTAAACACTTTACAAAATTAGAAAAATTAATTTCCAAAGAGCAGACCGTCCACTAAGAAGCAACAACTACTTCTCGGGCTATATGCCCCGACAGACATTGAATTACACTTCTAAAGAAAATGGGGTTGGTATATCTGTTAAGATAGAATGAACCATTCTGGTTTGCGATTAGAAGGAACAACAACACTTGTAGACCGGTTTCGGCGTTTTTGCGCCTCATCGGCACAAGGTAGATGCTATTCGTCCAGAAGCTCTGTATCGAATTTTAGAACACATTTAAAGGTCCAGCACAATTAGAATGAGTATAAGTCTTTAAAAGAGAGATTTGAAGAATAAAGAAGGCACCCTACGTGCAAGTAAGTATATTCTAGAAGCAAGTTTACAAGTTGGGTTACCCAATTATAAAAAATAAATTGGAGAATAATAAGGAGATATGTTTCCTATATCATTGCACAGTTATACTTAAATCTTAAATGGGAAAAAGATATCCAGGATATCCCCATAGGGCTAATAATACCTAAGCTTTAATATTTGTAATATCATATCTTCTTCTTTTTTCTATTCATATATATTAAGTCAATCACAAGATAGGTCACTCACTATTTGGTCTAGCCAAAATATTAAACATCAAGTAGGCATCACATAAAATGTAACTTCTGTCATTCTGACGATGATATATCAATATCGAAATAATTATCAATAAGTATCTTAAAATTTTCATAATTTTTTCATTAAATAATGGAATTAATTAGAAACACTTAGTTTCATTTAAAAAAGTAATATGAGTAGATTCCACAAGGGTCCAAACAGTAAACGCAATTAGAGTAGTTTAAGATCGATGAGCCGAAACGAAAAGAAAATAAATTTTGAATGTTGGAACAAGTTATTGTAAGCCCAAGGAGGCTCGATATAACCCCCTAACAGAGTGTAGCCTCTGTCAAGCTGAAGTTTTTGGGTGGAATGAGAAATTACAACGGTATCCCACAACAGTACTGTTGGAAAATCCCCAGAGCGACATGCGAGCCATGTTGGCACAAACGCAGTAGCCAACCCCCCAGTATACACTAGCGACAGCAGACCGTAGCCACCTCTGCTTCCCAGGCTGATCAACCCCCCCATGCTGAACCCTGAAACACATTCCAGACCGCTCTGATTCCTCCAACACCCACTGCTGAGAAATCCAACAAAAAAAAAAGGGAAGGGTATACAATAAAATATAGACAGGTTCAGTCCTATGTCTATAAGTGAAATATCTAGATCAATATTTCGGAATGATCGTAGATAGAGAATGAGCAACTGAATAAGAAAACGATAAATAGTCAAGATATTATATAAGCAAATGGAAAAACGTTAAACAGTTAAGATATTAGATAAGATGTTAAACGAAACCTGAGCCAGCTTTCTATAACATAAGTTGATACCTCGAATATATCAGCAGGTAGAGAATAGTGTATTCTGTAACAAGGTTAGAATGAAAATTCGATGCGAGTGGAAAGTTCCGAGCGCGAGCCGAAGGTGAGCGTGAGGAACCACGAGCATCACGAATTTTCATTCTAACCGAGTAGCAGACCATACTTTCTCCACGACCAAAGATTTTAAATGGAAATGAACAAAAGATAATTTATATTACAGAACTCAATCACAATTATAATTATTAGGTAAACACTCAATGTGACAGTAATAATTTTGACACTTATTCAAGTTTTGACACTACAATGACAATCAACTGCGTCAAGGCTAATGTTATTATTGCGAACCAGTTTGAGAATATTATTCTATCACAAGAGAGAGAATGTAAATACATTTAAATTGCATGGGGGCAGAGGTGTTGCAGAATATTTCTTCAATCTCAAGAGAGAGAATTCCAGCATTCTGTAATCAAATTTGATTTCAAAATTGGCAAATTCTGTGATGATCGCGGAGAAAACTTTTTCAAAATAATTAAGATAATAACTTTCAACATCCTATGAAATATTAGTCAATACTCAAAATATATGCAAAGTCCAATACTCTTTGTCTAGCTAATAATTTAGTTATTAGAGGAGATACTGTTTCTAATGGAAGATTTGGTAGTTGGAAGCGAATAAGGTGGACTAGTTTGTAAATGTACATACCGCTGCGGCATTTCTTCGTCTTTCTGGACCACCATGATACAACCATTTTTTCACATTTGGTTTCTCTGTCTCACATATCGACAAAACCATAGATCCAGATCTTTCTGACATTTCATCAACTTCCAATTCTGCAATTTTCAATGCAAATTGTAAATCTAATAACTCCTGTTCTTATTTACCCTGATCTCGTTCCAATTCCTTTTTTCTTATAGCATATTGCATTTCTGCCAGTCTTATTTTGGAAGCAGTACTAGTTCTGCTTTTTGCTGAAGATTAAATTGTTTTTCGTCGCGATAGCCGATGACTCTGCAGTGGGTATTGTCGTCAACAACACTGCTTTTGGCTCCTTTTCTCGTAGAATCTCACTACCTATATTCCAATGTCTCCGACCTCGTAACTGGTGTCTCCGTTCTCTGAACGCCTTCCATGGCTACTTCTGCTTGCGTCTTGAAGGTTGATGGCTTAGACAGCTCAAACTACAACCGTTTTAAGTTGATTTGTGACTCTTAGTCCATCTTTAAAATATAGCATCGGCTTCTTCTGCCAAAAATAACCATAAATAACCTATCCAGTGAAGCCTTATTATGTAGACCCGATAATCTTCAAAAAGTGATAAATGGTTACAGGGCTATATTAAAAAAGGTTAAAATTAAATAATACCTAAAACAATATTTTTATTCTTAATAAATCCAAGACAGTTTCATCAACTGCTCTAAATGTACCAGAATAATTTCCTTTTTTTATGTGAACGATAGGTTTTTGTATTATATCATTCACTGAAGATAAAGGCGTCTTTGTCAAAGCATGTGACTAAAGGATTTTTCATTAATCCAATGGATGCCACATTGTAAATACAACAAAAAAACACTCTACGGTAAACCAAATACTAATGTACCTAACATAAGTTCACTATTTGGAAAACTAAAACTACTTAGCGTTATGAAAGTTATACCTACTTAACAGGTATGAAATTATAGATATGAAAAAGGATTAACAGCGATTTGGATTATTTTATGGACTAAGTGTAATTGGGCTTTTATTTATTGAAAACCTAACTCTATTTTTTGACTATAACCATACCTATTTATAAGTAAAGACACAATAGTTAATAAAGGGGTACCTATATTGAAATTGATCAACTTATTTTCACACAGTCAACTGCACTGTTTGTTTAGCTTTCTTCAAAGTCGACGGTTTTGACGATTACACGCAAATTTTTATTATTTAAATTTTTTGTTAGTTAAGAAAGTTGAGCCCCCTATTTGACTTTTTTTCAAGGTAAGTTTCCTGTTCTCCGTCTTCAAAGTTATTGTTTTGTTATTTATTTGATCGGACATAATAAAAATTGCGTAAGCATTGTTATGATGAGGTAAACACCGCTGAAAAATAAACTTTTTCCTCAAGTTTGACGTCTGTAATTACCAATTTCTAGTTAATCTCAAAAATACAAATATTTTATCAAAATCAATATTTACAAACTCCAAAACATGAAATAAATTTCATTCATATCTGATTGACAAAATAGAAACATACATACATTACAAACACAAATTTTTATAAAAATTACATCATCTTTTGGTATAAAAGCGATACGATTCGTTTATATCATCATTCCGTTCTAGTGCTTCGTCGAGTGTGCTTGTACTGAATTTCTACCTGCCTTAAAACATTCTTTTACCTTCGCGGTGGAAACAATTTAGTTGGATCTGAAAACTAATCTGTTTTAAAAGTTTTTCGAAATGTCGACCTCCATTAACTATTCGTATTTTATCAACACGAAATCAGCCAGAAGAAGACCGGCTTTAACCAGAGAAATAAGTAAGTTTATTTGTAGCTTCTATAAAGGTTGTGTCAAAAAGTCGTTAAATTTGTGGATATGAAGTTTGTTTGTAACGTAATTTTCATTGACTTCAAAACGTCAGGTTTAACTGAAACTTTATACACTTGGCATGGAACGATAACAATACAATAATTTAATAAATTTGTTTCCATATTGTGACCAGGATGTACCGACTCGAGCTACGGAATTTGAAATGGCTTAAAGATTAGGAATTCGAAAATGAATAATAGTTTCAAAACACGCTTCTATAGCAGATCAAACTTAAAAGTAAAAAAAAAGTTTTTAATTTATTATAAAAGCGTGCTCGATTTCATTTGTAATAGATATTTCATCAGTAACTACATATTTTTAAAATTTTAATTAATATGAAAATATATGACAAAGTTCCCCACGCTTTGAAGAATTATTATATTTCTTAATTTTTTTCCTAACAGACATTTATAAATATTCGAAAACTAGACAATTTATGAAAATATTTTGAAGTTCTACAATCGGCAAAAAAATATTGTTGATAAAACGCGTGTGTTATTATTTCTATTAACATTTCTAAATAAAGCAAAAATGCGTTTTCCTTAAAAAAACATTTCTTGAAGGTACACTTCAGTAGACCCCATTCTTAGTAGGCTACAATATTATAAGAATGTTTGTTTTCTGTATGTTCCTTGTGGTGTATTCATTATTCTTTTTGTTAATTATTTTGGGAAACTAAACCACAATCTTTTTTAATTTTTTTAATTCAACGTTTCGGTAGCGTTATCAAGAATAATTGAGTGTTTAAATTCTGGTCCTTATCTGACACTAACGAAAAAATTCGACAACTAGACAATATTTTGAAGTAAGACTGCAAAAAATTTGTTCTCAAATTTGTAAGGTCCATTCACATTAGACCACATTCCTGATAAAATGTGAAACAAAATATTTTTTGTATGACATTCTAACAATATTATAGTCTACTAGGAAAGGGATCCAGTGAAGTGCACGCTCCAGGCACGGTTTTATTAAGGATAACGATTCTCGGAAATGTTAACAGAACACGTAAACGCGTTTGGTGTAACTTTTTTTATGATATGATTATTTTTGTTTTAAATATGTCTAAATCAGTTTTGTGATTTTGTATATTGATTAACAACAATTCCAACGATAAATCATATGTAAACCTGGACCTTATGATACTATCCTGATAACGGAGGTAATTGATTATTGGAAATTTCCTTTTCTAACATTGATAACCAAATTTGACTATAATATTGTTAGAATGTCATACAAAAAATATTTTTTTTCACATTTTATCAGGGATTTGGTCTACTGTGAATGGAGCTTGAAAATTTGACAACAAATTTCTTGCAGTCTTAAACTTCAAAATATTATTGATTGTCTAGATTGTCGAATGTTTTCGTTAGTGTCAGATAGGGACCAGAATTTAAACACTTAATTGTTCTTGATAACGGTAGCTGGAACGCTACCGAAACGTTGAATTAAAAAATATAAATTAGATTGTGGTTTGTACTGCCATAAATAACTTATCCACTTTAGCTTCATTGTATAGGTCCCATAATATTTATAATGCAATAAATGGTTACAGGGTCGGATTAAAGAGGGTTCCAACTGAATTAGGCAAATAATATTTGAAAACAATATTTTTATTTATTATTGAATGCAATCAAATTTGATTTGTTGAAATTGTACAACGTACGTAAGCTTAACATTAAAATATGATAAATACAAAAACGCCCTACAACTCATATATAATTTTTTGGAACTCAATTATTTTTTACCTATTCTAATTAATTCAGTTTTGTGTCACTAACTCCATCTAAATTTATTATATAGGGTTCATTAGTACTCATACACATGTATATAAGATGTATATAGAAATTTTCCACCTTAATAACAGTTTTTCCAAATGTCTGGAGGAATGTTACTCACCACATTTTCTGCCAATTCTACCAATTAATTTTTAATCTCTTGACAATAGAAAAGATTGAATAGATGAGGCTTTTACTTGATAAAGATCCATACTAAATGATAAAATAAAACAATTTAATTTGTTTAAATCTTCATTTTATTTTGAACTCACGTTCAATTTAAATTAGTGACGCGTTTCGCTACACAGCTTTCTCAAACTAGGCACACAGTAGCTTTCTCAAACTAGGCACACAGTAGCTTTCTCAAACTAGGCACACAGTAGCTTTCTCAAACTAGTTTGAAAAAGCTACTGTGTAGCGAAACGCGTCACTAATTTAAATTGAACGTCAGTTCAAAATAGTTCAAAAAAGATTTAAACAAAATAAATTGTTTTATTTCATCATTTAATAGAAAAGACCCTAAACTCGTCCTGATACGGGGTATATACTGTATATATACTACTTGCCCGACACAGCAATAGAAAAAAAATTAATGTTTACGATAATATTTTATTACTTGGATTTACCAGGATATATTGAATACTGATAAAAATCTGGAGCTCACAGTAATTATCGATACCATTTTCCGCTTTTACCTCGAAGATATTTAAGATAATTAAAAGAATAGTAAGAATAAATTTCGTAAACGTTTTCACATTATCAGGATCAACGAATGATCTGTAAAAGAAGAAGGCCATTGAGAAAATTGTTTATTAACGACTTTACTATAACGTAAAAACTTAATTATTCAGATTAACTGAAATATAAAATAATTACTTATTACGTTAAGGTCAATGTCGTTCGTCAAGTTGAAAATTCGATTAAACATTTAACAATAATAACTTTTTTATCATTGCAGACTACAACTTACGCAGTTATAGAAGAATCATTAATTGATAATTACTTATTTTTCTTTTGTTTATCAAATAGAGATTATTTGAAGAAACAAAACTATTCCTATCTCACCGGAAGTTTAATTTAACTAAATTTGTAAAGCGTTGACATTGTAACCCGTAATAAGATCAAATCTTTTATCTTTCTCTGAAGTTCCATTTGCATTATTTTTTTTCGGCTTTTCTCTTGACTTTTAATAATTTTTTGCTATGTGAATAAAATACCAATGCATAAAGTTAAAAACCACGACACATATGAATAAATGTATAAATATATATAGCCTCGGGGATGACTTTTTTGCCATTTTCATTTACAATTGCAGAAAAGGTTTATATTTCACCAAATAATTGCAGGTACATTTTCCCGCTGTCAAAGTAACAATTGCACTCTAATATAAACGACTTTTTATACAGAAATTAAATTTCTGAACGATTTAAACTAAGCACCAACATTTTGAGTGAATTCCGTTTGAACGCATTGCTAAGTTAATGGTGGAACAGAACCCAACTTTCTAATAGACCATTTCAGAACACGTGACTTTGACAGGTCGGCCATATTGTGCTGGAGGTCAACCAAATCGATTAGTTAACGCTGAACCATATGTGTTTTCGCACATGCTTAGTTTCAAAATTTAGTTTTCTGGTGTTATTTTCATAAAATTGTAGCAAATATGTCTTGTAAAGCGTTATAATAGTATTAAACTATTAACTTCAACGTCTGTTGATCACGCTTTACTAAAATATGACAATTTTTACAGGTAACTGTAATTAAGTAAATGTCTCTAAGTAAGTATTATTTATCTCTAAGTGGTTATATCAAGTGTAAAACAATGAAAACTGAATAAAATGTGTGCCCTCCAGCACAATATGGCCGACCTATCATTGACGTCATTCTGGAAAGATCTATAATATTCTTCCAGTTTGACTGGATACAATCATTTGATTGTTTATGACTACTCTATAATATTTTTTCATTATTATAGTTTATCACACAAAAAATTGAACGCAACCTAACCCAAGCTCTGAGTGAACAAAGCGTACATAGTTGTCGCTACTTCTGCTGCTTAGCACTTAAGAACGTCTGAACACGACCATCAATACGTATACAATTTATATAACATTTTATGATTATGATTTGTTAATCTTGTTGGTAACTCTATTTTTCTTACAGCTAAAAGACAATACAATGGTCCCAAGGAACAAATCTCTCTCGCCGAAGGTGTACCCAATGAAGTTACTTTCCCATTTGAATCGATTACCATAACTTTGAAGGATGGCTCTAAATTTGATATCGTTGGACAAGAATTGGCTTCTGCTCTTCAATACATTCCAACTCAGGGATACCCGCCGTTAGTGAAATCGGTTAAAGAGTTTATCCACAGCATTCATAACCCGCTGGGTTGGGACCGCTACGAAACATTGATTACGAATGGATCCCAAGATGGAATGAGTCGGGTTCTGGAAATGGTTTTAGAGGAAAATGATAGTATGTTGGTGCAGAATCCTTATTACGCTGGAGTTGAAGCTATTGTAAGTCTTTTTGTAAGAATAATCTTATAGAATAAAAATTAATGCTATTCTTTTTTACAGATTAAGCCTCTTAATATAAATGTGGTAGGAGTAGACGAAGATGAGTTTGGAATAGCTCCACAAAAGCTGATCGATGCTTTGGAGAACTGTAAAAAATACACCGAGGAAGGGGGAGGGAGAATGCCTAAAGTCATTTACTTAAATCCTACAGGTGAGAATTTTGTAACTCCTTTTTCTGGTACACTTTAAGTTTTTCATATTTCCTGTTGGTATTAATTGAAAAGTAGGAAAAAGGATATAGGAATGGAAATCAGGTTAAATTAAGTAGTAGTAGTTTCTGTCAACAATTTTTTTATGCAAAAAGTGGTTAATCCAATAACGCATTTAGAAAAAATGTATGTTCTAATAAATATTCACAAAATAAAGTGAATTGGTTTAAATTTCAAGGTTGTCAGACACTATTAAGAAAATATACTTTGCAAATATGCATAAATAACTAAAAAATGTAGCAGACTGTGTCGTAATAATGTCATTTTCTACAAAAAATAAAAATACATTTGTAATAGTTTGAATTCATAGACAAGAATATAGAATATTGTTATTGAAATTATTTAGAAAAAAAGTATAAAAACATTATAATATAGTGATAGTAAAATTATTAAATACTGAAAAAAAAATAAGGAAATCTATGTGATTTTGGGATGGTATTTTTTTTAAATAGACCTAGTTTATATACACTTTCCACTGATTTTGCTAAAATAGTCATGTTTGAGTCAAGATCTTATAATCATAAGTTAATTAATATATTCAAAACAAAGAATCCTAAGGCCTTATTTCAATTTTCAAATACCAACCAAGGCCAAAATCTTGACAGACAAAAAAGTCTGTACACTTTTCCCTAAGTTTGAGAGAAGAATGAGGTGCGTGAGGAATTAATTCCAACTTCAACTCTTTGATTTTCCAGCATTGTGCATTGTCTTGTTCAAACAATTTCTTCTCACCACTTGATTTTTGAGGATAATTGATGAAAATCTATCTCTACAGAGTCTAACAATATTTTGTTTGTAGATAGTTTGGTTGATTCGGATTCTGCTCAGAACCGTGCCTCAATCGAACATAGACTATTCCACGATTTAAGTTTCAATTTACTTATATCACCAATATTTTGATTCTTGTTGGGCTTCTTCTCATTTCTGCTTCTTTCATTTTTTAATTTCAAATAGTTTAAGATTTATGTTTGTGGTTGTTCTTTGGTTTCTGCTATTATTACATCATCTGAAAAAACTCCATCAACTCCACAAATTTTTATAACCAATAAACATTTTCATCTCTTCAAATTTTACATTGAATAGGATTGAACTTAGTCTGGTTTGGTTTGGTGTTTCTATGAATGGTATGTTCAGAACCGTGGATTGCGACAATATTGTCTAATGTCCAAGATAGATTACCCATTTCAGAAAGTTGATAATCTGTGAGGGAGTATGTCTGTTTACATCCTCAAGGTATAGCCAGTTCAGCAACTGCACCGTACCTCACTAAGTGGTACAGTCTTCAACTTCTTCTCAGCCTATCTTAACTGTTCCTTTCTATTTATGGTTACGAATCTGCATCATCTCCAGTAAATCAGCAATCAGCATTTTTTGAGTACCTAGGATTTCCGAATGCTCGCTAACTTTTATTTGACGCTTATCCGAATCAAATTTGTCAATTTCTCCCTTTTTTAACGTGATCCCTTCACTCAGTCAACCACAAAGATGCTAGATTTAATTCGCTCGACCACTGCCATTCAATACTTTATTATTGTAAGCTCACTTTCCAGAGTGGAATTTTGCTACATTGTATTGTTTAATGAAATATGACTTACCCTCAATATTGGAGTGTTTGGTAGGTTTCTGTATCTAATTTGCCTATATTCCTGTTATTTTTTCACCTTAACAGATTTTTCTGATGTGGCACTTGGATCTACTTATCAATATTTCTTTGTTTGGACGTCTGCTTCTTTTTTTTGGTAAGCCACTTTTTTGGAGCTGCTCCAATCAGTTTTAGAGTGAAATTTTAAGATTTCAGAGTCTTAAGAATAACAGTTCATAAATATTTGTCATTTATTCCTTCCTTGAGATACTCCCGAGAACATATTCATTCTAATTATTCTGAAGCACGACCAGAATATTAACAGAATCTTAAACTAGATATTATTAAAGGTCATATTCTTTTTGGATTGGAAAATATTTGATAAACCAACCATATACCCAATGTGGGCTGATTCCAAACTCTTCAATTGCAATGTACCCATACCCACATTTACTCATTAGAAGTCGATCAACTATTTTTATACATTTTTTGTTCACAGCATCGAACCCATCTGGAAGAACAATTCCAGTGGAAAGAAAAAAAGAAATTTATAAAATCTGCTGCAAATACAACATAATCATTTTGGAAGACGATGCATATTATTTTCTACATTTTTTGGAGCAACAACCCATATCATTCCTGAGTTTGGATACTGAAGGAAGAGTCATTAGATTGGACTCCATGTCAAAAGTACTGAGTTCCGGATTGAGACTTGGCTGGGTCACTGGGCCTAAGAGACTTCTTCAAAATATTGAAATACATATTTCCAGCTGTATCTTGCACTCCAGCGTACTTTCCCAGGTAAAAATCAATCAACATAAAACAAATATATCTCAATAAGCATAATCTAAAATCATTTACTTTTTCCTTTATTTTTGGATACCAAAACAAAAAATAAGAATGCAAAACAAAACCTTCCACACTTTCCAGCAATCTCGATGTCACCACATTCTTCTTCTTTTTGAATTGACATGGACTCAGTATCCCAAACTTAATTGACACAAAGTACAGAAAATAAATAAAAATTTTAGTGAATTTAGTGACACTAGTTTTACGATTACCCAGAATATCGCAGATATACATACAGGGTATCCCATGAATTATGTTTTGGGTATTACCCTGGGATATATTTAAATAATCTAGATAGCTTATGGATATCTAGGAAGATATCCTGGGCCATACGGAAAAAAGAAGATTGAAGATGACATAACCTCAATTAACCTCGTGCTCACTAATCTGAAAAGTTGGACTGCTGTGCTATTATTTTTATTGCTTTTAAATAGATAATGTTCAATTTTAATTTATCAATTTAGCTAATTTACTTAAAGACCGTTAAAAAACGCTTGTCATATTTCTAATAGTGACTCAGCATAATATATTAGTCGGTTTTTTTCAGCCAGAACATCAAATTATCTTAAAAGGTTATCAAAAAACAGAAATTTAAAATGATTAAATTCTTTTTAATTACTAAAAGATGACCCAATGAACTTATTGTGAAAAGAAACGATCGCTTGACGTAACCCATTCAGCAAAGTTTACAAATAAATCCAATTCCAAAACGGATTCTATTTTTTATACAATTTATCGACACTAAAAGTTCAAATAATTTGGTGGATTGGTAACAATGACCTCACTATTGGACCGATAGATAATTTTATTGATAAAAAAATTAAAAGACATTTTAAAAGTAAAGTTTATCAAGAATAGCGAGAAGTTTATCTCGTCAGACCCACTAAAATCACTATTACACATATACATACTGGGTCAATTTCTACAAGTTACGAAATTATGTCAAATGAAAATTTGAATAATTTATTCAACACATTGCATGCTATCTCCGACTGGGTCATATCGAAGCATTTGTCTTATTTCTCGGAAGATTTAATTTTTAAATTCACCTACCCTCCGTTTGTATACATTAATTTTTTTATTTAAATGTATCTCACTTCTTATTCGTTATAATTCTTCAATTCCGTGTCTTCTTCCATCTCACAGAATCTACCCAATTTCCTCTTCACTAGTTTGAGCTCTTTGGGGTGCCCATTCAGGAAGTAGTGTCATGTTAGGACTTATATCAAAACTCTTAGTGCAGTATTTATCTGGATTATACAATTGTTTCATCTGACTGGGTCATAGTTCCCAAGAGTGTATTTGATAGTCTTGGCCCCACTATTTCATTTCCTCAAATTCCAGTGTGTTCTGGTAACCACAGTAGGGTGGTGATAATGCTGCTCTTGCCTACTGCATTGCGTTTATTCAGGCATACCCAAACCATTTCCGAACTAATTACACAAGAGCTGAGCGCTTCAATTGCTGTCAACCATTCTTTGACTTCTATATATTTTATTAATATTGAACTAATTACACTTTCAGAGTGTTTGGCTTCTACACTCTTAGCCCAGTCCTTTCTATTGTTTTGAAACCAATGCTTAACATACCAATAACACTACTAAATAACGTGTAAACTCAAAAGACTCATGCTGCACGACCTACTGGATAAAACCTTCAAAGTTCCATGTAACCAAGCTTTGACTAAAAAACACTAGTTTATAGTTATTCAGCTAATTGACTTAATAAAACTTAATGATCGTACATTACAAAAACTTGTTTAGATTGAATGATTAACAATATTTTCTTTTGCTGTAGGTAATTTTGGAAAACCTCTTCAAAAAATGGGGAAACAGCGGTCTCATATCATATTTTTCAAGAGTAGCTTCGTTCTACAGAGCCCGTCGCGATTTCACCATGGCCTGCATGGAAAAACACCTCAAAGGACTTTGTGAATGGGAAGTTCCTACTGGAGGAATGTTCGTTTGGTTTAAAGTTCTTGGAGTTTCCGATGTTTACGAAATGCTTTTAACCAGAGGCCTAAAGAAACATATAACCTTTATTCCAGGACAAAATTATATGGCTGATCCGACTGCCGCTTGTAGCTACGTACGAGCTTCCTACAGCAAGGCAAGTCTTAAACAGATCGACAAGGCCATGCAAATATTGGCCGAGTTGATACGAGAAGAGCAATTGTTGTTGCGTAGGAAGTTGGATAGTTTAGATGATGACATAATAATTAGATAAGTCCTTTGGACAATAGCGCAGAAATGAATACTAAGAAATTTGATAGAACGATACTTTATCAAATTGAATTGCTGGAAATTTGTCTAAAAGTTTCTGGTTCCGATATAACCTAACATCTATTCTAAGAGAAGAGCTCTAATAGCCTTTGACCTTGGATACTGTACATAAGCGCAATTAAAGTTCATTCAATTTTGTAAAAAAATACAAGTTTGTTCAAATTTAACGAATAAATTATTTTTTCAAATTTGAACATACTAGTTAAAAAATCTTTCTACTACAATATCATTTACCCAAATAATATTTTCAACTTAGATCTACTAAGTTTGAGCTTCGAAACAAGAACTCAACATTGCCCTCGAGAGTTTTTTCTTTGTGAACTGTTCTCAACGTTCAGTTCAATAATGAGAATAAATATTGTTTATAACCTGCGCTACCTTTGATGAGTTATTATTGTTGTACATAATATAGATAAATTCATAGCAGTACGATTTTTTTTTCATCAGTAGGGTTAATCTACGATATTATATTTTAAGACAGGAGGGTGTTTATGTTTGGGAAGGTCTAAATGACGATCAATATAAAAAGATATAATAAATATATTAAGAGTATTATTTTTTGTTTTTTCTATATTCACCCTGTCTATACGAAGTTCCCTTAAGGAACGTTTAGATTGCGGTGTGCAACGCGAATAATGACTGGCTAGGTTGCACGCGGGGTGAGCCAACGTCCAGTCGTTCTCTAACTCGCTGTGTAAGCCCCATTGGACTTTTTCAGTTTTTCAATAAGTACACTTTGGCAAATACAAGAATGAATGTGAAATAGCCACGCCCGTCAATGCGCGTTACTAGATGATGGTAGTAGGGATTAGTACTGTCCCTCAAGCAGGTATACTTGACTACTATTGTCAGTTCTATTGAGTCTGTTAGATTAGGTTAGGTTAGATGGTGTTAGATAGTCTAGAGCACTGCGTGGGTACCTACTTTCATTGTTTTTACTGGATACCGAGAAAAATATTTATTGGTGCAAAATAAAGATATTATTATTCTTACAGTGATATAAAATGGAATTCAAATCAAAAGTGAAAAGAAAAGTTTTGACTGGACAGAGTCGAGAAATTTTGGCGAATATAATTTATTTTATGCGCCGGGAAGCATCAGAAAATAAACCTATAAAGGACATTCAAAAAGTTCAAGAACGTGTTGCTATTGCCACAGGTGTCAGTGTGCATACGATTTCAATAATATATATTTTATTCTGGGGTACAGAATTTAGTACTTTGATTATTTACCCTACTAATTCACCAAGCGCATATTACCCTCTTTGTCATCCGAATACTTTCTCATTTTAACTTGGTGCCTCTCGTACGTTTCTCGACATTCACTCTTGTATTTGCCAAACTGTAACTGCATGTGTGACTTCGGAGCAGCGGAGACCTGACGCGTCATGTTAGCTGGTATTTTGTGCACTATTTTCACAGCGAGGCCGCAGAATTTTCGTACCGCAAGTACGGTTGCTAGTACATTGATTTTTACGGAGCAGAGTATACATGCGTCGATAAGTCTAAATATCAAGACTTCTACACACATTCAAGCATTCGCAGCTCCTAAATGATAGAATATGTATAAGTGTACTGAATTTCCCTTGTTTAGCTACGTTCCCGTATGCGAGTCTCGCGATTACTGACGGCTTTCATGAATCAGATTCGTGAGATATTCTCGAGAGAATGATGCGTGAGTCAGATTCGTACAGTCCAAATGTGCCTTTAGGTGTGGTTCACTTGCCGTCAGATAAAACCGAACGCCTAATTTGTAGTGTAAATCTGACATGACAACGACAAATGAAAATTTTGAAGCCGGACTAACTAGAGTTGAGCATAGTGGCGCATTCATTTGCAAAATTGTTTTAATTCGTAATTTTTTCTAAATGTCCGGGAGGCTCTCCTAATTATAAAAGTGTGACACTTGATATCTGTTGTCGTTATTGTTTACAACGAAAAATTGGAAAAGTTTTTTTGCAATGAATTATTTTTTTTTATATTCTTTAGACTATTTTGAATCAAAAAAGTCCCTACACTCATTACTGTATCTTCAACCCATGAATTCTTATGAATTTTTGAAAATTAAAAATTGTCGAAAATAGTGATTTTCTTGAATTAAATAGTACACCTGAAAAAAAAACCGTGATTTTTGGCCAAAAAAAAAGAAAATCAAAGTGTCATATTGATGTATCATCTGCTATATGATCTTGATTTGACTCTAAATAAATTCTTGTTCTCACACATTAAGAGTTAACTGCGCTTGAAGAAGCTATTGAAGCTTTCAGAATGCGTTTTAAATTCTTCGAAAACAAAAGTGTAAATGTAAATTTATTTGGATAAGTATTCGTCCCAGTCGCAAACGAACCCACCATTTCGTACAAATATCATTTACCTACTTGAAAAGGAAGATCAGCTCCGATTAACTTGTGCTGATGCGGAGATGCTCCCATGGATCCATTTTCTAAGCCATCGGCCATGTCACAACCAGTGTAATAATATAATTACTCAATATTTTAATGATTCTATATTTTAACCATGTCATACACTTAATTAGTGCGGTCCTGGCGTAGTGGGAAAAGGTCGTGTTTTACATCGGTTCGCAATCAATTGGTGATATTTACAGTAAAATTGTGTTAAAAAGTTTCAGGAGTTAAGACAAAATATTAGCTAATACCCATATAGCGGTGGAAAAGAGTTCACGTAAAATTCATTAATCTGGAAATTTAGCAGAATAATAACCCAAATCAAAACATTGAAAGTAAAGCAAAACCAGTATTGTTATCGATGATAATTAGAGATAAGCAACGAATATATCGAAACATCATTAGTTCTTAATACATTAACACAGGGCCGGAGCGATAACAATTTTGAAGGCGAGAATACGGTGGGTGAAGCTAGCTCGCGTACGTGTCAAAAGAAGAATTGAGTAAGCTTTTGACGTCAAACGTGCACGAGACGCTAAGCCTATTGAATTGAGAAACATGGAAGAAATAAAAGATATGTTTAAATAACAGAAACATAACGAAAAAGATGAAAACAGAGATTTCAAAAAAAGAACTGTAAGCGAAAGATCTCCACCAGAAACAAGTAGTGCAATGGAACAAAAGAATAAAATAAGAAATTTAACTGAAAAAAAACGACTAACAAAGGAGATAAGAGAGGTTGATATACACTGTAACGAAAATGGCAATGGTGAGGACACGAAACACGTAGATGGAAAAAACAAGATTAGGAATAAAAATAAGAATAAAAATAGACAGACAAACATAGCAACCTGGAATATTAAGACAATGTTGAAACCAGGCAAAATGGAAAAAATTTAGAGGGAAATGGAAAAATATAAAATAGATATAGCAACGGTACAAGAAGTTAGATGGAAAGATGTAGGAGAAATAACAAAAGACAAATACGGCTTTTTTTATAGCGGCGAAAATAATCAAGGCAGCAATGGAGTTGGATTCTACGTGAACAAAAATATGAGAAATAATATCATCGAATTCAGACCGGAAAATGGAAGAATTGCTTCTTTAAGAATAAATATGGGAAAAACACAGTAACATTAGTTAACTTATACGCACCTACTGAAATGGCAGATCCGTACATAAAAAATGAGTTCTATGAGGAAGTTTTCAAAGTTTGTGATAACATATCCAAGAAAGATGAGATAATAGTATTAGGGGATTCGAACGCACAACTTGGAAAAGAGATAATCCTTAATTCTAAAGGGACAATACATGATATTACGAACGATAATGGTCAACGACTTTGCCAACTTGCAGGACAGCTAAATATGACAATTCTCTCAACCAAATCTACACATTCCAGGTGGCACAAAGCAAGATGGAGACACCCTGGAGTGCAGGTAGAAAACCAGATAGGCCATGTTCTAGCTACCAACGAAATCGGTAATGTAACGATTGACAAAAGGACATATAGAGGCGCTAACGCCGACACGGATCACTATCTGGTGATCACAAAAATTCGTGGCTTAAATATGGCAAAAGTACACTACAGAAGGAAAAACACAAACATGTAGGAAATCTAGCTACAGAACAAACAAGGAAAGAGTACGAGGAAATATATTTTAAACACACACAAAATAAAGCAACAATGATCACAAATAATATTGGGTCTATGTGGAGAAATATGAAAAACAACATACTAAAAACCGCAGATGAAGTGCTAGGGAAAAAAGTAACGAACTACAAAAAAAACGACTGGTATGATGACGACTGTGAACAAGTAAGAAAACAGAAAAACGAAGCAAGAATTACATGGATTAACACAAAAACAGAGGCAGATAAAAGAGAATATGAAATAAAAAGGAATGCCGCCAATATTATGTATATGAGACAAAAGAATGAATGGATAAATAAACAATTAGAGCACATCGAACAAGACAGTACTAACCTCAAAATAAAACAGTTCTTCAAAAAAATAAAAATTCAATACAATAATCCGAGAGCTAAAACAAAAGGGTTAGTAAACGATACCGGTCAAATAGAAAACGATCCACAAAAAATGGCTGACATCTGGAAGGATTATTATAAAACAGTCTTGAGTGATGATACAGAACCCCTTCTAGAAAACAACATGATACCACAACAAATACAAGGAGAAATTGTTACGTAACGATACGATAATGCCAATTTGCAACGCCTCCAACAAGGTTGGGCGACAATTTGCAACGGCTACTCAGTTTAGAGAGCACCTCAGGTGTAGATTCTGAGACCAAACTAGTACAAATTCAGAGAGTAGTCTTACCGGTTCTCGGGTAATCCTACTTGAAATTTATTTAAGGTACTGAAATTAGATAAAGGTAAATTATGAAAGTTAAGAAAGGTAAGTGGGCGCCTCCCTGAATAATACTAGCTTATTTGGTTATCCACATCAGCATTATAATGACAAATCCTGTAAGATTGGAAGGGAAAATAAACTTTATGAACAACGTTATTAAATTTACAAGTTGTATATTGACTTTTGTTACAATTTAAAATAAAAAAAAATTAAATGACTAGTTCATAGAGGTTGTTGAAGAAGCGACGAAAGATTCATTTTACTTTCCTGGAGTGATGGTGACGAGATGGTGTCCTTGGTGTTCTTTTAGGTTACAGTTCCAGGTAGTGTCTCAGGTAAAATTCTGGTCCAGGTAAAGTTCTGGTCCAGGTAAAGTTTCTGGGTCCAGGTAAAGTTTCTGGGTCCAGGTAAAGTTCTGGTTCAGGTAAAGTTCTGGTCCAGGTAAAGTTCTGGTCCAGGTAAAGTTCTGGTCCAGGTAAAGTTCTGGTCCAGGTAAAGTTTTGGTCCAGGTAAAAAAAAAGTTCTAAGAACAATACTAGTATCAGGAACAAATTTACCCAATTTAACAAAATCCAGGATGTCTGAAGTATGATCTTACAATGTTGAAGAAAATTATTAATTTAATATTACATTGTTAAAGAAAATTATTTGACAACGTGGTTCATACATCCTGTATTTTTAGATAAAAGAAATACTCAAAGAAAGCAAATAAAAAACATAAAATCGAATAACCGATTCTACACCGGTTTGAAATATATTCCAAGTTAACATTAAAGAAATATGAAAGACAAAAAAAAACCACAAAATCATATCGATATATATTCCTGGCACTGGAACGACATTGCTACATAATAAAGATAGGAAAGTAGAAAACTATAAGAGAAATGACTTACCATTCAGATGAATGCACTTCTTAAAGATAAGATACGATAAGTTGGAAAGGCTTCAATGGCACATGTTCACAGGAAAGAAGAATGAAACCTTTTTGCCACTGTTTAAATACACGAAATCATGTGAAAGATAACAGACTTACGTCTCATGTTCATGTCACGCTTATACGCTTTGACCAGGAAAGGAATTTACATTTAAGTAGTGAATTCTTGATTCATATTTAATTAATATTTGGTAGAAGAAGAGATAAGAGCGAGTACTGAAGTGGGACTATCAAAATAGAAGTGACTATTTTCACGACAGTCGGACCTCGATCGGCCCGTATAGAAACGTTGATTTCGACTCTCGTCCACATCAAATATATTTAGCCTTGAAACATTTCTCGGTGTTGGGTATGAGAAAGGCCTGGCTATTCGCCGCCCATACGATAATTTATTATTAATTAACTGAAGGAAAGTAAAGTGAACGAAATTAACGTTACACACCCTTACAACCCGAGAAAAAATTTTTTTTTTATAAGTGAAAATCATTGAGCTATTACGAGACTGATGGAAAGAGGATATTAAGAAGATATTGAAAGATAGGAAGACTAAGAAGAAAAGAACGAGTCACAGCGATTCTGAAGGAAAAGAACAAATTTGAAGATTCTTCCGAATAATTAATTTAGAGAAAAATAAAGATAAAAAAAAATGAAAGAAAGGAAGCGGTCCAAAGTCTTCACCGGAAAGCCAGATGAATTTTTTTTCTTCCTAGGCTCTTACCAGGGAGGTTGCCAGCTAGCGTCCACAGTAGCCATTGGTCATCGCGCAAGCAGAACATTAGGAAAAAAAATCATCACACACAGCAGAAACTTTGAACGGTAAATTCTGAGAAAAGCGGAACCAGTACCAGGTATCTACATACCAATAATTTACGAAATTCAATAGAAAGATAAATCACTGCATCAGTGGGTTACCAAAGATAATGACATAAGATAAGATAAGATAAGGAAAGAAATGAGACTCCCACCAGATACATTGATTATCCCTCAGTTAGATAAAAAAGATATGGATGAGCTATTATTTATAAAATGTTTCTTTATTAAATTGCAAAAAAAACATTTTACCAGAATTTTAGCCTGTCAGCTAAATATTAAATATTATATTATATTATATCATATCTACTATCATATGAATAATAAAAAAAAATTATATTTTTGGAACAAATCCAAGGAAGTTTATTTCACTCCCTAACAGAATGTAGCTCCTGTCAAGCTAAAATGTTTTGGAACAAAGCCAAGGAAGCTTGTATCACTCCCTAACAGAATGTAGCTCCTGTCAAGCTAAAATGTTTTGGAACAAAGCCAAGGAAGTTTGTATTACTCCCTAACAGAATGTAGCTCCTGTCAAGCTTAAATTTCCAATATATTATACCCTATATAACGATATATGAAATAAAAAAAAACTACTTATATTTTTGGTCGGAATGTGCACCACCACAGTATCACCGATCAAGAAATCAACTTCTTCCTAATGAGAAGGACCTCGCGAGAGATGTTAAATCGCGTCGTGGTCTTCAACCTCAGCTTCAGCTGAAATCCAAACGCAAAACACCATGACAATACAACATAACGTTCCTTAAATAGCAAGCTTTTAAGATCGATAAACTAAATAATGAATAACAACAAACCAAAAAAAAAACGAAAACGAAAGAGAAAAATTTTTTTTGGAACAAGCTGATTCAGCAAGTCCAAGGAGGCTCGATCTAACCCCCTAACAGAATGTAGCTTCTATCAAGCTGAAATTTGGGGAAAAGAGAAATTGACAACGGCATCCCACAACAGTACTGTCGGAAAATCTCCAGAGCGATATGTGAGCCATGTTGGCACAAACGCAGTAGCTAACCCCCCAAGTAGATTTAACTAATGACAGCAGACCGTAGCCACCTCTGCCTCCCAGGCTGATTAACCCCCCGACGCTGAACCCTGAAACGCATTTCAGACCGCTCTGAGCTCCCTCAACACCCACTGCTGAGAAATCCAACAAAAAAATATAATCAAAAAGGGAAAAGGGATGCAATAAAATATAGACAGATTGAACCCATGTCTATAAGTGAAATATCTAGATCAATCTTTCGGAATGATCATAGATAGAGGTATGTAATGAGCAAAATAGAAAAAATTTAAGTAGACAAGATATTAGGTAAGATATTGACTGAAGATAAGCAAAAAGAATTTCGGTAATGTAAGTTGACATCTCGAACATATTAACGAATAGATAAAAAATTTTAAAACGCTTGAGATACTAAAAATTTTCAAAATGAAAATTTTTAAGATAATTAAGATAAAGGAAATTTTAAAACAGTTAGATATTAAAATTTCAAGATAGTTAAGATAATAGAAATTTTAGATAACTGAGGTAATAAAACTTTAGAGCTAAGATAATAACTTCGATATCCCATAATATATCAGCAAATATGTAAGCTAATTGCAAAGTCAAATTGTCAATGGTCTTTGAAGAAAAAATTTTATATACCCTTTCGGTATATAAATACAGACAAGACACTTTTGTTTGTAACGATAAGATAAAGATAGGTACTATAAAATATATAATACAGTAGACAAGTTTACTACCCTTGTCCACTTAGATAAGATAAGATAAGATATTTATCGTAAACTACGATAATTAAGATAAGATAAGATAATGAAGATATAATATCACCCTTAAAACATTTAAGGTATATCCGATATTTCTCCAAATCAATTAGACCCAATTCATTAACCTCTATGCATGTGCGCAACAGGTTTATTACTCAGTTTAATTTGACTGTGCAAAAAAAACTTTTTCAAAATTATAATAAATTTGAATATTTTAAAAACAGATTTTATATTATAATTCTCAGATTAGAATTCCATCCGGCTAGGAAAATATTTATTACACTACTCATTTATCCCAGAACACGAAGGTTGATTTGCTAATCAGTAGTAGGGAAAGAAAGTCATTATCACTTACTAGTCAGAGAAAAGAAAAATCTCTTTGATAAAAAGATTAAAAAAAATATTCGAGACACCAACATACAACACAAATAGAATGAACAATTAGGAAAGATATATTTATCTGATTACGTTAGGGTTGCTTCGGAATCATCGATATCAGAACACTCATCATCAGACAAGATACCAGCTTTAAGGTCTTTCATGTGCCATCGACCAATATTTTTTCCCGTTTCATCTTTTAATTCATACACTAAGGGAGATATATAAAATTGCTCAAGCAATTCGGCTGTCGAAACATGAAGTTACCGATTTCACCCCTTCCTTCCTTACCTTTGCTCGAAATGTACCTGTCTCGGGAAATTTTTATGGTAATATTGCAGAAAATGCAAATAATCAGGTTACCATTTCCGACAAAGTTCACCGAATTCAGGATACACAAGAAATGCCTAAATTTTTCGAAGTGGTGAGAAAGAACTTGCAAACAGCATATCGACAAAGTAGTCAACGTTATAATTTGCGCAAACGAGATCATAGGTTTTATGTAGGTGATCGGGTTTGGAAAAAGAACTACCCAAAATCGGACAAAGCCAGATATATTTTCACCTTTTCGAAAGCTTGATCTGCTTGGGGTGTCCAAGTAATGGGTTGGTGTTTCTTTCGCTCACTTAGAAGATCAGAAATTGGAGCAGATAAGGAAGAAAAATCTTTAAGAAACCGCCGATAATACGAAACCATTCCCAAGAATCTACGCACCTGAGTGGCAGTTTTCGGAACAGGGTACTCACAAATAACAGAAACTTTTTCAGGATCGGTACGAAGTCCATTTTCATCCACTACATAACCTAGATATCTAAGAGAAGAACGACAAAACTGACATTTATCTAAATTCACCGTCAAGCCGGCATCTCGTAATCTCTCAAAAACACTCTGGAGAATTTCCATGTGTTTGTCAAAATCAGGAGTACAAATGATGATGTCATCCAGGTAGTAAAAACAATACGGTTCTAAGGAAGGACCAATCACCAAATCGATTAAACGACACATACTAGCAGGAGCAGAGACTAAACCGAAAGGGGTAGTGACTACTCGAATAAACCTTCACCCTTAAATGCAAAAGCTGTTTTTCCCGAGATGATTTCTCCAACGGAATTTGATAAAATGCTTGCTTCAGATCGATACTAGATATATAACGAGTATCTCGAAGTTGACTCAGTATAACTTCGATTGAAGGTAAGGGATAAGCATCTTTATTTAAAGTTACACTATTTAATTTACGTCCATCAAAACACATTCTATATTTACCATCTCCCTTTTGAACTAACCAGATAGGGCTACAATATGAAGATTTACTTTCCTGAATTACACCTGATTCAAGCAAAGTATCTACTTCCTTTTCCAGGTAAGCTTGCATAGCCTGAGGTAAGGGATATTGGGTTTGTTTAAAGGGAGGGGAATTTCCGGTATCAATGGAATGCTCTATCAAATGAGTTTTGCCGATTTTATCTGAAGGACTAATAGTCTTGAAGAGATCAATAGTTTGATTTAATTTATCAGTTTGATTATGAGTTAAATGAGATATATCCCGAATTGTATTGACTACAGCCAACGAGAGAGAATTTACAGTTAAAGATAATTTAGAGAAATTTATTTTTACGTTAAAAATCCTAAGAAAGTCCATACCGAGAATAATATCATGTTTAACAGAAGGTATTAGATAAAATTTCATAAGCCTAGATATCTTGTCTGTGATGACATATGTTTCGATATAACCAAGAACGTCCTGCAACTTACCATCTGCAGTAGATATTTTCAAGTTATCATCGTTTAAGATAGGTACCGATAAGTTATGAATAAAATCTAATGCACGAGAACCAATCAATGAGATATTTGAACCTGTATCAACAAGGCAAGAAATTGTTTTATCAAAAATTATGATATCGACATAAGGTCGATTATCATTTTCCATGTTATACAACAGTGACCCTACATTTGCTAAAGACTTATGCTTTGAGTTTGAAACTATTGAATTTGATCTTGAATTCAATTTATAGAAATTTTTGACAAATAAAAGCCATGAATTCCAGTCGGAACGACTTACAGTAGGAAACTTTTTTAAGATAGGAGAAATTTTCCTTGCAGAACTGGAATTTACAGGATTTATTTGAGATAACCTCAATGTTTGTCTTTTGTAGGTTTTTTCTGAGGTTTTGGTTTTACTTTGGTGCTGGATTTTCCTGATGTTCCCGGCTTCTGAGCGACTGTGGTAGAGAGGGAAGCTCGACCACCGCTTGGTTCGTTTTTTGAACATTTTGGACATTTCGTTTTTACTGTATCAGGATGTCCACAACCAAAACAAAACAGTTTCCTAGGAACTTGACAGTTATAATACATATGACCTGCTTGTTTGCAATTCCAGCAAGTCCAAGTAGAAGATACTACCGATATATTTTTCCGTGTTTGTTTAAAACAAGAATTATCCTTAAAAGAGGTACTAGGTATGCCCAAATCTGGTTCAAGTAAATATTGACTGCTCTTATGATTAGCTGTAAACTGTTGGTCCCAAGTTAATGTTTCCTCTAGTCGTTTACATTTTTCAGTCAAAATATCAACAGTATCAATATCAATTAAAGCTAATGGTTGTGCATAATGAGGTAAAAGATTTTTACGAATAAAACGAATAATGGCACTTTCGCTGGGCTTGCCATCAAGACGATTAAACAAACCACACATGGCGTTAATATATAAGGTAACTCGTTCATGTTGACCTTGTTTTCTAGCCTTGATTTCCTCTAGTAAATCATCTTGGTAGTTAAACGGTAAGAAATCGGATTTTAATTTGGTCACTAATTGTTCCCAATTCTGAACTTTGCATCTGTTAATAAGATACCAATTAAAAGCCTGATCACTAAATAAATCAACTGAGCTAGAAAACAATTCAGCATCTGTGATACCTCTCGAAAGTTTGAGGCAATTTACGCGTTCTAAAAATCCAAGTACAGATTCTTTGGAATCTATTCCTGAGAATCTCATCCCCCATTTATGTACAGGTACAGGTTTAGAAAAAGAAAAGCTTTGACTTGTATTTACTGGAGTGGATTGTCTGTCTGAATCGATAACATTGATTTTGCTATCTAATTCACCTTCTAAACAAAATATTTCCGTTGTTAAATGTTTCTTCACTTGCTCTTGTTCGTCCTCCTCGCAAGTTAAACGAGAAGTACGTTGAGTGAGGTGAGTTAGACGGGAAGTCAACCTTCGGTAATCGACATCCGAAGAAGTTCCAACAAAATCTTGAACCTTCTTCTTCAAGTCGGCAAAAGAAATCTTAATACCCGTAATTTCGGTAGTAAAAGGAAGTTCAACATATGAAATTGAACTCCTCATAGATACTTCTTGTGTTAGAACACCGCGCAGTATTTTCTTCTTCTCTGTAACCAGTGAAGGTATTTCTAAGCCACGATAAGAAAGTTCGTAATCCAATTCATTAGATAAAAGATAATCAACATTTAATTTGAAAATTCGTGCCATTTTATTATACGTTAATTTACGGTATTAAAATATAAGATAAAAGAGGTAAAAACGAGTACTGATGATATTGACGGAAAAGAAAATTTTATAGGTACGATACGTGAAGATATACGATAAAAATATATAGATATGTGAGATAACGATAATAAAAATAGATATTACCAACTCAACTGTGAACGATATGGTAAGTAAAAGATAGAAAGATGAATAATACGATAAGTGAAAAAAGATATATATAGAATATTCTTACTTCAACTACTGTTCAAACTTCCAAGTTTCAAGATTTATCGATATAAAGCAGATGTGTAAATCAAGGCCCACACACGTTCGGGTGCCAATTTGTTACGTAACGATACGATTATGCCAATTTGCATCGCCTCCAACAAGGTTGGGCGACAATTTGCAACGGCTACTCAGTTTAGAGAGCACCTCAGGTGTAGATTCTGAGACCAAAATAGTACAAATTCAGAGAGTAGTCTTACCGGTCCTCGGGTAATCCTACTTGAAATTTATTTAAGGTACTGAAATTAGATAAAGGTAAATTATGAAAGTTAAGAAAGGTAAGTGGGCGCCACCCTGAATAATACTAGCTTATTTGTTATTCACATCAGCATTATAACGACAAATCCTGTAAGATTGGAAGGGAAAATAAACTTTATGAACAACGTTATTAAATTTACAAGTTGTACATTGACTTTTGTTACAAATTTAAAATAAAAAAAAATTAAATGACTAGTTCATAGAGGTTGTTGAAGAAGCGATGAAAGATTCATTTTACTTTCCTGGAGTGATGGTTTAGGTTACAGTTCCAGGTAGTGTCTCAGGTAAAATTCTGGTCCAGGTAAAGTTTCTGGGTCCAGGCAAAGTTTCTGGGTCCAGGCAAAGTTTCTGGGTCCAGGTAAAGTTCTGGTCCAGGTAAAGTTCTGGTCCATGTAAAAAAAAAGCGCTAAGAATAATACTAGTATCAGGAACAAATTTACCCAATTTAAAAAAATCCAGGATGTCTGAAGTATGATCTTACAATGTCAAAGAAAATTATTAATTTAATATTATATTGTTGAAGAAAATTATTTGACAACGTGGTTCATACATCCTTATTTTTGGATAAAAGAAATACTCAAATAAAGCAAATAAAAAACATAAAATCGAATAACCGATTCTACACCGGTTTGAAATATATTCCAAGTTAACATTAAAGAAATATGAAAGACAAAAAAAAACCACAAAATCATATCGCTATATATTCCTGGCACTGGAACGACATTGCTACATAATAAAGATAGGAAAGTAGAAAACTATTAAGAAAGGAGAGTTAGTTATACATTTAAGCGAAATGACTTACCATTCAGATGAATGCACTTCTTAAAGATAAGATACGATAAGTTGGAAAGGCTTAAACGGCACATGTTCACAGGAAAGAAGAATGAAACCCTTTTGCCACTGTTTAAATACACGAAATCATGTGGAAGATAACAGACTTACGTCTCATCTTCATGTCACGCTCATACGCTTTGACCAGGAAAGGAATTTACATTTCAGTAGTGAATTCTTGATTCATATTTAATTAATAATTAGTAGAAGAAGAGATAAGAGCGAGTACTGAAGTGGGACTATCAAAATAGAAGTGACTTTTTTCACGACAGACGGACCTCGATCGACCCGTATAGAAACGTTGATTTCGACTCTCGTCCACAGCAAATATATTTAGCCTTGAAACATTTCTCGGTGTTGGGTATGAGAAAGGACGTATTAATTAACTGAAGGAAAGTAAAGTAAACGAAATTAACGTTACAAAATATACCCACTCAAAGAAGAAGTTAACGAAGTAATAAGAAAACTAAAAAATTACAAATCTCTTGGGGAAGATGAATTAGAGGCGGAACTGTTGAAATATGGTGGTCATAAATTATATCTACACTTTTATCTCTTAATAAAAGAAATATGGATTCAAAATAAAATGCCACAGGAATGGAATACGGGAATAATCACACCTATTCATAAAAAAGGGGATAAAAAACAATGTAAAAATTACCGAGCAATAACATTATTGAACTCCGCATATAAAATCCTGGCTAATCTTATCAACACAAGATTAAAAGCAGAAGCAGAAAATGTATTAGGAGACTATCAAAATGGATTCAGGCCTAGTAGATCATCATACGCTAGAACAAATATTTGAAAAAGCATGTGAACACAACAGGGAAGTTCATACAATTTTCATTGATTTTGGAAGTGCCTTCGACACAATTGACAGAAAAGAATTGATGAAACGGTTAGAAAGACTAAATATTGATAAAAAACTAATAGAGCTGCTGAAAATGATAATGGCTAACAACAAAGCAAAAGTGCGATTCCAAGGAGTCACATCGAAGGAATTCCTCGTAAACAAGGGAGTCAAACAAGGAGACTCGATCTCCCCAACTTTATTCAATTTGGCATTGGAGAGTAGGTATCCTAAGAACAGCTAAACTAGAAAGCAAAAACATCATAACAGACCATATTCAAATCATAGCATATGCAGACGATTTAACCATAGTAGCAAATTCAAGACAAGAACCTATAAAAGCAATTGAAAAGATAGGAGAAGAGGCAAAACAACTTGGAATGGAAATCAACGCGGACAAAACAAAATATATGATAGTAGGTAAAAAAACCGAAAATACCGAAGGGAACTTAAAAACGCAATGGCATTCATTTGAAAATGTAACAACATTCAACTACTTAGGAGTGACGATGGGACAAACAGGAAAAGAGCGGGTGCAAGAAAGAATCCACAATGGAAACCAAGACTACTGCAGAAATAGAAAACTTATGAAAAGTAAAGCCATAAATAAAAACACCAAAATAAAAATATATACAAAACACTAATAAGACCAGTGATCGCGTATGGCTTAGAAACAACGGTAATAAACAAAAAAGAAGCAGAAGACTTAAAAATCATAGAAAGAAAGATTCTTAGAACGATACTGGGGCCGAACATAACAAGAACTGGGGAAAGGAGACTCAAAACTAACAAAGAAATAGAAAGCGAGTTAAGCAATGAGACAATGAAATATATAAAAGCACAACGCCTAAAATGGGCAGGACATATTATGAGACGAAAGCCTGGAGAAATGATAAGAAGAATATCACAATGGACTCCTCTATGGCCGAGAAGAAGGGGAAGACCCAGAGAAAGTTGGAGGAATCAGATAGAAGAGGATACAAAAAGGATGGGAATCAAAGAGTGGAGAGAAAAATGCAGAAATAGAGCAGAATGGAAGAAAATAACTTCTAAAGCCAGGACACACAAGAAATTGTAATAATAAGGTGTGAAAAGGGAGTAGTCCACTCTAATAAATGGATTTAAAAGCGCATTAGTGTTAGCCACAATCTATTAGATTTAAAGGCTTGATGATGATGATACATACACAATAAACCATAAGAAGTGTTACAAAAATTTCGAAAATATGAAAATACACAGGATGCTCCATTAGAAATCAGTATCGACTGTGCTAGACTTACGAGCATCGCCCTGTATATTTCAGTTTTTATTCGACCAGTGATAATTTTATTCCATGTTCTATAATAACTTCCCTAAAAAACAAACAACGCGTGGCCGGGTTTTCTACTGAAATAATGACAGTTACATACCTCCATATTGCGGTGGATCGTATTGTAGTGCGATCTAGCGGAACTTGTCGAAAGTAGGTGTGAGGTAGAAAAATAGATAGCTAGTAAGGGTCATTAATATGGCGCTATCTACATTTTACTCACTTAATAATGTCAATGTTGCCATGTTTCAATTATAAACTAGACATTTCATTGTTCCTGTTAAAAACCATGACGGATATATTTGTGATATTTATGTATTTATTAACGGGCAGAGATTGAGAACAAAGAAGAAATGCTCCATGAAATAGTGAAAGAAGGGAAAAAATTGGTCTTAAAATAAATGCGGATAAAACCAAGCTATTGAGATTCAAAAATACGTTTCAAGAGGTAGATAGAATAAAATACTTGGGAATAACAATATCTAATAACGGAGACAAGGAAACCGAAATAGAAGAAAAAATAGCAGCAACAAATAGAGTAATAAGTAAGGGTCCAAACAGTAAATTCAACAAATAGAGCATTCCATACCAATAAAAAACTGTTACGAAGAAAACTAATAAGTAAGAAGACGAAAATAAGGATATACAAAACAATTTTAAGACCTCTGTATTAATGTATGGATCAGAAACATTAACAATGACCAAAAAACACCAGGAAGATTTGAGAATACAAGAGAGTAAGATATTGAGAATGATATTAGGACCGAAAAAAGTAGGAAATGATTATAAAAAACGAACAAACATAGAATTAGCACTTGAAATAGGAATAGATATAGTTCAAATAATTGAGGAACAGAGAATGAAATGGTTGGTACACATATGGAGGGCAGGTACAAAGTCAACAATATATGCAATGAATGATTGAATGGAAACCTTGTGATAAGCGAAAGAGAGGAAGGCCCAAAACAACGTGGTTACAGGAGGTTATAAGTGACCTCAATAGCTTAGGAATAAGGAAGTGGAAGGGAAAAATAAAGGATAGGAAGAAATGGCGGCAGATTGCTGAAAAAATATAAGGAAGAAAATGGGATTCATCCACCCCAAAAAAGGATATAGAAAGCTTTTTGGAGCTGCGCTACCCCCTCGGGGATGTTGAGCAAATACGTATATATATATATATATATATATAATTTTATTTTCTTCAACCATTTATTATAATATTCGTTTGCTTTTTTATTAACCAATCCCAAGAAATAAAAAGCAAACGAATATATATATATATTTTGTATATATATATATATATATATTTTGTATATATATGTATATATATATATATTTTTTTGTATATATATATATATAAATTTTTTATGGGGCACAGCCAAAATGATTTGTGGATGGTAAGGAAGACTCTTTTTTACTAATTCAAGCTTTCGATAATGTTTATTATCATTTTCAAGGCTAAATAAAAGTATAAATTATTTGTTACAATTTGGATCAAAAATATATTTTTTATAACACAACTTACTAGCAAGTGAGTTAATTTCTTTGAGAATGTAAATTCGTTTGTCAAACATGGAAACTAATCTTAACAAACTATTATTGAAAATTTTCACATTTAAAAAAAATTAAAACTACTAAAATTGTTAAAAATGACAAATTCAGTCATCTTGGTTCCATTATAAACTACACAAAACAAGTAACTGACCAAGTTTTTCATAGTGTAGAAATAATAAAAAAGTCATCAGCTCGAATATATAAAATACCTGTTTTAAGAAAAATACATTATTACCAACTGAAATCAAGGCACCAATTTTTGAATAATTTTAGATTTAATTTGTATTGTTTTAATTCAATATTTTTGAAAATAGAAAAAAGATATTTATATATCTGTTAGTGTTAAATTTGAAATCTACATAACATTTCTTACTTTTGTTTTTATTCGATTTTATAAATCCCTTTTTGCAGTTGCCAATTGCAAAAGTCCTACTAGTGGAAAGAAATTGAAAAATTAAGAAATTCACTAAACCAACTCACAGTAACTAACTTATCACATCAGAAACTATGAGTTGTCAAAGTGAAATGGAAGTTTGGTTATAAGAAACATCAGTTTGTTAAATTGTAGTCAACTCTCAAAAATTGCAAACAAGTGATTCAAACACAATAGGTAGTTGCTAATTACCTATCCTCTTTTTTATTATTATTAAAAATTTTTGGATGTTGTAAAAGAAAATTCTGCAAATTTCATCAAAACACTGTCTGCTCAATATCTCGAGAAAACTCACAAAAAATCGTGTTATTTATGTGACATGGTTACAAATTAAGAGAGCTGTTAATTTTGTATATCTGTTAAAATGAAATTTATAACTAATTAAATAGAATTATAATGTTATAATGTTAGGAAGATGAAATTGTAATATTTCAATCTTCGAGCTAAAAACTGTCATTACCATCATCATCAGAAATGTAAATTAGTCTGTTGTTATTAGAATTGATATCTCCTTAACAATCTTAACTTTTTTATTAATTTGATTTAATCCATCCCTTTTTGCAGTTGCCAATTGCAAAAGTCCTACTAGTGGAGAAAAATTGAGAAATTAGGAAATTCACTCAACCAACTCATAGTCACTAACCTATCACATCAAAAACTATGAGTTGTCAAAGTGAATTGGAAGTCTAGTTGTTTGAAGCATCAGTTTGTTAAATTGGAATCAACTCTCGAAAATGCAAACAAGTGGTTACAACACAATAGGTAGTTGCTAATTACCTATCCTCTTTTTAATTATTATTGAAATTTTAGATCTCACAAAAATCGTGTTATGTATGTGACATGGTTACACTTTTAGAGAGCTGTTAATTTTGTATCCTGTTTGAATGAAATTTTAAAATTATAATGTTAGGAAGATAAAAATTGTAATAATTCAACCCTCAAGCTAAAAACTGTCAAAACAAACATCATCAGAATTGGATGAAGTCCGGTTAGTGTTATCAAATTGTTTTTCATGAAAAGTGAGTAAATAAGTGTAAATAGGACTAACAGTGGAAATTTCAATTTTTTTATTAATAGATGGTTGGTTTAGTTTGATATGAATCATTTCGATGAACTCGCGTTTAGTCTTATTCATTTCAACGTCAAGTATTTTAGCACCTGCATAGTTCATCTTATGACCTGTATCTATGACATGTTCAGTTAAAGCACATGGTCTCTTTTGTCTATTGCAATCACTGCGATGCTGAGTTATGCGATGCTTCAGAGTACGTGAGGTTTGTCCCGTATAACTAGACTCGCAGTTAAAGCAAGGTATATTGTAAATTACATTAGTTTGCATATCCCTGTTTTCTTTTTGTTTCAATCTCGAAAAAATGTCACCAACTTTAATAACATTCCTATTAGCTATTTTTATGTTTTCTCTACTAAAGGCTTTATGAATTTTATCTGAGAGGTTTTTTATGAATGGAATCGAACCATATACTTATACCTTATTATTTCATCTTCAGGGAGTGGTTCCATCCTCCTATTTTGTACCTGATTAATGATAGGCTCAACAATCGTATTGAATAACAGTTTGTTTAAAATGTGTTTTGGATAACTATTGTTTAAAAAAATTTTATACAGGATGTTCAAATTTTTAATTAATAATGAAGGATGACAAATTCTATTCTTCATGGCCAACACTAGATTGAGTTTGATTTTTTCCGAATGATATGAGTTGTAATTAAGGTATCTACCTGAACTTGTAGGTTTTCTGTACCAATCTAAAATTACTTTGTTGTTTTCGGTTCTTATTAGTTTAGTGTCCAGAAAAGGAACACTAAAATTATTTTCAACCTCAACAGTAAATTGTATATGTGGATTATAATCATTAAAAATCTGTAAGATGGTGTTTACGCCATTACTGGGAATTGCACAGATTAAATCATCAACGTATTTTTTCATAAAATGGACTTCAAAAGGTAACTGTGGAATACACTCGTCAAGCAAATCATCCATCACGTATTGTGCGTAAATGGGTGATACAGAAATGTACCAAAAATTTGTTTATATAATTTGTCATTAAAAGCAAAAAAAGTACCTTTATCTATCAAATCAACAGATTCCAAAAAATTTTCAAATGTTAGTTTACAATTATTTTGAATAGATGGCCAATGTTTCCTGATACTACTTTTAACTAAATCAATGGGAATATTGGTGAAAAGTGATACAACATCCAAGCTGATAATAATATAGTCAGGTGGTAATTGTTTTTCTTGTATGAATTCAGCAAAACAAAAAGAATCATGGATAAAATATTGGTTATCTGTAGAACATGAAGTTGTCAAAATATCAGTAACAGATTGCGAAATACCTCCAATAGGTGACTCAATGGATGATATAATTGGTCTTAAGTCTTAAGTCTTATCTTTTATATAATAATTATTATTTCCAGTTATATTAGATCTATTGGATAGATATTTTGATTATAGAAGGGAGATTGAATGTATGATACTATTGGTCGTAAAGGTATATTTGGTTTGTGAAGCTTTGGTAGTCCGTATATAAAATATAAAATACCTAACCATACCCAAGAAATAAAAATCAAACGATTACCTATATATATATAATCGCTTGATTTTTAACATATATATATATATATATTGTCGCCTTATGTATACAGTGGAGGCGACAGCTTAACAGCGATACATATATATATATATATATATATATATATATATATATATATATGATTATATATATATATATAAATACATATATTTTTATGGTATGAATAGTTACTCAATAATAAATTTAAATATTTAATAATATACAATTTAATTGATATTTGTTCAACCAACTCTATCATTTGATAATCAGAATCATTTATTTTCCATAGTGGAAGAATATAAAACATATTGAAGTCCGTCACAAGCCTAAAATAAACATATAAAAGTTAGAAACATTTAGAAAGAAAAAGAGTAATATGTTAAATTAGTTTTGATACACCCTGTATACTGAATAATTAAAGTCATACAATGACAAACAGTAAAACAGGAACAAAAACTTTAAAATAAAGGTTTAACAGAGTACCAACTTAAAAAGTGATGATTGTAAAATTGAAATATAAATAAAATGACCACCACCATATAGAAAATTATAACCTAAAATTGAACTATAGATTAAATAAAAATAATCATATAACTTAACATAAATAAACTATCAATATAATCAAAAATAGAGATAATAATTTAGTAAACCCGTGTGGGGTCGGGTTAGAATAACCCCATGGTAAGTCCTGCCTGTCGTAAGAGGCGACTAAAAGGACAACGGGAGTAAACCCGGAAAAATCCGTAACCCAAGGTGTTACCCGAACCGTGCCGATGGGTGAATGGCTCTACGAAATGAGTTACAAACGGTGGCTGCGAGTACCTGACGACCCTCGTAAGTACATAGTCTTGCCGTGGTATGGAGCACTGCCATGGTCGACCATTTTCTTCCATTCTCGTGGGATCTAAATGAGTTCCATCAACAAAAATTCAAATGAGGTGCCTCCCTCAAATAATAGAGCCAGCAATAACACGAGTCAGGAGACGACACTACCGCCGCGGTTCCTGATCGTTAAGAGGAAAGAAGGAGACTTTTCGAAGTCTAATCCTTTTGAACTTAATCGAGCTATATATATAGTAGAGTTGGCCAAGTGAGAAATTTGAGAAAAATTAGAGAAGGTTTGCTTATTGAAACCACATCAGCAGCACAATCACGTGAGATATCGAAACTTACACACCTCCTGAATAATGAAGTAGAAGTAATTCCACACCCTAGATTCAACCAATCTAGAGGAGTAATTTCATACAGGGACCTTCTGAACTGTTCAGAGGAAGTAAT